>JACSVZ010000002.1:103894046-105094046 GCA_014706295.1 Lycocorax pyrrhopterus obiensis
AGCTGTACATGTACTCTTTGCAGTTTCAGTAAATATAGTGGGCTTTAAAACTTGAAAGTTCTGTCATGTTACTCTTGCCCACACACAATTTAGCCAAACAACTGGACTCTATGAAAATGACCACTCTGCTCATTACTATGGAGCATTTGGAAAGTGAGGAAGCACAGGGCAAAATCCTCAGCCGTGACAAATCAATACTCCTTGATTTATATCAGCTGAAGCTCTAGCAGCACGTCTCTGAGTAAAGCTGCCACACTAGACAAAGTGGAGAGACATTTGGCACTCTTGCACTATAAAATGAGGCCCAGCAGTCAGCTTCTTATCTCCTAAAATTCTTTGAATCCAAACAGGCTCCTGCACAAAGAGTTCAGGTTTGTTTGTCTCTGAGCAGTGATCTCTCTCTTGTATCTTTGAATTTACATTAGAATACATGGGTAATAAATCATTTCTGTCATGTGAGATGCACAACATTCATTGAAATTCACTGGCAGAAAATTGAAAAAATTTACCTGCAACAGGCAACTGAACTAAGCCTTGTGGGTGAGCTCTCCTGGATGTAGACATGTAGATCTGTATCACCCAACACTCAGCTGGAAAAGATTGACCACTCTCTGGTTCTATACCAACAAAAACTGGAGAGACGGAGTGAGGAAAATTAGGGAAAATTAGGAAAACTGGGTACACAAACTTTCCTCTTTAGAATCTGCCGAAGCTTTAGCCATTGATCTTTGTCCTAGTACTAGATGTTTCTATTAACAGAGGGGCACTCAGCACAGAATATAAAACTCCACTAACAGCAGGAAATTTTACATTGGACAGCACTGACCATGCCTTTAAGCTCTTTTTTGCTTACTTAACTATTTGCCTTACCATAATGTTGCTTATGTTTTACTTTGATAACAAAATGTAAGTGGGAGTTTAAAGGCAGTGCTAATATCTTGTCTGTGTCAGCCACATAACACATCCTGTTCTTCTTCAGACAGGCTGCAGATAAACAAGGTGCTTTTTCCTTAAACACAGTTTGCCACAACATGAGCAATATACAGGCAACCTACAATAGTTGTGAATTAGCAGCAGAAATCCCCTCACATTTTGCTGGGAGGAGAACCGTATCTTCTCCAACTTTTATGCTGTTTTTTTGTTGTAACATTTCCCTATCTTTCAAGGTGGCCAGCGGAGGGAGTTGGCAGCACATTCCCCCTTTCCACGATCAAGCTGCCCTTTCAATGCTCCCAGTCCATAACAGAGGTTGTAATATTCATCAACGTTCTGCACAGGCAGCTTTGCTGCCTGAGGCACAAAATTAGGCTTGGTTTGTCTTGCAGTCAGGCATATATTCATGATCCACAATTCACCTCAAAGGCCATAGCCAAACTAGCAGCAGCAGATTCAGGAGCTGTCATGATTAAATCAGTCACAAAGACAAAAGAAACCAGAAACAAGCTTATTGCTTACTAAAGGAGCAACAAGAAATAAGTATCTATAGACTGGGATGTCCCGAGGTCTCTGTGTCTGTATCAGTACTGCTAAATTAAACTGTGACCAGGTGCTTACTCCCTTTGCCTACACTTCATTTCCCTCCGGAGAGGCAGCGTCACGGAGGTGCATCCTCCTCCTCCTGTGCTCTTGCCATCCCTCCCTCGGCACCTGCGACTGCCCTGCTCCGGGCTCTGCAGCCCTCCTGAGCCTGCGCCTACGGTCCTCACACCTGAGGCATGGTCCAGCTCCCGTGGGGCTGGAAGACGATGGGGAGCCCTGCCCTGGAGAGAGAGAGCTGTGGGATGGCTCAGCACACACCCCCCGCACCTCTGGGGCCGTCACGAGGAGAACAGCTTGATAAGGCAGAGCCTCAAGGTAAGGACTGGGGTACAGACCAGTGCTGCTCCATGTTTTCAGGTTCTGCATCCATATTCACAGGAACAGCTGTGCTGTATTTTATAGCTGTGCTGAAAGCTTTAGCCCACTGAGAGAGACCCTTAAGGCTTCTCCTTTGCTTTTCCTGTTATCTACACAAAAAGCCAAAAAAGAGCTATTTTCTTTCATTTATCACCTGAATAGCAGGGGACAAAAAATAGCCTGGAAGCCTGTACTTGGGTTTGTCAGATGAATGAAGTATTTGCTCTCATCAAAACTCAGGAATACTCATCCTCACCTTCCTGTGAGCCCCTGTCGTAAAACTAGGAAAAACACCAGATTTCTTCCCAGAGGTGTGGGGAAGGAAGGATCTTTTCTTCTGTTTCTGTACTTGTATTGCCAAAGCTAACGTCAAGGAAAATCATTTTGTGTGCTTGCAATTTCTTTGGACAGATATATGAAGTCTGACTTGCCTGACTTGCCTTTGGGTTCTGAACAAATTGTTCCTATGTCGCTTTCCATTATGAATATCTTGGGATGTTTGTTTGGTTTCTCCCTGGCTTGAAAATTAAAAAAAATAATATAAAAGGAAAAGCATACTTGTTCAAGCCATCCTTTAATCAACACCACACAAAAATTGCTTCCCTAGGTAGTTTAAATAGCAGCACTGCAATTCTTATACACCTTTAGATACTGAATTTAATCATATAAAGTCTAGTTATTGTGGAAAAATACTTCGAAAATAGTCTTTAATGACTGGGGACTTACCAGAAAATCTTTGGGAATACACAAATGCAACAAAGCACATTTTTTCAAGAAACACAGTCTTAGGAGAGCCACCCAAACTCAGAGTTTGTTCATATACTAACAAATGCTACACAGTCTTGTCATCTTCAGGGAAGATCAGCCTTCAGGTCCTGCTCTGAGTAACACCCCTGTTTCAGTAGAGTTCAGCCACAAACACACAGATCCCACTGAAGTCAACAACACTCAAATGATATTGGCCTGTGGGTATGTGACTCAATGCTTTCCTGAACAGGTGTGAGTTTCATTTGTGTTTAAAAACATTGGCTCAGAGAGGGTTTAAATGAACACTGTCAGCTCAGTCAGCAGCTGCTCTGAACCAAACTGCAGCATCAGTTTTTAAGAATCCCCTGTTCCTGTATAATCCTCATAAATGTTAAATAAATAAAGAAGTGGTGTTTAACTCTGCTGATATAATGGATTCACCTTTATGTTATACTCTGGGAAAGCATAAAACATATCTTTCATCCAAGGCCTCCATCGATTCCCCCTTAAAAATTCTTAATTCTATAATTACTGATTTTCCTTCTTACTTTTATATTTGTGCCCGTTGAATTCCAAATATCTGAACAAATACATTTTTATCTTTTAAGCACAGCAGACATGTAATGGAGCAAAGGTCCTGCCACTAAAACTTGTCTCTACGTGTCAAGGGTAACTGCTAAAACATTCTAGCTATCAAACTGATTCAGACATTTTTGAACTGTCCCTACTCAGTAATTGGGTATTATTGTGCTACTTTACAAATGGGAAGTGAAGGCCAAGGATCCCATTCAATGCACTGGATGTCTCAGTGATTTACCCCCAGCCTTCACAGAAAAACAGTACAGAGCAGGACTCAGGGTCCCTATTTCTGGCAGGAGTCTAGCCCCTTCACATCAACTGCTCAGGGAAGTGAGCAGTGTATTTATATTTAGTCCCCACTAATCTAAATTTACCTCACAGCCTCCTAACCCTGGGAGCCTACATATAGTTTAAGAGTCTGTCATGGAGATTATCTGAAACCTCATTCACTTTTCATAGATAAAGCACTCCTAGTGGATGCGGCTTTGACATAAAGCAGACAAGAATTTCAGATATGCTTTCCCAAGCATTAGTAAAAGATGCTTGAAACTTTGCTACCAGAAGGAAGACAGGCTTGCTATCACTTCAGAGTTGCAAATCAGGAGTAATCTCATTACATCTGGTGTCACTGTTTCTCATTCCTATCGGTGGGGTGACAGAGGTGCCACAAAATCAATGTGAGTCCAGACACAGACCTCTCCCTTTCTCTAGCAACCCTCAGAAATGGATCTCAATGCAGTTGCAGCTGAACTCTCCTGTGATGCAGTACATACAAAAGTATAAGGCCAACAAGCTTTATAGGCTGGAAAAATTACAAGGCTGAGGTTCTCAAATGATAATGTTTTGTCCAGACTGAGAACGTGTCCAGAGCTCCAGAGAATGATGAGCTCCTCTCTTATGAATAAAAACATCTACATCAAAATTCACAGATGGAAGATCCCAAAGTCAAAATCATTTCCAAATGTCTTGGTCACAATATAACTTCTTGCTCTGTTCTCTTCTTAAGCCTGAGAACTGTGTCTGTTTTTGTGTGTGTGAGTGGACAGATTTGTGTTTGGATATAAATGCCCAATTCTGTTCACTGTAGTCAGCATATACCAAGTAATAATTCCATCGGAACAGTTAGAACAGCCTTGCCCTTTGTATTTTAGAAATTCTTTTTCTCATGTACTTAGACAGTTGGCCACTTTGCTTCAAGTCATTGCCTGAGGGTCTTTTTATACCATGAGTCTATTGATCAATGTAGTGATGGTATTGGCCATGCTAAAGCACTTAGCAGGGAGGATCATGTAGAAGTTCTTCTTCCAGTCTACTCAGACAGAAGAAAAACTAAGTGCAGACTGAACTTTTTAAGGCTCCATTGAATGTTTGTCCAAGTGTGAGGAGAAAATTCAGGTCAATTCGCCTATCCCTCAAGCACTCCTTAGAGTTCATTAAAATTGAAAAAAAAACCCCTTCTAATAGATATAACTATCACTTAGAAAGGACAAAAGTGTCCTTATAAGCTAGTAAGTCTGTAAAACATCACAGAGGGAATCACAGACTCTCTGCTTCTCTCAGCTTGTTTCCTAGAGATGGCTAGCCATAGGAAATAAATAGAAAAAATGGCATCAATCTGTTGTTATATTTTACCCACAAGCTTATTTACTCTAATATTTTCTTACTGGCAGGAGCTGTAAAATCAAGAAGTTTATGGCTTGTATGAGGCTCAATAAGAATGATGATTCATCTCTAGAACAAATATTTGGACATTAAAAGAAAAAAAAAAGGAAGATTCAAGAAATGATGCCTGCCTTAATATAGATTCTTTTGTGAAGTGTACTGTCCTTACCTCCATCACCGACTGAGTCAGCTCACCTTTTCACTCTGAGCAATCAACAGACCACTCGCTCCTTTTCCAAATTTCATGACACACGTAATGTATAGTGTTGTAAGGCTTCTTCACATAGGTTAATTAAATTTTCCTTGGTCTACAGTCTGGCACTGAGACCTACAGGCATGGACTAGACCTGTCCATGCTTTTAAACTCTCCTAGTCTCCAAGAGGCCAAACTGCCTTTGGGGAGTTACTAGCTCCTGAATCACTCTGAGCTGGCTGCGAGCTTTTATTTTCTGTGGGTCACAGGTGTGCCATTCGTGGGCTGTTGCAGCAATAACAGTACAGACAACCAGGTGCCTGTGCCCTGGAGCCTTCCTTGTCACCACTTAATTTCCTGGCATAGATGTAGTCATTTGCCTCAGACCAGCATTGCCCAAGTTCATCATCATTTCATACCTCTGAAAATCAGAGAAATTTTCTGACAGCTAACTCTGTACTCTACAGTAGCTTCATCTCTGTGTTTCTGCTGACATTCCCTAAGTTTAAAAGTTATTAAGGCTTTTTCGAATAAGAACAACACTGAAAAAGAGACATCACAGCTCACAGATCTGACACCATGCTTCCAATTTACACAGCTTTCTGCCCATGAAAAAGGGGCTAGCAGTGCTATACCTGGGATTTATTTCTCAGTTGCAGTAATATTGCATTATCAAACAACCCCTCCAGAAATAAGGATCACACCCACAAGAGTCTTAACAACTGTTGTGAGAAAGCTGGAAGAGTTAACTTCAAAATATGGTACCTTATTTAAACCTCTAATAAAGCTGAAAAGCAGTTTTGGAAAGAAGTGTCTAGATTATGAGAAAGCATTAGATGACTAAGGACATCCTTTCCAATGGAAGTGAAATCTCATGCTTTTAATGGAGGAAAAAAACCTCTTTTAATTAGAAAATGACAGTGACACTCATCATAGATAAAGTGTCTGGCTTAGCAAGTAATTTGTTGCTCCTGCATCATCAGATCAATAGATTCAAAATAAAAATGTACTTCAGGCTTTTCCAGGATCACAGCAAAAATTTCTAACCTGCTGAGAAATCATGTAACTCTTGCTTCTAGCTAGGTATATTTCAGATGATTGCATATACATAGATACAGATATAGAGATAGAGATATATAGTAGATATAGATGATATAGATGTGCATGTGTATCTGAGGTGCTACATGTTTATTCGGCTTTATCTTCTATGTGCAGCTCAACAAACAAATTTTTTTTTTAAAAAATATATACCTGGTTCAGTGTTGGCCTTCATCATTTTTACTCCAGCATTCATAAGAACTCTATTCAGAGTTTTCTTCAGTACACATTTTACCATTAATTCACAGTACCTATTGATGCAGGAAGCACTTAATAATTTCTTACTCATCGATTCATTATTTAATATATTGTTTAGTAAGCTTAATATTTTTAAGTTCTAAGGACCTCTCTCTTTCCAGCTGTCATAGAATCATAGAACATTTTTCCTCACCTATGCTCCATATCTTGGAGTACTGTGTTAATAGTACAACTAATTCCTTTTGCCTTAAATCAGCTTTGCATTTCCATTTGATTTGCTGGCCAGCTTTGAAGATTTATCTCTCTGGCTTAACAAATGACCATCAATCATCTGTCTCCTCAGTTTACCTTGTTCCTATGTCCAGATCACAAGCAAAGATACCCCCTTCTTCTGCTCCTCAGTGTCTCCTGCTCCCTCTTTCTCTCTCCTCTCTTATCATATGCTCATTAAGTTCTCCAGACCTTGTGTCTCCCCACTCACACATTTTTTTCCCACCTTCCCACTGCAAGGTATGTCCCCCTCCTGTTTCCTCTCTTCCTCTTCTTCCCAGCCTGGGCAACACCCTCCACTCTGAATTGTTTCCCTTCTCCTCCCTTTCTCCTTCAGTTCTTCAGTTCTGCTACATCCCTTCTCAAAAAAACCTCTATGCTTCTATACTTTAACTTAATCCCATGTTTCCTGAGCTGACAGCTTACCACCACCCTCGATTAGTCCTTCAGTCATCTTTTCCTTTTCCTTTTCCTTTTCCTTTTCCTTTTCCTTTTCCTTTCCTTTTCCTTTTCCTTTTCCCCTTTCCCAGCCGTACACTTCTCCCTGTCAAGAGGATTGTCAGGTTTTTCAAAACTCTTTCCCTTCTGGAGGACGTGCGGGACATATATTCTGCAATATTCATTCTAAGCAGACAAGTATCTTATCTGCTTCTTTCAAGCTTGTCTTTTAATCTCACTGGCACTCTTCCACTCTTTCTTTAGTATCTCTATTTCTCAATTTCCTCAAGATGCTCCACCTCACAATATGAATGTCCTTTTAAAAATAAACTGTCTTTGACTCCACTCTCCTCTCTACCAATCATCCCGCCCACCTTTTTTGTCTGCAAATGTATTCTGGAGCTCTTCCAATCAAGCTCAGTCTTAAGCCTTTTTTTTTTTTCTAACTTCTTCCCTTTGCCTTCCAGTGAAGAAGACACATTTTCACCGAAGTGCCTCACAAATCATTCCTCCCAAAACCCAGAATTGCCACCCCTTGTCACCCTCTCCAATCTGCCTGCAAGACTCTTCTTCTTGTAAAGCTGCTGTCCATGGAGTTTGACTCATCTGTCTTGATTCTCCTCTTTTTCCTCTAACCACACACCGATGTACATTTCAAAGGATTTTTCTCATTCTTCCCTCCAGTTTTCCACAGAAGCCTTCTACACCTGGGCTCTGTCTCTGTTTCTTTTCATGTTGTCTCCAGATAATTCATTTACAGATAATTATGCAAATAATCAAATTCCAGATAATCTCATCTGCAAAATAAATAAATAAAGTACCTGCTCCATGTTTCAGCCATCTGCTTAAGAGTGGCATGGCCAGAGTAGGGCTCTTCATCTTTCCCTCTGACATGTTCCCCTTTTTCTGTCACTATGGAAATACCACTGTCTTGCCTCTTCTGCAGCTCCTCAGGTCCATGGCCTTGGCACTGCCTTTATCTGAATTTCCAGTTGATTCTTACTCCATCTTTTTACTTTATAGTTATAAGTTATACATTTTTATTCTCATTCATAACGTTAAATACTCCTCCAGGCTCTCACCATCTCCCATCTTGACTAACATCATTTTCTACAAATTTGTCAAATATAACGTTGCTACCTATTTCCATTCATAACATTACAGTGAAGAAAACTTTCCTAGCCTTTTGCTCCGAGCATGTGATTTCACTTTTCACAGCCTTCCCCCTCTTCATTCACACCAAACATCAGCTTCTTGTCTTCATTCTTCACAGCTTGTCTCCACAGAATTTATCATCTTTCATATACTAAAAGTGACAGTAACATTTAACACACGTTCCCACAGCACACTTGGCAGGAGCAGGCATTCAGGGCCAAAAGCAGAGGAGAGGTGAATTAACATCCTTTGCATGAAGCCAGCGGGATGTGCCCAAGTGCCAAGAGAGCCGCTTATCCTATCTTTTCTGGTAAGGAAGGGAATTTACTGATCTGTAGCCTGGGGAGCAAAAGAAAGTTTAATTCATGCAGGATAAAGCAGGAAGAGGCACCCTTCTGAATCAGCCCCTCAGAAGGCAGTAGTGAATGGTGAAGACTGAGTTCAGGAGCCAGAGGCAAAGAGCCACTGGGCTGACATTGGCAGCCTTGTTCTGTGCCCACTCATAAAATATCCATCAGAAGAATCCCTAAAAATCTAAAGATGAATATGACTGCAACTCAAAGAAGTGTTGGTAGCAGAGAGCTCAGATGCAGGGCTCTGTGACAGACTATGCCAAACAATCTCCAAATATTTGAATGCATCACGTCTGTACAGCTAGCAGGCAACTTTTATACAGAGTCAGAGCTGAGTCAATGCCTACAACAGAAAAGGTCTTGCAAAAAATGTTCTCCAAAGCAGTTAGTATGTTAGCTTCCTAGTCTTTCCTTCAAACTGTCCTTCTAAAAGTATTCACAAAAGGCAGCCACCATGCATGAGGCAGCTATAAGAAAAAGGCTCTTTACATCCCAATCCATTAGAGCCAAACTGTGCTGTGCGTGCCATTTGTCCATTCATTCATCCTTCCTTCCTCAGATCAGTGCTGTTCACCTGCCTGGGCTTCAATCCCTGTGGCACATCTGGGGCAACTTTAGGGTCCAGCTTTGAGAGCACCTTTCCCTTACCTGGACATGAACCTTTTATACTGATAAATGACAGCATTTGAGACTTAAGCTACTTAAACTGTAGATGCACGCAGATACAAAAAATTATGAGAGCTAAATTCTGTCATTTGACCTTGAAAATTTTCTAGCAGCAATTCTGAATTGATTTCCCATTCATTTGCCTATTAATAGCAAATTGTCTAGGCATTTGGCTTAAAAAGTCTTGTACTCAGAAACAGGCATTTTGTCCCAAGAGGGAAAAAGGTTTGCCCTGCTTCTGTTGTAATGGAAATGGTTTCCATTAAATTTATTTCTTTCTGCTATGTATAATTTCGCCATGTGAGAGAATAGATGAAAACTAGGATTGTCCTTATGGTATCCAAAGGGCCATGCTTGTCAAGCCACTCTGCTCCTGTAAGCCCTATGTCCAATCAGAAAGTCAGATCAAGACCCTTATAAATCCATACTTGTTAAAAAGAAGACAGTGAACAAATCTCCCTGACTACACCTTCACAGAAAGCTTAGGCCGCATTCCAGCTCCGAAAGGTGCACCCTGTTGACTGCTCCCAAAACCTGCGCAGGTGCAGCCTGCGGCTGTGGCCAGCTGTGCCCATGAACAAAGCCAGGCTCCGGGCACCACGGCTCCCGCGGGGTGGATGAGAGCAGACCCTGCCTCCCCGTTTCTGCCCGGTGATAAGTGAGGCCGCCTGCAAACAGCGGGACTTCACACCAGCTGAATCCCCCTTCTGCAACAATATCACACGCACTCCTGTTTTCTGAAGTCTTGCTGGTTTGAAACACCGTGGTTTTAGATCTCTCTTCTACTTTACGGTATGACCAGGAAGATTTATCAGCAGTTTAATACAGAGAGAAAAAGGGCAGGGGCAGTGGGCTGTCAACATTAGACAAGAGCACATCCCCCACCAGCACAGTGCCTTCAGAAATAAAATGGAGAGCCTCCCTGCAAAGATTCCTGCAGCAATTTAGTCTGAAGGAATATGCCTCCCTCAGGACTCTCCTTATGGCTGCCAGAGTTATGAGGGCCACACGCTGCCACATCATTTGTATGGTGTGTTTAATTAGCACACACGTTTGTGCTGTCTTTCTTTTGAAATAATCCAAAACTACGTGTGTTGTGCAAACTCCCTCCATTAAAATGACATAATAAATTGTGTCTTCTTTCAGGCAGCAATTTGTGAGGGTGTCTTGGGGTGACTCTATCATGTGTATCCCCTATCATGCTCTATGCCCAAAAAGTAATTTTGTGCCTTTTCTGTGCCTTTAAACTGAGCTTAAAAAAAAAAAAAACCAAACAAACTTTTCAAAACAGTTTCCCAA
Organism: Lycocorax pyrrhopterus obiensis; assembly: GCA_014706295.1. Lineage (NCBI taxonomy): Eukaryota > Metazoa > Chordata > Aves > Passeriformes > Paradisaeidae > Lycocorax > Lycocorax pyrrhopterus. The sequence continues at coordinate 103,904,601 of JACSVZ010000002.1, forward strand.
GGACACAGAGATACACTCCTCTGCGTTCTCTGGCTGCAGGAGCAGGAGGGAGCACCCTGCTCGCTTTCCTTCAGCCAGCGGTTTCGGTTTTTTTTTTTCTTTTCCTTTTTCTTCCCGGCGTGAGACGGAAAGTTGAACTTTTGTTTCCTGGGACTTTGGTTTTTTCCTTTCTTCTCTTCTGGACTGTTCAACAACATCAGAACACATCGGGAGAATTTTTCCCCGAGGCCCGGGGGGTGGGCCCTCGCCGACCCAGCTCCGAGGAGGAGAGAGACCACACCTACAGAAGGACTCTGAAATCTTCCCAGGTTTCTCTCTATAGCGAGAGATTTCATTTCATTATTTAGCATTATTATCCTTTTCCTGTGTGTTTGTTGAATAAATAGTTCTTATCTCATTCACTTTCCTTCGAGGAAAATATTTTCTTTTCCCCGAACCCTGTGGGGGGAAGGGTGGTTGTAACCTGGTTTCCTCTCAGAGGATATATTGCTAGATTTTGGCCAAACCAGCACAAATACTTATTGGCGTAGTCGGCAGGATTCGAAGGAAAGTGAAAAGACCTGTACTAATTACATCTTGGTTTGAATTTAACTAATTTGTGTTGGGGTAAAGTAGATACCATGTTGGTTGAGTTCATAATGTCTCTCTGGCTGGATATACTCACGTTTTTTTGGTCCCTAGGCTTCCTTGAGGTACTGGTGGTTTTTTGGTCCCTAGGCCTGTTTACCTATCCACAACTTGGTCTGATCCCATGGCTAATAAGAAACTTTTACAGAGCAGGGGCACGAATCCGGATTTCTATTTTACTTTGCTCGGTGATAGTGATTTATAAGAAGTCAACAGAGGTACAGGCAGTGGTTCAAAGTGTGTATGATACGTCGTTTCTCCATCCTAACCCCAGTCCTAGTTTCAGTGGCCTGTTTTGGGAGTTTATTGGAAATTGCACTCAGTTTGTTAGAAGAGGAGGAGACAGAATTTCCCAGCCTTTCATCTCCCTCCCCTTTAAATTTGATACATTATCTTTTGAGAAGGTTCAGTTTCCCCTGGATGTTAAAGATGTAGTTTATCTAGTAAGCTTCCTTTATGTAGTTTGCAGATTGTCTAGAATAAGCGCTCAGATTTCCAGGGTGACTGAGGAGACACCTGTCCCAGAGGTGGAAAATCCTGAGTGGGGTGGAGAATGGGAGGATATGGGCCAAATCCTGAAGAAATTCTCTGACCCGATAATTTGCAATTACCCCCCTGAACAAATTCAGAACCCAGCTGAGGTGGGGAAATATCTGAAAGAGAAATACAATGACAATTCTAATGAGAAACAGCTCATCGCAATATGCTGAGCCTTGGCATACGCCTATCGCACACTGCTGAGTACTGTAGAGCAGCAGATAAAAGCAGAGGGGCAGGAAGATAAACCAGCAGACACCCCAGTCACTCAGGCTGCAGCCAAACCAGACAGAGACACTAAGCCATTGACAGTTGCTCCTGTCACGAGGAAAAAAACACACAACCAAAACCGATCGCCCAGTGAAAGATGATGATGATGCAGGGGAAGGAACCTCAAAACCACCAACTGACTCAGGCACAGAAACCATTACTGAGTCCCTGTCCATAAAGGACCTTCACAGCCTAAGAAAGGACTACACCCGACGGCCCAATAAATCCATAATAAGTTAGATGGTCCGTATTTGGGATGCTGCAGGTGATGACGTAATGCTAGACGGAGCTGAAGCGAGGCATTTGGGATCCCTGTCACGTGATCCAGCTATTGACCAAAGGATGATAAGAGAAGCTGACTCTGCTAGTGTCTGGAGACGGCTCTTGAGTGGTGTGAGAGATAGATATCTGTGTGCAGATGATCTCTATATGCAGCAAACCCAGTGGAAGACCATTAAACAAGGGATTCAATGCCTGAGAGAACTAGGAGTGGTAGAAGTTGTCTTCACAGATGACCCAGGATTGAGAAGTCCAGACCGGGCCAGAGTTGGTCCCTTCATGTGGCGAAAGCTCATACAGCTTGGGCCATCAGAATATAAGTCTGCTTTAGCACTGATGAAACCAAATTACGGTGCAAATGAGACCGTGCAAGATATGGCAACGAAGCTCCGAGCATATGCAGATTCCGTGCATGGCCCAACACATACGAAAATCGCAGCTGTGGAAACACGTGTGCAGAATTTAAAAGATAAGATAGAGGACCTCAAGAAGGAGATAAAAGAGGGCTTTCTCCAAATCTCGGCAGTACAGATCCGAGATTCTGATACCCAACGAGGACGTTCCCTAGAGAGAAGGTACATCCCACGAAGTGAGTTGTAGAAATTCCTGTGTGACAGTGGGGAAGACGTGAAAAAGTGGGGTGGACAGCCCACTTCTGCTCTGGCAGCACGAGTGCATGAATTAAAAGAGCGCAAGTCTCAGAAAAGAAATTTTACTAAAAAGAAAGTAGCTCCAGTTGCCCGTAGCCAATCTGCTAGAAATGATAGACAGAAGGGTAACCAGAATTAGAGGGGCCCTGCCTCTAACCAGGTAGAGGCCAGGGAAAACCGTATTTTTTAGACTGTGTGGATTCGTTGGCCTGGTACATCAGAACCACAAAGATATGATGCTTTAGTTGACACTGGTGCGCAGTGCACAATAATCCCATCGCAACATGTGGGGGTAGAATCTGTTTCTATTACTGGTGTAACAGGTGGGTCACAAAATTTGACCCTAGTGGAAGCTGAGGTGAGCCTGACTAGAAATGAGTGAAAAAAACATTTCATTGTGACTGGCCCAGAGGCCCCGTGCATTTTGGGCATAGACTTCCTCCAAGGAGGGCATTTCAGAGACCCAAAGGGACTCAAGTGGGCTTTTGGAATAGCTGCTGTAGAGACAGAGAGCATCAGGCAATTGAATACCTTGCCTGGACTATCAGAAAACCCATCTGCAGTAGGCCTTCTGAAGGAGGAAGAACAAAGAGTACCAATTGCTACCTCGACAGTGCATCGCCGACAGTACCGGACAACTCGAGATGCTGTGATTCCCATCCACAAGATGATCCGTGACTTGGAAAGCCAAAGGGTGGTCAGCAAGACCCACTCACCCTTCAACAGCCCCATCTGGCCTGTGCGCAAATCTGAAGGAGAATGGAGATTAACTGTGGACTATCGTGCCTTGAATGAAGTGACTCCACCGCTGAGCGCTGCCGTGCCGGACATGTTGGAGCTCCAGTACGAGCTGGAGTCCAAAGCAGCGAAGTGGTACGCCACTATTGACATTGCCAACGCCTTCTTCTCCATTCCTTTGGCAGCAGAGTGCAGGCCTCAGTTTGCCTTCACCTGGAGGGGCGTGCAGTATACCTGGAACCGACTGCCCCAGGGGTGGAAACACAGTCCCACAATCTGCCATGGACTAATCCAGACTGCACTGGAAAGGGGTGAGGCTCCAGAACATCTGCAGTACATTGATGACATCATTGTGTGGGGGAACACCGCAGAAAAAGTGTTCGAGAAAAGAGAGAAAATCATCCAGATTCTCCTAGAAGCTGGTTTTGCCATCAAGAAGAGCAAAGTCAAGGGACCTGCTCGAGAGATCCAGTTCCTGGGAGTGAAATGGCAAGATGAACGGCGTCAGATTCCCACTGAGGTCGTCAATAAGATCACAGCAATGTCTCCACCAACTAACAAAAAGGAAACACAGGCTTTCCTAGGTGTCATAGGCTTTTGGAGAATGCATATTCCTAAATATAGCCAGATTGTGAGTCCTCTCTATGTGGTTACCCGCAAGAAAAACAATTTCCACTGGGGCCCTGAACAGCAACAAGCCTTTGCCCAGATCAAGCAAGAGATTGCTCATGCGGTAGCCCTTGGCCCAGTCCGGACAAGACCAGGAGTGAAAAACGTGCTCTACTCTGCAGCCGGGAGCCATGGTCTGTCCTGGAGCCTTTGGCAGAAGGTGTCTGGTGAGACTCGAGGTCGACCACTGGGATTCTGGAGCCGAAGCTACAGAGGATCTGAAGCCAATTACACCCCAACAGAGAAGGAAATCTTGGCCGCCTATGAAGGAATCCAAGCTGCCTCAGAGGTCATTGGCACTGAAGCACGGCTCCTCCTGGCACCCCGGCTACCGGTGCTGGGGTGGATGTTCAAAGCAGAGGTTCCCTCTACCCACCATGCCACCAATGCCACATGGAGCAAATGGATCGCTCTCATCACACAGCGCGCCCGTATCGGAAACCTGAATCGCCCTGGAATTATGGAAATAATCACAAATTGGCCCGAAAGTGAAAACTTTGGTCTCAGTGATGAGGAAGAACAAGAGCAAGTGACACGTGCTGAAGAAGCTCCACCGTACAACCAACTGCCAGCAAAAGACACACGCTACGCTCTTTTCACCGATGGTTCTTGTCGCATTGTAGGGATGAAACGAAAGTGGAAAGCAGCCGTATGGAGTCCCACACGCCGGGTTGCAAAAGCTATTGAAGGAGAAGGTGGATCAAGCCAATTTGCCGAACTCAAAGCTGTTCAGCTAGCCCTGGACATTGCTAAAAGAGAGAAGTGGCCAAAGCTCTACCTCTACACTGATTCGTAGATAGTAGCCAATGCTCTGTGGGGATGGCTGGAAAAGTGGGAGAAGGCCAATTAGCAGCGTAGGGGAAAACCCATCTGGGCTGCTGAAGAGTAGAAAGACGTTGCTGCCCGAGTGAAAAAGCTACTTGTGAAAGTTCGCCATGTAGATGCTCATGTCCCCAAGAGTAGGGCTAATGAGGAACACCGAAACAACGAACAGGTAGATCAGGCTGCAAAGATAGAGGTGTCACAGACAGACTTAGATTAGAAACACAAGAGAGAGTTGTTCCTAGCTCGATAGGCCCATGATGCCTCAGGTCATCAAGGCAGAGATGCCACCTATAAGTGGGCACGAGACCGAGGGGTAGATCTAACCATGGACAGTATCTCCCAGGTGATCCATGACTGTGAGACGTGCGCTGCGATCAAGCAAGCCAAGCGAGTGAAACCCCTATAGTATAGTGAGCGATGGTCCAAATACAAGTATAGGGAAGCCTGGCAGATTGATTACATCACACTGCCTCAAACACGCCAAGGCAAGCGCTATGTGCTCACAATGGTAAAAGCCACCACTGGATGGCTGGAGACCTACCCTGTGCCTCATGCTACTGCCCGGAACACCATCCTGGGCCTTAAAAAGCAAGTCCTTTGGAGACATGGTACCCCCGAGAGAATTGAATCCGACAATGGGACTCATTTCAAGAACAGCCTTATATACACCTGGGCTAGAAAACATGGCATTGAATGGGTGTACCATATCCCTTACCATGCACCAGCAGCTAGGAAAGTAGAGCGATGCAATGGATTGCTAAAAACCACCTTGAAGGCCCTAGGCGGGGGAACCTTCAAAAATTGAGAACAGCATCTAGCAAAGGCCACTTGGTTAGTCAACACTCGGGGTTCCACCAATAGAGCTGGTCCAGCCCAATCTGAATCCCTGCATACAGTAGATGGAGATAAGGTTCCAGTAGTGCATGCCAGGAGACTGTTAAGAAAGACTGTTTGAGTTACTTCTGCCTCAAGTACAGACAAACCCATCCGTGGGGTTGTCTTTGCTCAGGGACCTGGTTGCACATGGTGGGTAATGCAGAGAGACGAAACAACACGTTGTGTACCGCAAGGAGATCTGATTGTTGGGTGAAAACCACATGTAATGTGAAATGCCTGTACACCACTGCTTGCTGAGTGTCACTGTCACTGTTTGTACATAGCTGTATATATGTATTAATGTGTGTGTGTGTGTGTGTAGTTAGAATATATTAATTTAGGCATTGAGCCAATGATATGTGATAAGGGGTGGAATGTCTTGGGGTGACTCTATCATGTGTATCCCCTATCATGCTCTATGCCCAAAAAGTAATTTTGTGCCTTTTCTGTGCCTTTAAACTGAGCTTAAAAAAAAAAAAAACCAAACAAACTTTTCAAAACAGTTTCCCAAGGACACAGAGATACACTCCTCTGCGTTCTCTGGCTGCAGGAGCAGGAGGGAGCACCCTGCTCGCTTTCCTTCAGCCAGCGGTTTCGGTTTTTTTTTTTTCTTTTCCTTTTTCTTCCCGGCGTGAGACGGAAAGTTGAACTTTTGTTTCCTGGGACTTTGGTTTTTTCCTTTCTTCTCTTCTGGACTGTTCAACAACATCAGAACACATCGGGAGAATTTTTCCCCGAGGCCCGGGGGGTGGGCCCTCGCCGACCCAGCTCCGAGGAGGAGAGAGACCACACCTACAGAAGGACTCTGAAATCTTCCCAGGTTTCTCTCTATAGCGAGAGATTTCATTTCATTATTTAGCATTATTATCCTTTTCCTGTGTGTTTGTTGAATAAATAGTTCTTATCTCATTCACTTTCCTTCGAGGAAAATATTTTCTTTTCCCCGAACCCTGTGGGGGGAAGGGTGGTTGTAACCTGGTTTCCTCTCAGAAGATATATTGCTAGATTTTAGCCAAACCGGCACAGAGGGTAACATGTTGCAGGAAAAAAAGGTCAAGAGCAAGAGAGAGAAAAATTAATAGGAAACTAAAATAAAGAGATACTGAAGGAGGAAAAGGAGATAACGGGAGTCTTTATAGGGCACAAAAGATTAAAGGAAGATTTCAAGGCATTAACAGGGCTAACATTTCTGGAATGTAAAATAGAATTCCTATTACACAGCTCAATACCATGCCAGGAATCGATATGCTCTGAAATGTAGTAGAATTTCAGAAGGTTGTTGTTTTGTGTAATCATGATCCTTCAGGTAGTGTCCCCATCGGGATTCATAGGGCGATAGTTTCTAACGGAGGGTTGAAGTTTCTTCTTAAAAAACATGGAGGTTTCCTCAGGTCAATGGCAAGATAATGGGGAAAGGAATATTTCCAGGTCCCAGGTTCATTAAAGCCTGAAATCTGTACCAAAGGCTGTTGTGTAGCTTTCCTCATGTGAGGAGATCGTGCTCAGATGGATCAGCAGAGATGTTCCCACTCACCATCCACACAGTAAATGTGGAGATGCTGCAGCATGAGGTCCTTAGTTGGCCCTCCCTTCTTGGCTTGATAGAGCCTGAATTTATTTCCTTAAGGGCATGGTTCAAGGTCTGCTGGTAATGCCAGCATTTCTCTGAGGAGTTTTAGCAGACAGCCAAGTTATCACTGAGGGTCTGATTGTGGCTTAATTTATGCTTTATATTGGAACTTGCTTTACATCTATTGTCTGGAGCTGCATACATGAACTCAGAGACCTTTTAAAATTAAGAACACCTTATTAATGCGAATGTGAGCTCCTCATCTGTTTTTCCTGTCTGTGCAGTTCCTAGCAAAGTGGGGCTTTGACTGTGGCTGAGCTCCTAGTTGCTATGGCAATACAAGTAATAAATAAATAGTAAAAATAATACATTGGAATAAAATATTCTGATTTTGTAAGCATGATCTCTCAAATTATAACAATTGCACTTACTACAGTTTGGCATTTCTGAGTGACTGGGGTGCCCCAAAACACTTGTTAACTATTGTGCCTTGTACACGCCAAAAAATGGTAATGTAGCTCCACCATGTAATGCTGCAGCATCTTGGCAGTGCTGGTCATGACTTAGATTCCATGTTGCCAGAGCCCTGCCTGGGAGGAGATGTGTGTGTGTGTGGACATGTGAGTGCATGTGCCAGAGCCAGGCATGTCCAAACCTGTGAGTTTGCACATATGAAGGACAAGCAGCAACTTCCTGGGCTTCTCTTTCTCTACAATACCGTGACATGCCCACTCTCATTCAGACGAAAAACCTTTTACACTTCTCCAGCTGTGCAAAAAAAGGCACAAAATACCTCTAATTTATGTTTATACTCCCTTTAAAGAATATTTTTATTTACTATATAACAATAATTAGGCTCATGTAGCCAAGATGAAACACAAAGCTTTAGATCAAGAGTTATATTTGAAAGCACAGTAGAGTTGATGCTTCCTGAATAATCAAAAAATTTTGAGATTCTTCACTGCCTTTTTTTCTGATTGTGTAATAACATGCATTTCCATTGTAGATGGACATGAGTTTTAGAAATCAAAGCCATGCAGAAAAATAGCGGGTTTTCCTCCTGTTTTGCAGAGGAAAATAACAAACACTGGTAAAATCTGAAGTGCCTGCAGATTTGTTTCTTTATTGAAACAAAAATGTATTTAATCCTACAAGAATGATACATTAAGTTCATACAGAGATAAATAGCTATATTCGTATACGTGTATTGATCACATACAAGCTGCTGCTAGGTGTATTCAGAAAATAAGGAAGTATAAACCTTCATTCTTGAACAGTGACAGATAAATCTTATAATATCCAGTAGCTCCAGTGGTCATTGACATGTTTAAGTACATTTTTGCCTGTTGACACTTTTCTAAAATAGATGAAAAATTAAATGTTAAATATAGAAAGTATAAACATTGCTGGCTTGCAAAGAGAGAGGAAGGTTAAATCCAGAGTGCTCGGAGATAGTAAAAAGACCTGATGATCCTGTGGATATATAAAAGAAGCTCATGTTTCTAAAGAAAACCTTGAAAAATTAAGTTGATAATGCATTGCATCTTCATTGCAATATATTGCACTGCACAGGACTAAGGATCAGCAGTAACATAGACATATGGGAATTGCAGTTGCTTACTACTGCAAGTTTAAAACAAAAAAGTGACTTCTTCTGAAATAGTTTCTAGTTACAGAAAGCATTTCTGAAGAATTAAAGTACAGCAGTAACAATTTATTTTTTTGAAGCAGGTCTCAGCAGGGAAAAATGGGAAATTTTAAAAAAATCCTACCTTTTCCCAAATCCTCTGGTTACAGAAGACACTCCTCCAACTCATGTCTTCTTAACAGCAGAACAGCAGAGAGTAATGTGACTTTGTATCATAATGAACATTCTTTGAAAGAAGACATTACTTGGGAGAAAAGTTAAATTGCAGTTCAAGCACAGCGAAAGAAACATTCTGCTCTATTGAAGACAGCAAGTTATGAAAGATCACTCAGACTTTGTCATGGGAAAACAAGTGGCCAAAGATGCAACGGGGGAGAGCAGTGGGATGCGACTCCCATTCCTCCAGCTCACAGCTTAATCACTGGCTTCTGCCTGACTCTGTACCCTACGGGGGTGACATCCCTCACAGGCACACGCAACAGACAGGACCCTGAACAGCAAGTAGGTGAGGTAACATCTGGCTTATGGATCCTGCCAAACAGCCCAACATTTGTTCATGTCAGGACTTTGGGCAATCAAGTGGAAATCTCTGCCCACAGAAAATGTCTGCCCACAGAAAACTGGTGTGTGTTGCCAGGACGAAGAGATACACCAGTGAACTCCAAACATCTGTACAGCTGGGTGGGAGGTACAGGAACACAGTGCTCTCTCTGGCACCAGGCCATCTCTTCCTCCTGATGTCTCCAGCCCTCAATGTCAAACCCTAGGGTATGTCAACCACCAACCTACAAAGTAAATTTATCATGACAAGCACAAGGATCTGGGAGCATCCTGTCCATGCTTTACCTCAGATCAAAGAGACAAGCTGCTCATTAGCAGCAGTAACCTGATGCACTCTTTTAATGCCAACTTTTGGCCAAAATAGAGAGTCTTCTTGTGTATTGAAAATCCAGAATTAAGGGGGGGGAAATAAAGGAATACAGTGTGGTAAAAGAGAAGCCTAATACATCTTTTCCATATCTTTAGACTCCTAAAGGTGCAAAGACACTCACTGCTGTTGGTTAGGAGGTCAGATTTTGAGATGGTAAGTGGTGGCAAACTTTATGTTCAAACATGTGTCATTTGAACATTTAAACCCAAAAAATTAAGATTTGAAATAGGATCTGCACAGTCTGTTCAGAGTTAGAATAATCAGTACAAGTGGGTTCCTGCATTAGCTTTACACAGAGCATAACCTGAATTGTAAGGCTAAGTTGGGTTACTCTTCAACTTTCTGGTTGAGCAGAGCATGTCTTACCAAAGGGCCACTCATCCTCCCTCTACACCTTTGGCAAAGACATTGGGGCTACCCCTGCAGAACTGACCCACCAAGAACATTTCCAGGTTTCCCTGTTGAGTCTTCATTAAAGAGAAAAACATTCGTGTTCGATATCATTCTACATCAATGTCCACATTAAAGCACCGTCTGCAGGTGCTCATCCGCTGCATTTGCAAGTGGCTTCCAGCCCCCTCCAGGCAGCAGCACAAGAGGGAAGCCCCACTGAGCTCCCCCCTCTCTTCTACTGACCATGAACTATAAGCTGTGAAAAAATGAGGGTTTGTGAAAAGATTTGTTGAAACTTTACTGCAACTGGACAGACAGATTTCCTTCACAGACTCTTCCATGTGCAGAGTGAGGAAAGCAGAGGGCCTGCCTGCTCCAAGGCTGATGGAGGCATACAAGTAACTGTGGACACTGAGGAAAGGTATCTGATTTGGAGCTCACAGTCATTACCACAATTACTTCTTGCAGAACTGGAACTCATAACTCTCCCTTCCCTCTACTAAAACTCTTGATAAAATGCTCCTTAAAAATCAACCTGATGACCTTCTGCTGTCTTGGAAACATAACAAAACCCCAGCACCCAACCTAATCTCAGTATATATGTCACTTTTGAATCATCTGATATGAATTCCATCCTCTTTTCCACCAAGGTGAAACCCCCACTATAGCACGATGTCCAGTTTGTGGTCATCTTGGCTCTTCCCATGTGGTTGGCATAAGTTACTCAACAAAGTGCTGGATCTGTCAACATAAGACAATTTGATATGTGTGCATCCCTATCAGAATGGACCCCAGTGCAGAAGCTCATCTCCTTGCCATTACCTGAAGTTTTCCCTGACCGTGTTCTCTATGTGCTGGCCCCAACAAGCTTAGCTGGTTGAGTCGAGTCCTCTTTCCTGGAGGTATCTTCTTATTCTGCAGCACTATTCCCCCCCCCAGATCTCCTTCTGAATTAATGGAATCTCACTTGACTTTGCACATGACCATGAGAGTCTCTTTGCTGTGCAACCTGCCCTGGTGGCAGCAGAGGTGGTATGCTGTGGCAGCATCACCAACTTGGAATTATTTCTTTTTCATGGGGGAAAGAACACAGTCTGTTATTTTTATCTTTGTAAACCCATCTGGACATCTTCGGCTCACCAGATTTTTTTTCTGATTAAGGCAACCAGACTCTAACAAAGTCCTGCTGGCTTATGTCTTTCACTGTGATGCAGAGTATCTTAATTCCAAGCAGTCAGAGAAAGGCAGCAGCACTTCCTGCCCCTTTCGTATTCCTGCAGCAATGAGCTTGGGCTGATTTCTCTGCATGCAGAAAGTCATGGAAAGCCAGAGGGAATCTGTACTTGAAAGGGTTTCAGTCATGAAATGCAGCAAGCACCAGCAGCAGCTCTCCGTGAGATTCAAAGGAATATGTCATTCTTTGGGTATTGTGAATCTTGACGGGTATTTTAGGGGTATCTCTTTTTGCCTGCATGACTACACTATAGTCACTGTACAATTGGATGTGTATATATATGAAAAAAATAAAATTTCAAAAGAAAAACAATTCCAGTTTTTGACCAAGCTGGTGAAAGTCTCAGACTGGGTGAAAAAATATGCGATTTCTTCAATGTTTCACTGTAATCACTACAAGCTGTTGGCCAAGACGTGGAAACACCCGAAGCTGGTGTTCAAATGTGTGGCTTTGTATTACAAAAGTATACTGAAGCACTGGTGGGCTTACTTGTGGTTTAGTTGCAAAAATTCACTCCTAGGTTTCAAAACTCATGCTTTGGAGCTATATGGAAAGCATAACAGAGCTACCATACAGTGCTTTCTCATGGTGCTCATTCTAAAGGCATTGTTAGAGAAACAGAAGTCAGAATGCTCCTGAGACATAAAAAGCTGTGCTGCATATAAACACAAAGTTTATAAATAGCTTGAAAGTCCTAGGAAGAAATTTTAAAAATCCCTAAGTTGTAAAAAAGGCAGGAAGAATGGACCAAAAATAATAATTCATACAAGATTTGTGTATTTTAATGAGCAGTGATTTTTTCCATAATCTTCAACAGCCAACATGTATCTTATCTTAGAATATGCAAGTAATGATACTTTGACTATAGATACTCAGAGGTGTCTTCAGGGGGTGGTTATGCATGTAACAATCTAATTTATCAAAACACAAGAAGGTATAGTGCATAATTAAAATGGGATGTTCATTGCTAAAATAAAGTTTAAAATAAAAATGGACTTCAAAAGGGAGACACTAAATCAATGGTTGTCCACCTGGTCTGTTAAACACTCATATAAAGGCAGCTTATGAGTAGCAAGTACTTTATTTACTGATGGCCACTCATTTTGGCAAAGATGACCCTTCTGCATGCCCAAATTTGGAGGCATTTCTTAAACTGTTGATGACCACCAGAAACAGGCTGTTGGGCTAGCCTTTGGCCTGGTCCATATGGAAGCTCTTATGGTCTTGCTACTAGAGCTGAGCAGGAAAGCAATCAGTTCTTATATCTCACAATTCAAAAGTGGAGGAACAAAGCTCTTCCCTTTTGGTGCCTTCCCAAGGCCTCTGCACATGGATGCAGCGGGGCCTTTGGACACCCCCTGCTCCTGCCTCATACTCCCACCTTGTGCCTGCCTGTTCCCGTGCACAGGCATGGTATTCATTGCATGATATTCATTTTATTTTTTAAAAACTACTTTTCCACCTGTCATCTACCTATAGCAGGGGAATCTAACAAAACTCCTGCTGGCTTTCATCTTCGCTGTGCGTGCATCCTAATTCCAGGCAGAAGCATTTGACTGAGGAGTCAGAGGACACATTATCCCTCTTTTATCAGTACACAACCCCAGTCATAATGTATGCCCACAGGAAGAAACGTTTCCCATGCAGGGAATGACTCAGACTAGGTCAAAGCAGCGATATAAGGAGTGTGGAGCAAAGTGAACGGTAACTGCAGCTTATAAAAGGTGGCATTTATCTTAACAGAGTGACAGCTGCTCACTGTGAAGTTACAAGGGAGTATTGTGATTTTCTGACTCTGAAGCCCACCCTTTAGGAACCACTGATCTGGAATATGAAAAGATTGCACATGCTGAAAAAGTCTTTTTTAATGAGGCAGGGTCAGATTTTGATGACGCTCACTCAGGTTGAGTGGCATTTTCCTTCTTCTTTTGGCCCCATTGACACTAACACTATCACTATTAGTAAAATAAAGCTGCAATGCAGCTTTAAACAATGCAAATGCAATTGAGATCCTGCTGCGTACTAATAATTGATAATAAATAGATTTCAATAGACTCAATAGATTCCAATATTTTTATTTTTTCTGAGTGACCAGCTCTACTGGCAAGTAACCGCAGTATGGGGTTGCCCTGGTAGGACTCTTAAAACAACCAGGTTATCTAATTGCTTTTACATCCCCATACCATGGTACCTACAGCTGTGTTAGGGCCTAATAGAATGAGGTGCAACAACTATCAGGCATGAAGCTGACGCTCTTTTTATAAGATTAAGCAAAGGCTGAGCTTCAAAAAAGCATAAACAGTGGTGTAATAAGGCTGTCATTGAAGTATAATGAATAAAATGAAACTGGTATAAAACATACCCACATTTTATTATAGCAAGTGAAACACAATTGGAAAACTGTTTCCTTTCAGTCTAATTGTTCCACCTGCCTGCATGTAGCGTGCTACACAAAGTCCTGGGCTTAATCACCCCTTAGCTGTGTCATGGCTCTTTCCTAATGCAAAACACAGCAATGCACCAAAGCAACTAGAGACACCAGAAATTATTAAACATGCAGATCCTTAAAGAGTCAGGCCAGTCTTTCTTGGTTTTTGTGTATTCATTGGCCCAGGAAAAAAAAAATAGATAAAATTTACAGAAGTTGTACAAAAGCAAATTAACCATTTGATTTGTATCAGAGATGAGTTGTGCCTTGTAATATCTATCAATTGGGCTGTGCTGGGGAGAGGTGCCACAAAGGTGGAGGGGAACTCATAAAGCTCTACTCATGGGGCACAAGAAGTGCATTCAGGGTCTGACACAGAGGAAACAGACTCATAACCTGCTGGGAACAGCCTGGTTGCAGCTTATTTGTGGAGAGAGTGCACTGGTCTTCCCTTGTTCCGGCCTTAAGTCAGGTTTCAGAGGTGTCTCTCAGAGGAGGAATGAGCAGGATAACCTGCAGGCTATGGTGTGCCATAACCCTTGGGCTGGCAGGAAACTCGTTGGGCCACAGAAAGGCTTGGGAGGAAAAAGGGCAGAAGAGAGTGACTATGTGTAGTTTTATATCAGGCAGATAGCAACAGAGGTTGTGCTGAGCAGGCTGGGTTGGATGGACTTTGCTCAGCTTCATCTGCTTTTTTTTTCCTTGAGACTGGGGAATGCTCAGGTATCACTTGGACAGACCTCACGTTTTTCATTTATGCTTTTTAATCTCAGCACTCTTGAAACAGATGTCTCAAGGTACTATTTGCAAAGTCATCAGCTAACTTAACTTTAAAATCTCAGATAGCTCATTAAATTAAACTCTCTGATTTATTATAAAAGTCTAGAGAACCAAGGATACATTAAAAAATCAAGTATAGAAGTCGGGAAGAAAGTTTCTTTTATTTTTAAGCACTGAGAATGAGAAAAGCAGAAATGTAAAGGGAAAAACTTGGAGCCAGAAGATCCAAACTTCCCCTTGATTCTAAACTTAGCTCAGCCACTGGCCCACCGTGCAGATGACTCAGTGCACTTCCTTGAACTTAAATCATTCCTCTTACAAAACTTGTTAAAGAAAGACGTCAGTGTAAATTAGATGTTGTGTCTAAGTTTAGCTATGGCCGATACATAAATATCGGAACTTTAACGTGTTCTCATTCTTGTCTGCTTAAGAAAGACGTGTATATACATGCACATATGCATATATATACATAGCAAGGGAGAGAGAGACTTCTTTGTGCTATTTTTACAGTTTCATTTACATATATTGTTATTTTGCTGGTGACATAAGAGCTCACAGCTGATTAGAAGTTTAACCAATTTTGGAGCAGCCTGATTGCCACAACACCCAAGCACTCTTCATTCCCTCAAACTGTCAGGAAAGTTTCAATCCCATCCAGGCAGTGGGGGCTGAGAGAGTACACATTTGGCGTATAACATACATGATGGCTGATTTCTTGTGACACTAATCGTCACTCCTGGGGAAAAGGCAGTCATTTATTCATAACTCTACCGCTCAAAATTAACCATTCTTCTCACCACGGAGATAAACGTCAAAGCAGAGACCATCCATAGGCTGAGTCTAATCTAATCTGTCCAAAATGGATACATATTTAGATCTGTTGTCAAATCTTGAATAGTAAACCCTTTAGCCTGGGCAACTAGTTCCTCAGTCTGCCCTCTCCACCTATAAATATGCATATCAGAATGGATATATGCTATCAGACAAGCATAATAATCCTGCTAACATGGACAGGATATGATGCTGACCAATCTTTCTGATATGAGCAAAGAGTCAGACAACAAAGCACAAGACTTCCAGAAATGTGTAATAGAGAGGGAAAAAACGTTTTAATTTTTGTTAAAATATCTCTATCATTCAACACACGCCTGAAATCAGCAGGCCCTCCACTCCCAAGTGGGTGGTCCAACAAATGAGAAAAACAGGGTCCTACCTGGATGTGTGTGGAAGATGGCAATGGAAATTCCCTTTCTTGTAAAACTGTTAATTCTCATTGCTCCTCTCCTTCCTCCAGTTCACATTTCCATTTTGGGGATGTCAGCTAGGAGGTGTTTATTTATGCTACATCCTTTCCCGTCAAATTGTACTTATGAAGTTCCTCATATCCTCTTGAAAATAGTTGCCACAATTTTCAAGAACTAGAAGGATGGCCCCAGAAACTACAGGCCTGTCAGTCTCACTTTAGTGCCCAGTAAAATCATGGAAAAGGTTATTCTGGAAGGTATGGAAAAATACCTGGAGGACAGCACAGTCATCAGTTACAGCCGGCACAGCTTCATGAGGGGAAAGTCCTGCTTGTCAAATCTGACTTCCTTCTATGACAGAGTAACCCACCAAGCTGATCTAAGTAAGCCATTAGATGTGATGTTTTTGGACCTCAGCAAAGATTTTTATATTGTCTGACACAGTATCCTTCTGGATAAAATGTCCAGCACACAACTGGATAACAATGTTACATGACGGGTGAGTTACTGGCTCACAGGTTGGGCACAAAGGGTTACAGTGACTGGAGCGACATCAGACTGGCGACCTGTCGCTAGTGGAGTTCTGCAGGGCTCCATCCTCAGCCCTGTGCTCTTCAACATCTTCATAAATTACTTGGAAGTGGGACTGGAAGAAATACTAAGTTTGCCAATGCCACCAAACTGGGAGGAGTTTTTGACTCCGTCGAAGGCAGGGGGGCCCTGCAGATAGGTGTCAGCAAATTAGAGACATGGGGAATCACCAGCCATGTGAAGTTTAACAAGAGAAAGTGCCTGATTCTTCACCTGGGATGGGCAACCCTGGTTGTGTGTATTGATGGTGAATGAGATGCTGGAAAGCAGTGCTGCAGAAAGGGACCTGGGGGTCCTGGTCGATGGCAAGTTGAATCTGAGTCAGCTGTGCCCTGGCAGCCAGGAGGGCCAACCATGTCCTGAGGGCATCAGGCACAGAATCGACAGCTGGGCAAGGGAGGGCATTGTCCCCCTCTGCTCTGCACTGGGGCAGCCTCACCTCGAGTGCTGGGGGCAGTTTTGGGCACTACCAGATAAAAATAGCATCAAGCTTTTAGAGAGTGTCCAAAAGAGGGCCACAAGGATGGTGAAGTATTTGGAGGAAAAGCCATCCAAGGAGTAGCTTAGGTCACTTTGCTTGTCTAGCCTGGAGAGGAGGAGGCTGAGGGGAGACCTCTTTGCAGTCTTCAATATCCTTATTAGGGGAAGTGGAGGGGCAGGTATTGAGCACTTTTCTCTGGTGACCAGTTTCAGGACACGAGGAAATGACATGGAGCTGAGTCGGGGGAGATTTAGGTTGGATATCAAGAAAAGGTTCTTTATCTAAAGTGGTCAGACACTAGAACAGGTTACCCAGGGAAGTGGCCACAGCACCAAACCTGAGAGACATCGAGAAGTGTTTGGACAATGCTCTCAGGCACATGGTGTGATTTTTGGGGTGTCTTGCACAAGGCCAGGATTTGGACTCGATGATCCTGATGGGTCCCTTCCAACACAGTATATTCTATGATTCTATGATACCTTGATACTGAGGCACTGAATAACACTACAGAAGAACCAGAAGTGACTGTCATTTTTCTGTCCCGCTCATCTATTTCGTACTACCATGAATCTCCAAGAAGTTCTTTTTTACGTGGAATGTCTGAAACTCATCTCAGAGCCTGAAGAGAAAGAGGTCTTCTTGCTGTGGTCCTCATAAAGGAATTATGCTGTTTCAGAGAGCAATACCTCTATCTCTTGTAGATATTTCATTATTGAAGTTTCAAAACAAATACTATTGCATAAATTGTAAACATAGTTTACACTGCTTGTAAACTGTCATATTTCTGGTGCTCAAATATCCTTGTTCAAAACTAAATTCCATTTTTATATTTGGATAAATCTTATCAGCAGACAGGTAACTAATTATTTCAAAAGATGAATTAGGTTTTACACTTATTCTACCTTAGCAGTTCAACCACATTACCATGAATGCATCATGAACTACTTTTCTTGTCTGTGTATTCCAGGTGAGTAACTAAGCCATGGTTGTAGCAAAAAGCACTCCCAGATGTCCCACATGGGTTTAGAACAAATGGAACTTCAGCTATGCAAGTATGGGATTGCCTCTAGGAACACAAGTGCAAAAGGAGATCTGGCCAGCAACCTGCTATGAGTCACTCCGACTTGCTCTGTCCCAGGATTTGCACTTACAACTGGGCCAAATCCTTATCTGGAACAGTTATACAAACCTGCACTGCAGCAGGATTGAGCCCATGGACCACAATGCACAAATACACAAGCAGCATTGCTGGAAAGGGTCTGCTTTCTAAAGGTGGCAGAAATGGGTGCCAGGTGACAGCTGAGATGACACAGAATGGTCTCTGTGCAGGAAAAAAAAAATTAATGTTTTCCAAAGTAATAGCTCAGTAAGGTAAAATATCTAGGGGGAAAAAGGCTTTAACACAAAATAAAATAATAGTACAAAATAGGAGTCAAGAACCATGGTGTCACTTCCAGGCCATGTCTTCTGTGCATGTGAAGTAATCATCTGGAAAAGAAGCTAGCTGTGGGAGAGGATTATGAACAGGTCATGATCTCACAGCATGACAAAATGGCCAAGAGAGCAAGTGCAACCCTTGTTAGCAATGACCAGCACCTGAAGAAGAAAGAGGAATCAAAGAAGGTACTACTTTTTGCCACATCTTCAAGGTGGTATTGCTAGGCATTGTAACCATTTCTAGTCTCAACACTTTAGCAAAGATGTTAATAAATACAAATGGTTCAGAAATAGTGCCACCCGAGGAAAATCTCCCTCATGCTGAGCACTTAAAGATCAACCTCACTACCTCAAAGAAAGGGCACAGAGAAGAGTAAATCACTGCCTGAGACTACCTACGTGGAGAGGGAAATCTACCGGCATTAGAGATTCTTCAGCAGGCTACAAATCTCTTGGACTCAAAAATGAGACAAACTGAGACAAAGAACAGAGTGCTAAACTGCCACATTTGGAACAACTTATCCAGTAAATTTGCCATCCCTGCTAGCCTTGCAATCAATACTGCTGTCATACAGAATACCTCACTCAGAAATGGTATGTTGAATGAAGGAAATCCATGAAATCCTATGCCCTGTATTAACTAAAACAGAGTGGATGATCATAAGAGTCCACTTGGGTCTTAAAAATCCATGAGTGTAGTTCAGAGGACATGTTCTTCTAGAGGCTAAGTATGAGGTCCTTATATTTTTCAGGATGAGTATTCCCTGAAGGTTTTGCCTGAAGAAATACTAAATTATTTATCCTATAACTGAAAAGTAAGCTGCAAAGATATGAAGTAACAAGCCCCCAGAAGATCAAATTTCCTCCTGTTTTCTTATTTTCATTAATTCTAGGTGAAAATGTATACAGACAATAGACAAACTGTGTGTTTGAAGAAGACTGGAAGGTTCTGAAGGTATGTGGAGAGGATGTCAGCACCCTCACAAGCAAATCTTGTACAAGGCAGATACTGGCTATGTCTGGGTTTGTAACAGGGCTCTGTAGGAATTGGCTTTTCTGGTTTTGATGACCTATGTAGCTCTGTGACAGATGTGGTGTTGCACTGCTGCACTGCATTTCCAAGGGGTGGAATCTACAGCAGCCTCTTTTACTAGCTAACTGGATTTTATCACTTTGAGTGAATGTCAGGAGGTTTTTACAATGTGAGGCTCCAAAACCATGTCATGCCTAGTCAGTCTTGTTTCCTCAGCCAGCTTTATCCATTTCTGCTCCTAGTTGTACAGCAGCATACAGAGCTCCAGTAATCCCCACAAAACTCATACTGTAAGACTTGGTATTGCACATTTTCCAAGAGTATCATTTAAGATGGCACTTTAAATCACTGGGAACTGAGCAGAGCTTTTCCATGAAATTGTATTTGATTTGGTAAAGAGGAATTTCAGTAGAGTGAGGCTAGGACTATCTCTGTGTGATTTACAGCAGAATTTCCATCTTTTACACATCTTCAACACATACCAGGACTTGATGAAGACCTCACTTTTGAGGTGGACCAATCTGAAGTTTCACCCTCTAGTTACCAACGCCAAGAAAGTATGCAGCTTGGATGTCTTAATCACATTTTCAGTTTTGATGGGCAGGAAATGTAGTGTAGTTATATGTGTAAGCCCTGAATAAGCTTAAGAGTAGGTGTTTGCTGCATGCTGTCTTTGGGAAACAGTGGCTGGATTTTGTTATGTTGTAAGTCTGAGAAATCACTGACATCTCCCCCTCCCCTCAACAGGTATGTTTTGGGGGGCGTGGGGGGTTGGCCTCTGACCTGGTCTGCATTTAATCAGCACTTTTATCTCACTTTGCAGTAACTCCTAACATGTACCACTGGCATCATCAGCCAAGTTCTCTCAGTGTTTTTCAGTTAGACAGTAAAATACTGCTGTTGAAACCAGTTTAGAAGGTGAATTCATGGCAGAGAGGATATGACCAGCCTGTCTCAAGTCCTGGACTCGGAGTTTTGAAAATAAACTGCTAGAAAATTGTCATTTAATTCCTGTGCTTTGTTTTTCAATTGTATGATCTCAGAAAGAAACATAATTTAGTTTGAGCTAAATTGCTGTTACTTTTCAACATACTTGAGTAAAGTCCCGGAGCTACAACAAAAATAGTTAACATAAGCAGCTATTGCTAAGCTAAAGTGAAGATTTAAGTTTGGGTATCCTGACCTCCACATTTGCCGACAAATTACCCTGTGCTTTTTTGCTGTGGCCACCTACTACCCTGTAAAAATAAGGAACTCTTTGTCATGTCTCAGTACAATTTTTTTTTGACAGCTAGTACGTCTTAATCTGAAGAAAGATGCTGCCGTTGCCCAAGCCGGGTGACACTTGGAAGCACATTATCGCATACAGAGTGTTCATTAAAAGCGGATTAGGAGAAGATCTCATCAAACATACCAATCCCGCTTGAAATAAATGGCTTCTAAGCACAGGAATTGTTAGAGGAATGGATCATAGGCACCAACTAGTTTGGTTTGCATATTTTAGAGAGTGTTTTGAGCTGTTGTGTGTGGGACTGGGCTCTTTACTCTGGCAGTTCTGTTAGTTTACTTGAACGGAGTAGTAACCATTGGTAAAAAGCGTTAGAGGTGATAAAATGTGGAGACTCAATAAAAAGATATCCCAGACATGAAACACTGCAGAAGAACGCTGCTTAATAATGAACTAATTAAAAAAAACAAATTAAATGAAATGTAGCTTTCACTGTTAAGTTCTAGATTTCTCTCCCCCAAACATTAGACGAAATTGCATTGGTTACAAAAATTTATTAATACAAACTTTACACACTTTATATAACAGTTATCAAAGTCCTAGTTATAGATATCATGTGTGTAATAATACTTTGTTTAAGTTCTTTTTATATTCATTTGCACACAAAATAAGATCTCCAAGACTAACATCTACCTACTATGACTGTATCTCAAATCTGCTCAAATTTTGGTAAGGCTGTTGGCGTTTCTAGAAAAAAAAGAAATCGTACAAAGGATAATAACCTAGGTGATCACTTCATAATGCTTGCGACTAGCCACTGAACTCTAACTGATAAGGTCATAAACAAAATGTCAAGAGAGCCCTATGTCATTATACCACAGCCGACACAAACACAGCGCACTCTGCCCATGGCCAAAGAACAGAAGGACGACTAAAACGCAAGCCGATGTGTTGCAGCATCGTAGGGCCACTAAATAGCCATCCGTGAACTCGTGGCGATTTACAAGGTGAAGAGAAGGCACGAAAGCTGCACACTGCGCCCCGCGTCCCTGCGCCCCGGGAGCGCGCCCGGGCGGGCCGGGGCAGCGCGGGCGGGCGGTGCCGGCAGTGCGGGCAGCCCGGGCAGCCCGGACAGGCAGTGCCGGCAGCGCCTGCCCGCCCCCACGGGCTCTGCCCGGCCCGCTCCGCTCCGCTCCTCCCGGCCGGGGAAGGAAGGTTTTACCCGCGAGGGTTTGTGGGGGGGGGTTGGGGGGTTGCTTTCCGACGTCTTGAATGCGGGGCTCGTTTTGTGTCTTTGGAAAGACTCCTGTAAGGTTTGTGTGGTGAGCTGGAAGGAAGCGGGTACCTACGTGTCCTCCTTCGCTCTCGGCCCGGGCGAGGGACGGGACCAGCCCCCGGGCAGACGGTAAGATAGGAGTCCGTACATAGAGAGATGAGGTGAAAATGGTTTATCTCGTTAGAAACCGGACCACAGGTGAACACTACACATTCTTTTATGACAAAAGTTTGTTTTATGAAATAAATTTTACTAAGCAATAAGCCAGAATGTAGAAAAATACATTTTACCTCCAAACTCAATAAACAAGGAACAAAAACTTTCGTAGTAGTGCATAATTCTTTAGTGGTAGCTACAACAGGGGTTCCTAAACTTGTACAATAAGAGCTTGCATAAAACAGAACAAAGGAGTGAGAGAGCGTTCACAATCTTTTTTTTTTCCAAAAAGAACATAACCCAAAAGGGTGACTCAGGTGGGTTAAACAGAGCTCAGAAAAGTTCGAAGAGAGGATGAGAGGCGGGAGGTCCTACAAGAAAAAGCAATCAAAGAAAAGAGCAACTCCGACCGAAAAATGCAAAGGCGAGAACCCTGCTCATTATTACACATGATGAGAAGCATGGACAGCACTGGAGAGTAACACACTGTACTTTGCATCCAGGTCCAGTACCGAGCTGCCCGGGGCAGTTGGGTAGCGGATCGGAGGTGGGATCGCCTCGTCTTACCTCGACCCTGCGGCACCGGCTCCGGTACCGGCTCCGGCCCCGGGGCGCGCCGGGGGCCGCCCCCGCTCACTTCCCCACTCTTTCCAAACGGATCCTGTCTCTGCTTTGGCTTTGTTCTGCAACTCTGCCCAGCCAGCCAGAAGAGCAGTGCACGGGGCTTAGTACTTACTACCCTTGCTGCTGGTTCGGGATTTTGGGGTTGGGGTTTTGAGTTTGGCTTTTTTTGGTTTTATTTTGAATTTTTTTTGTTATTGTTATTTTAGTTTTGGTTTTTTAACTATTTCTCCCTCCAATAGGCAACAGAGATGCACAATTTGGATCGAGCTGTTGTTTTCACAAGATAATTATCCTCTAAGCTCATTGTTTGAGCGTACACTAATAGAGATACAACTGGAATCAAAGAAAGCAGGAGAGAAAAAAAAATAATCGAAATCTAGAAGAAAGGGGACGCTGCCCCTTCAGAGAGGCTAGTGGCAAAGGAGCCTGCCTTGAGACTCACCAGGGGAAGAATCTGCTTTACCAATTCTCCCAAATCAATTTCCTCATAATCCCCCTGGGAGCAGGTCATCCTTCTCTATGTACGGTAGCAAATGGTGAAAATTAATGTCTTTAACCCTGTCGTGGATAAAAATACTATCCTTTCAATTTCTGATACAAAAATAGGAGTAATATTCAAAACAATGATTGTCCTTTTTTTCTATTTATTTTATATAAAAACATAAACAGCTCAGGCGAATTCTTGTTCTTGTGCAGGCTTTTCATGAAGAAT
Organism: Lycocorax pyrrhopterus obiensis; assembly: GCA_014706295.1. Classification (NCBI taxonomy): domain Eukaryota; kingdom Metazoa; phylum Chordata; class Aves; order Passeriformes; family Paradisaeidae; genus Lycocorax; species Lycocorax pyrrhopterus. The sequence continues at coordinate 103,927,838 of JACSVZ010000002.1, forward strand.
TGTTCTTTACTATTCTTAGTAGTATTTATATATATATATTTATATATTATATATAACTTAATGATTGGTCCACAAAGTAGATCTGTGCGTTTCTCTAGTGCTTTTTGTACAAAAGAAAAACAATATTATTATCAAAATATTCATTTAATGGCTTTACTTCATACATAAATACATGTTTAGATAACACAGGAGCGGTGATTGTTCAGTCAGTTTGGAAATGACTTTTGTTTTTGTTTAGATTTTGTTGTTGTTGTTGTTGTTGTTGGGTTTATCTCTCTCTCTCTCTTTCTTTCTCTCTCTCTCTCTCTCTCTCTCTCTCTTAGGACTTTGTATACACAGGAGTGGCTGTTTACTCACATCGCTACAAATACGCTACTCGGCGTCCTTTGTTTTTAACTCTTTGTTTATACCTTTTCCCCAGGACGGCTGCTAAGTATTTCTTGACAGCCATTTGTTTCCGGTAGCGGCTGTAGCTGTCCGTGAAGATGCCGTCTATGTGCCGCTTGGTCAGCGGTTCCGCATCGTCCCCCAGGCCGCCGCTGGCACCGCTGCAAGCACCGAGAAGCACAGCTGCATCAGGCGGGGCCGCTCCGCCCCCCTCCGCGCCCCTCCGCACCGCCCCCTGCCCTGCGCAGCCCCGCGCCGGCCTCTGCCCCCGGCGCAACACGTTGCGCGGAAGATGCGCGGGGAGACAAAGGCCGCGCCGAAACCCGCTCCCGACGCGGTGCGCGCAAGTGGCGGCGGCGGGAGAGACAATATCTCCCCGCCATGAATTATTCATTGCGGCCGGGAAATCTGCTCTCCCTGGGGCTTCGTTAACGTGTTACCTTCTGCCGAAGGGCAGCGGGTGGCACCGGGCTCGCCCCGGCCCCGCCGGCGGCGGGGAGCCCCGGGGAGCCCTGCCCGGCGGCTGGGGGTGCGCAGGGCTGCAACCGAGCCGCCACTGCTGCAGCTGAGCCCTCGATCATCGCTCTCCATAAGCTGCTCCCCCCCGGCAAACCTAAGGGCTGCCCAACTTCTAAATTTTAAATCGGTTGATTATAAAAATTTATATAGCTATAGCTATCGATATAGATATACACATGCATGTATGTATATATATATATATGCACACATGTATATCTTTATGCCCGAGCATACTAACCCAACCAAATCTCCGCGCACACCCGCGCTGACAACCAGGCTCACACTGCGCCGGGAGCGGCCAGGGGCGGCTGATGCTTGGGGAGCCGGACTCCACCAGACTCATCGCGGGCGCAACACATTCCCGACCCCGGCCGGGGCAGCTTTGTTCCCCCCAGCCGCGGCCCTTCCAGTGTCTCCGCTCCAGCAGCACCAACGCCCACCGCGGAAAAGAACAAGCAGAGAGCCTTACCCGACCCGCTTGGCCATCAGGGAGTGCAGATATTTCCTGGCGGATAACTGGCCCAGGAGTTTCCTGTAGGCTTTGTTGAAGATCCCATCGGCGTGCCTGGGCAGAGGGAAGAGCCCGCGGGTCAGCGGCGAGGCCCGGGAGCCGGCTGCGGCAGGTTGCGGGAGCCCGGGCGGTAGCGGTGACCATTCCCCTCCGCCGGCGAGCGGAGGGCGGCATCTCCCCGCGTCCCCCGGGACCCCTCGTCCCCACCCAGATCCCTCCCCGCCGCGCCCGCTTGGTTCCGCGCCGGCTGGATTTCTGCTCCGTTTGCGGGAGCATCTCTAGCCCTCCCCGGCGCGGGCGGCTCCCCGCTCCCTCCCCCGCGCTGCTGGAGGTAAGGAGGCTTTTCCATTTCTTCTGAGCTTTACACTGGGCACCGGGACCTGGGCAGTATTGTCGTTTGTTTGGGCTCGGGATTTTTATTTTGATGTTGTTGCTGTTTGCTTGTTAGGTATCATTATTATTTTTTTCCCCAATCGGTTCTGCCAGACCCGTTTTTCTCCCTACTCCAAATTCACGCCTGACATCCCGCGAGTTGCAGTCACCTCTTTTCCGGTGGGTAATACAAGGTGTACATCTCGCCGATCATGGAGGACGGATTCGCTATACCGAGGGGCTCGTGATCGTACGCGAAGTCCTGCAGGGTGTTCCCGTCCTCGTCGTAGACTTCATCCTCCAGCCTGGCAACGAGAGCAGCAAGGAGAAGGAGTCAGCCGGGCTCCGCGGGGCGCTCCGCTCCACTCCCCGCTGCCGGCTTCCGGCTGCCTCGGTGGCCACCCCTCGGCGGAGCCGACCCGGGAGCCCCGGGAGCCCCGTCCGACTGCCCCCATCCCCTCCCTGCACCCGCCCGCTCCCCATCCCCGCCCTCTCCTCTGCGGGGCAGGACCGCGGAGGAGGGAACACACCCGCCGTCAGACGTGCTCCAAGAAACCCCCCAAACATGCCCCCCCTCCCCCCGCCCTCCGCGGCCCACGCCCCGGCCCGAGAAACATCCCCTGTCCGCCACAGCCATGGCTGGTGCTTCCCGAGCGGAGCGCACGCCCAGGCGCGCAGGCTGCCGCGCTAACACGCGTTTGTGTGCCAGGGGCTGGGCGGGAGCCGAGCAGCCTCCGCGGCGGAGACGGGGCGGTGAGCGGCAGCCCCTCCGCCGGGGCCGGGGACCGCGCCCCGCTCCTCCCCGCAGCGCCCGCCGGGACGGGGGGGGGGGGCTTCGCCTGTTGTTTTTCGTTGAACGGTGCCTCTGCCCTTTGAGATCTCGCCAGTTTTGTGTATGTCCCAGCCCCCCCAGCCCCCGCTCTCTGCCTCCCTCTCTGCAGTACGATGTAGGTCATTGCACGTTACAGGCAGCTATTTTTGTCTGTGAGCTTTAGCGGAGGTATTAATAATAGATGCCGCTAAAGTGTTTCACTCCTGCTAATTCAGGCGCTTGAATGAAGAAAGCCAGCTTGCTGTCGGCTAATGGCCCCTCAGGCCACTGAGCCCGCTGCCCCCTAGCCGCGCTGCCCAGGAAGATGACGGGGGCTGCTCCGAGCCAGCTCCGATGGGCTCCCGGTTACTGTAAGGACACCTCGGAGCCCCAAAAAGGACACCCACCTCGGACAACCTTGCGCGCCCCGCATCTCTCCCCCCGCCCGCCAACTCCGCTCGCCTCACGGCAGTGTCCCCCGCAGGGCACCCCGGAACAGAGCCAAGAGCCGGTGGAGCAGGACGCCAGCACCGAGTCCAAAACTCCCCCCAAGCCAAGCAACACCGGTCGCCCGAGCAGGGGACAAGCAGAGTGAGAACAGGCTACCATCGGCCGTCCCGGACCGGGTGCCCTGAGCCCACAGCCACAGCCCAGCGTAGGAAACTCCCTTGTGCTGGTGCTCCTGGGTGTCCCCCCCTCCTGCCCCAAACACAGCGGGGTTCAAAAGCCCACGGTGGGACAGCACAGGCATCAGTCTGCGCTGGAGCCTAGCAAGACAACTCCGAACACAGAAAACCAAACAACCTTGTGCCAGGCCCTTCTCTCTTGAGAAGGGCTGTCATACACAGACAGGTAAACAGGGAAAGAGACTGAATTCCCACCAGTTCCAACGCCGCTACACGAACCATGACAGCTCCCACATGATTGCAGACAACGGCGCACCCGTCCCCGCGCCCCGCTCCCCCTGAGCCGGACATGGGATGCTCGGAGCTCACCCTGGGCGAGCTGCGGGCAACCGGAGGTTGACAAGGGCCCCGCAGGACAGGGGGCAGGCGGGGGAGGAGCTTTTGGGCCCCGTCGACATGCAGCCGGGACCTCGGCCCGCTCCCGCCGACGCGCAGAAGAGCAGGTCCCCCACTCCCGGGGAAAAGAGGCCGTGGGTCACAGTATCGGGGTCCCGAGGAGCGGACCTGGGGGGTGCCAGTGCTGCAGGCGGAGGGGGTCCCATGCTGCGGTGGAAGGGGTGGGCACATAGCCCAAGTGGAGGGGATTTCCTTTGGTGACTCCCCTCCACATCCCCTTTCATTTTCCTCCCCAGTAAGATTCCGCTGCCCTTAGCTAAGCTGGGGCAGCAGGGGGCTGAACTGGTCCCGACGGAGCTCCCGGACGGGGGACGGACCTACCTGAGCGCCGGGTACTGAAGTCCGGCCGCAGGTGAGCAGTAGACGCTGCAGTGCATTATTATGCCATAGACCAGGAGTGCTAAGATCGCTTTGCTACACATTGCCACTCTGCGCGGGAGGGAAAGGAAACTGCTGTCAAAAAAAAAAAAAAAAAAAAAAAAAAAAAGGAAAAAAAAACCCCAAAACCAAACAAAAATAAAACCATTTCACGAATAAAAACCCAAACAAACCACCCCACGGCTCACCAACTCCCTGGCCTCGCCTGCCGGCAAAGGAGGCAGCGCGGCCCCGGGGGACAAGCGCCCAGGGCAGCCGGCTGTCGGCGCGGAGCGGCACGGAGAGGAGCAGAGCGGTGCCCGTCGCAAAGAGCTGCGGCCGCCGCCCGCCCCGTCGGTGCTCGCCTGCCCGCCCGCCCGCTCGCCCCGGGACCGCTGCGGGAAGGCCCGGCGAGCCACCTCGTGTCCTTACCATTAAACTCTAGACACCCGGCACTGAGAGCGTTTGGCTGAGAAACTAAAACGGCAGGTCTTGGGGAAAAAAAATAAAGACCCAAAATAGGGAGGGGGAGAAATCGAGCTCTCTCCCAAGTTGCGTCCAAAAGGAGTTAAAACCCTCCTGACATCGCCTCTCCTATGGGCGAAGGACCAGCAGGATGCAGAAGATGCAGAAGCGGCAGCAGTTAGTTGTTTGCTGGTTTTAGGGCAGTCCACTCCAAAAAGAAAAAGAGAGACAAGAGGGGGAAAAAATATAAAGGAAAAAAGTTTGCAGGCAGCAGCACAGATCTGGAGTGGAGTCTACAAGGGAATGGAGAAGGAGGGATGGAGCGAGATGTCGCTGGAGAACGGAGCGCTGGGGAAGAGGGAAGAGAGCGAGCGAGCCCGGGAGGGAGCGGAGGCGGGAGCCGCGGGCTGGCTGCGTGCGATGTTGTCTTCCCCAGATCTCTCCCCTCACTGAGCGCCTTAAGCCTTCTTCTCTTCTTTTCCTGCTCGGTGGCTCCAAACTTGACCAGCCTTCCGCAGCCTTCCGTCTGATACGCAATTAGCAAGAAAATCTTTGCAAACACCCCGCTTCAGCAAGAGCCCTCTTCGTAAACATTTGCCTGCTTGTTACCTTAGAGGACGGGCAATATTGTTTGTTGCCCCCGTAGTGGTGTCCGGATTTTTATTCATGAATCAAATGCCTTTTTTTTTTTTCTCAGTCACGTAATAATCGGGTATCAGAAAAGACGTCACCACCCCAATTCCTCAAGGAACACAGTTCTGTGTCGTCCTCAAAGATGAGCTTATCAGGAGTCATGAAGCTTCTTCATAAACACCAACTCACACTGCCCCCCCCCCCCAAAAAAAAAGAAAAATAGAAAAAGAAAACCTAACGACCAAACAAACACGCAGAAACCCCCCACCGCACAAACATAAAAGGATGTTCGCCACGGTAAAGTTTTACCTGACGTGGGAAGGGAAGCGGAGGAGAGCAGTTAGGGGTGGGGTGGGGGTCCCCGGGCTTGTTAGACTCTCCCACGGCTTTGCTCCGTGTCTTTCCGCGGGGCCAGCTCACCCCACACCGCAGCCCGGGGCCGCCGCTGGGCGCAGGCCCCCTCGGAGCCGCCCGGCTCTGAGCGCGCAGGCGGAGCAGCCCCGGGGCGGAAGCCCCCACTTCCGCGGAGATTTGAGAATATAAGTGCCTTTTTTTTTTTTTCCCCGAAGCCCCCTCTTTTATTTTTTTCTTCTTTTTTCCTTTTTTCTTTTCCTTTTACTTTTTTTTTTTTAAGGATTGTTAATATTGTTCCCATTACACAAGGCTCCCCCGGGGAAACGAGCAGCGCTGTGGCCGCTCTGCGTGTATTGAAGTCGCCGGGCGTAGGGGACAAGCCCCACTGCCGCGCAAGGAGGGTCCCACCCGCGGCCGGCGCTGCCCGGCGATGGGGGCGGCGGCTTTTCCCCTCACTCCCCTGGCCCGACCCTCTCGTCTCTCCGCCTCGTGCAGAGACAGATGTGCGGCTCGCAGCGCTTGGCAGAGCGGGAGGGAAGAGCATCGCCATGAGGGAAGAAAAAAAAAAAAGTTGATTTGCCGGAGGGACCGGGAAGGAAATCCCTTCTCTGGGGACTTCCCCGCCGCCGGAATAATTTCCCCCGAAGTGATGCGCCGGGTGCGGGCCACCGGCGGGCTCCCAGCCGCTGCAATTGCTGCTCGTCTCCGCACTCCCCTCCCTCCGCGACCGAAAATGTGCCCTTCATTTCCGAGAATTACCCAAAGAAATCCAGGCTGCAGGAGCCATTACTAGACATTTTAATTATTGGGATCATAAGCAGAGCGTTCAGGAAGCAGCAATAATATAGTTCTCCTGTTTCCTATTTGAATGGGTTTGGTGTAACATGCTTGGATGAGTTATTTGAGCCCAAATCGATTTCTCAAAAACAACAACAGCAACAAAAAACACACCATACAGTTACGTTCCTATTACGGTCATTTAAGGTTGCAATATTTTCCGGAGATAAAGGAAATTTGACGTGAATGAATGATTCCCGTAGAAATGGCCAACGACGCGATCCCGGGAGGGGACGCAGGGCTAGGGACGGAGTGGGACGCTGCCCCCGTCGTCATTCTGTGCCGGGCGTGTCGGGCCAGGAAGGACCGCAGGCATGAGAGGGGACGGGGCAGGGCAGGGCGCCCGGCGGGGCCGCTGGGGAAGCGGTCACTCTCCCGCTCCCGCTGGGAAAAGGTCACCCCACCGCTCCCGCTGGGGAAAGGGTCACCCCACTGCTCCCGCTGGAGAAGGGCATCCCGTGGCTCCCGCTGTGGAAGGGGGCACCCCGCGGCTCCCGCTGGAGCAGGGGCTCCCCGCGGCTCCCGCCGGGGCAGGGGCAGCCGCGGCTCCCGCGCCGGGCCGGCAGCGCCGGGGCTTCCCCGCCGCTCCCCGCGGGCGCGCACGGTCCGTGAGCGGAGGGCGCCACCGCGCGGGCAGCTGCGCACCTGCGGCCGCCGCCGCGGAGCCGCCGTCGGGCCGGCCGGGGCTGCCCCGTGCCCCGGCTGGGGCGGGCTGGGGAGAAACCCCCGCCGTCCCGCCGGGCTCTCGGGCCCGGCTGTGAGAGAGGCCAGCGGGAAAGGGCTGCCCGCTGCTCCCCGCCGCCGGGCTTTGGGGGCTGGTGGGGTTTGTGGTGGGGTTTTTTTGGGTTTCCTTTGTCCTTTGCGGTAGCAGGTGTAAACACGGCCTTTTCTAGAAACCGGTGTGGCAAGGATTGTGTGAATCATGTCAGTACGGAGGCTTGAACACACACGCCGCCTAAAGAACAGGAAAAAACATTCCTTGTTTCCGAAGAGGTGGGACACACACAGGCAATACATTTTAAAGCTGTGTCTGTTTTCACTTTAGAAAAGCTACTTTCAGCTACTTTTGGTATACACAGCCGCATTTCCTCTCCTCCGTCCCCGCTCCCCTAGATCCTTACAGAAAGTACGAGGGTGCCTGAAATAACAGGCATCAACAGCACAGAGCTAGAGATTCCCATGAAACAAACCTGAAGCTACAAACCCCACACAGAGACCCAGTGCCACCCTGGTGGTACCGTGCATGCAGGAGCAATGTCAGGATGGTTTGCAAAATATACATCTTCTAAGCTCTCATTTATGGTGAGTAACTCACACACAGTTCGTGCCAACAGAAGTTTCATAGCATCTCAGTCTATGTCACACGGCTGTGTGTGTGCAAGGTGCATATGATTATGACATGATTGCGGTTTAGGCTGAGGAAGAAAAGGTTTAAACCTGGTCTTTGCGCACAAGTAGATTTCTCAATAACTCTGTCATTTCAAGGCTGACAGAGATTTAAGGTATGTAATACTTGCCTCTAGGGCAAATTCCTTAGGCAGCATCTGAAGAAAAGCAGAGGATTTTTTATTGGCAGAATTTCTTTCATCTTCCTTCTACCATTTTAAATTAGACCTTTTAATTTATCTGACTATTCTACTATTCTATTCTGCCACACTATTCTATTTTAAATATCTATTTTATTAACTAGAGCATTATAATTCTATAGAAGTTTCTAGAGGAGCTTACATCTTGTGAGCTTTGTCAAGCCTGACTGCAGCTGACTGCAACTGACTGCTGGAAACCTTGCTGCTATAGTTCTAATTCCAAGGAACATATTTCATGGCGTACCATGATGGGCATCTTTTTGACTCCTCAGAAACCCCCTTTCTATATTTATGCATATTTTATAAAAAATACTATGAGTAATTTATCAAACTGCCAGGAACTGCGTTGATCCATAAAGCCAGATATCTCATACGCACTGGTTGGATGTCCAGCCACTATATTCATATTTTCTCAGTATGTCCCAAATAGCTGCATATTTTAAAAAGAACCTGGAAGAATTGATGTACCTGATAATTTTTTTCATGAAAGGGCACATGTATTTCTGCCAATATCGAAAAGGATGAATTGTTCTTTCTCAAAAGCAAGCAATCCTGCCAAACCAACTCTCTCTCTCTCTCACACACACACACACAGTGGATTTATAATCTATCTTGTTATTTATCTCTGCCCAGGTCTCCTTTCTTGCTGGGGTGGCTTGGGGAACCTATTGCTGACCAGTATGCCAATGAACATTTGTCTGCATCAGTTTCATAAACATAACGCCAGCCTTCACCTTTTCTTGACTTTCCTGGCTCCTCCTCCTCCCCAAAGGCCAGCTCCTTGGAAGGATGAACGTGTCAGAGGGAAGATTAACCCATCCATGAAGTCATTCAGCTGTAGCTGTGGTCATCTGAAAAAGGCTAATTAGGGATGGCCTGGCAGCACAACAGAAGTTATTATGGCTCAAGCACAGCTTGGCGGACATTTCAGCACTTCCAGCTGAGACGTGGCACCTGCAGAGAAGTGGGAAAGCCCCACTTTCCTCCTGGAGGCTAGATGTCAATCCACTCAGGGACAGCGACAGCTGAAACATTTCATTCACAGAGTTGTTTCTCTTTTATTAAACCATTCCCTCTCATGCTTTCTTTAGGTAAAAGCAGCAAAATGCTTAGGCATACTGTCGACTGCATACACATCTGTGTTCTTTGTCATGTCCAAAGGGACAAAGCTTCAATCCAGATAAGCTTGGTCACCCAGGGATGTTCTGGGCAGGATGTACAAGCTCCAAAGAAGCCGGAGAACAACAAGCAGGGACAGTACTGGGACTACAAATCACTCAAGAGATGATAGAGGCAAGTTCTCACCTGGTGGCTGGGACCCTTGCCAGCCTCTTTGCATGTGACCACCAAGCATTAGCAGTCTCTGTGAGAATCTTCCAGATAATTCCTTGCTTCCTTTTATAACCTTACTTCCAAGCAAACAGTTAAAAAAGACGGGCTGGGGTTTTTTTCTTTCCCTCTATGAAGTGAGGAGGCAGAACAGTACTTCCCAGGGCAGCAGCATAGGAGCACCAGCAGTCCAGTCATTCTGCTCTTGCCTCTGCCTAGAACTCACAGCGAGAGACAAGGCCAGTGGGTTGCCTGTGTCTTGCATGATTGCCCACACAGAAGCTCAGTGTTCGATCTTACCCCGTGGGTGTCCTCCTCCCCCTGTTCAGTAAACAAAGGCAGATGACTACGACAACACAGAGGCAAAGGAAGAATCATTCCCATCCGAACACAAAGGCAAGAAAATCACTTTCTAAATAAATGAATGGCCAAACAGTGGACTTGGTTTCACAAGGAGGTACTGCCACACTATGCCTCTGACAGAAAATTTCCTTGGATGACTGATAGATTTATTTATAATCCTTATCTTTCACCCAAATAAACTCATATGCTGCAGGAGAAGAAAAGAATTGTCCTTGATGCTTTCTGACAGTGGTTCTTTGATCAATCATTTATATATGAAAACTAGACAAATAAATTATGAAAGGCAAACAATAACAACAAACAAAGGACTTCTTTTAAGACTCAATATTCCAAAGGCCTATTCTACACTAAAGCCAGCAACCTATAAAATGCCACAAAAGACCTCACTAGTCCACAGGGCAGAAAAAAGGCTTTAGCACTGGCAGCAGATCTATCCCCACTCTCATTTCCATTTGATCCAGTGTTCAGGGGGAAGGTAAACCCTTAAGCAGATTGAATATACAAAGTTTCACAAGTGCTGCCAGGATACAATAATTTATACTGGACAAATAGCAGCCACAATATTTTTGTGTTCCAGGTTGCTTTAGATGCAGCTGTAGCCCCAGGCGAATGACAAGTTCTGTTTTTGTACCCAGATGTGACAGAATTTTGGGTACACCTTTAGAAACAGTGGGACTGCTACCTGCCTGTGTCCAGAAACAAAAATCCATCTGTAGTTCTGAGGTATCGCTAATGGCATAGCTAAAGTTATTCATAGTTTAGATTTACCAGAAATAGTTGGAACAAATTAATAATGAATTAGAACATTTCTTATCATCGCAGGGAGCGAGAGGGAATAAATAGAACCATCCATATTTTCTTATTACAAAACAGTGTGCAGCCTATTACCAAACACTAATTTAGTGTTGCTTGTGCTGGAAAACTGTTGAAGGGTCCCTGGCTCCTGACAGTGCAGCTTAATTCACTCTGACGGGAGCAAGGCTGCACAGAAGCAGTCCAGGGCGGGCAGGTGAGGACCATCCCAACAGGGGTGAATCCCAGCCTGTCAGAGCTCAATAATTCCAATTAACCACGCTAAAGATGACAGAGATGGGTCATGCAGAGCCCAGTAAATATCAATCAGAACCACATATTTTGATGAGAGAATAACAAAGTCTTTCTCATTAAGGAAAGGAGAAAAGATGTTTGGTTGGGTGTAGAAGCCTGTCCTTGGTGGCTTGGGCACCCTGCAGTGCAGCCTTTGCCTTGTGGGGCTGCAGCCCATGCTGGCCACAGACAAAATTGCCCTGAGCATGGGAGCCCTTCACGTGGCTTAGCTCCCTGTTTTGCGCATAGTGAGCAAAAGGGAGAGCTCCCACATCCCCTGGCAGCACAGAAGGGCCTGTGCTCCACCAGATGCACAGCTCCAGAGATGTGGGGTGGGGTGTGGGGTGAGACTGGGGAGCTGGGTTTGCTGGCCTCTGTGCCACGAGTTGGCTGGGCAGCAGACACTGGGGTCACCAGCCAGACACTGGGGCCAGGAAACAGTACATAATCTTTGTCTGCTGTCCTAACTTAAATAAAGTACTCGAGCCTACTTAGCCTAAAGGAAAATGTGTGGTTCTTAGTTTTGATATTTAAAGATAGCACAAAGAATTTCTTGTGTGTGGCCTTATGGTCCAATCCATCTCTATCTTCTAATAAAATGCATTTCTGTAACAGCCAAGGCAATTAATCACTTAAACAGAATTGGATTACAATCTCCATTACTAGAAAATCTTTAAAGTCAGGCTTGCTATCTTTCTAAAAGATCTCAAGCTATCGAGCCATTCTTTGCCCTGCTTTATGCAAAGGTCAGACTGGATGTTCGAAATGGCCTCTTCTAATGTCAAAAATTGGTCTCCGACCCTTGTAATGCCACTCACTGATTTCAGACAGAACTGCACTGGATTTATTGACCCTTCTCATTAGGAATGAAGATTGTCTGCAGAAACTCCTATGCGATTTCATAACTCCAGGTACATGTCTATTGAGCTCATTATGTAAATACTGATATCTTTAGTCGGTTTTGAATTTCATAGGAGTTTGCAGAGCACAGCACAAACCAGAAATCGCTAGGACATTGAAAGACTGAACTGACTCTTTTGATCCCCAGATCTGTGTTCAGTCTCCAGAGATAATTGTATATGTCAATAGCAACAATATAATAATAAACCACGATACTCTGTAGATTTGTTTTAAATCCTGAAACTTAAATATGGTATTTTTCACAGTAGTGAAAATACATTTCCTGGGGATTTCTTGCTTCCAAGTGCAATCATATTATTGACTTTGATATGTGTCTTCAGAAAAGAAAAAAAAAGTTATTTGCATATAATTTGGGGTGATTCTCTGACATATGTTACCCTACAGCAAACCCAATTTTCCTCTAAGTCTCAGTAACACTTGAGATTGTTCTAAAAGGTATGTTGGTTTTAGCTGTCTGTAAAGAATATTTTACCATTGCATAAATAACTTTAACTAGTTTCTCTGATGAAATATCTGAGTGTGACATGAATTTGCTCTGAAACACAATAGACAACAAGTTTGAGCAAGGAAATTAAGAAATAACATCTTATCATCTAATGCTAATGCTTAAAGTTGTTTTGGCTTTTGGGCTTGGTTCTGGTTTGATTTTTTTAGTAAGGACTCCACAAGGAGACACCTTTATATGTTCCACATACCTTTCTGGGATAAAAAAAATTATCACATTCAAAAGAAAGCCATTGTCAAGAACATTATTTATTCAAACATCTCCTCTATGGAAAGTAAATAACTCTGGTTTTAATACAGCTCCTAACCCTTATCTCCTCAGATCAGTTCTACCAGTTCTGTTCTGAGACAGGGATTGCTTCTGATGTACTGTTCATTTCCACATAGTCTCTCTTTCATTCCCCCCATTCCTAATGCAGAATATTTTTATATCATTATCACAGACGTACAACGAAGTAAACCTTGTTTACTACAAGGAGAGTACTGGAATAGGAGAATAAATTCTGTTTATGAAAGGGGAAAATATTTGTTCAGTACTGAGAAAATTCTGCTAAAACCTCCATGTCACAGATTTAGAAAAAAATTATCTTTTATTTTAGGTGAAAGACAAGCTGCATGTGGTCTGGTGATAATACGCCCATACTTAATGTGGGTTCCTCATACTTATAAAATATGCTACAAGTATGCAATAAGTTTCATCTGAATGCATTTCCCCTAATTTTACAATATTCTTGTAAGTCATATATTTATTAATATATTACATCTGTTTTATCCAATAAAGTATGAAATACATCAAACTCAGTGACTGTCTTGGGAGCACACAGCTAAAATACATGAATAGTTCCAAAACAAATACCTGACCCCATTGATGTCCAAGGCAAAGATCCTGATTACTTTAGTGGGGTCAGATGATCACTTTTGGTAATCTGACTCCAATTTTTTGCCAGAGTTGAAAGTTTACCACTCAGGAATAATACCTCTTGTGCCTCCAAACACTCAGTGTCACCAATCTATAAAGTAAGTATCTGCCAGTGAGTTCTGTCACGAATTCAAGGGAGACTAGTATTTAGCACCTATGAAGAGTGATTTTAGTTGAAGAAATTCCAGTCCCAGCCCCCAAAATTGTAGTCATTAGGTGATGGTCTCCACCAGTGCATGTAGAAATCATCAACATTTAAATGACAAAGAAAACATCTCCAAGAAAAAGAAAATGTACAGTCAATGACATGAAATACTAGTGAATTCATGTATTTGTTGCTAGTTTTAAGATGATTAATAACCATGAACTAAACTAAAAAGAATTAAAACCACATTACTCATCCTCTGACAACAAGGTAATCAAAGGAGACTTTGCAACTGAGTAAAAGCTGTCCTTCAAAAGAAATCTTTCCCCATCTTCCAGTGTTGATTAGTGAATAATACTGCTAGTCATTACACTCAATAGAGTTGGTGTCCTTCCTTGATTTTCGTGGGGGAAGAAGAGGCAGTAAGGAGAGATGAATCACAAGTTTTCCTCTAATTTTTTCTTAATGCACAGAGCTGCTCTGGAAAACAGCAACAGGTAAAGTCAGCACAGTCACTGAAGTACATGAGAAAGATGGCAAAAGTTCCCAAGCATCGATCCACAGACAAAAAGTACAAACTTGGTATTAGGATGTGAAGAAAAGTGTAATGTCCAATGATTCCTCTTGTTTTCAACATCTGCATTTAGTTGAAGTAGTTAAACCTATAGTAAATACTTTTTCAGGATCACTCCTCCCCATTTCTGTAGATTCCACAGGATGGGAGACAAACCACCCCAGAATGCATGATTCATGGTTATAAAATTCAGAGATGTTAACTGGGAAATGTGTTGCAAAACATTACATCCTGGAGGTATTTTGTGCTGTGCTACAAAATGAGCCTGCAACAAAAGGGAAGCAGAGCTTGAAGAAGAAAACATTTCCTCTGCTCCAGTTAGGTAATATAAAACTGAAAGGTCACAGAGATATTAAAATCCAATTTTTTTAGCTAGGGAGAAATAGAGAAAAGGTGAGGGGGTGGTGGAGTTCTCCATTCAGATGTTTTTTTGGAAGAAGCAAGGTGGATTGAAGTCAGGTACAGCTCTTTAATTCCACAGAGGTCTGAGAGCAAAGCACTTACATTTGCTTTAGCTCACAGCTGTTGCCTTTCTTTTGCTGAGCACTGCATACCTGCAACTCCCAGTGAACTATTACATGTCACTAATATCCTTACATGGCCTGGAGTCCTATTTAGAAAAGCAGCAAGTTTTAAATAAATGAATACCACAAATAGGTTTGCCTTCCTTGGGACTGGGCTGTTAATGGCACTTGCATAGTACTGGCTGTAGGAACTGTTTATTTCACAGTATCTCAGACTTTTAAATTGTTTTCCAGGTGAAATGTTGAGGCAGATTAAAAGGAAAACTTCTATGGGTGACACCTTCACACTACTTTCCCAACAGGACCAGCAGAAGCTGTACCTCTGATAGAAACTCCTAAACATTTTTTGCACAAAGCATCTGAAAGTAAGTAATAAGGAAAACCCTGTCTGTGAACGAAGCAGTACTGCAGAGAAATCAGTGAAATTCACACAGACATATTGCAAAGATCTGTAGTGCACTTTTTAATAACTCAGCACCGGATTCCCTCTATTTATTTCACATCCTCATCACTCAGTTTTGCTTTGGCAAAAACTACAGCAATATGAGATGCATCCATCCATCCTGTCCTGTCCTGTCCACCTCCAGAAAGCCGTAAGTGTCACAGATGCATCATATACGACAAAGGTATCAGAAATAAAGCAAGGAGGGGTTCATCTGTGAGAGAAAACCCAATTTTATTCCCACCTTAGCATCACCGAGGTGCTGCTGCAGAAGATTGTGGCAGACGCCTGTGTAAGTGATTTTCTCATTTTCCTGGCTGTTAGATCTGTTACAGATTAGGCTGAGAGCAGCAAGACTAGAAGAGTCGAGTTGGGAATATGTGCTGTTTGTTTGCTCTCTCGCGGCCCTGTTTCATAAGACCTGTTGTAGGCACACGAGTGCTGTGGGCACGGGGTACACTTGTCCCAGCAGACACTGGGGGTCTAGCCAGCTTAGGCAAGGCTTGACATTTCACATGTTTGAGAGGCATCTTCCCATGCCACGGACCATATGAGACAAAAAGAGATGGCCATCTCGAGGGGATCTGAGAGACAACAGGAAGGGAGGATTTGTGCAGGAGTAGGTGTAAGCACAGGCTGGTTTTCATTTAGCCAGACTGAGAAACAGTGGCCTCAAGGACATAGCAACCCCGGTTTTTGCACACAGCGGTCCTTAGAGGACTTAGAGACACAGAGTCCCACGAACAGCTCTGCAGGCCGGGGGAATTCAGCGCACGGGGGGAGTGTGTGGCCAGATGCTCCTTGATGGAGACACCGGGCGGGGGAAGCGCAAACCCCTCGTGCCACCTTGTGGCTGCTGGATTTCAGCTGGCACAGGGGGATGCCACCCCTCCTGCTCCAAGCCACGGTCTCACAAAAAAAGCGCTTTTGCCTCCTGCAAGCTGTGGGGACGTCAATCTCTCACTTTCGGGCGGCTGTGTGCCCTCACCCCGACTATCTCCTACAGGCGCATTAAGGGGCCTGAGTCATCCTGAGGTGCGCTGGGAAGCAGCAAACAGTCTCCAAGGCGAGCAGGGGCAGGCGTGAGTGCCGATCCCACTGGCTGTGCCTGCGAGCCCAGTGGAAAATCGCCTCCCGGTTTGGGTACACGATGTTCTAAGTGCGCTCTGTGACTGGCCATGGTGAGAAAAACATTTTCTTGTTCTCTCCCAGTGCATTATGAAAACCCACTAAAAGGTGCTTTTCGCACCACAAAACCTTTTAAGAGGATTCTGTCAACACAAAAGCAACATTGACAGCAGTTGCCTTTAAAAGTACTTGAGTCTTCAAACTCTGAAATGTGCTTCTTAATTTTTTTTTCCAGACTTGGTCTACTACCAGGCTTCAGAGAAATGTTTTCTGTAATTGCATGAGTAAGAAAATGCATTGTGAGATTAATGCACATAACAGTTATTAAAACAATTTGTAAACGTGTTGTCCACAAAACGGGTATTAAAACACATGGATCTTTGCCTCAGTAATAAGATAAAATTGTTGTAGGGAAATTTGTCAGAGATATTGAGAGGACTATGAGACCCATTGGCATGTGGTGCACATGGCCCAGGTCATGTCACTAAGTGGTCACAGTTTCCTGCTGTATTTTTTTTTCTCTTCTCCTTTACCCTTCATTCACGTGTACCAGCACCCTGGCACTGGATGACAGGATGCACAAAGCTGATTTTGCTAACAGAGATTTGCCTCTGCTTCTGATGATATTAAGAAGCAAGTTGCCACACAGAAAGCAATATGCCCATCTCACATATTTCAAGTACAATGCTGCCATTGCTGTCTCTGGGAACACATATGGATGGGCCACCACTTTCACCCTTTCATCTCTCCACAATTAGAGAAGCAATTTTTAATAAAATAGGATGGGCACTCAGAGTTCTGTCTCCTGCAACTTCTTCCTTGGCTTTCATTCGGATCATCTCATTACCGTAAAACTTGTGTAAATGCTTCCTATAGAGAAATTTCAGCACAGGAATTTGCAAGGAAAAACAGTCAATTAGTTTATAAATTATGAGTCTTCCATATTTGGGAAACAACGTATAGCTCTGGCCCCTGCAGCATGCAGTTAAGGAAGAAAAAACTAGAAAAGCTTAGTGTTGGTACTGCTGAGAAGGAGTCATGTGCCACAGTCACTTTTTGTGCTGACAGAAACAAGTATTACAGTAAGGAAGAGTGCACTGTTTGGAATAGTACCAAACAGCAAATTATTTTTTATTTTAAAAGGTTTTTATTTGTTCATTCAATAGGAAGCATCAAAGATGCTAGCAGCTAAAAATTAATCAGTCTGCACCAAAATATCCTGCTTCCAGAAATAATCACGCAAGTGATAAAGCCACTGGTCATCTGTTGCTTTGCAAAACTTTTTCAATTTCTAAGATGATGGCAATCCACAGCTTGCATCCATGCCTTATCCAGCAGGGATTAGCCAACCTGGCTGGACAGCTAGTAAAAATGAAATTTCAGATATTCAGGATCAGTTCATCCCCTGAAGACTGTGGAGCTCAGGTTGACTGCCAACCCTGACACCTGCCAGTAACAGTTACATTGCAGTGCTATGCAGTAACAGATCCCAAAAGGGCTTCAATATTTTGACCATATATCAGGAACTCAGAGGCAGTCACTGGAGAATATCCTTTGGTAAGGATGGTTTTATGGTTATAAAAAATGCAAAATGCATAATACAAAATTCAGCTGTGGTGATTTCTTGTTTGGTTTTTTCCTTTCTTTTTTTTTTTTCAGGATTAAAACAACATTTCCAAAGAATAAGCAAAACTGACCTCACCTGCATCAGTACTGAAGAACCATACAAAGACTGCAATGTGCTAAACTTTGAAGACTATAAAAGATCCACATGGAACATTCTGCATCTGAGGAACAGTAATTCTGGATCCTGCGGAAAGGTCTACAAGATGGAGGTGACTAATCTGGGCTCTTTAATGACTAGAAAAAGAAACAAATTGGAAAATAACCACCTTCCAGGCCTCACTTCATGCAGTGACCTGGAAAAGAAACCCTACTGGCACCAGCAATCAAGTTTTCCTGTATTATCTTCCCAGGGGGTTGATTACATTGTCCTAAATATTGGGTGAGTGCCTGAGGTCCAGAATTCTTTACACTGTAGTTATTCCTCAAGAATCCAAACACAATTAGAAAAGCAGAAACATACAGTGGTAGTCAGTATACAGCATTAGAATAATAACAGTTCAGAATTGCCAGTCAGGAGGGGTACCAAAACAAGGATATAGCATGCCAGCTGTGGACTTAATGATTTTCAAGGCACCTTTTACAACAGGAGCAGAAAAACAGTTCAGAAAACAGGAAAGCATGGCAGTATCACACCTGTTTTTCCCAAACTGACAATTTTTGTAGTTAAATGGAAAAAAAAGAAATCCATAGAATCATAGACTCATTGAAGTTTGAAAAGACCTCTAAGGTCGAGTCCAGCTCTTAACCCAGCACCATCAAGTCCACCACTAAACCACATCCCCAAGTGCAACATCCACACCCCTTTTGAATGCTTCAAGGATGGTGACTCCACCACTTCCCTGGGCAGCCTTTTCCAATGTCTACTTGTCTTTTCAGTGAAGAATTTTTTCCTGATATCTGCTCTAAACCTCCCTTGGAACAACTTGAGGGCATTTTCTCTCATCCTGGTGCTTGTTACTTGGGAGAAGAGATCAATCCCCACCTCGCTACAGCCTCTACAGTCAGGTGGTTGTAGAGAGCAATTAGGTCTCCCCTGAGCCTCCTTTTCTCCAGACTGAACAGCCCGAGCTCCCTCAGCCGCTCCCCACATGAGTCACTCTCCAGACCCTTCCCCAGCTCCGTTGCCCTTCTCTGGACACACTCCAGCACCTCAAAGTCCTTCTTGTTGTGAGGGGCCCAGAACCAAACACAGGATTCCAGGTGTGGCCTCACCAGTGCTGAGTACAAGGCGACAATTACTGCCCTGGTCCTGCTGGCCACACTATTGCTGATCCAGGCCAGGATGCCATTGCTCTTCTTGGCCACCTGGGCGCACAGTGACTCTCGTACACAGCCACTCTGCCTCCAGCCTGTGGCTCTGCATGGCATTGTTGTGACCCAAGTGCAGGACCTGGCACTTCTCCTTGTTGAATCTCATACAACTGCCTTCAGGTACCATTCTCCAGAACCCATTCTCTTCTAATCTATTTTTAAGAAAAAGTTATAGTTTTATCTTGCACCCATGATTTGATCAAAGGATGCTTGAAAAGTAAACTTCGGAGGCCAGCAAAAGACTTCAAGCATTCTAAATAAGCAATGGATTTGTTTCACTCACATTTCTAACTTGCATTAAACCAAACAAAGAGCAGAAAATGTTTTTTCAATATTAGCTTATTACACTGACAGAGAGTTCCTCAATGTTCCTGTCATATTTTTGTTCCCACTATGGTCAAATCTCAATGTGCTGGCTAGTACAGGCAGTGTACTCTGTCAGGCACTGTATGCACCTGTTGGAAATGGTTCTTACCCAAAGGCTTCACAATCTGAAAAGAGCGGACAGGCATGAATAAGAAACTGTAAGCACAAGAGAGACTGCTTCCCTGTGATTATACAGGAAAAGTGGTCCCAAAGTGGGAGATAAACTCCACATCTGCTGCTCTCTTTGAACATACTACTTAGAAGTACACAACTGGGGTTTTTCTCTTCCTTTTTCTTACGGTTTGGGCATTATAAGGCTTGGTCTCCCTGGTAAATTTCAGCTAAAGATGGCAGGGAATGTGTTCTGTTAAATGTAAGTCTCTGGCCAAATTTGTGCTTGCTATCTAATCCTCAATACTACTGTGCTGATAACTGCTTCTCTTGTGGTGTTCACACTTGAAACAGAGGTCAAATTGTATGGACAATTTTTTGCTTTCAATGTGATAAGCAAGCATGCCTGCTGCCTGGACTCCTGCAGGGAATTCACATCCAGCACTATAATTTCCCATTCCTTAGCCTATCAAGTACTGTTGATGTTTCATTTCATAGCAGGCAGAAGAGCATGAAGTGGTTTTTTTGCTCTCAGAGGCCTTAAGGAGGAAATAATTTTAAGCAATGTAAGAAAAAAATATTACAATTGCATGCACCCTTATTGCATCACCCATACACTGCAGTGGAGGTCAGCTGGTATTAAAGATGACATGTTCTTATTCCTATTTGCTTTATATGCTTTATATGCTAATTGCACACATTTGCTTACTGTAAGGTCTGGAAAAAGTATCCTTCTGTAGCAAATTCATCTCAATCACATAACTTGAGTTGGAAATTGTTCTCAAGGAACTTCGCCTAAAGTGCTTTAAAGATGGAAGAAGTGCATACTTACACATTTTATTGGATTCATGTTATTATAAGAGTAAACCTGAAGAGAACATTTCTTCTGTTGAACTAGAATCTGAGCTGAGAAGCTTTTTAGAAGTACAGGTTTTACTTCACTTCTACTGAAAGCTTCAGCCCTGAGGTGATGAAATCACCCTGAATGCCACATGGAGAGAATGCCATTCAGTAAGCAGTGATCTAGTTGAAAAGATCAAGAAAGTAATTTGTGGCCTTTTACATCTTTAATGCAGCATAGAGTTTCGTCATTTTGGACAGAGATAGATTAGATGTGTCTGGGTGAGTAACCTGAGGGCAATTCATTAATTAGGAAGAACATGCAGCTGCATATGTGCAAAATTAGGAAGGAAACACATTTGCAGATGCATGAATGGCAGCATGGACAATTCCTTCCCAGTTTTCTTGTTTAAAATGTCATAAAATCTTGATTCTATTCTGCAAATTGATCATTTCTTTTTGGATATTTTAGACGTGCCTCAGTAAGTGCAGGTGGATGAAGTCCATACAACTGAAATCCTATTTCAAATTGCTTTGATCCAGCTCCTCATAGTTCGTTTCAGATCTGCAGTGTCCGGTGTTTTGGGCAAGTCAAATACTGTGTTTAATTGACATATAAAACTAGATTTGGGAGCTGAGTGGCTGAATGGTAATAAGCGAAATAAAAGATCAGACACAGAAGTGAAAGAGAGGTCATGAAATGAAACAACTTTTATGACACTGTAAATATCTGGCGCAGTCTTTCAAATTTCAAATTTCTGATGAATAAGAATGCATACCAAAATCCTATTTAGCCAATATTGCCAAAATAATGAACATCATTATACTTGTCACCATTTTCCTGTTCTCCTGGAAAAATTATTGTTTAGAGACTACAGACTAAGGCAGTTTGAAATCAGATGTCCTTAAACATGATGGAAGAGGAGGAAGAATTGACAGTGCAGTACTTTCTCATTTAAAAGAACATTTTCCTCTATACATTGTACTTCAAAGATCAGACATATCACTTTAACATGCACTTAATTTCATTACTGACAGAAGATACTGAGAGAGGAGAAAACTAGCTAAACAAGCAGATTTGCAAAATCCTCTGTTTAACACAAGAAATGAGCATTCAATATTTTCTGCTACCCACTTTATAAATGAAGAGGTCCCAGCTGTCATATTTAGACCACCTGGAATCTGCTTTGAGATTCTAAGATAATAAAAATAAAATGTTTTAATATGCTGAATTTTCTATTCATATTTTATTACTCGAAATTTTAGCCGAAGTGTATGATTTAAAAAGAATACAGCCAAGTCCTCAGACACCAAGTGCAGCAAATGAAGTAGGCAAAGAATGGAATGTAGCTTGGTGCTATTGGACTATTGTTTCCTAAAGTGATCATGAGTATCTCTTGTTGAGATACTTCTTCAACGCCCCACCAGTTCAATTCAGTTCCCATTCCTTCCCAGCCAAAAACACTTGCAATGAAGATGGATGATGAAATTTAGAAATTTAGCAAATAGTGGGATTGATGAGAAAAGGAGTCACAGCTGAAAGGTTGAGTGTTTTAAAGGTCGGGCTCAGATGTGTTGACAGGGTAGGAGTTTACACAATAGACTCATCTGCCGTGTCTGGTGAAAGGTTAGTGCTACTAACTCCTGTGTCAGAAACCAGTCAGAGGTAATACAGGCTCAGACTGTCAGAGCTTCAGGTGATTCCCATGTATGGCAACAGATTTTTTTAATGGAACCCAGGACTTATTTTGACTATGTTTAATAACATTGCAGGTCAACTTTCTTTCAGGACTATACAATGTATTTTAGGAGCCTGATGTGAAAGAAAAGGTGCATGTGAATAGACTTTCATGAATACCCATCTCTCACTTGGGCATCAGAAGAAGTTCCAGATGTTCACACACTTGGAAGTGGGTGCTGGGTTTATTTGAATATCTGGACTAAAGTACTGCAAAGGTGAGTGTTTAAGGGCTTGACAATCATCATCCCCTTGCAGGTGGGAGCTGAGTCCCTTTGACAATCTGTCTCTTAGTAAGTAGTTGAAAACAAGTATGTTTGAAACAGTACATCAGAAAAGATAAATAATAACACATTACTAGAGAAATAATTTGACATGGCCGTGCACTAAAAGCATCTGTGACTCTCTTAAGCATCTGAACTGTCAGGGGTTAGCATTCCTATTTTTTTTACTGTTTTATCTTAGTTGCATCATAAAAGCCTAAAAAACATCACAGCAGTGTCAGTTAATATTGAAATGGAAGCCACATATTAAAAAAAGATATACAGAATCACAAAACAGAAATGCCTAAGATGAAATTAGACACCATTAACAAATGACTTCTGCATGTGTCTGATGAGAAAGGGCACGAGAGAATGAATTATTTAAGTTGTGCACATACTTACAGGAAAACAGGTGCTTACAAACTTTAGGACATAAAACCAAGTATAAAATCCTTCAGCTACCATAGTTACTCTGGTACAGTTTGGATGGACTTCAAGTTAGCAGTTTTGAATGTGGCAGAGTGATAAATAAAATCCTTGGCAGAATGTAAAACTGTGATAGCTTAAAAGAGGAATTCCTTGAGGAAAAATGTGAGAGGCAGAACAGATGTTCCACTTTCCAGATAAAATGTCTTCAGCAAACCCATGTGCCCACTGTAGTTTAAATGAAGAGTCGTCCATCCCACATTTTCACAAGGTGAAGGAGACACTTGTTTACTGATGGAAGGGAGTTAACGGTTACTTCTTCTTTTTCAATAAATATTTCATTATATAACTACAAAGAGAGACAAATGAAACCTCCAAACACCAGCTAATAGGTCCAAAGCTTAATGGTTCTTTACAAAGCAAAGGACACATGACAGTTCTTTCCCACATTTTCGTAAAATGATTAAGCACCACAATTCCGAGAAAAAAAAAAAAAAACAAACATTCTGGTAAATTACTTTTGTGACATCAGGAAAAAATAGACTTCTTTGCAGACATATAATAGTCTCTAATAGCAAGATATTTATTTACAAGTAAATATAAGCGGTCCGTTTGGGGTTTAGTCAATTCATACTTCATTTCAACTAAAAAAGCCAGACAGGAGAGAAAAAAATTGCCATTGTCAGATGACAGTATACCATGTCTCACCTTGATTTGTGACTTTGGAAATTTAAGAACCAGGTTTTGAGACAGGCTCTGCTTTTACCCAGGGGGCTGCATCTCTGCAGTCACGAGTGAATTTCTTCAACCCACACTTTGTTTGGGACCGAAGGACTGTGACTCACACCCACACCGGTGGGCAGAAGGAACTGTGGCTCTGCTCTCGGCAGTTCCAATCCATGTTTTTTAACTTTTTTGTTTCACACCAGAGGGGAAAAGTCATTTGTTTAGTTTCACTTATTCAATCTCATTTGAATAATCTAAATATTGAACCAAGTAAGTTTTGAGTTGACCCACCCTCGTTTTGGCCAAAGAAACAGATAAGGTTCTGAGTTTGGTTTGAAGATATTCAGGAACATAAACTTGTCTCTTTGTCAAAGCTTGTCCCAAAGATCCTAGCAAAACCTTGAAGGAAATCTGACATGATCTAACACTTATCCAGGCAATAGAGAGAAATATGATGGCATTCATTCCTTACTCTCTGAGAACTCCTCATTTGACATTAATTCCAGCAGTTCTTCATGCAGAGACATGGAGAGGTGACAACATCTGGGTAGCACACAGACAACTTAGAGAAGAAGGCAAGTGTCAAGTCTTCAGGTGTGCATAGAACTTACGCTGTCGAGCTCTTGTACTTGCTCCTCTGGCACTTTGCATGCTACTGGAACATGACACATTTCAGACAAAATATGCTTATAAAGATATTTTATCAGCATGACACTTTTCAGCTTTACATATCTTGTGACACTTAGAAAGAACTCTTGAACAAGTGACCCTTGTGTTTTTCAAAGTTGGATTGATTCATTGATAACTGTGCACTGAGAGGGACCAAGTATCTGCTCTATGGAATCAACTCTACCTTCCAAAACACAGATAAAAAGAGTGCACTAGTCATGGCATTCGTGCCAAATGATCGTATCAAACTGGTTAGTCTCAAAAGGCACCTCATACCCACCAGATTTTAGTGCCATAAGTGTAACTAATTGAGAAGGATGGAGAGGAGGGAAAGCACGAAAATTCAAGTAGTGTCATAGCCCTGAGGCACTGCCAGCCCTGCCTGTCCCTGTCCACCCCCTGCAGAACTCCCCATACCCTGCCCACAGCCCAGAACTTCACGCCAGCCTGCCATGGCCATCAGCCCCCTGCCCCAACACCACAGCAGGGCCAGTCTCCAGCACCAAGGTTCCCTGCCTCCATCTGCAGGTCCACATCTTGGCCTGTCCCCAGCCCCAGGGAGGTGCCCAATGCTCCCGGCTGTGGCATGGGATGAGCCTCAGCTGCCAGAACCTGCCCTGAGAGACCCAGCTGGGAGCTCCCATGGTCCCCAAGGACCGGCAGTGCCCTGATGGGATGGGAGACAAATTGTACAGCTCCAGTCAAATAAGCTGGATTTTCCAACATTCAAAAATCCCACTGGATTTTCCAACAGTTTTCCCTGAAGAAAGCTGCAATACAACTCTAGATATATGCTTTTGAGGGGTCCCTGTGCTGCCGCTTCAACAGCGTGCCCCAGTAGCAGCACAACATCTGCTGCAGCTGGAGCCCCTCCAAGCCCAGTCCTGCTTTTTCCACCCTTTTCAGATACCCTTGAACAAGTCCATTTTGAGCTTTTCCTGGATTTTTTTGCAAGTCTTCTTGAACAATCTTTTTGATTAAAACACACAGGGATCCTGAGGCTGCATCAGGAGTGAGAAGCAGCGACGGAGTTCAGGGAGTTTCTCTGGTCCCCACAGGTGCTTCTGCAAGGGCTGAAGTGTGTCCTGGCTGGAAAAACCTTCACGGTGCTGGTGGCACCGGGGTAGTGTCAGTGTGTTGATGTGAGGTGACTGCAGAGCCTTGTTTCTGGCTTTATTGAGAAGGATAGAACACCTCTCCTATGAGGAAAGTCTGAGAGAATTGGAATCGTTCCACTTGGAGAAGAGAAGGCTCTGGAGAGACCTTTTTGTGGCCTTTCAGTAGGGACTAAAAGAGAGCTGGAGAGGGACTTGTCACAAGGTTGTATAGTGATAGAACAAGGGAGAATGGCTTTAAACTGAAAGAGAGTATGTTTAGATTTAGATACTAGGAAGAAATTGTTTACTGTGAGGGTAGTGAGGCACTGGAATGAGTTGCCAGAGAAATTGTGGATGCTCCATCCCTGGAAGTGTTCAAGGCCAGGTTGGATGGGGCTTAGAGCTACCTGGTCTATTGGAAGATAACCCTGGCCATGGCAGGAGTTTGGAACTAGATGATTTTTAAGGTCCCTTCCAAACCAAACCACTCTATGATTTGCAAGAGGAGTGTGGGACAAGCTATGAACTACTGTTCAGTGAAACAAGAGTGCTGTTGACCAGCTGGAAGTAGGACAAAAAGAAATAATTTTGGTTTTCAGCAAAGATTAACTATGTTAGATATGTGGTGAATTTTCTCGTTGTAAAGCCAATCAGCCTCAGGACCAAGGGGCAGACAAATTCTGAGAGACCCCCTTCATTCAAGGCATTTACGAATTATTTGACAAACATTTTTGCCAGTGGCCTAGATACACTTGATGCCTTTCACCAAAGAATTAGATTAGAAGATTTATTGAAATCCTTAAACACATTAGATTTCTACGATTCCTATTTCTGCTTCTGCTAGGAGCAAGGTATTTTTGCTCGATAGAGTTATGAACAGTATCTTATCCATATTTCTTACATAGCATCTAACCACATGTGTCTTTTGCAGTATGAGGCTCTGGTAGTCCAAAGAAACAGAAAAAAAAAGGAAAAAAATTATGTTTTGCTCCTGCCACTGCTAAAAGAAAGATTGTCTTCGATATCTTTGCATTAAAACAAAATTGTGGAAAGCAGGAGGTTTTGCCAGTGGTTACCTGCAGGAAAATAAAAACAAAATAAAATCCAGAATGAGAATTTGACTTATTCTTCCATTTAAAAAGAAAAAATAAAAGGAAGAAGGAATTATCTCTTCTGAAAGTGCTAATCCCAGAGGCATTGTAATAGCTGAAAAATATCTTCTTCACATTCTCTATGCAAATAATCTTTATCCACTTCTAGATAATGACATTTGGGTAGAGAAGAATAGATTTCCTTTGGGAACGCTTTTATGTCATGTGGCATTCAGTTCCTGAAAACAGCAATTGATCTGTGGGGGTCAAATATACTTAAGATATGATTAATATTACCAGAAATTAGTCCCTCAATAGTCTCTTTTTCAGGCACAATACCAATAATCAGCTGGCTTCTTTTCCATGCACACATAACACATACCGTATCGCTGTTACTTTGCAGAGTTTGTATTTAGCATTTATCCCATTTTTAGATTCACTGTTTTGTTGGTATTATTAGACATGAGCCCATTAAAACTAATTTTCACCAACATTAGTACAATCTACATGGCCCAAAGCCTACAGTTTTAGCAGCATTTTTGCTGTTAGCCACGGGTCTCTTGTGAGAAAACTGCTGTGCAGAAATGTTACTGTGCTCATGTGACAGCTGGTCACCACGTGTTTGAAAGGAACTATCAGGTGTGTTTCTAATTAAAGTGTTCAAGGAATCATCAACAGAAAGTGGCAGCTGACAAAATCTAGGCTTCCCCCTACCCTAAGCCAAAGTTTTGGCAAGAGGAATTTATTGCAGAAACAATAGCAGACATTAATAGCAGTTTGCTGAGATTTAAGTTTGATACCCTGCTCTGATTTTCTAGGAGCAATCTGGCGTTTGCTTGTACAGACACAGGAGGAAATGCACAAGTCCTTACAGATGCTATAACTTCTGTGGGGTTTTTTGTTTTGTTCTGTTTTTTCTTTTATGAAAACTGTTCTGCTTAGAATACTTGTATGAGAAAGCATAGAGCCCCACATTTGAGGTGACTTTTTGCAATGCAGGACACTCAAATGGAAGTCTCTGGGACTGCAGGACCTAGGAGTTGTAGTGAACAGAGTTGAAGATCTAAAAGCATAAAAACTGTTGTATTGTCTCAGACCAGTGGTCCATCAAAACTGCTTGCCTATCTCCAACAGCAGCTGCTAATAGATGCTTAGGAAAGACCACAAGAACAGCACATGTCTATATTGACACTTTTTCCCCAAGCACTTACAGCTTCTGGCTGTTTGTGGCTCAAGGAATTACTGAGATATTAAGTGTATCCTCATTCTGATGTTCTGTCCTTGTTTGACTTTTCCCTATGAAAGTCCAATTGCATTTTGAACAGTTTTATACCTTTGAATTGCATCGGCTACAAGAAATGAGTTTCACAGCTTAATTAGGAGTTGTGCCTAATCAAGTATCTATTCTGGATTGGACTTCAAGGTTTCTGTCCTCTCCCTCCCTTTCTGCCACACGAAAATCTTACTTCAAATGTGACTAGAATTTCAAAATTCAACACTTAATAAATGAGAACTTCTGCCCAGGTCATCCTTTTGCTGTGACACTGGTATACAAGGCAATTCAAAATTGTACTCTGTGGATGACGGCTGTGTGCTTCATCTACATGATGACATTACTGACTTGTCCCTCAAGCATAACCAGAGTCCATGGTGGTGTTTGGGTACTGCAAAAGCTGGGTACTGCAAAAGGGTACCTGCAGGAGCCTGGAGACAAACATGCTCAGTGCTTATTGCCAAGCAGGTTTAACTTAAATTACAGCTTTGCAAGTGAGGCAGATGTGAAATACCAGAGTGTGGTATGTCCAAGCATTCCACACTGGTCGTGGTTACACTCACCTTATCAGGCAAGAGGAAGAGATAAGCTAATTGTTTGATCAGGCTTAGCATTCTCAGATAGTACTGTGTCAGTAATGCCTGTTTATAAGCAAAATTCATTCAATGTTGTAGCTTATAATGTTAGTTCTGAACTAGCCAGCTATACGAATGGCAAAGTACTGCATCTCAATTATTACATCAGAGCAATACATGGTGCCTGCTCTATGCTGACAAGTCCGCCGCCCTGGAGCACATACAGGCATCTCTGAGACACAGGAATTCCCTACTTGCAAATTGTAAAGAGTCCTTGGAAAGCCCAGAGTTGATGTGGATCTACCCACCGTTATGCAGGTAAGGATGAGGGTTGAATAACATTTTTCAGATGTATTAGGCCATCCATTTCAATGTCACTGCTGGCTAGAAAAAAAATCATGGCCAAGAGGCACATGGAATGAAACTAATGAAAAGCCTTCAGGCCATATCCAGTCCTCTCATGGAGACCCTAGCACAAGGAACATTTCAGAGGAGACAGATTTTGGGTTGTAGAGGTCTTTCTCTTATGTCAGCCATTCCCAGCTATTTCAGCAGCCAAGAAAGGCAAATGCAGCAGAGATTTAAAATTACTGAAGAGCCCAGTACAGGTTAGGATCTGTGTGGCTGGGGAGCAGCCTTGCTGAAAAGTACCTGAGGGTCCTGGTACACAACAAAAGCTGAAAGCTCTGAGTCAGTAGAGCACAGCTGCAGCAACAAAGTCAAACTGGGTCCTGGGCTGCAGCCACAGGAGCATAACTGGCAGAGATGGAGATGTGACCATTCCTCTCAGGGTTGGTCAGGTTGCATCTGGAATGCTCTGTCCAATTCTGGTTACTACAATTCAAGAAAGACAGAAGCAGACTGAAGAGGGTTCAAATGGAGGCTGCAAGGTGGTCAAAGGGCTGGAGAACCTGCCCCATGAGGAAAGACTGAAGGAGTTAGATCTTCCATCCATGGAGAAGAGAATGCTTACAGGGACCTCATCACAGTATTCCAGTGCTTAGAGGGCAGATACAAGGAGGGCAGAGGCTCCTTCTTCACAAGGAGACACATGGAAAAGACAAGAGGCAATGGGTACAAGTTGTACTAGGAGACATTTCATCTTGGTATAAGAAAGAAATTTTTTACAGTGAGAATAATAACTCAGTGGAACAACCTTACCAGGAAAATGGTCCCCATCATAGAAGGTTTTCCATTTGAGACCGGTCATGTTGCTACACAATTTCATTGAGGCTCCCTTTCCCAAGAAAAGTTGGGCCAGATGAACTTTTGAGATCTCCTCCAACCTGGGCTGTTCCATGGTTCTGCGATCCTATGATATAAATTAGGGCAGGTGTACTGTGCACATAGGGCCACGGCAAGCTCCAAGGAGATTAGGAGGACCAGACCGTGTTTGTGCTGTTTCCCCAGTCTTCCTCCAAGAGGGCATCTTGCCCGAGATGCACCGGCCCCCACAGTGGGGCTGGCATTTGGTAGCAGAAGTGCTGCTCTATTTTGAGGCAGTGTGTGCAGAGTTGTTACAGCTGGGCCAAGCATTAATTGCACGAAATATTCAAGGAAGAGGACAAAATTTACCTCTGAAAGACAAGTGAACTGGTTAATTGAGTTTGTTAGGAAAATGGTGTCAGAACAGAGAATTCACTTTCTTTATCACTGACACATTTGCAAAATAGAATAATTTTCTCAGTAATTTCATTCAACAAAGGGGAGAGAAAAGGGAGAGGAGTTGTGAAAATTTTGCAAAATGCTCTTTTGTCACTTGTAGAAACATTCATTTTTTTCCTTTTCTTTTATTTTTCTTCCCCAAAAGGACTGTTCATTTAATTTTATATTTTATTATAAAATACTGAATTTCCACATCACAAAATGAAGTATCCAGGTCGACTTGACACTAATCCTTTATGAAATACCCTTCTGCATAGAACTTGTGGAGTTACTGGTGCCATAGCTAATGAGGATGAGTGGGCAGTCTTTTGCCAGATAGAATTTCCACCTTCTGCAAGTCTCTACTAATAAACTGTGACTCCATGGGGTCTGGAAAATCATGTACTTTGTCATTGCACACTTGCAAGTATCATTTCCTCACCATGGATAATAGCAGCTTGGGGACAAATAATTGCTATACGGTCTCAATACCAGATTGCTTGGGCTGACATAAATTCTACTGAATGATTTCTGAGTCAGTTTTTGTTATGCATCTTCTAGGAGTTACCTTTTGCTGCTGCTGTTGTCCCCAGCTCACATAGCATGGATACTCATTATTGCTCTGCTCTCTCACAAGGTTTTTAATAGTACAGCACGGTATGGTGATAAGTTTAGAACTGCCCCCATCCTTTCATTACTGGTAGGTGTCATGTCTTGCATCACCCTTTCACAATCCACTTATTTTCCTCCTTCATCTGCTCTATCTTGGGTCATAGCTGAGGCTCTCTTTGAGGCATGTACTGTCATTTTCCAAATGTAGGGGCATGGCACCAACCACAGTGGAAGTCCAGGCCAGCTGAGAAATGCTGTTACATAATTGCCCAATAATTGTAATTATCATCAGAGACAAATGCCTGTTACTAATCATAAAAACATTTTGCCTCCTCTTTCTGCTTCCCTGTTGTGTTCTTATTTTCCTTCTTGCTTTTCTTTATACTTTTTTTAATCCACTTTTTTTCTCTGAACAGACGCCTTCAAATAACAGGCTACCTCAATGGAACTCTCCCTCTGCATTGATCTAGTAAGAATGCTGACAGCATTCTAATTCCACAGACTGTCGTAAGTGAGGTTTAGGTGACTGAATGATGTCCATTTCCACGGCGTCACAGAAATATTACTGTGCTGAAGTTAAATACGAATGCATACTCATTTGTTGTGCTTTTCCTCATGTCCCATGCTCTGTAGCAAACTGCATTAGCATTCCTTCCAGGAAAAAGTGGCTGCAAGCAAGGAGACACACTGCTAGCAAGGCCTCAGCTAAGAAACATCTGGCTGAGCCAGCTGCAGCAGATTTCATAGGTCACTCACGTACAAGGCTGACGATGTCCCATATGTCACCTCCACAGCCTCAAATCTTCGTTCTGTCCTAGCTCAGCCAGCCTGTCCTAGTTCAAAAGGCCCCTTCAGACAGATGGATGACTCCTACTTCTCTTACTCCCCATCAGTGAAAGGAAAATTAAACGCTTGGGAGGCAGTGGAAGTCTTATCACCACTCAGCCCTCGCAGACTTCACTCTGCATGCCCCGTGATTTTTCTTCATGACCACAAGATGTCTCCTGCAATCCATGGAAATAGCGAAAGGCTGGCAGACACACCGGGGAGGTGGACACGCACGAAAAAAAGGGAGCAGCCTCCAGGGAACGCCTGAGAGGAGCTTACCGATGCATGTCCCATCTCCCACCCAAGAGAAGAGTGTCCCAGTGAGCAATGATCAGCTTAGAAAAGAGAAGGAAAATCTGATTAAACTTCTCCTTGAATAAACAGACTAACTGAAACAACCTGTAAACATTCACAGTTTATAAGCACCCTGTGTGCAAGGAGAGACCAAAAGACCGACAAAGTGCTGAGAAACGGCTGTGAAATACAACAACGTGCACAGAAACAAGAGCTTCCTTGAACTGCAATATTTCCAGGATAGAAGCTTCAAGAACCATCGCGAATTGGTTTGGGCAAACATAGCAAGTCTGAGGCTTTACTTTTCACAGACTTATTTTTTGGGCTTGTGCAATGTTGGTTATTGCCTCAGTCCAGAGTGGAGCAGCGCTGTGCGCAGCCTGCAGTCATTGGTTCCCTTCACTTCCAGGCAGGCCCGCAGCATGTAACCAGAGTTTTGGTTAATGAGTTTCTTCATCCATCCTCTAACGTCACACTAAAGAGCAGACTTGCCCTTGGACTGCTCGGCTTCTAGTGTAGGTTCTCCTTTTAGGAATGTAATTTTCTGTAACATGTAATGCCACTGGATTTTCCACTTGGTAGTTAGAGCTAGTCAGGATGATTGAGAATATATGTTTCTAAAACTTTCCATTAAAAAGGAAGGGGGAAAAACCCTCATGTATTTAGAAGTTTAGCACACAGTTAAAAAAAACCCTAAAAACCCAAACCACCAGACATTTTCTCTACCAATATTTTTACAGCTTGAAGTTTGGGGAATTTTTAAAAGAAACTTGACAAATCTTTAGAAATCTCCTGACAAATATTTTTGCCCTCATCAATTATTGTTTGCTGGAAGAAACTCATACCAAAACGAATGCTTATAATTGAAAGAATCTGTCATATTAAATGATACACTCTTGTAAGTGTCATTCAATTTATAATTTATAATTGCAACTTGTAAGGCACAAAGGCATGCAAAAAAAATTAAGTAATATTAATTGCTTTATTCAGACTGACAGGAGAACTCCCATGACTTAAGCAAATCACAGAAATGGAGGAAACCCTGCTCTCGGGATTACCAGTGGTATAATACACCAACAGACCTGCACAGACTTCTGAATCATATTTCCCACCTGAAATCAGTGTCAGGGTGGTTGTCACAGTACTTCCTCAAGCAGCAAACTGCAGGAAAGGAGCCCTAAGGAATAAGCAGATGTTGGAAATGGTGGCCTGCAGTCTAATGCCCAAATGCTGTGCTTAAAAATAGAGCCACTGCAGACAGACTGGAAGCTAACTTGTTCCCCCTCCTTCTAGGCCCTGGAACGCAATATTAGAGCACCAGCCCTGCAACTGGCTTTTTTTTCACCCCACATTTAAAGAGGCCAAAGGCCCCCTCTCTTTTATGCACTTGTCTGCTACTTAGCTCTTTTAGAACAAGCACGTGATACATGTAATGATGTATTTGAAGGCAAAAGTGTCTGTTGCAATGAGAAGGAGCAGGGTGTAACTTAACCTCAGCACTTTCCATGTTCATTTTTTTAAAGGGTATTCTCTTCCCAACAACATTTTCTCTCATGAGCAGCTCCACTGAGGTCAGCGAGATTGCTTTACAGGCGACAGGATTTATCTGTTGATGAACATAACCCAAAAAAGACAAGTGGAAAATCCTCCTGGCTTTTGAATAAGGTTTTATAAGATATCTAAATGATACCAGAGGCTGTTCTGAGGTATAATACATAAACTAACTTGTGGTTCTCATGTGAAATTGAATATATACCTCCAAAGTATATTATTAAATATTCTAGCATGAAAGATTACTCTGAGCACTTTTGTAAATTTCTATTCTTGAAATATTGATTCAACAATTTTGAAGAACCACTACGATTTTCTATAAATACCGAACCAAGCTACCCACAAAATTTTTTGTATGAGTGCATAGGCTACTGCATTCCTCTATGCAATGTGCATCACGCAATTTATTATTTATGTATGTTACTCTTTATCCATCATGAATAATCTGAGATGAGCTCAGCTGATTAGAGCATGGTGTTGATAACACTAAGGTTGCATATTTGATCCCCATATGGGCCACTAACTTGTTGGACTTGACAATCCTTATGGATCCCTTCCAACTCAGAATATTCTGTGATACTGTGATTCTCAAAGGAGATGTAACTCAGACGACTTAGAAAAATGGGTGAATGGTTTAGTTTCAAATTAACTGTGGAAAATTTATAAATACTACTGTCTGAGTTCTACAATGGTAACTACTGGACCTAATGAGAATTTGAGTGGTAGCCACCATCTTTGGTAAAACTGATAGCTAGGCCTTGAGCTGAAGTATTCTGTTTTTCTGAAACCTTCCCACAGTGATATCTCAATTCCTCAATTTTCTTAGAGCCCATACATTTAACCATATGTGTGTGTGTGTATGTGCGTTTCCTGTATGGGACACTGAGAACATCAGTTAATGTTTGATTTCTACACACACTTTTTATACAGGTGTGTTTGTTTTGCCTGCTGCTCTTAGCCAGCATACCTGACACCTGCATAAAACCTTTGAACTCTCAAGTGTTATTTATCGGTGGAGTCAAACTATGTTTACTCAGAACTAACTCTAACTTTAAACATATCAAAATTTGTCCAACTTAATCAATTCTATTCTTCCCGCAAAAATACAACAGCTGAACTTTCATTAGGAGGCCCCTGCCTCCTTTAACAGAGTCAATATAGCCAGAAGCAAGCACTACCCAAAACAATCTTGAACTAGTCTAACACTCCTCCCCATCTTAGCATCCACACTTACCAGGTTCATCAAGAAACTAAACCTCATCAAAATCCTACAGGTCTTAGAAGTTCCTGAATTTTCCTGAATTCTTCAGACTCCTGTGAATCAAATTCTAACATTAACTCTAACCCAGCCACAGAGTTTACATATATCCTACCAATCCCCTCCTAGCAATCCCCCAGCCGAAACAGTGAGTTAATTTCCCCTGCCAGGGTCATCTGCAGCTTGACTCAATGCACTCTTCAATCCAGCAGTCATCTGAGTCTTCAGCCCTCTTAAACCCTGGATTAGGGTCAAAATCTAACTCTAGTTTTAATCAGAACCCAGAGTTTAATCTGTGGTTGTGACTAGCATCTCTATCCCCTGCTACCTCTCTGGATCAGCCCTTTCCATCTGAACCTCTAGCTGCAATTCCAGCCTTCACTGAAAGGACCCATATCCTATCCTGCCCTGTTACCTTGAATTGCCCCCTACCAGCTGTAGTCCCCATTCTAGCTTTAATGTTCTTGTAGGAATGCACAATAAACAACAGATTTTTCAAGCTTTCTTTTGCAAAAAACCAAATCTTTACCCCAGTCCTAACTAGGCTCAGAAGTGAACCTTCTCAGTTCATCCCTGCCATCCCCAGCCATGTCCCATTTCTGTGACAGCAAGGAATAAAGAAATTCAACAACACATGCAGCATCCATGTGGAGAAGGGCTGGGGTTACTGTAGGAAAGGAGATCATTTAGGCGTAAGGAGTTGGTGACTTGGGGCCTGTGATGCACGATTACAATTAGAGCTGAAATTCACCAGCAATAGTGAGACTAATGAGGAACATACATTCCTAGTCCCTGCAAGGTGCACAGTGTTAGGTAAGATCTTCTGCTGTGAGGAATGAGTGATGCATGCAAGATTTGGTAGGCTGCATCTAGCAGAGAATGTTTAATATTCAAGTTAGTGAGGAAGGGTTTTGCTGATTGTTGAGACTTGCAAAGCTTCATACTAGGACCACCCAATTATCCTAACTGGATGTGGTGGTTGAACACCAGCTGGCAACTAAGTTCCACACAGCTGCTTGCTCACTTCCCCCCCATGGGCTGGGAGAGAGAAGTGGAAGAGTAAAAGTGAGAAAACTCATAGGTTGAGAAAAAAGACAAGTTTAATAGGTAACACAAAAGTTGAGCACACAAGCAAAGCAAAACAAGGAATTCATTCACCATTCCCCACGGATAGGCAGGTGTCCAGCCAGCTCCAAGAAACCCAGGCACTATCACACTTAACAGTGACTTGGGAACACAAACTCCATCACTCTGAATGTTCCCCTGCTTCCTTCTTCTTCCCCCAGCTCTATATGCTGAGCATGATGCCATATGGTATGCAATATTCCTCTGGATATGTGGGGTCACCTGTACCGGCTGTGTCCCCTCCCAGCTCCTTGTGCACCCTCAGCCTGCTCACTGGTGGGGTGTGAGGAGCAGAAAATGCCTTGACTCTGATTTAAGCACTGCTCAGCAACAGCTAAGACATCTCTGTGTTATTAACACTGTTTTCAGTACACTTGAAGAGTGGGATAAGGGGCCAGTGCCAGGGATGTGGGGTTGTAACTTTTACAGATGCACAGGATTATAAAGTGGGGGATCAATACTAGGAGTTGGAAATGGCTTTATATTATTTACTAGCCATGCAGGAACTGTTTTAGGTAGTACGTTGTATTGTAGGTTGTAGATCCTTGGTTTTCAGCAATGGGTTTCCTTTTAAATGAGGCTGAATAGACTCCTTTCCCCAAGGGAGACTTGGAAATCAGCTGAAGTCATGTAGAGACACGAGGCAAGGCTACAATGGTGAATTCTGGGTACGTGAGCTTGAAAGAAACTTGGATTACAGAGCACTAGGTGATGTGCCAGGATTTCAGCAGGGAGGCAACCTCCGTGGCAGGCGCCCAAGGAAACAGGCAGGCTGGTTCAAGCGCAAGGCACTGCAGTGTGGGATCATAGCTGAAGTGCTCAGAGTGATATAATTAACTTGAAAGAGGGATGCAGCTGCATAAACTTCACATCCATACTTGCTCTAGAGAAGGAGCAAGCTCCTGTGGTTGAAGTGTGCTAAGAGGATTCCTTCTGAGTTTGGCGGCACAAAGAGTGCATATAGAGGTCCAAAAGGCAGCTTTTTCACATGTGAGGGTGCTTGTCAATTCTTTTTCCCATCAACCTGAGTGTACTTCCATGCCCTGTGAAAGACGCAACAAAATTATAATGTCAACAATCATGAGGGTACTTGGCCAGTGTCTTTCCCTTTGTGACAGCCCACAGAGACCAAAGTCGGCCAGGCTGTGTGAGCCACCCCCTCTGGAGACTGCAACCGCAGCTGCTCCTCCTGGGTCAGCTGGCACAGTGTCAGGCTTACCACTGCTCTGCCAGAAATACATAAAGTGCAGCAGATACCCAGTAGAGAGAGTAAAATGAGGCTTTACCCTTGTCTGGGGTAAAGTACTGTATTACTGACTGCAGAAACTTGTACCACCCAAGGATGGCAAAGGGTCCTTTAAAGCACAGAGCAAAAGTGGAGAAACAAGCAGAAATACAAATTTTAAACACTGTGGAACTTCAAAATGTGCAGAAGCCCTGTCACAGGTAAGACAATGTTAGTATCAGACCAGGACTCCCAAAACTCGACTTCAGACCGTCATCTTGAATTGAGCTACCCCGCCCAGAGGTGTCGATAGGTTGTGTTTCACCGCCCAGTGAGACAGGCTGGCAGTGCAAGAACAAGTTCAGACATAAAAATGCAAATCAACTCACCCCATTAAATTCTACATAGAGGATACATACATGCATGCTGTATGACAGTTACATTTTTTCTTTTTAGGTTTGGGGTTTTTTTAACTAGCCATTTGCAGAGAGCAAGACAATTCCTTCCATCTTTCTAACTGACACCAAAGCAGACTATGGGTTAATTCTTTGCTCTGAGAAAGAGTAGCTATGCTGTGGCCCATAAAAACCAGCTGCTGCTTACATTGGACTTTAATGCACTTGAATACATTGTGTATTAGAAACAACATAAAAAATTTTCAGTACCATTTTTTTAAAAAATTACTCATGGAAAGTGATAATTTCACAAATACCTTGTTACTTTTGGGGCAGTTTTACTCTTTTGTCAGTGAGTGTCTCTGCTTACGAAGGACACTATAAAGGATTTTTTAAAAATCATTTTCCCTTCATTTTATCTTCGTCAGAAAGCCCTTGTGTCCACAATAACAGTGAAAAACAAAAAAAATTGAGGCTTTTTTTCAGGAAAATTTATTTCCTGTAAAAACTTTTGCTTTAACTAAAGTAAATATTGTATGAGACTCTGTGCAAGCCCATATAATGCAGAGTAGGAGGTGGACATGCCAGTATACTTGCTTCAGAAGTAAAAGGAGTTCTTGCTTCTCCTGCCCCTACTCCTCATAGACCAGCGTACAAATGCATTCATGAGTTTAAAGGCACTTCTTTTATCCAAAGTGTTCACAGCAGTTGCAGGAAAAAAATTACACATTGAGATTTACAAGAGTTCAACGTTAAACCTTCTTTGTGCAACCTAACCTACTCCCTCCACAAGTGTATTTGCCTTCAAAAACATGCACTATTTCCATTAGTGCATACAGAGAGATTGACATCTGTATTCATGGATTTGCACAAATACAGAACGAACATAAACTATCTTTCAGGTCCATGCTGGATACTCACATTTAATTATTGTCCTTAGACTTGTAAATGTACCATTTCTGTGCATATAGCCATACCAACTGCTTCTCTTGAAAAATATATTATGACAGAGATTCCCACAAAAGCCATGGGCAGGAAGGTCTCCCAGGGTGCCTTTGAAGGTCTTCCCCACAGAAGTTTGTCTTCAAAGGTTTTCTAAGGTTCAGACATTCCAAAGTTGCAGCTTATTCTTTTGAAGTTCTCCAGGAAGCTTTGTTGCTGTGTGGCCTTAGGACACTTCTGCTATTTGTTTTCTTTTGACTAGTTCAGAAAAAAATTAACCAGGTGGTACCAGGAAACCAAAATAATCTACTTAGCAGCTTCCACAAGAGGGTGCAGTTGCATTTTGTTAAATCCAGAGCCAACCACAATTAAACGGATTGCAGCAACAGCTGCCAGGCTGCCTACAGAAATGACTAACAAAACAATTATAGAAAAAAATCATCAAGGGTGGTGAAAGATGAGAAAAATTATATTGAAACACACTGAATGTATTAATAAACAGCACTGTCAGGTGATGTTGAATAAAAAACCTGGCCTTTCAAACCTCTGCGGGATCCATTTTTAATTTGTTTTCCTTGAGCTAGTGAAGAGCCACGTGCATTCCAATGGGAAGCCCCTGGCTATGATAGCCACTCTTGCATTTTAATTTGACTTCCCAGACATTCCCAGAAATATCACGAAGCAAACAGAGCATTTACTGATTTTACCAGGATAAATCTGCAGTGATCCTGGGCCCTTCAATAGCTCATCCTGCATTCACTGCGGTGTGGTGAAGCTCAGAGTTGTCAGTGGCCATTTTGCATAATGTACTAGCAAAGGTTGTTTATTTTACTGTACTTTTTATTATGAAAGCCCCTAACAGACCTGCCATGAGGACCAGCATCTCATTGTGAAAACTGCACACACAAAGAACATAAAAATTACACATTCCTGCAAGAACCAGGTGAAAGTTCACATAGCTTCACTGACCAAACGATCCATGTGCCAACAGGCATGATGCCAACAGTCATCTTCAAATGCCCATCAGGCTTTTGTTGGTTGCTCTGCTCTCCTTGTTTGTTGGTCCCTTAAGCCTGCTCTGCCCAAAGCTCTGCAATCCCCACCTCTAAAAGCCTTCTATCCATTTGGGACACTCCGGCCTGGCACAAGAGATGGGGTCCTGGTGTGGGTGAAATCTGAGCAGTGGTGATTGATATTCAGAGTGCTTGACACTGGCTGGTCTGTTGGTCACTTCTGCTCTAAAACTTGGTGAATCACCTGTTTACACACAGAAAAGCACGTGATTAACTTGGGTAATAGGGAATAACAGGCTCTGTCTCCTACCCACTGTTGACAAGATGAAGCTTGCCCTGATGCAGAAGAAGCCAGAACAGTTTGTCACATTTAAACCACAGGTTGCCTTGACAAATAAGCATTGAAATAGCCATCAGTTCTAGCAAGTGAGCGACTCATGGTAACTTCTACAAGGACATAAAATGTCCTGGCAGGTTATCCTAACTACCTGTATCCTAAAAATTCAGTAAGAGTACGACAACTCTTACCTCTCCCGAAAATACTTTGCTGTCGATAAAAAGAGGTTTGTGCCCATTTTTAAAAAACAAATTTAGGAGTATGCCTCTAAATATTAAATAATGATGAATTCAGCTATATGTTTTTAAAGCTAGAAGTATGTTTCTAAACATACAAATTTTTGCTTGGTGGACTGAGACTTTTTTTTAAAAAAGCAGTGCTCAGTTTTCTAAAAATGCCCAGTCCTAGCAAAACAATTGTGAAATCTCAGATGTGATTTTTCATGTCAAAGGCCCAAGCCTTCCACCAGAGCTCTTTCACATTTTTACAGTTTTCAAGTGACTCTGTGAAACACCATATTTCAAATGCATTGAAACACACCAAGTTATGCTACATGGATTTCATCAGGTTATGTTTGTTGTCTAGGAAATACACTTACCTTCAAATAAAATTCTTATTGCTAGTCATAAGATTCTCCTGAGAGGACATTTTCAAATGCACTTGGTTTTGGCTTGAGCCCTCTTTCCTTCTGTTGCTGCTCCAGAATTTTCTGTTCACGGTTTTTAATAGAAAAGTGGTTTCTGTAATATTGTTTCCACAGGAAAAAGTTGGTTGT
Organism: Lycocorax pyrrhopterus obiensis; assembly: GCA_014706295.1. Taxonomy (NCBI): domain Eukaryota; kingdom Metazoa; phylum Chordata; class Aves; order Passeriformes; family Paradisaeidae; genus Lycocorax; species Lycocorax pyrrhopterus. The sequence goes on from JACSVZ010000002.1 coordinate 103,967,798, forward strand.
GCCAAAACAATGTAATGTCCCTTTGGAAAAATAAAAAAAGAATCCAAAATGTTTTTAAGTGTCCAAGCAAATCTAGATGTTTGGCTTCAGGATGGTTTGTCATTACTCATGAGTTTGTCATGGTTTAGGTCCCTCATTTTCCCCCATCATCTGGGGTTCCTGAATGGATTGCATTTTCCATCAAGAACAATAGTGTCCCTTCTAGCTGTTATGATGATGCATCAAAGATGTCCAAGCCCACATTTTATAACCAAAATACTTTGGAACTTTCCATGTTTTGTTTTTCTTCCCAATTAGAAAACAAAAGCAAAAATGTGGGACAATTCTGAACACACAGTCTGATTTTCAATAGGCTCCATTTTGAAGGAAAGAGGAGTAGGATAAGGAAATTCTTGTGCTTTGGAAAATCCCATTTTAACCAAAAGTGAAAGGAAAAATAAGCAAAAGGAAGCAGCATATGAACCATACTAATGTAATCCTTAATTTCATGTATTTTTCTTTAGCTGGTATTTTTCTTCTTTCATTTAGCTACATTTTTATGCATATTAATAACTACCATTGCCCATTATGAGAATTATAAATGTATCTTTTTATCCCATCATTTACAATTTATTCCATGAGAAATGAAATACCAACCTGCAATGGTATCTGGCTTCATCAAACCAGACAAAATGTAATGAAATGTATGAAACAAAAGAAAATAGTGAAATATGATGTTACTTAGAAAAAAAAAAAAGCAAAGATTTTTACATTCCCTCCGAAGTTTTACAGTTATCTGAAGCAACAGGATCAATTACTTGCATATTCAAAGAAGAGAAGGGGGGGAAAGGACTACTTGCTAGCTGCCCTCCTTAGAATAACTCAAAATTTGTATAAATATATATTGATAAAACTTCTCCTTTCTAAATAAATTTGTCATTTTTATAGCTTGCAGTTCTGAATTCATGGCACATAGTTCTTCTGAACCTTTATAGCAGTCTCTTTTTTTTTTCTTTTGAAGAATACGAACAAAAAGGTTCTGGGCAGCTGTGATGTACCATCACCAGCTTCAGCACTCATGAAGGGAGGCTCAGGTTTGGTTCTGTTCTGCTCCTTTTTTTTCTCCTGAAAGCCAGATGCCCAAGAAGCACAGTGATAAAACATCAGGACAAATCAGGAACCTGCAGAACAAAGAGAAGAGTAAGTCAAAAACAGTTTTTCTTCTTTATTAATTCCTGTATATTTTTTCTTTTTGAGCAAGGGGTGGAGAAGGTTAGAGCTGCTAACATCTTCCCACAACAGTTGTTGCATGGTGGGAGGTCTGTTCCAGCTCTGTGTTCCTACCTAACTGCAAAGACATGCTGGCTTAGCCTTTGAAGCCTTGGAACAGAGCATCTCCAACCTCCTTGGCTTGTGAGAGGAAATGCAGATAGTGTTTTCGGAGAACTCACCTTAGATCTGCTAAGCCTATACATGAGAAGTGAGACTGTGCAGAGGCTTACTTGCTGTCAGGTCAGGAGTGGATGTACTGTTAACACCTATTGCAGAACGCGTATCCCTGATCTGCACGGGAGACTTGAGACATTTCAAATGGCTGTGTCCACTTTGGAAGCAGAGGTACTGCTCTACAACTTAGCTGGCAAGGTTGCTTCCTTCTAACAGGAGAAAGCAGCAGATTTTCACTTTGCAAGTGTCAGAGCAGCGAGGCAGGCAATTGCCAAGAACAATCTTTGCCTAGAAAAAGTGGAAGCTGGGTGGTTACAGGCAAGTGAAAACTCTCACACACTGTACCAACAATCATTAACAACAGGAAATGATACAAGCTCTGCTTATAATAAACCCAGGCTTCTTCCATCTCTTCATGTCTTTTCCAGATGTTACGAATCAAGCTTCCTACAAGTGCTGCCTCTTGAGTAGTTGTTACCTTGGCTGGCTCCATGACTCCTTCATTCAGCCCTGACACAGATTCTCAGGGAAGAATGGAAGAGGCCGTGGCTCCTTCACGGAAACAAAGCAGATAGTGATAAGGAAACCAAAGGGTATTTACCTAGAGTGAGGTGGATGAAAACATCCACGCAGAACCATGGAACAGTTAAACACCAGGAAAACAGAGCCATCTAGTCTTCCCTATTCACCACCATTGCTCTCTCCTCATCTACTAATGCAATCACATTGCATTTTCCTAAATTTTGAAATTTCAGAAAATCCAGACTGTTCTGGCAGTATGTGGGGTAAAAAGTCACTGGTGTCCCTATGTTATCACCTCTTTCCTCGTGCCAGTGAGCACAACAACGTATATATATATATCATTCCCTAGAAAAATTGCATCTACATGTTCTTGGTTTATGGAAAACTATTAGGAGACATAAACTAAGATCATGTTGGCAGAGCTGAAAAACTATAGGAAAAAAAACTACAGTTGTAGTTACGCCAGCAGACCTGAGGGGGCTGTAACCTCCACCCGAAGGAATGGTGATGAGAAAACTAAAGTCATGAGGAAAACAACAGAAATAGAGGGCATGCTGAGAAAACGAGCCCACATATCTGATACATGTCCGGTTTTTGCAGATCTCTAAAAGGTGCACAACAGTTATGTCCACCTGTAATGGTGAACACCGTGAGAGTGAACAGCCCCATCCTGATCCAAGCTCCATTCTAAGGATTTGTTTGACATCGCAGATTGAGGGGATGATTTTTCTCCTGGAACTATTCCCAAAGTAATAAATTTCATCACATTCATCTCTAAATTAGAAGGAAGGCTTTCTGATCCTCAGGGTTATGACCAACAATTAGCATCAAAACATTAGAGCAGGAAAAACAACCTGTCACAGAAAGTTCAAAAGATCTGTTAAGCATCAAACATAATAAAGGGCACTCACACAGCCTGAGGAATTTGTTCATCTTTAAGCAAGGTGGTAGCTCAGAGGAAGAGACTACATAGAGTCTCAAACAAGGTTTAGCTGCTGATGATAGGAGAATAAGTTTTCTTTTTTATATTTTTTTAGTGCTATTTTACTTGGCTTTGTTTTATGAAGTCATGTATAAAAGCACCACAACAGCATGTCTGTTCAAGAGGAAAAATTCAGGATGCCCTGGAAAAGAGGACATTTTGATGAAGAACACCCTTCCAGTGCTCCCTAAAAGCCACATTATCTTGGATTCTGCAGCTACTAACATTATTAAGCATTACTCCCACAGTAATGTCTTAGATAGTCAGTACAAGAAAAACAAAATACATATAACCAGTATGTACATGTGCAAGCCTCCCAAAGTCAGCAGAAATAGCTTCTTTATACCGGCTATCAAATGAGGTCAGAAGTCTCTTAAAGGCTATGAATGACTCTGGCAGTGATGTCAAAACCAACCCCAGTTCAGGTCAGCTTTACTGCACAAACTTCTTTTCCTCCTACTCTTTGTCCCTTTCCATTCTGCCTAAGAGTACATGACCTGCTTTGTGAGGAGGAAGGCATACATTCCAAATCTCTCAGAAGAGCAGTGGCACAAGTAAATGTTTAATTTTTTTCTGAACATGTATTATTTTACAGGTTTCAGATTTTTCAAATATGAAATTTAAATGAAAAATAAAAAAAGAATGTGTGCAAGCTTCCCAATTAAATCATGCAAGAACCAAAGACACAGGATGTGTAGCTGCTGCCAAAGCAAGGTTGAGTGTTAAGTGTTCATCATATATAGCACTGCCCTTGAAACAAAAGCAGTAGTTATTTTAAGTAACCATAAGCAATACTCATGTGCAATTCAAAGGAGATCGGATATAAAGAGATAAAGATTAGAGTACAGCAATACGGCTTTCATTATAGAATGTAATCCAGCGTGTCTGATGTAACTGGATGTGACACAAATGTAAATAGCAACAGGTTTGGGAATACAGGGTTTTCCAAGTCTAACACGCTTTCAAGCATAACTTTTAGTAAGTTCAAAAACAATCTTTGAAACAATGTTTTTCAAAAAGAACCCTCCACACACTTGCTAGAAGTATAACATGCATAAATAATTAGACATGTTATGCAAGATCAAACAGAAGCGCTATTTGAGAAAGAACGGAATACTTAACCTCACAAATAGATGCGCGAACCAAACACAAAGATCCTGGTCATTTGGAGATGCAGATGCATTTTAAGGCAAAATGGGACATCTTAAAATTTTGAAGTTTAACATGAGGCTTAAATAGGACACTTGCTTCAGAATAGGAAACAATTACAGATCCACCACACAGCTACTTAGCACTCCATTTCCGTACTGAACTACTATACTGGTATGTAATTTGCATTATATCCAAGGAAAATGTTTCACTTTTAAACATCAATGATTCTATTAATAGCTTCTGGAATATTAAATAGAAATTAACATGACAAAAACTACCCACTTATTCGACTAATGCTTAGAATAATCAGATTCAAAAGAAATATATTTGAGATTAAAAAGGAATACCTATGTTTTGCTAAACACCCTGTTCTTAAAATATTGATCCAAGAGCTTCAAAGAAAGCAAGTGACTAATACTAATTCCAAGATCAACGGCTTTTTTGTAATATGATCACACAGTACAATGAGCAATGGGAACTTTGCACATGAATTTTAAGAGATGCTGCTATAAAATACCATTGTTTTCCACACTTTTAAAGAGCAATAGGATGAGGCCTTGACTACCTCAGTTATTTCTCAAAAGGAAGGAATTAATTTAGGTCCAGCAAAAGTTTTTATTTCCTTTAAAAGAAAAAATTGTTTGTCCATGAATCATTATGTTGTTTTTCTATTTACTCTGAATGGTTAGAAAGCAATCCCACCAAGTGTTTTCAAGAATGTCTCAATGTTCCCAGGTTACTACCACATGTAACATAGATTAACTTTCGGCATGTACTGTTAAAGCTCTTCAGAGAATCAATCTGTCCATCTCCTTCAATATCTCAGGATGCAAGTTCTGTATTCCCCAATTACAAACCACTGAACCCACATCAGTGCTTGAGATATCTTAGTCTGCCTTTCTCCATCTCCATTCCTCTGTTCCTCCTTCTTTCTTTCTGCTCTTACACCTGTATTCTTCCATATCACCCTAAAATAATTTATTTGGCATAACATGTACTTGATCCTATCATACGTTTTTGTTTTTTTTTTTTTTCAAATTACTCAAACACATTAAGGATTGTATAAATATAAATGATCACTTTAGAAAGTAATTCAAATACATGAGAATTTTCAAAGATAGTACATGGAGAATGCCTTCCTAAATGTAGGCTATTTGCACAAATCTTCAAGTTTAAGATAATGCCAACTACCCACGCAACATAGATGAGGAGTTAGTGAATGCTGAGCCTGTCTGAAGGGCTATCTGGGAAACCATATCCAGCAAACGGCAGCAATGAACCCCTGCATCAGTAGCTTCTTACACTATATTCCAGCCATGATAAAGCATGCAAGGGCAGCTCCTCCCTCCTCCTTCCTGAACAAGGTCAAAAATATTAATTTAAAGCAAAAGAATAAAAGGGAGGGGAAACTCCTAGAAGCAGGCACTGGCCTTGCCTGACTAGCAGCTGAGACTTGTGCTAGTTTCAGCTGATGTCTCCTGAGTGAATACCAAGCAGTGTCAGTCCACCTGCACTGCAACACATTTGAGAGCCCACTCAGGGACAGCAGCGGTGAGGGAGCTTTACCCAGGTAACATGTGGCAGACAGGTTGCAGGCTGCCTGGCTGGCAGGCAAAAGATAGCAATGACACCCCAAGTCCCATCCTGTGCAGGATTAATCAGGCTGAATCACCAACAGTTTGATCCTTTAAAGTCACCTGTTCAACATTTCCTTATAAAAGGAACACTCTGAGGAACACTCAGACTATGAGTGACAAGTGCATGACAATTTAAGAAGCAGCCAATTTTTCCACTGCAATGAAAGCATGTCTAGCCTCCAAGACTCCCGACTCAAACCCTCATCTATTCTTTCACGCCCATATGCTGTGAGTCTGAGTTTGCTCTCAGCTATGGGACTGGTCAGCTCGTCTTCTCCCCAACTGCTCTGCTATTTTAATCACACTGTGCTTGAAATTAAGCGTGACAGTCTCTCCACTACCGACAGAGTCAATCACTGGTGCAGCCCCAGTACTGTCTGTGGCAGCCAATAGCACACATACACGCAAGACAGCAAGAAGGGGACACAGTTAATAGCTCAGCCTTTCAGAAACCCACCAATTCATTCCTTACATTGGTCTTTAGGAGACAAAGCAACAGGAGAGGTGTGATGAACTGAGAATCCCAACAAACCTTCCAGTGCCACACAGGCATAGCCAGGTGCCATGAGAAAGGACTACTATGTAATCCCATCCATCAACACTGAACGTGAAACCCAGAAGTAAAATTACAGCGACAGCTGGCAAGAGCCAGTATGTCTCTAATTATGAAGCTTTAGCCCAATGCGGCAAAATTTCTTACGTGAGTAATTTTGAAACATAATGATGATAAGACAACTAGGTCTCATTGTGTTTTTCAGATATGCAAGCTTTGCCATTGTACTGGAAAATTAACCAACCAGCAACACGTGCCTGTGTATACAAAAACCCTCAAATGGTACTGGAGTTCAAACCTTGCTCACTCAAGACTACCATAAGCCCAGCTGGAGTTGTGAAGCCATGGCAGACCTACAGCTTCAATCAGTCTGCAAACTGTTACGTAATTCATTGCCCAGGCCAATTTGTAAAACCCACTGTTGATTTTTAAATTAAAAATCAATTCTGTATAATGTGAGTTAGATTTCTGACTGAACAGGAAATGATAAACTCCACCACTCTAACAGGGTTACATGAGAATAATTTGTGGTATTGAGTCTCCAAATCTAAAACACTTTTGGGTTTCTGTATTTAGTTAACGGCTTAAGTATATCTATGGTACTCTAAAACCGAATGCATGTATTTGCTTTATCTGAAATTCAAAAACACAAATGGCTTTACTCTGCAGCATTGCCTGCAAGATAAATTGGACATCCTGTCTCAATTCTTTTTTTTAAGACTAAACTACATTAGGTTATCATTAGTGATCAATATAATTACTGTTTTATGATCAGCCTTTAAAGAAAATGAAATGGATAGAGATGTAAATTTGACTACTAGAGAGCTGAAAACAATAAAAGACAACGCTGAATGAGAACTGCCGATTTGCCCACGTAAGTTTCAGTAACTTTGGCTCTTCAGGTTGATTTTTTTTCTGTTCTCTCGCTTTTTCCTGCAGTCTGCAGTTCTGAAGGATAGATGCATTTGAACCACCTTTTTCCATGAAGCCCACTTTGACACAAATCCGATTTTTTATTTCTTAAAATACGAAACGCTGACTTATGGAACCGCGATGAGCGGGAAACCCGTAACATAAAATTCCCCGGAGTTACTGGTGCGTAATTTACAGGCTCGCTCTTTGTTTGCTCGGCGTTTGGGCGACAGGTCTGTTCCGTGGTGCCGCCCTGGGCATTCCCGAGCTGCGGGCGCTGCTCCCCGCCGGCCGCTGCAGCACCCGCACTGCCGGAGGGCCGTTCTGCTTCCGTTTGACCCACGAGAAATTAAATGTACCGAGCCTAAGCCATAGCCCACCTGAAGATGCCTAGGCGAGGAGTTTTAAAAGTTATTTTTGTTCGCCTTTCATGCACCACGCCGGAGGGCTCCGCTGCTGCAATGTTTCAGGTTCAGCTTCTCTGCCAAGAGAGGCTCACCGAGCTCACCAGCCCGGCACGGCGGGAGGAGCAGCTCCCCCGGATCTACCCCGACGAGGGTCCCCGCGACCCAAGGCCGGGAGTAGGCGGCCGCGCTGGGGCGAGCCGCGGGGCAGGGCAAGCCCCGGCTCCCTCCCCGCCGCCCCCGCGCCGCCTCGCACGCCTCCACCATGTTGTCTCGGTGCGCAGCGGCGCGGAGGAGGGACCGCCGCCGCCAGCCCGGCTCCGCGGGGGCCGCCCGGCTCCTCCCCGCGGCCTCCGGTTCGGGCGTGGAGGCGCTGCCCCGGCCGGGAGGCGCGGCGATCCCGGCCCGGAGCGCATGGAGGGAAGCACGGTGCGGGGGAGGGGCCGCGGGGCCCGCCGGAGATCCCGGCCGTAGGGGCGGGGTGTCTCCTCCTCCTCCTCCTCCTCCTCCCGCAGCGAGGCTCCAGCTCCCCGCACGCACCGGAGCGCTCGGCTCCCTCCTCCTCGTCCCTCCTCCCTCCCCCTCCTCCCCGCTTCCCTCCCCGGGTCGCCGCGGCTCCGGGAGGAGCGGGGGGGCCCCCGCTTCCTTCCCTCCCCCCCTCCTTCTCCCACCCGCCACGCCGAGGAGAGGCAGGTGAGGCCCCGGCCGCGTCCCCGCTCCGCCGCCCCACGGGAGCGGCGGCCGCGATGGCGGCGGCGATGGAGGCGCTAGGCCCCGGCCGCCCGCCCCCGGCCTCGCCCCGCCGCCGCGCCCCGGGGGCGTGGGGCGTCCCGCACCCCCGGGCCCCTTCTCCTCTGCAGAAACTTTCTCGGCAACTTTCTCCTGGGCCCGAGCCCCTGCCCGTGGGGCCGAGGGGTCGGGCGGGCGGGAGCCGGGCTGGGCTGGGCGGGCTGCGTGGGGCGGGCTGCGGGGAGTAAGTTTGTGGGGGTAGGGCCCCGTGACCCCTCCTTGGCCCGGTTCCTCCCGCGGCCCCTGCCCGCCGGGCTGCCGCGGGCGCTGCGGGGCGGCTGCTCGTCCCCCGGCGGTGGCGGCGTTCACCGCCCGGGCTGGTGCTCGGCGTGAGCCGCTCCCGGCGCGGGGCCGGAGGATGTAAAAGGGCAACATTCGGGAGTTGCCTGTAGTTTGGCCTGCGTGGTTTTATTTTCTAATAATTTTTTAACACCTCCCCCCTCCTCCCCCCCCCCCCCAATGTTCTGGTTTATATCCCTTTATCGAGCCTGGTACGCGACTGCTTTACATTTCTGAGTCATTAATTTAAATGTTCAATCATCACACTTCATTAAGGCTCCTTGTCTTTCTTACAGTTTAGAAAAAAAAAATGTGTTGGACACACACAGGCCCCTGTTCCTGCGGAGTCTGCACATAACTTTCTGCTTTGTGTGGACCTGCAGGCTTGATGTGCTTAAAGTTGTGTGTTCAGGCCAAGGGCTAGCGTGACTTCTTCTCCAATATTCAATGTTACAAATACGTGAAGTTTATTATATGATTATTTATTATATTAATATGTGGGGTTCTAGGTGTCTTGCATGCATGTGGGTATGGTCCACTTGGCTCTGGGAAAAGTAGGACAGAAATATTTCTGAAGCTCGTGTTGTTAAGGTGTATTCAGATGAACCTGCTGGATTTAACCCTAGGCAGAGGCTGGTCATTAATTAAAAATTAGATGTTTGGGTTTTCTTTAAGTGGCAGAATGTTCCAAAACCAGTTTTGAAACTTGGAGTGTGTTGACAGAGAAAGTGTATTGGTTTTCACTTAATAATTCATAGACAGCTGAATGATATTTCAGGCAAATTTTGCAAGTGAAATTGATCTTTTGGCATGGGGGCCAGATACAAAAGTTTACTTCAGACCTTGAAGAGGGATAAAATTGCCTTGTCAGTTGCCTTTGCAGTATCTCTGTTGGTAGGTAGTACAGTTCAGCCATAACCATGGTTTTTTAGGCTTCATAGAATTAAGAACCTTTCCAAATAACAAAACCTTGCACTTCCACTCTTGTTTCTCATGTGCGTCTGTAAATTTAGCTATAAGAGGTTCCTATTGAGCATAGGCATAGAGTGGAGACTGTGTGTGTACAGTGACTTTGCACAGCCAGGGTGTTGTGGTTAATTTTGGGACAAGGTAGCATCTGTGATGGGAACAGAGACAGCAGCATGGGCACTGTGCTTGTGCTGAATTTCAAAGAAAAAGATCCAGTGATACCACCTGTGACAGTAGTTAGTAGCAGGAATTGCCAGTAATTAATTATTCCATGTGCTTTGTTAGCTTTATTTCCTTAGCAGGTGTAGCTCAAATAGAACTATAATCTCTGTGTGCCTTCAGTCCCTCTAGTAACTCTTCTGGCTCTTAGCCGATTTCAGATAAATTTGGCAGCAGAGGTCTCCCAGGTGAGCAGTTTCTACGAAATTTGTGAAAGTAAGGAAGCCAGGTAGAGCGGAGCTCTTAACCTGCACGCCAGAGAGTTCATGGCAACGCTTACCTCAAGCTGGAAATTGATGCAGGAAGTGGGGCCTCCCTGTTTTTGCTGCTTGCAGAGCTACTGGTCCAGTTTTCAATAGTTATTTAATACCTGGACCCCAGTATCATTCCATCTGGAATGAGAGTGGTGAGCCCAAGGCAGCTTTAGTCTATGTTCTGTGTTATAAAGAGAGATTTTAGAGGAAATACTTGTTACTCAACAACAGTTCTTTGGCTACAAAACTAATGAATGGAATTGAAAGTATACTTAAATTGTTGCATTATTTTGAAATAGCTGGAAAAATACTTAATACGTTTTTGATGTGCTGCATACCGTGTAACAGAATTATTGGAAAACTTCACAATTTAGGGGTTTTTATCAATATTTGTGCAAGAGAGCAGAGAACTATTCTTCTGCACTAAAGAAATGCTCTTTATTTTGAGCTTTGTGCACTTCTGCAGCTCCTGAAGAGTGAAATCGTCACTCTCTTTGCTCTGATAAATCATGGCCGTCACGTGACAGTGATGCGAGAGTCTGCGATGTGGCACATGTCAGATTATGTGGTCAAAGTTTACTTTATGAACAAACTGGCTGCATGGTTTTACTTTTCCATATGTGCTGCCTGTGGACAAAAGCTGTGTATTTTCAATAGATAATTCCTTGTGTTCGAAACGTTAGTTAAAAGAAATACGTTCTTTCATCCATATTCCCTACTTGCATCCAACTGTTTTGCCACATACTTTGATCACAGTTTGAGTAAGATACCTTGATGTTAATTTAAAAATTGGTGTCAGTACTAACACAAAAACGACTTTAGGAACCCGTCCTTATTCTGCTGTGTTGCATCAAGCAGCCTTTTTCAGGTAGGACACCTTCTGTGCGTACGTACACAGTCTGTGGTTTCTCTGAAGTCCTACTGAAAGGTTTCAGGCTTCTAGTACTGGAAGTCCTGTGCCTGTAGATGGAACAGATTGATCCATGAGGGAGAGCTGCAGTTTTTCTAACTACTGTAACAGAATGGGTTAGTTTTTGTCCTGGAGGAACCACCTCCAAATACAAGTAGATAACTCAGTCTCAGGATTTATTTCATTTCTGTTCTCCTTGAGAGTGCCAGTAGGAAGCTGTTTTATAGTGATGGATTTTATGATGTGGCAACCACTTTTTTAAATTTTTTTTTTTAAATATGAACTCCTTTACGGTTGCCATATGGGAACTTCTTTCAATCACTACAGTCCTTGGCTGCATTCGCACCAATGATTAGAGCTGTAGGGTTCCAGATTGTATCACCAAGTGCCAGGTTTCAAAGGTAAACCTGGACAACTTCCCATGTGTATGCTGAGTTTAGCAGGGAAGAAATCATATTGAAAAGATGCTGTCAACTAATTGTAGGACAAGTTTGATATTAGGTTATAAGAGGTCGTTCTTACTGCCTTTTCCACTTATGGGGGTTTATCATTGATGGTGCCAGTGCATCAAAACAGAAACTGGCACCAAAGTAAGTTATTGAAATGAGTGGGACTGCGCCCTTAGGTAAAGTTAACACGCACGGCTGATTGCAGGATCAGAGATCAAGGTGATAGTAACGTTAATGCTAGAAATTGAGTAAGTAAATACTATTATTTATGCATGAGTTTTGTTCCATTTAGATTTAAATACGTGTTCTTTGAAAATGTAAAGGATAGCTGGAAACAGGATGGGAAACGCTCTCTGTTGTCATTTTGGGTAGGCACCGCATAGAGCACTGGGTTTCATGCTGTGTCCGGTAAGTCAGTGGACCAAAGCCATGCACAGCTGAAATCAAGCCCTCGAGCTGGACTTCTAGCTAGCCCTGGCTTGTATCCGAGCCCCACAGCTCAGTGGGATACTGCTGTAGAGATCATCACTAACTGCATTTAAGGCTGTGTTGACTGTTGTGGCCAAGACTGGGGTTTTGTTTCAATTTTTCTTGACTAGTATTAGGTAATGTTATAGAGCATGGTTGGAGAATGCTGAGGAAGTAAAACCTCAGACTGGAATAATCTGTATTTTAGCTTCTTGAACACTCTTAGTTGTGTAGGGAAATGGATAACTTTTTTTGCTAACCTGGCTGTATTTTATCTTTGTATTATTGGAAGGTGAATGCTTTTATAATAGTGTTACATGAGATTCTAATAAGTATCAATATTGACTGTACCTATATCTTAAATGTTTATGTAAATTTTGAATTCTGATGGTGCTACTGAACATCAAATAATTTGTCTTTCGAGTTCAGGGAGATGAAAACCTTCTATGGCTTAAGATGTTTCTGTGGCTTTCTTCACACCAGAAGTCTAGAGAAGTCTGGGAAAAATAAATGATTCTTCAGAAGTGCTGAACCCTTTTAGCTCAAATTTTAGGATTTGCTAGACCATGCTTATAACAGTGAATAACTTTATTTAATTCCATTGACGGTGAAGTTGAGAGTTGAGTAAACACACCCACGTAAGTAAATCTTTGTTGATCAGGGCCTTTGTTTTGGAGAAACTTTCAGGAGAATTTTGTGGCGTTAATCAGACATTTAAACTCAGTCTTCATATTGGAGGAGTTTGATTTAGTAGGTTAAGTTCCTTTGCACGTGCCCAAAGCACTTTCTAGTCTTGCAAAACTGAGGCAGTAATAGTGTTTTATTCATTATGTGAATTACGGAGTGTAAGTGCAGTCAGGTCTCAGGTATGCTTCCCAGGACTGACAGCCCTGTAGCAAAGAAGGGTCGGAATGGAGGATGGTGATCCTGTTCCAAATGTTTGCCCATAGTTCAGGCAAACGTTTTGATGGTGCATGCAAACTTCAGAAATAAAATAAAGTATCTGGGCTAAAGGTTTTGAAATTTTCAACCCTACCTAATGGCCTCCCAATTGTAAGAAAAGGCAGTGCTTGTGTGTGGTATTTAAAGAGTAATTAGAGGGTGCTATGGATCTCTTGTGTATTGCAATTGTATAGCATTATAACTGTTTTGGCAGTCAGCCAGGAAAAGGAGACTTAAAACAAATTAATAGTGAATAATCCAGTTTTAATAAGTTATTTTAAGTATGGTTAGATAACAACATTAATATTTATGCTTAAAATGTGGCAAAGAAAAAAACAGGTCTCAGTTGTTTTCTGTGTCTTCTTGCTTTTCAAGAACATTTTATTGGAAACTAAAATCATGACTGACGCTTGTAAACACGGAAGAATAGAAGAAAAACCCTCCAAAGTCCTTCTCTTTCTTTACATACTCCTTTCTGGTTGATTTTTACCAGCTCAGCTTGTTCAACATAAATACTTTATTTTGCCAGGAGTAGTGCCCCGAAGGCCAGAAGCTGAAAGACTGCACCAAGGATAGCATGGCCACAGGCTTTCCTGGCTCTTAGGCTCCCTTTTTAGCATCCAGTATTGCCCAGCATTTCAGATGATAGTGAACCTCTGGTCTGACTCAGAGGTGTTTGGGCTTGATGGACTTCTGGTCTAATTCATAAAAACTGGCCTTTCAATAGGCTTAGCTTAACACATGCCTCACAGATGGACAACACTTTTAAGGTTTTGTTCAAAGTATGCTTCACTGAAAAATGAATATGGGATTAATGTCTAGAAAATATTGTTTTCAAAGCACACATTTATCTGAAACTAGCATTTGTTTGCCAGACGTAGGGAAGAAAACATTATCAAAGCTGAGGCTGAGGGAGGAAATTTAAAAATAAACACAAAAGTTCTGTATTTCGTTGTAAAGTGTTTAAAACAAATCACTAAGATTAGTCATACATCTTTTTAGTGCTCTTGTATCTCCTTTCTTCACCTTGATTTTTATCTGTTTTTCTGGAAGTTTGAAGTTTGAGATAAAAACCTTACATTTCTGATTCCCAAACCGAGGTCTTCAGAAGAATATTAACAGAAAAAATGTGTAGTGCTTCAGTTAGAAGTTGATCAGAATTAACCTGTGAGAAACACAGAATTAAGTGTGGCATTTAGGTCTGAAATTTGTATAAAACAGGGGTCTCCAAACATCTTAAAAATTAAAGATCTGCGCCAAACCTAGTAGCAAAGTTCCCATTTTAAAAATCTGTAAAGACATGGCATTTATATTCATGTGAAGACTAAGCAAGGGTGAGTTGAAATGGGAGGAAAGCTTATGGTGATAAAGTGGTTTGTGTCCTTCTTCCTGTACCTTCTTGGGCTGAAAACAGAACATGCCAGCAGAACATTTTGTGACTTCTGGTGTTTTGTTGATACCTAGTATTTAGTGTTTGTGACCAGCTCTGATTACAGTAGTTCAGTTGAAATACTCCGCATTTCCTTTGAGCTGTGAACTTGCAGCGATGCTCTCATGAAGCTGCGAACATACTCAGTAATGCATCTTATGAGCTTGTAGGTAATCTCTCCTAACAGGAAATCCTGCAATACTTCAGTGACAGGTGAACCTGAAAATAGGGATTTTTGTTTTCTTTTTCCTAATGCAAATTTATGCAAGACTTATCTAAGTTCCACAAGGCAAAGCCATTCTCTGCTTTGTGTGATGACTGGCCCATCATTCTTATAAGAATAAGTGTATCATTCTTATAAGAAAGCTGTCCCTTACTGAATGGGGATGGAAGACTTGTATTTTTCTTGATCGTTTGGGGTTTTTTATCCTAAATCTGAAGAGCTTCTCTTTGATGCACATGTTCTTTAACTAAAGCCTACTAAAAGAGCAGTTGTCATAAATCAGACCAGAAGTCTATCTAGGCAAATATCTGTTGTCTTGATTTCTTTTTTTTCTTTTTTTTTTTTTAATCCACTCCATTCAGGATAAATTCTGAATGTCTAAAGTAAAAGTTCTTGGAAGTTTAGTTAGAGGGAAATTTTCATTATGGGTGCTTTGAGCAACAGATGGCACTTCTGCTTCTGCCTGTCCTAAATAAAAAGTATTCAGATTTTCTTTCAGCAGTAATATCTTAAAATGTAAGTGTGCTCTCTGGCTTCTGAGACGTGATATACGGGATTTTTGCCAAGGTATATTCCTTGGTTTTGTTTTTTTGAGATTCCCTTGCCATATATTTTAGAATAGAAGTTGCATTAGTAGAATGACAAAGTCCTGAAAGCAAAGAGAGGGATGGGTTTGCTTAGCTGATACTGGTGTTAAATATTTGTTTAAAGGATGATTAAAGGTTATGGTACTATTGGCTAGATCAGTTTATCCATACCTAACTGAAAAACATTCAATGGGGAGAGAAAAAGAGTATATTTGTCTCACTGTAGACAGCCATGTTGAATTCTATTTTCATAGTAAAGTTAAATATTCTATGCAGGAACACTTACAGCATAGAGCAAAATACTATTCCTTTTGAAAACAATTACCCATGATGAAAAGAGAAGGGAAAACAAGGATATTTCCTGAGATGTTACTGCTGGTCAGTTGGGGAAATTTTCTTGAGTAGCATTTGTTTTTTCAAGCCCGAGAAGTAGGCATTGTATTAACGTTCTGTAGTTGGTGGGAAAAAAAGAGTTGTTTTTGTTTGGTGGGGGGTTTTTGTTGTTTTTTTGTGGTTCTAAGTGAGAGAGCAAAACGCAAGCCCAAAATTCTCAACTTCAGAACACACAAAAATTAAATGCTAACTGTATATGGCTTTAGAGGCTAGGATGCAATAGTAATGTGGGTACCTTTTTTTTACTTTCAAGTACAATTCTGTACCGTATTTTAAGTAGTTACACACTTAAAACACAATTCATAAATCATCGTGATTGAGGCTATTTAAAGTGATAAGCTTTCAAAATATCTTGCTGAATAACTGCACATTATGTAATTTGCTAAAGATATCAATCTTCTTTTTCATTTTAGGAATTATTTCTTAGCTTGTACACTGTAGAAACCATAGATGTGATTGATTCAGGCTATCATGATGTACATAAAATGAGACAAGTGTTAGTTTATAGATGAAAAATTATTTCCCTGGAAACGTTTAACTTGTTCATGCATAGTAGGTGTATTTAAATATTCTGGAATTCATTTGCATTGGTTATTAAATCTAGGGCTCTTTGATTGCCTCCCCTTCCCTTTCGCTTAGGTCTGACATACCATCAGAATACTATTTAAGTCTGGTGCATACATGGTGAAATCATAGCCAAGTTAATACGTGACTTACATTAACAAGCATGACACTTTTATTTTATATGGTTATTTTAAATTACTATTTTACCTCAGATTTACACTTGTGCTTCTTCGTTCTTTTCCCAAAGAAAGAGGTTGAACCTTACTAGTCAGTAAAATGTATTGACTCTTGCATATTAGGTTTACGCTGATCCTGGTAGCTTTTTGCCAAGGGCATGGATTTTATGTGCATATATTTAGTGTAATAATAAAGTGTCTTAATAATTCTCTTAAGCTATATATATAATTACTTAAGCAATGAAAGTGCAATTTCTATGCAAGACAATTTGTTTTCTTCCTAGTTTGTGTTCAGTGGCATTTGAATGGAAATTTTGATTGAAATCCGTATGAATAACCAGTGTTACATTTTAAAGTACAGGTTAATGTGTTGCTTCTTAGATAAGGATATAGAGGGCAATAATTCTAGTGCAAACCACATTTTGTTTTAAACCTGATAGATTTATTTACAAAAAGGAATATTAGCTTTAGTTCGTGAATAATTTTTGGTGACCACAACCTCTAAGGCATTAGAATGGATAGATCTCATACTTGGAAGGTTTTGTTTTCTTTGAAAATAGAAACAAAAAAGTCTCTCCTCTCTTATTTAACCTTGTCTTCCCTAAATGTTTCTAAGATTCTAGTGAACCAGTATCTACATAACATTGAGGGGTGGAATATTCTTTACACTTGCAACAGCTTATGTTACTTTAGATATTTGGGTATTCAAATTCTGATTTCAGGTGGTTATGAATGAGCTCTGCCAGTCTGGTGATTTAAATTTGTTTAAAGTTTTGGTTGCTAACAATGTAGTTTGAATATTTTTTTAAATTCAGTATAGGTTATCCTAAAAATGAATCAGTGTCTTTATAGAAATTTCAGTTAAAAAAAAATTATTTCTTTTTCTGCTTTAAATATTTTAAAAATGCCATCAGAAGGGTAACTTACTATTATAACTATATATGACATGGTCAGTCAGCATATGGCTTAATTTGGCTTCATAAGTCTGTTGTACTCTACTTTTGCTGTTTTACAGATAGTTAGAAGTAAACATTGTTTACTGCATTACGTATAGTACAGTGTAGCCAGGTAACCAGGTAATCTATGTGATGGAATCAAATCATATTTAGGCAAACAGAATAACCTGCAAAAACTTCTGAGCCAGTGGATTGATCACAGCGTAAGATGTTCTTGAGGAAACCCTGACCGCTCTGATGGAAAATTTGAAAAGTTTGCAAGTGTTATTGCTGCAGGATTTCTACAGCTTGGAAACTATGCAAATTAACTGTTGCTTCTCTTGAAGTATTTCCTAGATTTGATGGATTTTGACTTTTCCCTCGAGTTCCCCTGAAACTGAAAGCCAAAGCAGATGCAGATAGTACAGTTTTACAGTCAGAATATCTGAATGAGATCATTCTCTTTAAAAACATTACCATGTAAAATAACTTCTCACATGCTTTAAACTGAAATGGAAATTGGACTTTTTTTCTTTTTAGAAAGGTTTGTTTTAGGGTAGTTTGTTTGTTTGTGGTGTTTTTTTGGCTAATTAGGAACTGGAAAATCTGAACCTGTTTTTATTCAGAGATATTTTAGCGTATCTATTCTAGGATGTGATCCTTTTTCACACTGAAGTCAAGTGCAAAATTCCCCTTGACTTCAGGGAGAGCTGGATTAGCTTTACACAAAAGGACTAAATTGTCCTCTGGGATAAGTGGAGGCAACTCTATTGAAGTAGACTTCATTAGAGTATAAAATGAAGACAAAAAAAGTGTTGCCTGCCTTAACAGGCAGTGAAATTGGATCTGTTAGCTCAAACAGCTAGGTTAATTTAGCAGGTGAATCAAAGATTTTTTTCCCTTTTTCTATTAGATAGTACAGTTATATTAGTTCACTGCATTGAGCAGTGAATAACATGTGTCAACATTGGCTACAAATATTTTTCAGAAACTAGGATCTCTTTATGAGCTTTTTTGTCTGTGTGGCCTAGGAATTATCATGAGAAAACAAATACTTGGTAAACTGTCAGCAAACTTTTGAGCAGTTTGTCCTTAAGTAGATGAAAGGAATCTGTTTAAATTGCTGTTTAAATCTAGTAGGCTTTGCATGACAAGTTTTGTGAGGTTTGGGGAGCCTTGTTTGTATTTTCAGCCTCAGGCTGGCATTCTGAGTGGCTTTATGTGGTCTTACTGAGGTGAGAAGAGGATAAGTCATTTACACCAAAAATTGGTCTGGATGTTATCCCTTGTGTTTGGTGGTGGTGTCTGGAGTTACCCCGTTGAGTTCCACAGTAGACAGTAGTGCCTTTGGCATCTTTCACTAATGCTTTACACAACAGTATCTGCATTGTGTACACAAATGATGAAGAAATAATATTTGACAAATGAGCTCAAATGTGGTGATTTGATTACTTACGTAATACTCTGCTATACTTCTTGTAAAATCTATCATTTGCACTTGCGTATCAAGTTTTTCTTTCAGTGCTTCTGGTATCCGTTGGAGTCATGGATTAATTCAACTGTCTGTGTGATTATTATGACCTTAGCACTTTCTGTATGGCTTTCTTGTACTTTCTCCTTGAAATTTCACAAGGGGAAGGGGGATGGGAATATTGTAATCTCCTTAGAACAATTTGAGAATGAGCCCTTAAATGCTGCCCTGCATTTCTTTATTAACATTTCAGAGGTGAAATAAAATCCCCTCCCTAGGAAGCTTCACAGAGCTCTTAGCTGTTTAGCATACATAGCTCTGGAAAAAAACCCTCCACAAATAACTGTTGCTGCAATATTTAGCTGGTGTTAAGGGGTTAAGTAGTAAACTGAAATTCTATGAAGCACTTGAGATGCTAAATTTACAAAACAAGACATGAGAACTGTTTTAAGATTAGTCATAGTTAGGAAGCTTATTGAAGCACCGGCATCTTCCTGGACACATCCTGTACTTTTGTGTCTTCAGCCTGCTTCATCTATTCACAGTCCTAACTGCTTTTTGGTTTTTAGAAACTCTTGCTGCAACTTCTTTGTGACTAAGGCGCATTGTCAATGAGTCCGGCCCTCCCCATGCCAGCCAACTGCCCCCTTAATGCAGCAATTCACTTGGATGAATAGTGCTCATACTTTAAGGAGACAATTGCCTACCAGAGAGAGTGCCAAGTTGATTTAACTTTCTAGGGGTGTGAAAGAGTTTTTAAATGGGTGCTGTCAACTAACATTGGCCCAGAGCATCAGCTGCTTGAAAATTGTTATAATCTGATTGGGATTATGTCAAAATTTGTTTAAAATATCTTAGTCAATCACTGGGCTGCAGAGAGCATTAGTACCCCAGAAGTGGTTGTCAGACAATTGTCCATGGTCTGTCGGAACTATAGCAGACATGTCCTGGCCAAACGTACAACACGGCTTTTAAAATGGACTCCTTTTTGGCAGTACATCACTAAATTGGTGAAAGAATACAGGATTCATGTTGTAATCTGCTCCTCCAGTTCCATTTAATGCCACAGCGTGTGTTTGAAACACTTAGTTGGATGTATAATACAGTGTAAAACCACAACTGTAGCCTGTCATTACTGTAGCGGTTACAGAGCTGAGCTACCATTTAGCCAAGCCAGCTACTGGATTATCCATTACCTGGAATTGTTTAAAAGTGGACAGAATTTATTAAAATTGCATCACTTCTTTGCTGGCCAAAATTTTTTGATGCGTTTTTAGTTTTAGTGGGGGTTGAAAGGATGCTTACCTTCTAATTACACCATCACTTGAGTGCAGAGGGTTTAGCGCTGTGCTGTCTTTCATCCCTGACAGCGTAAGGATGGACCTTTTCTAAGCATAGTTTGGGGCCTGATATTTCTTCACTGCATTTCTGAAGGGAAGAGAGAAGGTGAAAAAAGCTAAGAAAAAAACATGTGGAGAAGATGCTCCCTGAATTTCTGATGTTTCTGTTTCAGGGAGGCCAGGAAATCTGAGAAAAGAAGTTATTTCTGTCAAAAGCCTGACAAAATATGGTTATTATCCTAAATGTGTAGAAAGGATGCTGTTAACAAAATACTCAGTTTAAAGGAGAGAAAATTTTTTACGGGCATGGTGGTAAGTAGTGAGTGTATTTGGGGGCAGGGAGGGAGGGTGTTTTCCTTGCCTCTCTGAGGTCATTAGGCCATTACAGCTGCAACAACATTGCTACTAGCTTACATACATTTGTGGAGAAAAAAAGAAGCATTGTTATTTCAGTGCCTGGCTGGAATAAGTAGTTTGTTAAGCAGTGCTGTGAGATTGTTAGTTGTTTTAGGGACATCTCCATTAGTAGATGTGCAACTATTAGTAAGTATATTGTAGACATCCAAAGAAAAAAACCAAAGCATAAGCTTAGATTGGAGAAGATGAAGAACAGACACTAGAATAACTTTCAAAAGTGAAAGACAAGATGTTGATTTGGATCTGTCAACATAGCATGGAGAAGAAATCGTGTTTAACCACCTTGTGTGATGAGATTGGCTGGGTAGATGAGAGCAGAGCAGTGAACACTGTTTATCTTGACTTCAGTGAGGTTTTCAGTGCGGTCTCCCATAGCATCCTTATAAACACACCGATGAAGTGCATGCCAGGTGGGTGAATGGTGAAAGCGACTGGAAACTGTCTGACCTGACAGGCTCAAAGGGTTGGCATCAGTGGCACAATGTCACAAGTGGCTGAAAAGCTGGTGGCCAGTCACTAGCAGTGTACCCCAGGGGCTCAGTACCAGAGCCAGTCCTGTTTAAAACCTTTGTTACTGACCTGGGGTTCACACAGAGGTGCACCCTCAGCAAGCTTGTAGGGTGAGCTGATAGACCAAAGAGGGCTGTGCTGACATCCAGAGGAACATCAACAGAGGAATTGTCTGATGGGAACCCCCGGAAGTTCAGTAAAGGGAAATTCAGTGATCCTGGAGAGGAACAACTCCAGGCTCCAGTATGTGGTAGGGTCCAGTCATCTGAAAAGAAAGTGCAGAAAAGGACACGGGGTCCTGGCGGGAAAAATGTATGTGAGCCATTAATGTACACTTGCAACATAGAAGGTCAGAAGTGTTGTGGATGCGTTAGGAAAAGTTACCAGCAGATCAAGGTGGTGATCCTTTCCCTCTACTCTGCACTGGTAAGGCCCCACTTCGAGTGCTGTGTGCCTCTGGGCTCCCCAGTACAAGAAAGACATGGGCCATACTGGAGAGAGTCCAGCAAAGGGCCACTATGATGACTAAGGGTCTGGAGAATTTCTCTTAGGAGGAGAAGCTGAGAAAGCTAGGATTGCTCAGCCTGGAGAGGAGAGTGCTCGGGAGCACCCTGTGTGTGTAAATAACCTGATGGGGTGGAATAAAGAGGACAGAGCCAGGCTGCTCTCAGTAGTTTCCACTGATAGCACAAAGTAATGGGCACAAATTTTAATACAGGAAATTCCATTTAAACATGAGGGAAAAAAGGGACGGTTTTTTTATGGTAAGGGTGATAGATCGCTGAAACAGGTGGTCCAAAAAATGTTGTGGATTCTCCATCCTTGGCAATAACTCAAAACCCAGCTGGGCACAGCCCTGAGCAACTTGCTGTCATTGATATGCTTTGAGCAGGGGGGTTGGGGTAGGCATCCTCCAGATGTCCCTCCCAGTTTCAGCTGTTCTGTGATTTTCATTGAATGATTTAAGAGGGCCAAAACAATAAGTGTGGCAGTTGAAATGAAACAAAATACAGGTGTTGAAAGGTGGAATATTTTTGTTTTTGCAAACAAATTTGTTTGTTTGTTCCTCCCAGTTTCTTATGCCAGTTTGGGAAGAGGGGAGAAAACTCTTTGCAACTGCATTGTTCTCTTGCTTGTCTTAGCTTTCTGCTATTAATATCATGGCTGTGTATGGCTTTATTGTCAGCTGTGTCCTCTCACTCCTGCAGCAGCAGCAGTGAGGCTACTGTTAACTTTCCTGCTGCCCAGAAGACTGAGCAGCACCAGAGGCTTTAAGACAAGGAAATGTTTTCATCTCATATTTGGAAAGGTGTTTTTTCAACAACTATAAGTAGGGTAATTTTTTTTCATCTTAATGCTGTAAAAACGTAGCATGTGAACACTATGCTTGCTCCAATGGTCTTTTTACCAATCTTGATAATGGGTTTTTTTTTATTTTCTCCCTCCATTTGACTTAAACATACTGAATTGATGAATCTGTGCTGCTCTTCTGTTGGTATTAGAGCTACAAGCTTTTATTAGAGTCATGCAAAATACAGAGGTGAAAAAGGAGTGAAGCAGTTGCATATGGATTTAAACACACTGTTATGTTTAACCTTAACATCCTGCCAGTAGAAATACGGTCACAATGAACCTAGCATTTGAGCCTGCACCACAGAAAAGCACTTGATCAGTTTGTAAGACTAATTTTCAACTTTTTGTCTTTGGACTTGTGAGTTAAAAGAGATGAAAGTTGGCACTATGTTGAAGAAAAAATGTGTGAATTTAAACCTGAAACTTAGATGGCACTTAAAAACTTTGTGTTATAAAACTGCAACTTCACACAATTGGTGAGCCTAAAAATACTTGTGCACATTGTTTTAGTCCATATCTCAAGTTGCCTGCTTATTGGTTGTAATTTCTACAGAAGTTCTCAATTCCAGAAAGATGTTAAAAGTTTTACTTCTCTTTGAATGCTGTCTCATTTGCAAATGAATAACTGTGTCTTCACAAGCTCATTTGTGTTTTCTGGTAATTAGGACAGCTATTACATAGTTGAATGGCTACTGCTGCACAGGAGCATATATTTATGGAAGTATTATTTACTGACTGGAAAGATAAGAGAGGCTTTTTGATGCAATCAAATGTTTGTAATATTACTGTTACAGTAAATCTTTATCATGTACTGATCTTCCTAAAGAAAATGCTTAAACCTTCTGTGGAAAAAATGAAGACCACTTCCATGTCTTTAGAGAGGCCTGCTTTGCACTTAAAAGTACAGCTTTCCAAACAGCAAGCAAGCAAGGATCTTTGTACTGTAGACAGTGAGCAACAAAGACACCACCTAAGATAGCTTTAGCTAAGATATAAATTCATGTGTGTGTGATCTATAGTGTCCTAATCTATATGTGACGCTATTTGAAAAAAAGGCTTCAGGACAGATCTGGGGAACTACAGATTACTAAGCCTGACATCTGTTCCAAGTAAATCAGTCAAAATAATAATAATGAAAATAACGTGGATAAACATGATGTATTGAGGAAGAGTTAAGAGCCTGCTGTGAAGGGATGTCATGTTTTGCAAACTCGCTGGAGGTTTTTTTGAAGACAAGTACATGAATAAAGATCTGACAGAAGCAGTTTCCTTGGATGTCCAACAAGCATTTGACTAGGACACCCACCAAAGAATTTTGAAGAAACTAAGCAGCCAGAGGGTAGGGGGAAAGGGTTTTATGTGGCCAAATTAATGACTGAAATATAAGAGGAAGAGTTGGAGTAAATAGAGTAGAGAGGGGCTTCAGGTAACAATTCTCCAGGGTTATGTTAACAGAGCATGTTCAAGTTAATAAGGTGTATAGAAGAAAAGTGAGCTCACGGACTTTACTGATGGGTAGCAGATGCAAAAGCAGACCCTAGCATTACACAGGGACTCAACATTGCTCAGCAACCAGACATTAAAATGGCAGATGAAATTTCCCATAAATTGCTTCATGTGTTCTATTTGGAGTTGGGGAGGAACAAGCTTGTCTTCTCATCTAAAAAGATGAGCTCAAAGCTGACTACTGCCACTAGAAATGGTTAGGAAAGAAAGGGAGAATAATGATTATAACTTTTAAGAAATTTAATCATCTTACGCAGTTTTGCCCTGCTTACACCTATCCCTGCCATCACCACAAAAAGAACGTAGTTGAAGTTTTAAGGAAGAGAAAATCTGAAATACGGAACAATTTCTGTAAGAGGAGCAGCATGAATCTAAGGTAGAAAAGGTGACCAAAAACTGGTGTGACAGAATCCTGTTAAGTGTTCAGCAACCAACGGGACAAAAATAGGGGGTGTTTATTCACTGTCTTTTTTTAGTGCATGCACACTAAGAGGTATCTAATGAAAATAGCAGCTGATGAATTGAAAACAGACAAAAGGAGGTGGTTCCCAGCAGAATATGTAATTAAGCTATAGAATTTCTTGCCCCAGGAATTTAAGGAGTCTAAACATTACATCAGTGTAGAGGGAAACTGCTGTTTCGTGGAAGAATCATCAAATACCTACCTATTCTTGTTCAGGAAATCCTGCTTCTGCAAACTCTTGGGGGATCAAGGAATATTCTGGGGAAGCATTGCTATGTATTTATTGTATTCTTACATGCTTCGCTCTTGGCTGCTGTTAGTGAGAGGATATTGGAATGGACACAGACTTCTGGATCTTGCTAAGTACAGCCATTACTTTGTTTCAAAGCCTGCCCCTTTTTTATTTTTATTTCTCTGTTACCAGTTTTCCATAATCCTTTCTAGTAGTAGCACTCAAACTTTGGCCCACACTGGGATGCTAATATATTTAAGGAGTGTTTTAGGGCCACTGGTTACATATTCTTTTCTTTGTGAGACCTGGTGCGTGCCACCAAAATATAAAATCTCCAAAATATGAAATCCGATCGTGTTCAGACCAGGGATAGGACTGCAGGTACGTGTCAGTCAATGGCTTAATTTCATAAGACTTTATCCTCTTACTGGTGCATAGTACATTTTGGTCGTGTAATGGGTGTTCTAAGGAAGAGGTGGTTTTGAGTGTGTATAGGTCGAACAAATGCATGGCCTGGGCTGACTGTAGGCAGATTATTTCTGCTCTCCCTTCTGACTCCTTTGCGGTGATTTAGTATTGCAGTTCCTCCTCCAGACATGCTTATTGATAAAAATATGCTTCTCTGTGTCTCTAATGGCTACTGAAATAATCAAGAGACCTTTCTGCTTGTAAATTAAGAAGTAATATTGGACAGCAATATTCTATTTGAGAATCTTCACACTATTTGAAACAAGAGACTGCTATTTAGTATAGCTGCCCTGTTCCTTTTGTGAAGGTGGCAGTTCTGCAAATAACAGGTTTTAACTGTTTGGTTCAATCATAATAGATTATTTTGATTTAGTAGTATACTTTACTGTGTCACTGATTATTGAATCCTTAGTTCCTGCTTTCTGTAGAAATATTTTTGAAGTTGCAGCTGAGGTTAAGGAATCAGTAGACTTTGTAAAGTATTTTCATCCAGTTACACATCTTCTTCTGAAGATGTGAACTTCTTGATAGCTTTCCTTATGTGGTTGCATTATTTTAAAATATTTATTTCATATTCTAAGATGTCAAGATTTGTACAAAGATGTCAGAAGCGTGTGTGGTTTTATTTGAAAGGTGTGCTTATTTTTCCATGAACAGACATCTATCTGTTGTGCAGGGGGAAAATAATGAGTGCTAATATTTACATACAACTTAAGCTGATTCCAGTTGCTAATTTGTGGCAGTGCTGCTTCTCACCCTGTTGAAAGACAGCTTTTCTAGCCTGATTTTTTGAGTCAGTGGAAGAAAATGACCATTAGGCATGCCATGCCACTTAAGCTTGTGCGGTAGCTGTCAGGAGACAGGTTGGTAAATGCCAGCTTTGGCTGCCTATACATGAGCTGGTTCTGTAGGCTCCCGTTATAGTCAGTAGAGAGAAATAAGCACTTTCACTGCATGATTCATCTCACCCCCAGATGGATGTCTAAATTTGGCAGATGAATTCCACCTGAAGTCCATTACCGAATATAAATGTCATTAGTTTAAACTAGGGAATTATTTAAAAAGGACACTAGCTTGACTGGCACAGCAGTTGAGTAGAAGTCTTTTGTTTTCTCCCATGAATTGTGTTTCAGAGATTTAAAATCATCACTCTGTAGCCTGTTTCATATTTTGTGGTGTTTGGAGCTGCTCTGCCTTTACAGCAGGTTTGAAAGTTAACAAGTAGGATATATTCACATTGCTTAATTTCTAAGTATCTAACTCTGCCAGGCTATCTGGCTCTTCCTGACAACCGATTTGATTGCTGGGGTGAGGGGATGACAACAGGCTTATATGCCCTGCTTTTCTCATTACGCTAGTCCCTGTTGTCAGAAAGATGTCTTTCTGCTCTAAACTTTCTGCTAAATGTTAGAAATTTAAAACAAAATATTTCAGTGTCCTTAAAATCACTGCTCCTCTACAGGAGCCTGTGTCTCTACAATGGTTATAAACAAAGTCTCTGTGAGATGATCCAGCCTTCGGGTTTTCAGGTACAAAAGGTAGGCAGTGCAGATACCTTTTTCGTTTGTCTGGAGCAGACACTTGGAATGACTGGTATCCTTTTAAAGTACTTTTCATGCTGTGCCATGCTCACATACACACAACCCCCCCGCCCCTTAATTTTTCCTGTTTATAGGTCTTGATTCCTGTCACAGGCAATCTCCTATTCTTTTCTTTTTTTTTTCCTTTTGGAAACTCTGCTTTTTATATCATGATTTGTGGCAACTTACACTGATCACGTCGTGCCATCAGATTCTGTCCTAATACTTGAATCAAAAATAAGAAATTACTACAATACCATTGCTCTTGTACCACTTCTATTTTTCTATACCATTTATTATACTTATGTTCAGTTATGTATCGAGGATGGTAGAGTTCTGTCAGGGGTTTTTTTGGTATTGAAATGAGCATTTTTTTTTTTTTAGTTCCTACATCAGCCTGAACATTCTAGAAAAGTACTTTGAGGTTACAAAATAACTCACAAGAACATTTGAGGTTTTGTATATAATAGAAAACTGTATCCTTTGAACATTTTACTCCACCAGATATAACCATGGTGGGGAGAGCAGTTCCTCACTAGGAGCTTAGGGGAAAACAGTGGTTGGAAACTTGGACCCAAAAGGTTATTGGGGTTCCTAACTGGGAGAATTGGATGTTGTACAGATATTGTATGGGCTTGTTACTTGTACTGACAAGGATGTAAAGCAGTTCTCAACTCTCTTAACAAAAATAGCAAAAGTCAGAAGTAATAGCTATGTCAGGCTATGGAAAGATATGAGGGCAGGTAAAACACATCACCAGCCCTTAGCACTAGCAGAGAATTTATCAAATAGAAATTGCCAGGCACTTTGAGAAAAAAAATCTTCCCTCAAAGTGGGGACATAAAAAACCCCGTTAATCTCTACCGGTTGGGAGTGGCTGGCTAATTCTCCCCATTCCTAGCCTGGCAGTTTAATGCTGGGTGTTATATGAGCAGAAAGTGCAAACCTGTCAGCTTGTGTGATAAGGAGCAATTGCTGAGCTCTCCATTTGTTGTCGAATAGGACTTTGCTTGGGGACAATATAGCTTCTTCCTGTTGAGTTACAGCCAGTACTTGGTAGAAATATGAAGTGCTACCTACTGCTTCCGTGTAGACAGTTCCAAAGGAGTAACTCCCTTCTGTGTATTTCTCCTTTCTTCTTATTGTGTATTTGGGTTTTAGTGTTGTGTTGTGCAGATCTTACCTTGGAGCAGTCACCAATGAACTGTGCCATTCCTTTGTGGCTACAGGTATTTACCTCTAATTCTGCTCAGGCTCAGTTATCCCTCTTAGTAGTACTCTTTGTGAATAGCAGTAGGTTCTGGCAAGCAGTCCACAGATTACACCAAACAGCTGAGCCCATTTTTCAGCAGATTCATTTTGTGTTTAGTCTAAAAGACAGTGTTCAAAAATATGCAAAATTGATTCTTAAAGCTAACCTTTGGAATGATAGTATTGCATTGCTTCCTGCTTTCCTGCATTGCTGGAAAGATGACATTTAGAAGTATTAAGTTTATAAAGCTGGTAAGGACTTAAAGAATTTTGGAAGTTTAGGAGCTTAGCAAAGAAATCCCATTTCTGCTGGATAGGGATAACATGTAACTTTCTCTCAGATACATCTTCCTATTTGAACTCATGAGAAGTGAGAAATACAGGTTTTTACATATCTCTAAACCATCAGTATAAGAAGAACCAAAACACTGAAATGAGTAAGAAAACTACATAAAAGGACTTAAAATGCATCTCCCTCGCCTTCCAGGAGAGGCATAGAATAATGACAAGACTTTTTCCTTTTTCTTGTTTTATGGTGACATGATAAAATGGAATTATTTTAAATGCTTGTATTTTTTATTTTGTTTTCAATAAATACTTGAGTTTATTGAAATTTTCAGTCAGAGACTGTCAAATCTGCAACAAGGCGGTTTTCATTTAAGGTGTTTTAATCACGCTCCTTATTTTTGAAGATCAGCAGTTCTGTCATTGAAATATCTCTGTCAGGCAACATTAGTTCTTTTCAAATAGTGTAAATTTGTTGTTTCCCTATTACTCATGACTGAAATCCTTCTGACCTGTAACCAAAATTTTAAAAACTGATGCAGGTTAGTGAGGAGTAAGTTGTTTGATGTGCATGCTTCTGCTAAATCCCTAACGTCTTCCCTCCGCCCTTCAATTTAACATTTAATTGAAATGGAAATTGTCCTTTCTTTTGGCAATACTTCTGGAATCAAAAGATTATTGCTAAAAGCCCTGCTTACTGGTTAGGAACAAGAAAATTTGTTACTAAACAGCAGTTACTTAGTCTGAAGAGAATCCTTAAACATGCATTGTGTCCTGCTAAAACAAGATACCGGAGTGATTGAGAACACAAAATGGCCAAGGCTTTTACTTACCTATTTAGAAGAGCATTGCCTGAACTGGTCAGTAAAAACTGAAGGGTGTCTGTGCTGTGGCGTACCCTTTTGGAAGTGAACGGTATTTACCTACATTAAATGTGTCAAAACTATTTTCTGTTGCTCTTTGATTATTAATGGTCTCTTTCTCTTTTAAAGATAACTTACAGCCCTCTAGTTGTTGTTCCAGCATCTCTTCACTCTCCTTTACTCACTCTTCTCTCATCTATCACTGTTTTATTTGGTATACTGTACCATGGCTAGAACTTACCAAAGTTATCTTTTGTGTTCACTTTGCTCATGTGCAGGGAGTAGAGACTGATGGTGTATTTTACATGTTGTTGGCTAGTTCACACCTGGAGCATGCTAAATTAGAGGGAAGGCCCATTGACTAATATGGAAAACCTTTTAAAAAGAGGAACAGAAAACCGATGTCGTCTCTAAAATATCTTTAGAAGATGTTTGAAGACTTCACGTTTTGGTTTTGGTTTTTTTTGAGCCGTATGTTGATAAAGCTGCCCATCACAGGAAATACTAAGATCATTTCCCTTTGTTTCACTCCATCAAATAAGAATACCCTCAGGAAAAGTGTCTTTGACATCTTTTACAGAAATGCTTTTATGCACTGTGTTTAAAGCCCTTTCAGCGATTTTAAGTGGTAGAGGGAAAATCAGCAGAAGGTGAGTCGAAACGAAAGTGAGCAAGGAATGGCAAGCAAACGCTATGTGGTGTCACGTTACGTGCCATCATTGCCGGCTTGGTGCACTTGGTACAAGCCACTCTAATTGCTAGTCTGGAGCTGGAAAGGGTTCAGTATTTTGATCCCGTAAGCAAATGAAACAACGTGAATGTAAGGGAAGGTAGTATCCTAGTTTTAGAAAGCAAAGAATGAATATTTTTTTTTTTTCAGTAGCAAGTTCATGAAATCACTAGTGAAATGCCCACATTTGGAACGAAACTTTTCTGTTGGAGACAGAGGATACACCTACTTTGCAGGAACCAACCCTTGTTTAGGACAAGTGGCTGTAACCTACAAATAAGCCAGTCGTGCTTACAAAGACAGGAAGAATGTGGGTGCTTTCCTGCGGCGATGTGCTTGCTGAGGTGCAGCAGAAACGTCTTCGTCCTGCAGAAGCAGATGAACTTGGAAGGTAGAACTGCTGCATAGCTGAGATCCATGCACATTGCAAAACACAGTGCCAGGTGCTTGCAGGGCAGATGATGAACAAGGCGATGGAGTGTTGGAGATAATTGTAAGAAACGCTGGGTAGGATAATGGTGAGACTCTTACTGTGTCCTGTTGTCTCCACTTTCAGATGAGTGAGAGACTTTTGAATTTTTTTTTTTTCCAAATTTGTCTCACAGCTCCAGGATTGGAGTTATCTGGATTAACTCAGTCATGCCTGTTTAATACAGAAAAATTATTATTGTACTTTTAGCAAGAAGTATATGCACCATGTTTTCAGGATGTGGACATTTCTGTTCAAGAGCAGTGCTGAAAAAGACCTAAGAATCCTAAGGCTGCTGTCCAAATAAATACTAAAGATCTCAAGTGGGCCCAGGGATCATTATGATTTTCCACGAGGTCATGTGCAAGGTCCTGCTCCTGGATCAGGGAAGTCCCCAGTAGCAACAGAGACTGGAGGAATTAATTGAGAGCAGCCCTGCAAAGAACATAGATATTGGTGGATGAAAAATTGAACATGAGATGACCATATCCTTGGCAGCATCAGAAGAATTGTGGCCAGTAGGTCAGGGGAGGTGATTCTGCCCCTCTGCTCTGCTCTGATGAGACCCCACCTGGAGTGCTACATCCCGCTCTGGGGCCCCGAACATAAGAACAGTGTAAAAAGAGTTGGAGCAGGTCCAGAGGAGACCACGAAGATGATCAGAAGGTTGGGGCACCTTTGCTATGAGGACAGGCTGGGAGAGTTCAGATTGTTCAGTCTGGAGAAGAAATGGCTCCAGGAAGAGTTATTGTGGACTTCGAGTGTATAAATGGAGCATGTGAGAAGCATGGAGAGAGACTTTTACCAGGGTCTGTAGTGACAGACCAAGGTTTTAAACTGAAAGACAGTAGCATGATACCAGATGCAAGTAAGAAGTCTTTCTGGATGAGGGTGGTGAGACACTATAACAAATTGCTCAGAGTTGTTGTGGATGCCACATCCCTGGAAGTGTTCATGGCCAGGTTGCATAGGGCCCTGCACAGCCTGAAAGATATCCCTGCTCAAGGTCATGTGGGCCAGAACTAGGTGATCTTTGAAGATCCTTTCCGGTCCAAAACATTCTGTGATTATATGAAAGAAGTATTAAGGAATATCCCCTGCCTTGAATGCCATGTCTCTTCCTAGTGATCACTGTTAATGGGAGGTTCTGAAAAAACTGAGGGATCTTGGAGAAAATTAGGTGATTGAGTGACTGAAGAGCCACTTAATAGACTGGAGTCTGGTGGACTGCATGAGTCTTGTCAAAGGGAAGGTCTAAGATAGCTGTGATCTTTCTTACACAGGAAACAGGAACAGGGTAGTGGTAAGGCTCCAAGGCAGAGGTGTTTTCTGGATGTTGGCATTAAATTCAGATGGGATGTGAGGCATGTACTTTCAGTGGTTACTGTGTTCAAAATTTCAAATTAGGACTTGTCCAGACTGTGAGTGAACTTTCCGTAACAGTCACTTCAAATGAGTTTGGGCATGTGTGTACATTCGAGACCATAAAAGGAAAAATTAATTTAGGGCAGCCCTATGGCCTCTATTGTGCAAGATGCCTGACAAGCTAATTAAGATAATTTATCCTGGTCTTCTTGCCTATGAACACTGTTATATATGTCAGTAGAGAAACAATAGAACTGCAGTACTAATAGCTATGAGAGTAATAATTCTTGTGTAGTTATAACATCGTCCAGCCTTCCTTTTTCATAAGGGTGTTATTTCGCAGGTATCATCTTTTTTGTTTGTTTAATTTTGAATTTCTTTACAATTTAATTGTACTTTTCACTTTTTTTTTTGTACAAAGGGAAAACACAAGCTATTGATTCATGAAGAACAATGTACATGTTTGTCTGGAATTGTTTATACATACTTTCACTTTTTGTGTTAGTCCAAAGGTTGATATTTTCCAGCTGTCTTCTTGAAGTCCTGTTGTTCAGCAAAGAGCTAATTGTTGCAGGACGTCTGGGTATATAGTCCTTGAATAAATGAGCTGCAACATTTTGTCAGTAATTGGAGTTAAATACTTTAATTACTAATTTATCTTAACATGGTAACCATGTCATGTGTATCAGGATAAAATAGCATTGAGAATAAAGAAGAATTTACTTTCAGCTTAGGGTGAAGTTTGGCAAAGAGTAGATGGGAAATTCATGTCTGCAAAGCAGGACTGTGCAAATGTAAAGTACAGTGTATCAAACACACAGCAAATAAATAATGTCTTAAGTTCCATGAGATTCCTTAGCAGTGACCTTGTGCTATAATTTGGGTGGATTGGTCTTTCATAGATTCATCTCTTTAAGTTGCTGCAACTGTTCCTTTCCTTTATATTTCTAAGTTGACTAATGAACTTGCAAGAGGATTCTTGCTAATGCTGAATTCCTCTGTCATCTTAAAATATGCCCAGCTGAGAAGATGAAAATGATTCATAAGAATTTCAGTATCTCTGAGTTTCTGGGAGCTTGCAAATGTTGTAGTCCATTTTTCATATATAGTTCATAGTTGAACTTTGAAAGAAATTGCTTCTTAAATTATCTTTTCAGAACAAAAATGCTGCAATTTGTTCTTCTACCATGAAGTTTTATGTCGCTTTTTTCTGTAAGGCAGGTGTGTCTTGGGAAGGTGTTTTGCATGCTTCATGCTGTGAGACCTGGAAAGCAATGTTAGTTTACTTTAGTGAACAAAATTTTAAAGTGGCTTTATAAATAACTTTTGGTTACTTCTTTTTATTTTTAATGTATTTAAATAGAATGGCTGAAAACGCAGTGTATGAAAATGGTATGTGATACCAGCCATAGGTTTGTTGTTTTCTAAATAGAATTCAATGAAAACAAAGTATTTCTATTTATAAATTGATTCCTACATCCTGTCTGAAATATCCTAGATATCTTTGACAAGGTATGACATGCCTTAGTATCTGAAGCAATCATTTGGAAACATACCAGACTTTTAGCTTTTAAGATACTTGTAATTATTTGCACATTAATAAAAATAGCCATTACACTATAAAAAACCCAGCAGAATTTTCCTTTTCTGCATTTACTTATTGACTATGTACTTAAATGTTCAAGACAATGGAGCAACAGTAATATTGTCTAGACAATATATTGATTGCTTTGTCTGTGGTATCATGTGGTGTCAGAGAAAATGTCTTTGTGTGGTAAGGGCTTGAAATTGTATGGCTAGATATTGTAACTCTAAATTTTAAAAATGGTCTTATGTATATGTATTCTATGTCTCATCACATACAACTACTTTTGCAATTCTGATATTTTAGTTAATCTCTCCCTCATGATCTTGACTGCTGGAATAAGAAAATTAATCCATCAGTGTTATGTTATTGTGCATCATCTGCCTTAGGTTTGTCGGCAGGTTTTTTGTTGGATGTTGAAAAGCACAAATTATATTTCACCCTTTCTGAACCTGAAAGATATGTTGACTTCACTCAAAATTCAGAATACATCCTGAAAACAAACTTTCTTTATATAGAAGCTCTATTAAGCAGTTGGTAGGGGTTTCAAAAATTTATTTTAACTCTTTAAGTTTGACATATTTGCTCTGCTCTGCTTTGGAAGTTATAAGCAGCTCCCTCTGGATGTGAGTGAGGTACCCCCAGCTAGCCTCTGTGCCTGCTGCAGGTGGGTTTGGGGTGTTAGGTATTTTTTTTGTTTGCTTGGGGTTTTTCCCCACCCAGCAACTTCTTTCTTTTGTGCCTTCCATTGTCTTGCACACAAGTTAGGCAGCATCCAGCTGAAGTGGAGATTGCTTATGTGAGCAGCTGGAAGACAAGGAGGTTGATGGTGGGAGGGTGCTTTTTCAGATGCTTCAGGAGTTTGGATGAGGAAGCCTTGTACTGGTGTATCAAACTCAAAGTCGGGCAGCTACAGTTGCACTTGCAATATCTTAGTCCTGGTTTTGGCTGTGACACTCACCCCCTGTGGGTTTTCCTAAGCCTTGTCTAGATCAGAATGTTTGTGATGTTTAAGTCAATGCCGTTGTAGTAACAACTACTTTTATTTTCTTGGATAAGATTATTCTGACTTAAACCAGTAAGGGTAAAACAATTCAAGTGAAGGCATACTGGAATGCAAATCCTGTGCAGATGTTGCATCAACATAAGTACATTAGTTTAAATTTATAAGCTGGGACATACCTGTTGGAGTTTTCTTCAGGTAGCTGAAGAAAATTAATCTTCAATCTTTATCTGAGTGGAATTTCTGAGACACAAATTGGTGGAGGTCAGTGCAGTCTTCACTCATCCTGCTTCTCATGTTCCAAGGCATCTCCTGCTGATGGCTCTTTATAAAAAGAGACAGCCTTATTTTTTGTTACAGTTCAGACCTGTGGTGAAGGTAGAACTCCTGGTTAGAGGCAAAGGCCACTGTTGAAGACAGAATAATGAACTAGGTGGTGACTAGAAGCATGTTTAAAATTACAGTAGGCTTGCTTTCTTCCGCCTCTAGTCTGTCCTATATTCTTGGCCACTCCCTAGTCTGATTGGAAAAGCCACCTTTTATTGCATATAACTTCTGGTCAAAGAAAACCTACTATCCTAGATAATGTAGGTGAAACTCTGACTATAAATAAGCAGCAATTTATGAGTATATTTTGCTGAGCCAGCTATGTATCATCCATGATGTGGTCATTGTCTCCAGTATGCTTCTGGAGCCTTTGCCTGTCTTTAAAGTGAAAGACACTTTAAAGCTACACAAATCTTTAACGTTACAGATTCAGCTGTCCAGGTACAGAGTGAGTGGGAGGAGATTGTACGTGTTTGGCCCAGATGAGAGGAAGAATGTAACTGAGAGGGAAAATATAAGTGTTCACGTGTCTCCTAACTTTTCCTCACTGATAATCCTTAATTCCACTTTTGTTTTTAGAGCTTTTGGTTGCCATAGTCAATTTTTCCTTCAACTTTGTAACCTGGCATCCAATGGGACCTTGCAGTTGGATTGTTAGGGCCTGTTGTGCACTGGTATGAGAGTTGTACCGCCTGCTGGGGCAGTTCCATCTTCTACCTGTTCCAAAAGGACAGTAGGTGTTTCTTCAGTAGAGAAGCCTTTGTCTGGGACGTTCCAAATGGGATGACTGTAAATCCTTAAGACTCCTGCATAGATATGATGTTCAAAGTCTGATACATCTGAGCAAATCTCCCATGTCTAAGCCATCCAAACCTCAGAGGAAACAAACTTCCATCAAACTTCTTCCATTCCGAAAAAAAGTCAGGAAATCAGGGAAGGACATGAAGGACTGAAAGACCTTATTCTTTTAGCAATTTCTGGTTATCCTAATTTTTCAGGTCGCATTTTGGAATCTGGTACTCCTTCAGAGCACAGTTGTTGTGGTCTTGCAAGCCAGTTAACTGGCTCCTCCAGTAGAAGGATCAGTATCAATCATTAATTTAAAGCAAATGTAAAATTTTGAGTCCTGTAAAAAACATGAAGCAGAATAGAAATATGTAATATTTCCAATAGCTTTTGACTCTGAAATATAAAATGTCCACCTAAAAAGCATTTTTGTACTCATTGTTTTTTCTCTGTACAGAATCCTCTGTTTGCTACACTGTGTTTGCTAGCTGTAGCTTTATTAGAAAACAGTCTGGGGTTTGTTCTGCTGCTATGAAATCAAAATCATTACCACAGCAGCCTCAGATTTTTTTGTTTAATATGTTTGTATAGTCGTGATCAAAGAGACTAGGTCTGTACAACCATTAGGATTCAAAAGTTCAGATTGCCTTATTACTAAGTAGGATGGTTTTAAATATACATTTTAGTGTATGGGCAAGCTGAGGTCTAATAGTACTGGTTTATAGTTATTTTTTGGTGTAGAACTACACAAAGATGTGTGGTAAACATTGAAAATCAAGTGGCATAAATCCTTCCTTCAGTGGGGGTTTTTTTAATGCTTCTTCTTTATCTTCACTTTTTGCTCCTTACTAGATTGTTAATTGCAAGGTCATGTCAGTTGCACTTCAAATGCATAATGATGCAGACTCTCTAAGGTCTCATTACACTAATGTTACTGCTAATTATAAAACTGAATACAGTAGAACATCATTCTTTGAAATGTCATGGATTGTTCATGGTGAAATAAGCAAACCCTACAATTTATGACAGCTCATAAAAGATAAATTATGTCCCATGATAAAAACTGCGTAATTTTTTTTAAATTGCCTATACTCTGCAAAGAACACAGGGCAATTCTTTAGTTTACTGTCCTTTACAAACAAGGCACGTTGTTTTGTAGACAAGAAAGCCCACTCCTGTTTTCATACCAAAGCAGTGACCTGTTAAAGATGGACTGAATTAGCAGGATGTTATAGTATTGGCCGAAGAGCTTGTTAGCCTCTTTACTCGTGGTTTTCATTTTTTTCGGTCTGTGTCACATCTAATAAATGATTTTTCAATACCACCAGCTGAAACCAGCTGCTTGGCAGATGCTCTATGCTGTTTGCCCAGTGTACAAAAAGCCAGTATAGGTTCTGTGTCTCTGGTGACATGTGGAATCAGCTCTACACTTGTTTGAGCAAATAGACAGCTGCCAGCTAATGGATCCATTAGCAAACTTCCCACAGAATATCCTGTCTTTATCACTGCATGAAATTTTAATAACTTTAAATCATTACTTTAGTTGAAAGTTAAGAAGACCTTTTTGTAAGACCTTTCTGTAAGACATTTGTTTCACAGAAGTGAAGGCATGTCTTTTCTTGACAGAAACAATTAATTTTTTCATGCTAACACTGAGAAGTGAAGGTAGAGTAGCAGTGGAAATCTTCAATTTTTTTTCATCTTTTTATTAGCCATTTGTGAACCTCAAATTATTTTTCTATGTTAGGTAGCATGGGGAGTTATTTTTTATTTGGAGGAATTTTTGTTTGTTTTAGGTGGGAAAATATTTGCAGTCTTGCCTTATCATTTTGGAAGGAGACGTGATTTGCTTGTTCTTCTAACTTGACTCATTCTTTGTAGTGAAAAATCACTTATGTGCTCTTTTTTAGCTGTATGAACAATTTCAGTAATCAAAAGGAATGAAATCGAAATGTTGCAAACTGCCCTTCCCTTAGTCATTTATCTTTGCTGTACCTCTTAGTACCCGGTTTATATGAGAGGTTGAAAAGAGAGGAAGTCCCTAGGGCATCTTTCCCTTTGTGGCACATGTGACTGTCGCTCCTGGCCTTACCTCATTATGAAGTCTCCAGAATGCAACTGGGACATGCTGCATTGTAACAGAAGGGCAAGATCAGAAGAGTATTCAGTTGGCCCCAAAAGGAAACACCCCAGTTTTCTTAGGTGTTTTTTGTTTGGTTGTTTTGTTGGGGTTTTTTTTATAGTGAATGGGTTTTGTTATCAAATCCATTACAGCAAGTGAAACAAACGTAAGACTCTCCCAGCCCTTGGTCTTCAGGGTTTCAGATGCTAACACCTAGCCCTTAAAATCTTGGTGCTGATGGGTAGAGTATGGGGGAAAGGGACCACAGTGTTTAGAGGTGTTTGCAGGCAGCTTTTCTGCCTGTATGTGGCTGGAACAGATTGTGAGTGTATCCGCCAGAGTTGAAGTCACCTCTTTCAATGAAAACTCTATGTAATCTTCCTTCATACCAGTAGGAGACCTTTCCTGAAGTATTTCTGACAATGTTGTCTCGCAAGGAACCAAGCAGTAACTTCTGTAACGAGCAACTGAAAGGAGCAAAGACACATTGGATAAACAAGTAGTTTCCTTGTGACACCCACCTCTCTGGGCTGGATGGACAAGGCTGCAGACACCCTGAGGGAATTTGTCAGTATCCCAAGATAAAATGGCTTTAGAAGAAAAACTTGTTTTTCTTGGTCTGGTGGGTCATCCTTAAAGGAAAGCATAAAAAAAAGGCAACACAAAGACTTTACTGGTCACACTTTTCAATTGTTGTTGAACAAAGGTTTCCTCGTGATCTGGCACTGCTATAAAAAGGAGTTGGGAAGATAAGAGGGCAGCATTGACTTCTTGGAGCTCTCGTCAGAGTGTTTATTAAGGGTCTTCTTCATTGTCTGAGATGTTTATAGAGTATTGAACGACGATTAACTGTTGCCCTTTATATGACTTCTCCAAAACACAAATCCAGTGAGATGCTACTAAAATCTCATTTGGTTCCTACTTCCTGGAGTGCTCTCATTCTTCTGTTGATTTCTGTGGTCATCCTGTTAACCTTCAGCTGTCTTAACACTGATCATTTTAGCGTCTGTTTCTACTTGAAAACATTCTAACATAGGTTTGTTTTCTTCTCAAAGACAGAACAAGACAGCTGGGTTTGTAGTCCATGCCTTTCTGAACATGGTTTCCTGATAGACCTCCAGCAAGCTGCCACCCTCCCCCACCCAAACTATGTGGGCACAGTGATCAGAATCAATAGGTGAATGTTTGTTTCAAAGAAAGAACAAGATGCTGAGGTCTGAGGTAGATTGCCTCAGACACCAGTCTGGTCTAAAATAATGATCTAACTAGTGGGAAATCAGTAGCTTGTGAATAACACACCTTGGGCCAGCATTTCTTTAAATAGATGGACTTCTGCAGTGCAAACAAGAATTTCCCATCTGAATCTATTTCTAAGGAGTTCAGTGCGTCAGAAAGAGAGCTGTTAGCTTTTTATGACAAAAATGTATTCCTTAATATGTTTTTGCTGGCCAGGCAAAGGTTGATAAAAATAGTTGTGGAGTTATTTCAGTTACATACATTTTTGATAACAAATGCAGTACCAGAATAATCAAATCCAATGTTGCACACCAGCTGCTTAGGGATTTTTTGTTCTTCATCCAGTAATTTATTACAAGACTGAACAGTACTAAGTCGTTGGGGGTTCCCCCCACAGGATGGGCAGTCGGGGTTTTTTTAGTACTCGCTCCTTGTATATGTCATCTTCCCTCCCCTCATGCCTCTAATTCCTCCTCACAAATGCATATACAGTATTTTACTGCAGTTGCACCTATATTTTTTGCTTTTGAAAGCTAAGGAGCTTGCTTGCTCAGTTGGTTTTTTTTTTTGTGGGTATGCAGTTATAAAAGTAGTTTACATTTTTGTCTGCTTATTTCTGAATGTCTTTCTCTTTGAAGTGCTGATTGAATCTCTGTTGTTAATCTCTTTAACCCCTGAAAGAAGATTACCTTAACAGTGAAGTGGCTGGGGAGGGGAGAAGCAAGGGAGACTCTGATTCTGTTTTTCTAGAATGAATTCAGGTCTTCAGTAAGGGCTTTTCTTTGTGACACTCAAGTGTACCAATAGTAAGTTCTTGCTGCTAACACAGCCTAAGCGGGTGAGCACATACGGGTGATAGTAGTTACCAGCCATTTGATCAAATCAGCAATTCCTTGGGCAGAATCCAGCAGTTTTACCGGACTTGGTAAATTGTTTGCTTTTTTTTTTTGGTTTTGGTTTTTTTTTTGGTTTTTACGTTTTTGTCTTGAGGTCTTATCAGCCTGCTACAAGCTAGGCAAATGCCAGAAGGAAGGATAAATATTTGTGATGGACATTTGGACAGATGTCTGTATACTTCCCTTTTAATCTACTTGATTAACATTAATAGTGTGCTGGACTTTTGAATTATGTGCTTAACTTCCAGCCAAAGGCAAGGAATCAGTGCTATTAGAAAAGACATTTTTGTAAAGGTGATTGTAGTGTTATTCAGTGCTAGGAGAAAACACTGATTCAG
The DNA here is from genome assembly GCA_014706295.1 of Lycocorax pyrrhopterus obiensis. Classification (NCBI taxonomy): domain Eukaryota; kingdom Metazoa; phylum Chordata; class Aves; order Passeriformes; family Paradisaeidae; genus Lycocorax; species Lycocorax pyrrhopterus. The sequence goes on from JACSVZ010000002.1 coordinate 104,007,567, forward strand.
GTTTTTTAAAAAGAATCAAGTAGGCCTCAGAGCAAGACAAGAATTCACAACAGGCAGCCACATGGCCAAAAGAAAGTGTTTTGGATTACAGTGTCTATTTGCAGTGGTAGAGAAATTAAAAGGATGTGATTCTCGATGTTTGGCTTCTATTGTGAATTAATAACTGGCTTTTCTAATGTGGATGGTAAGGTGTCTTTTGTAAAGTATTTAGGCACATTGCATTCTTTTGCACGTATTTGAGCTTTGCTATGTTAACATTTGTTCATAATTAATAAGTTGGCAATAATAGTATGAGAAGTAAAAATAATTGAAAAGGTGTGCTTTATGGTGATTCGTTATTCTGTCGAAAACCTCAAACGTGATTTGTAAAAGGGCAGTTATTTGACTTCGTTGCTGCTTGTTTCTGCATCAGTAATTGTATTATGTTGCAGTATTAGGGGCTGAAATGACAGGGTGAATATACTTAATCTTTTTGAGCAGTAAATTTTATAGGGTGTTTCGCTGTCTGTGGACCTTGTTCTTTTCAAGGGCTCTGAAACATGGTTCTTGAGGAAATTACAGTATCTTTATTATTGTAACGGTTAGTTATATGGGGGGTATTAGTTTTTCTCAGTGTGACTATATTAAGGCAGTATTTGTTTAGTAAAATTTACTTTATTCCATTTTTCTCTCTAATAGTTAGCAAGGTAAGAAGGAATTGAGAAGGAAAAAATATAATTAGACACACATTGGGAAATACTGTGTTCCCCTAATTGTTAGTTGGAGTCCATGAAATTGTTGTACTTACCAAAATATGTGGTTTTCATGCTTTCAGACTCCTGCTGTTTATTTTTTCAATTGATTCATTAGAGAATGTGGAGCAGTTGATTTCCTATGTCTGTCGAGGTTTTGCTTTTGAAGTTAGAGTAGATTTTTAAACCCCCTCCTGCGAATAATGCGGGAATTTTAATGCCAGACTAGTGCTGCATCTAATAGACACTGCTGTTTTCTTCCTGACTTGTTTCCCAGCTAGAGTAAGCCAGAAAATGCCTGCTACCAGTTGTCACCACCTGATAAATGGCAGGTGGTGACTTCTTAAGGCTCAGTCAGTGTTAATTGCTGGCGACAGGTCTCCTCTGATTCCCTTCAGCAGCAGGTAATAGGTGTCCCCACGGTAAACAGCACTGTCACTGTCTGCCTGTGGTGGGAGCTGGTGGCAGTCCTGGGCCATCAGGGATATAAATTGTCACCTGTCTGGGCACAGTTCAGTTTCTAAATCCCTAAGGCTATTGTAATTACTCTTAATTTTTTGCAATTTTAGTTACTCTAGAGCTTAACCCTATCCTGTGGCTGTGAATATCTGAGGTTTGTTTGTGAGATGTATTTGGGGGGCTGGCAATGGATGAAAACTTCTCTATGTCTTTAAAAATGTTAGTTGTCACCAGTTGGTCAAGACTTCATTGCACAGATGCTTAAAAAAGAAAGCAGGAATGCCCCATTCATTTTCTTTGTATAATTGCTTTGGATTTGCTTCCTATAATTGACTCTGGGTTTGTCACATCTGTTCCGCCCTCCACCCTGCTATAGAAGACTCCAGTATTTTTTCCTCATCTGTTGCCTGATTCCCCCTTTTTTAATTTGTTGCCATTTACAGTCCATCAAGTAAGTGGGATGAAGAATAATCCAAGTGTGCTGTTAGTATGTGAAGTTGTAAGGGAAAATAATTAGGGCTTCCCTGGTCTGGTAATGGTTTCAGTTTTATTCCAGAACACTTTTTCATCAGAGTTTGCACTCTGCATGGGGTTTAACAGTAATATATTAGCATTTGGGTTAACTTTTTGGGAATATTCTGTGTTAGCTATCAAAAAACACAGCATGAAGGTGAACTTTTTTTTTTTTTTCCCCCTCTCATTCTCATAGGAGCAACCATGGGGTGCATTAAAAGCAAAGAAGGTAAAGGCCCAGCTATGAAATACAGAACTGAAAATGCTCCAGAACCTGTTATTTCCCATGTCAGTCATTATGGATCAGATTCCAGCCAAGCAACACAGTCACCGTCAATAAAGGGATCAGCAGTTAATTTTAATAGTCATTCCATGACTCCTTTTGGAGGGCCTTCAGGAATGACACCCTTTGGAGGAGCATCATCTTCGTTTTCAGCTGTGCCAAGTCCATATCCTAGTACTTTAACAGGTGAGTCTTACATAAAATGATGCTATTATTATTGTTTATTATTATAGCTGCTTGACAGTCATAGTCAAAAAAATACTGTGACACCTCGCCATACAGAAATAAATTGCGAATTTAAAATAAATTGTCTTTTAGAAATTCCTGATTTTCAATATCTTTACTGCTCAGATAATAATTCAGCCTGTATTCACTAGTGACTGGGGTGTGGAGGTTGGGTGTTTAAGTTTTTATTTTTGTGGAGACAATTAGGATCACAGCACAGAGAAATTTAAAGACTAAAGACAATAATGGCAATTGTTCATGAAATTATGTTAGAAGTTCTAAGCTGTTGAAGGGATGCATATGGGATAATGGCTTTAAACTTGGAAAGATGTACGAAATGAAAAACACTTCAGATTCAGGAAATTGATATTTTAAACTGGTTTCAAGTCTGGTTACTTTTAAGTTGTATTAATACAACATTGAATCAATTTATGAAGCTAAACAGGATTTGCATTATATTCTGTGTACTTTACTATGGGAACAATGTATGTGAAATGAAAGAGCAGAATTCTCATTGTTGGTGGCCATATTAAAACCAAAATGGGCAATGTAAAAATAGAATTTGCAACGCACAGAGACCTTCTTGGCTGAGGTATAGAAGATACAGCATTTTAAAGCAACATGCACATTTGATGTTATAAACTCACCATTATATCAAAATCTTAAAACACACAAAAATACTGATTTTGTCCACATAGCTAATTTCACAGTTTAGATGGATATTTTTGAGAGGAAGCTGTGATTTATTCTTTTTTTGAGAGAGACACAAGAAAGAAAGACTAATTTATTCTAGAAGCTCTGCACAGACACTTCACAAAACAGAGTAAATAATTTCTTATTAGTCTACTTCTAGTTTTCCCACAAACCTCTAATGTTGGCACAATTACGGTGCTTAAATGTTTGCAATGTTACTGTGGCATTTAAAGTCTTTTAAACACAAGAAATTTGAGATCCGTTAAGATGCATTCTGACCTTGACATTAAGCAATTCAGAAAACCAAATATGAACTGTCAGGTAATGATCACCTCGTAACCCTTTTCTTGGGAATACATAAAGCCAAATAATTAAAATGAACATCTAGCCTGTATCATTTATGAGTCAGCTCTGAATCCCTGTTTTGGATGAACATATGCAGAAATTAAATAAGGGCAGCGTTTCTTTGTATTCATTAGCTCTGCTGAGGAAAGTTTATTGTATTTCATCTCCTCCAAGAACCTCTTACTAGATCTGGTTCTTTGGTCATGTAGGGATCTCCAGCAGTGCATGCAGGCACTCGTGGGCATAACCAGACATCAGGGATGTAGCCCCCCACTGGGTACCACAAATCTTTTGCTGCAGAGACCAGAAGGGATGTTATCTTGCCTGTTCTTGTTCCTGCTGGTAGTTAAGCATGTTATATTTTGAACCAGAGTCAACAAGAGAGATTTCTCATGAAAAGAGAGTCTAATATCTCATCAGTGTGAAATCAGTTATCAGCAGGCAGGCTGATTTGTGTGAATGCTCCCATTGTTTTGCAGTTAGATAAAATGATACACTGCATATGAAATTATTCCTCTTCATTCTGTAAAATCAGCCCATCCACAAAAAACCACACATTTTAAATTAAAAAATAAGTATATACATAGATAAAATTGCGCTGACAATTATTCGGTAAATTCAGTACTGCTTTTCAGATCAGTCGAAATTGGGTGTTTTTGTGAGTGAATGAGATGACAACCTTCATCTGGCTGTAAGCTTTTTGTGTTTGTGACCAGTAAAACACTGGATCACATTCTGTCGCCCTTTGCTTCACAAGAGAATAGATGGGCTTGTCAAACAGGATGTAAGTGTCAGTAGTACTTATGCAGTTGATCAGTGATGTGTGGCAAGAGGATGATATGGTTGTCATCGTGGCCTGTAGTGAGGCTGAATAGAGTTGAGCCATCTTTTATTCCTCTAGAGCAGAAAAGAAGAAATCTGAGTTAGTCACACTGCTCCTGTATTACACATGGTCTGTCTTCAGATGCTTTGAATTCATAGAATATTGCTGAAAATCAAAACAGAAAAATGGGCTGCTGTTCTTGCCTTCCATGAAGCTGTGCAAGTACTAGTGCTCTGTAATCCCCATGCTGAACAAGAAGGTAAAGTCTTCTCTCCAAAACTAGTCATAGATTAGAGGATGGGAATACTGACCTAATGAAAGGAAAATCTTTAAGGAAAGTCTTGTGGCTACAGATAGCTTGAGCAGCTAAACTAGATCACCTCACAGTGATTCACAAAGAAAACAGCTGCAAGAGACTTGAAAAATCATTTGACAGTATCTTTGCTTAAGTCATTCTGTGCTGATGCTGTTCACTTCAAGTATTTTATTATTCTTTCCTATGAAAAAACAACACTTGTGACTGAGAATAAAAAGAGGTTTTATGGTAGCTGAAGATTTTTGAGGCTCATGGAGTCTCCCAGTTTCTTTATATGCAGTTAAAAACTTTTGTGATACTGTGACTTGAGAGTATTGATTGTTTTCATCTGTTGAAGAACTCTCTGGGGATGGTTTATTTCCATAACACTTGCTTTCTGTTTGTGTGAGTATGGTTGTATCCTCAAAATTTTCTTGTTCCACATATCAGTTTGTGTCATCAAAATAATGTAGTAGTAAAGGCAAAAATTTGTAGAACTGTTTTGATTTTTAACTTAAATTAGGAGCTGCTAACTTCTAAGGAATATTTAATTCATTTTCAGTTCATAAATCACACTTTTAAAAAAGCCCTCAATTACTCTAACCTCCTGTGGGGATTTTGTTCTGTTTTTCCTGGCGGAACTGTAAATTCATTTCCAGCTGAGGCCTGCTGAGAGACTGTAACCACAGGAAGACTCCAAATCAAATGAAAATATTTAAGTGATTAGGAGCTCTTACGATAGTGTACATTGCAAAAGAATATTGCATATAGACTTATCCCCATTGCATTATGTATTCTTCCTTTCTGATCACTGTCATGTTAACTGTAAGATCTAAAACTAGATGCAATATGTTTCTCTTGGTGGACTTTCATGTATATCCTGGTACATATATGTGCATATTAGAGATCTAGTATTATACATTTAAAAAATATGTTATTGCTTGGACCATCATTAAGCTTCTTAAATGTGCATTAGGCTGAGAAATAGCATTTCTAGGGCTTAAAAAGTCTTCCTGAGTTGTCTATTCGCGGTTTTCCGTTTTAAGTTTCTCCTAGTTGTGGTACATAGTTCTTTATTTTTGCTAGTAGCTTGTACATCTCAAACAGCCTGTTCTCCTTTCCCTCTTCCTCTTTTAGCCCAGTTTTATAGATTAGTTCTTTAAAGTATAGAAAAAGGTTTCCTGCTGGTAAGTTTAGAAGCCTTCCTACTATCCACCTGTCTCACATCTGTCCTATCTGGAGAACATGTTCAACAGCGTGCCCTATACTAGAAGTGGGATGGGAAAGCATATTCCTTAGGGTTGATGGAGTGCAGCTGTTCCTCATGTGACCTGTCTTGGTCCTTGTTCTCTGATGGATCATCCTTAGCAAAGGTTTGTGTCACTGGTGGGGAGACCTGGTGGAATCAAAAAAATCATTAGTGCTAAAGCAGAGAAATGTCTTTGTCCCCAGGAGAATACTTTTATTTCTGGTTCAGTTCCTTGAGTAGGTCTTGATGTGTAACCTCAAAAAGTTGGGAATGCACCAGTTATTTATGGCTAAGTTCAACAGAAACTTTTACTTCTGTGAGAATTAGTGGCTGATGGTTCACCATTGTGGTGGTGTAGGTTCTTCCAGAATTGCATTTCTTAACAAGAAGCAAGCTTAATAAAGAAGCTATGGGGGTTTTTTTACTGATGATGCATCATGCGGGTTTCTGTATATAAGTGCTGTAATTATTAATGTCGTTCCAGTGATGTGTCTAGTGGCCTTTTGTGGTGTGGAAGCATATTTTCAGAATGTCTGTTCATAGGCATTGCTCTGCCTTAAGAAATGAGCAGATTATTGATCTGGCTTCCAAAACGTGATACAGCCCACAGTGTTTAGCTGCTTCCAAATCGAAAATGATCAATTATTTCACACCTAAGTCCTTAAATCAAGTGTTGCAACATAACTGCTATATCATATGGGATTTTTTTCTTTTTCCTAAGGTGGTGTTACTGTATTTGTGGCCTTATATGATTATGAAGCTAGAACTACAGATGACCTTTCATTTAAGAAAGGCGAACGGTTCCAGATAATAAATAACACGTAAGTGTTCTCATTCACAGACTTCATTGGGTTGTTGGGAATAATTAGATCCTCAGTTCTTTTGGAGATCTGTATATCCTATTCTAGTGAAGAGTAGATTGGTTTGATTTTTGTTTTTTTAAGGCATTCAATATTCAACAAGCATGGGATTAAAATATATAATACTGCTAAGACAATAACTTTTTGGCCTGAGATCAGGGTTTGGGTGCAGATGTAGAACTGTAGCAACTGTGGCCTCTTCTTGGTTGGGTGACTTCCATCCCCTCCCTGCCCCAGCAAGGCACAGCTACCCCCCTTCGGAGCAGCAAAGGTGGGGGCATGTACTTCTCCATCCCAAACCCGGCACGTGGAGTTGCTCTCTGATCTGGAGAGGCAGATGAAGACTAGACAACTCAGACGTTTATTTACACATCTCTGCCATAAAGCATTTTGGTTTTAAATTAAAAAAAAAAAAAAAAACAACAAGCCCCACATCTTTAAAACATGAAATTCCGCTAAGAGGCATTTGTGTTGCTCACAGCACGAGAGGTATGTAGGTGCAGCACAAACTATTTTAGATGCCTTCATAATTAAAATAATGTGTCACCTAAATTTACCTGCCTTTCATATGTGAGTTCGTTACAGGTGCTGCGGAATTATGCGTTGTTTATATGTGGAAGAGGTAATCGATGTTTCATTGCAGGGAAGGAGACTGGTGGGAAGCAAGATCCATTGCTACGGGAAAGACAGGCTACATCCCAAGCAATTATGTAGCTCCTGCAGACTCCATTCAAGCAGAAGAGTAAGACACTGTATCCTGTCAATCTTACTGTCCTTCTACACTTTGTACCCTGTGGTGATACTACTTTTTGATTCATTATATGTAACATTTAAGGGTAAAGTAGGAGAATACTACTAATGAAAGGATAACAATGCTGCTTGGATTATGTCAAATGTATAATTATTAGTAAGCATGAGGTGGACACTCACGCAGATGTTTTATGCCTGCTTGCTACATGCAGGGCTAAAGGAGAAAGGATGGGAGAATTCAAGAATGATAAAAATTGGAGGACACACCTGGTGTATCATGCAAAGCAAAAATGGATGGGTTTTAGCTAAAGAGTTCACACACCATCAACTCTAGGTTTTTATCCTTATTTTTGCTTGCCAAACCTGTCAAGATCAGCTGTATCCTTGGTCTGACCTAACCTTACATTCTAAAAAAGCATTTGCATGCACAATTATTGCTAATCTATTAATCTGTAATAACTTTTTGGTGACAATATTTTTTGATATGCTAAGGACTGCTATGAATTTGGAAAATTATACTGCTTTGTGTACCAGTACTTCCTACATTTTTTTACTAACATCCTGGAGTGCTTCGACAATCACATGAAATGACTTGTGGAACCTGTAGGTTGGAGTACAGTTTTAGTTTAGTTATGCTTGTTCCAAGGGATTGTATTTGTTGTACTAGAAATACAAAGTTGCTTTGTATACAGCTCTTGCTTCCATATACAGGCATGATACTGCCAATAAGCAGTTCCCTGACACGTGATCTGTGCACTTCTCTGTTTGCTACTGCACATCTGGGAAAAGTGCCTGGTTTTCAAGATGTTTCCTGAATCTCAAGCTGAGACTTTTGCATGTTGCTGCTGCTGTTCTCACTTGGTTCTTTGCTATTAAAATATGATTGCATCAAAGATGCTCTGTTATTTTACACCCTTGAGTTTAATCTGGTTTTTAAATGATTAACTTTTGTTTATTTTTTGGAAAAAAAAGTTAAAGGTTTCCTTTTTTTAAACTGTGCAATAAAAGCTTATGTCATTACAACTGCAGTGGTGATAAAATGGAAATTATAGCCCTTTACAAAGAAAGTATGGCTCCTGAACACTGACAGAACAGAGTGGTGGGATTTGTCATAGGTTTATGCGATGACTAGAGGTGAGAGTGAAGGGTGATGAATAAGGAAGCTTTTAAAAACTGTTTGTTTTAAAGAACCAGTGCTAATTTAATGAAATATCCCCACAGCATTTGGAATACAGTTCATTTGCTTTAGAGTTTGTTAGCCCTGTGCTTTGATAGTGGTTGTAGATTTTGTGTTGTGACTGCAATTAGAATTACCAGTGCAAAAGCAGTACAGAGCCCCAGGTTGCTAGGATTTTGTCTAAGTGGCTTTTTCTAAGCCTGAAGGCATTTATAGCAGAAACTGCTTGTGACAGGATCCATATTTGTGTGCTTTTTTAATGACACCATAATATAAATGTTTAATTGTCTCTAAAAGCAATTCAACCCTACTATTATTTTATAGGCAGTGAAATAAAACAGCACTTTACAATGTTGTTTGTAAATTGTTGTAGTAGTCTGGGGAAGAGGCATTTTCATGTGAAGTTATGAACTAGGATTCCAGTTTGCTTCTGTAAGATTATAGGTTACATCCAAATTGTCTCCAGTGTGTATACTCTCATACCCATTTCTAACTTTGCGCATCTCCTTCAACACTCAAACTGCAAATACAACAAAATGTAAGAATAAGTTTCAAATTCCCGTGTGATTGCACAGGCCATTCTGTTCATGGCCAACAAAGTTATTCATCTTTATCTACATGTTTTCCCCAGAAAATGTTTCACCCACAAAGCCATTGTTTTGCAGCAGTTTCCAATACTACTTTTCCCATCACTCATGAAGCCAAATAGCTTGACCATAAGACAGTAACAGACAAAAATTTACACTTGACATCACTTTGTAACTTCTGAGGCACCTAATCAAAATAAAATGTAGTTAGAAATAAATGTTATTCCAAAGTCTGGGGATTCGTATGAACATGGACCTTAAAATTATCACTGGCTAAGGACAGTTATGTCCACTGGCTGTGTGCAGGCTGTTCATCAGGACAAGCACGCTGTGGGAGTGTTGAAGAAAAAACTCTTTTTGTGAAAGAGCTGAAGGCAAGAAAAAATGCAAGTCTTTTAAAACATCTGTATTCTTTTTCATATCAGAATGATTCAGCAATTTGGAATGTTACTCATGGAGAAGTAAATGAGACCTACCATAGGGTTGTTCCTAAATGATCAGTAGAAAAAAGTGCTCCCTCTACTAAGGTAGAAAAAGATGGGACGCAATAGAAATTGAAACAGGAGTTTCCAGCTGATTCTAAGAAACCTTTTTATCCTGAGGACAGCCAGGAAGGGGTACAGGTTGCACCAGGTTGGTGGTGTGTCCTTCAAGGTTTTCAAGCCCAAAGTGTACAACATCCTGAGCTACTAGGTCTGATCTCACTGCTGACCCTGCTTGCAGCAGGAGGCTGGATCAGAAAACTTCAAGAGTCCCTTCCAGCCTCAATGAACCTGTCATTCAATGATATTTATGCACACCCACTTTGCATTAAATAGTTTTCTAACATAAAGCCAGAACTTCTTCAAGAAGAGAGTTTTAGCTGCTGCAGCATTGAATGTGCTGCCAAAGTGTGTCATCTGATTCATCTTGGCCTGTAAACTTAGCATGAGGAGGGTGTTCCTTTCAATGTTGATGTCCATTGTTAAACCAGCAGAAGACCATAGTATTTGCAGATACAGGCCTCTTTACGTGTATTTTGTAAATGATAGAAATGAGAGTCATGTAGAAATAGGTCATCTTAATCTTTTGATTTTATGGATGTCATTGCTTTTGTTCGTCTTCTTTGGGATACTTGTAGCCCAGTAACTGTTTTGGAATATTAGTACTCCAGTCAATGCTTGAGATTTCTAAATCTTTTGCTTAAATGAGTACCAAAGTATAGGAAGCTTTTATTTACACATTTCCTTTTAAATTTTCTAGGTGGTATTTTGGTAAGATGGGCAGGAAGGATGCAGAAAGGCTACTTTTAAATCCTGGGAACCAGCGTGGTATTTTCTTAGTAAGAGAGAGTGAAACCACTAAAGGTGTGTATGTGTCTATGTATCTCTTCTCTCTCCCATTCCCTGCTCTCCCCAACACCATGCTGGACATAGTGAACATTTTTAAGCTATCCCATGACATACATGAATGTGCACACCATGTATGTGTACGATGACAGTTGGGGAGATACATTAAATGTGATTTTATATTTTGTTGAAGAACCAGATGTGACTTGTTTCCTAGGTGCTTATTCCCTTTCTATACGTGACTGGGATGAGGTCAGAGGTGATAATGTAAAACACTACAAAATCAGGAAACTTGATAATGGTGGATACTATATCACAACCAGAGCACAATTTGAATCTCTACAGAAGTTGGTGAAACACTACAGAGGTAAGCTCAAGTTCCAGTGTCCCAATGTTACGCTATGCCTACTGTGAGGAAAAAGGACTGTGTACATAGCTTATTCTTAAAATTCACAACTATAAAATTTCTTTCTGATTTCAACAAAAAGTAAATGGATGAGTTCTTTTTATCAACATTAAGATGTTGCTTTTGTTACAGTCTTACCCCTGCTTAACTGTGAAGCTGTTAACAATTTTTTCTGTTTTCCAGAACATGCTGATGGGCTGTGTCATAAGCTAACAACTGTGTGTCCCACTGTGAAACCACAAACACAGGGACTAGCAAAAGATGCCTGGGAGATTCCTAGAGAATCTTTGAGGCTGGAAGTTAAGTTGGGCCAAGGATGTTTTGGTGAAGTGTGGATGGGTAAGAGCTTAATGTGACACATTTCAGTTGTTCCTGTGAATGTTTTAATAGTATTTTAAGTAAATCAGTATTGGGATCTGAAAAGATAACACCATAAAGAAGTGAAGGGCAAGAATACCAGTTATGATCATGCATGTAATGGTAAAATTAATATTCAATATAGTTCTAGTTTATGATTATTCTCTTAGCTAAAAAAACAGAAGCAAAGAAGTAGTTTCAGCAGAAAATCTCTTCACTATTACAGTGGGGAATAAAACCTGATCTGTTTCTCTAGGAACCTGGAATGGAACCACAAAAGTAGCAATCAAGACACTAAAACCTGGTACAATGATGCCAGAAGCTTTCCTGCAGGAGGCTCAGATCATGAAGAAACTACGACACGACAAGCTTGTGCCACTGTACGCAGTCGTTTCTGAGGAACCGATCTACATCGTCACTGAATTCATGACAAAAGGTGCATGACAGGAGAGTTAGAAATACTACACTTAAAAGGTTATTTAAGACCTCAGCAGTAAATTAAATGTTTAATTAATGCTAGGTATAAGTTAACTGGAGTATAAGTGTTAATTTTGATTAAATGAAGATGAACAACGCTTGACCTACTTGGAGCAGTTCTGATTTAGATCATGGGCAGAGGCATGATTTTTTTGCACATCTGTGTCACCCTTGCTAATCTTCCAAGCACAAGATCGGGGGTTTTTTTCTCCTCATTTTTAGTGTGTACTGTCTGTCACATTTAAATAGAACAGTATAGGTGGGAATATCATTATGGGATTATGCCTGCCTGTAGACAGGTCGTGCTAACAACAAAACACGTTGGGCTTTGGGTTTTTTAATGTTTCTTTCCCAGCAGTGTAGTAGTAAATTTTAAAAAGGTTGAGCGTTTTTTTTCCCAGACTCCCTCCTTTATCCCGTTGTTTTCAGTCTTTCATCCTCCTTCCTTTGCTCCATATCATTTCCCCCTCCCCCTGGTGCTGAAACAGTGATTTAGAGTTTTAGGCAGAACATAGAAATAAACATCATAAGCATATTAGTGTTAAGAAGCAGCAGATTTTCAAGTCAATTATTCCATTTTTTTGTAAAATGCAGACTTCTCTTCAACTCAGAGAAATTTTATTGTCCTCATAAGATACAGAAGCAAGGGAGTGGCTAGTTGTGTTCAGTACTGTGCCACAAATGTATAGGTTTGCTTTTTTCCTGTTTGGATGGGGTTTTTAAAGGGTTGTATTAGTTTAAAAATGTAAAAAGGAACAGAAAATATAAAAAGTTCTGCTGCATTATTGTTGTTCCTAAATAACACTAGACAGTCTCTTAGATCCAAACCTGCCATGCAAAATCAGTTTTCATTGTCAGATTTCAGCAAGGCAGTAAGGAAAAAAAATACTTATAACTGTCTGTCTAAAGAAAAGCACAGTTAACTACCAGAATTGGTTACCTTGCAAAAACACAAGTAAAGAATTGTAATTTGTCTAAATTACAGATTCAAAATGCCATTGGAAGCTTCTTATTGCTTACCTTTGACAAACTTCTCACATTTTACAAAAAAACCCATAGAACTGCTTTGTTCTAAGCCAGTAGAACAATTTATTTTTATTTATATTTCCCCTTTTACAAGGAAAAGAAGCAGAGTATCCAACTTTTTTTTTTTTTGCAACGTGGACAGGTTACTAGAGATCAGTGTGAAATCTTTGCTCCTCTTCAGTCCTTTGATCTCATGAACCATGGTCAGAAAAAGTCTGTGCAAACACACACAGCAAACAGCAGCAGCAGTGGGGGTCTGCCCTGCCACATTTTCACTTTCACTGTGCAAAAATACAGCAAGTCACTAAAGTCATGCTGGAGGAATCTAATTCAGAGTTACTGCTATGAATCCACTTCAGGATATGCAATCAAGTGGTTTCTTTCCCCACCATGGCCACGCTTGTAATTTTGTTGCTGTAATTTTGACTGTGACAAGGCTGATTAGTTACCAATCTTCAGCAGTTTCTTAGGAAAGAGGTCATGTTCCTACATCGTATGACATAATGCCACCTGTAGGGAAAGCGGTTGTGTAGAGACAAAGCTTTACTGCACATGTGAAGGTTGCTGTCTTAACAGAAGCACAGGTCCTTGGAACTGATTTCAGATGCTGCTCATGTAATGTTCTGGGTACAATTGCATTATATAAATGAGAGAAAATAAGGTATCATAAAGAATGGAAGATAGTTTTGTTTTCCCCTGTAAGAAAGAAAAAGCAACAATTTCAGAATAATTTTTCTCATGTATGATTGGGGGTGGCAGAAAAATGTAAGTAAGGCATAGAGGTTTTTTTGTTCTATAATTATAAATCTCACAGTGGAAGAAAGTCCAGCTAGGAGGAGCACTGATACCAGCAGCGTTGGAAAATTTCTAATATATTGCCAAAAACAGCAGTCTGTTTTATTACTGCATTATTGAAGTGGGTTCCAAACACTTGGATAGAGTTGCGGTAACTAATTACCAGCTCAGGAGTAACTGTGGGTTTGGTCAGTGGGTCACATATTCTGGTAAATGATGGATTTTCAAAACAGATTTCATGAGATAAATGTGTCAATCATAATGTCTAGGAAAAAATCTCATTTGTGTTTTCAGGTCAAATTAATGTTTTGGTTTTTTCCTTTTTTTTTTTTCCCCAAAATGTGTCATGTTTTACAGGCAGCTTGCTAGACTTCCTTAAAGAAGGGGAAGGGAAATACTTAAAACTCCCACAGCTGGTTGACATGGCTGCTCAGGTACTAAAAAAACTGTATTTTGTGCTTGGAGAAGAGATATCAGATATCAACTAAACATAAATATCGAATGCTCTGGCTATTGTATGCTGCCTCTGTCTTACACCTTCTGTTGTAGGTTTGTAATTTGTCAGAAAGGAAAGAGTCTGGTTAGAAATTAGCAGATAATGTGTAGCCAGATACACTAATCAGTGCTGAGCTCTTGGTTGCTACACTGTACTTCTATTCTTACACAATGGGAATGGAGCTAAAATAAAGGGATGCAGCTCAGTGCTTGGGATAAATGTATATAGTCATGAAAAATAACCTTTCATAACACTTTCTTTTTAAGATTGCAGATGGCATGGCTTACATTGAAAGAATGAACTACATCCACAGGGACCTCCGGGCAGCTAACATTCTTGTAGGAGACAATCTTGTGTGTAAAATAGCAGATTTTGGTTTAGCAAGGTTAATAGAGGACAATGAGTACACTGCAAGACAAGGTAAGGCCAATTAATTTAATTAATAAGACCGGTTGCCTTTTAATTGCTTAGAACTATTACATTTAGCAGAACATGCCTGTATGTTGTGTCTTCATGAATAAAGATCATGCATGTAAATGTGCTTTCACAGCTGTGTTTAGGTGACCCCCTCGCCTAAGTGCAATCCTAGTAAACTTCTTTTGTTCAAAGTTATGTGGCAGTTCGTTTGTGTTTTCAAAAAGCATTTTTAGTTATTTTTGGGGGGTAAAACATGCTACGGTGTGAAGAGAGATGAGATTCCAGAGAAGTTGCTCATCAGGTTCACTTTTTGAAACATATTTAATTAAGACTCTCAGGTGTCTTTAGTGGTTCCAGATATTGTAGCCAGTGGTTGCTGCCCTGATTTGAGAAATATTAAAATACGATATCACCTTGAATTTTATCAATAAAGCAAAGTATAAAAATGTTTTTAGTGCAGTATTCTTTTCAAAATATTTTGAAGTGTAAGCAAATTATGGATTAGTAAGGGAAAACTGAGACTCTGTCTTCCCAATGTTTGTAGGAGCTAAATTTCCAATTAAATGGACCGCTCCAGAAGCAGCGTTGTATGGTCGGTTTACAATCAAGTCGGATGTGTGGTCATTTGGAATTTTACTGACAGAGCTGGTAACTAAGGGGAGAGTGCCATATCCAGGTAACAGGAAAATGGATTTTTCTTTTCTTTATTGTATTCTGTGCCTCTGAAGTTACCTTTTGTACTTCTTGCTTTCATTCAGAGCCCACAGTTGACAAGCAGAGACAAAAACTTAGTCACACCTGACTGGTTCCTTTGTTCACAAAGATACTTTGTTTTATTTTCAGATTAAATATTGCATATTTTAAAGTGTTTTAAGATAATAGCACTTCTAAATGCGACTGACAGTTTATTTCAGATTAGTGGGTATCCTTATGTTTCCTATCTGTCTGTTCCTGATATTTCTACTTTTGACATTTTCCCAGGCAACCGAGAGCATCAGTACACTGAACCTGCTAAACCAGCTTTTTGAAACTAAACATATTTCAGCGGATACTTTGCTGGGTCTGGAATTTGTAAGGCAGTTCTGTTAGGGATATATAAAGCCTTTTTCTTGGCCTGATTTCGAATTAAGTGGTCCTTGAGTGAAACCTAAGGCAGGGAGAAGCTATTTATGTGTGAGTCTCCTTTCTAAAAGGACGGGTCCAAGGCAGTGGGAAAGGGAGAAAGCGTACGTATGGAATAAGGACCAGCTATTGAGGAATTACCAGTGTACCAAAATAGTTTTCAGAAAATGTATTTAATGGAAAATGTAGCAAATTCATTCACTATAAAGCGTTTTCATTAAAGGTTCTGTTCTCATAGAACCACATGCATTGCAGCTGAAGAGATTCTTTAAAAACTTCGGGAACCTGTTCTTTGCATAATGTCATTCAGAGCTAATATGCTTTCCTTGTAGGAATGGTGAATCGAGAAGTTCTGGAACAAGTGGAACGTGGATATAGGATGCCTTGTCCACAAGGCTGCCCAGAGTCTCTCCATGAGTTAATGAAACTGTGTTGGAAGAAGGACCCTGATGAGAGACCAACATTTGAGTATATACAGTCTTTCTTGGAGGACTACTTTACTGCTACAGAACCACAGTACCAGCCTGGAGACAATTTATAAGCCAACAGTCTATATAACATGCACAAATCTGCCAAATGTAAAAGACTTGCAAAGAATTCCTGGAGTCTCTAAGGAATCACAGGAAAGAAAATCTTCGCTACTTTGCATGCTCTTAATGGCAAACTGGAATTTCATAATGCAGTTGCACAAAACCACTTTTAAAGTGTTGTACTCTGATTTACCAATGACATGTTTTTATTTTTTCCTCTTTCCCAACTTATTTTCAGGGTCCAAAGGAAGCTTACTGAAAATACGGGGCAGAAAAAATAAGTGTTGGTGTGAACAATAGCAGAAAAACCAATGTTTCAAATCCTTTATTCTCCCAGTATTTGCTAATCATTCTACTAATGAGGGAATTGTCTGGAATTAGTGATCTTGGTATAAGGCATTGTTAAAGCAGAAGAACTTTGTGGGACCAAGCAATTCTATTCCAGTTCCGTAAAACTCCCTGTGTTTAAAACTAAATGTGTGTGCTCCCACCCCCACAAAACACAAGATGGTACAACTGTATTTGATTTATAGTCTTGATCTTTAAGCTTCTGCTTTCATGGACTTGATTAGGGTAGGCAGGTAAAAAGAGATATTGGAACAGTGAATGAGAAACTTGATCTAAATGGTAGACCTCAATAGTGAGATTAGAGAGCATAATGCACTGTGTTAATACTTGTATTAATATAACTGGAAAGTAGCATGAGAGATTTTTCCTTTTTTCTTTCTGCATAGCTAATTAAGAATAATGAAGGTAACTAGAAAATGAGGCAATATTTTATAAAATTGTGTTGATAAAGTATGATGATATTTGAACTTGAAGCTATGTAATACAATCACAGGGGAAAGCCTTTAATCTTTTAAGCTCCAGTGCAACAGCGAGCTTTTTTATGGGAAGACTACCTGAACAAAGTTCACCGGGAAAGCAAGACTGAAGCTGGTAAATGGCCACTTTTTAGTCCTTTTTCAGAGACAGGTTTGGTACTGTTGTATGTGGCTTGTAGGTGTTAACGAGGGTGGGTGCCACAAGTGCTATCTGTCACTAGTTCAGGGATTTGATTGCGCTTTTGCTTTTCTTGACTATTAAGACACACTTACATGCAGTTGCTCTTCCCACTTCTGCCCTTCCTACAGAATTATTTAACTAAAAATAGACAAAAGAAAATGTGAAAGTTTAAAAACTAAAGGGATAAAATATATTTAATATTGTCCAAGTGATGAAACTTGCTGGCATTCAGCCCAGCTGACACTACATCTAGATTTATTTTCTTTGGCTACTGACATATCAAGCAATAACGTCATGTCTTTAACTCAACAATTTGCATGAGGTTCTTGAATTTCTGATCAAGCTTACATACTTCAATTTTGAAACACTCTTACTTAGTTACCAGCTTGGAATTCATATTATCATTGTAAAGCTATCCAACAAATGAATTCAGAAAAGCTGGTGATACAGTTCTGGTACTAAACTTAACATTCATGTGTTTACACTACATTGAATCCAACTACCAAACAGATCTGTGTAGGAACAGTGCCATGATTTTTCATTTTCCCTCATCATTGCTCATCAACTATACATCTGTGGTTATCAAATTTTAAAAGGGCTTTCTGTAAGAAAAACAAAAACAAAACAAAAACACACACAAAATAATCAAAAAACCCAAAAAGATGATGAAATTTTAATTTTTCTAAATATTTTAAAATTAATAACACAATCATATGAGTTTATGTATTAATACAGTCATAACAAAAAAATGCCAAAAATGACACTGGCATTGTATGGATTTTTAATTACTGAATGGAACAGTTCATTGTAATAACACTTGTATAGTAAAGGAATAAAACACTAACTTAATGAACGTGTTCATTGTAAATGGTTGTGTATTATAAAACTTCTCCAAAAGAGTTTGTATGTTTATGAAAATTTATTTGTTTCATCTGAAGACCTTGATGTGGTTCTTACCCTAACAGAGTTTAAAATTCACATTCACACTTTTTATATAAATAGTAATAAGTTTAATTATGTAACTAAGTATTTTTATAAAGTATGGCATTGTTGAACTGTTTTGCAGAATTGGTTCAAAATAAATTTCACCTTGATTGCATCTGCTTATTTGAGGTGGGGGAGGGGAGAAGGTGGGAGGGGGCCAAAAGCAGAGTAGCCTTCACATTGAGGGGAGAATGACGGGAATAAAACATTCATGAGGTTTTTTTTATCCTCTGTAAATTGTTTTAATGTACTTCCATGCAGGATTGTGAGTTCATTGTGCATTATTGCTATTAAAAGGGAGATACTTTCTAGACCGGTTCACAGGTCCTTGGCAGGAATGGGTTGGAACAGTTCTGCCTGGGCTTAAAACAAACCCCCGTGGTGGACAGACAGACAGACTTGGGATTCTTGTGAGAGCAAGTCCAACTTAAACTCTCAGCTGGCAGTCACTGCCATGCTGTAAGGCAAGCACATATCCTTCGTGTTGCTTTGTGTGGGATTAGCAGCCACTGTTCACTTCTGTCCAGTTTTTCAGGGAATTTTATACATTTGTTCTTGTGATAGCCAGTGTTTTATCTCAACCTCATTGAATGTTACCTGTCTCAACAACCAGTACGACTCAAAGTGCAGATCCTGGCATGTATATACAGTGCCACTGTAGATCAAGGGGCTAGTACTGTTTGAGTTTCAGTAGTAACTAATGCAGCACTAAAACCATTCTTCTTACAGAACCTACAAACTGCAAAGTTTACTGTATTTTTAGTATTTCCTGTAATGTAATTAATGTTTTACTATTTTTAATGAGAACAATCATGTAATTTCTGGTATTCTGTGCTCCTCCCTGTTGTCCATCCGAACCTCGTGATTCCCATTCTGCATGCTAGGCCTGCAGACTGTTTGTCATGCATTGTTTCAAGCTGTAGTATTTTAAGAATATTTTCGTAGTATTTTTGAGTAAACTTCCAAACATAAACATGTGTACGATCCTACTATTTAGATAAAGTACATTCCTACTTTAGCATAAAGCATTATGAAAAGAACCTTACGTGTTCTTATCCTTGAAACCACTGAATTGTCGTTTCACCAGGCTTGTGAGTAGCTCTTACAACTGAAAAGTAGCCTTGGAAAGGTTTGGAGGGGTTTTTGTTTGGTTTGGTGGGTTATTTTGGTTGATTGGGGTTTTTTTGTTTAAAGAAAGACTTCTAAAGTTTGTTGATGGGCTGAAACAAGGCAGAATGCTGTCTTACCCACAGTTATCTACAATACTGTTTATTCTAAAACACATTATCTACAGCTGGAATGAGTATAAATGAGTATAAAGAAGTAAACTTAATGAGCCCCCACTTCTGTTATTTATTTTCATCTATTCAATAAACTCAGTTTTTAAGTTTTCCATGGAGATGCTGTAGATCTTTGTATTTGTGCCAACTTTCCCCCAACACAGGACTTCACTTAGAGCTACACAGTCACGTTGGGTTTAAACCACAGGAGCACTCAGCGTAAGCTAAGCAGTACATTGCAAGCAGGAGACTCAAATTCTCACACCTGGCTTAGGTGTGAGAATTTGAGTCAGGAAACTTAGGAATTGAGGGCTAGATTGGAACAACTGATGTGAGCACCAGAAGCAGGTCTGGGTGGATAACTGCTGAAGTTACTGTAATTCACCCAATAACTGTTGTCTTGTGCAGTCAGTACTTGGGCTCTCTGCAACCGTCTGAAAGTGCAGGTACCTTCATAGCCACACACCTTGCTCCCACTTCAGCCTCATCGTAGTACAGGGACAACACTGCCTTTGACCTTCCAGGCACTGCAGTGCAGGGCTGGGAGCCCCACCCCCAAATACACATCTCTGACAGACACCCTTCCAAGGCAGGGTCGGAAGAGTCAGGAGATGGAAATGAGGTGGTTGTATCTATTTTTTGATTTAACAGCCTTGAGTGTAAAACCTGTGTTCTGATCAAGAATCCTGGCTAGCTGGGTGTCAGCTGTGAGAGACTGTTTTGGGATTGTTGAGAGTTGGAAGCAGAACCCACTGCAGAACTTCGCCCTCAGCTGCAGACTTTCACATTTCCTCAAGGACCGGATTATTTTCTCTGCACTTTTTCCTAGTGACACAGAGAGAGTGTTAGCTGCAGAAACAGCAACAGCTTCCCTGCTTCTTTCTCCCTTAGCCTCGGGCAGGAAAGGGGGAGAGTGGGATAGAAGGATGGAGGCAAGCAGCTGAGGTACCACACTTCATCACTGGGCAGAGGGAAGCAGGCTGAGCATGGCAGATGTCATATGTTCTCCTCTCTGTCGTATTTTGAAAGGGAGGTAGAAATGCAGGGGAACTGAAGAGCATCTGTTCCCTTGTGCTCTGTGGAAATGGAGCAAGGCTAATGCCAAGTGCTGCGTCTGCTCTCTGTGGTGGTTCTGGGCAGCTCACCCTGACTGGTTTCTTGCAGAGCCCCTTCATAGTAGTTGGGGAGTCCCAAGCATTGTTTTGCTCTCATTTCTAAGAATGAAGCTTCATTGGCTGTTAGGAAATTAAAAAAAAAAAAAAAAAAAGATGCTGGAGCCTGACCAGAGTGTTCCTGGTGCCTGCATCCCAAATAGACAGCCTATCAGACTGAGAGGTAGCTTAGCATTTCTTTCCTAGTGAATGTATGTGGATGCAGGATTTTGTGTCAGGTTTCCCTGCTCTCCATGTATGGATATGGTGTGCCTAGGAACTTCACAGTGTTCAGACATTACCCATGGGACCCATGTTCTTCTCTGGTCCCACTCTTTGAGCTTATTTTCCTTGATAGTTCTGCATGCAAAAGTGCTTTTTGTAGGTAGCACATTGATTATATTTTTTAATATTCTCTTTAAGGGCATAGTTTTTGTCAAATTGTAACAACCACTGTAGTTGGGGGATCAAAGTATTTATAGCACTGTGTATTTTTACAGAATATTGTCCATCTTCTCTTGGTATTTAATTACTGTAGGCAAACAGAAACCTGTTGGCCATCATGTTGTTGTTGTTTTTGTTTTGTCCTTAAAGAAGACAGGACAGATACCTAGGTAAACTCAGCAGGGTCTGAGAAACAAACTAAATCTAAAAGGGAAACCTGAATACAAGCAGTCTTGATGAATTAGTCATGTACCAACTGGAAAGCTGACTGCTGTGAAAGCATTCCTTTCTTTAATCAAAAAGCTGCTCCCAGTAGGAGCACTTCACCCCTCTCCTTTGTGCCCTGCTGCTAGGTTATTGAGTCTCTAGCCGAGGCTGCTGATAAGTACATACTGGGAAATGGACAGATCCGTGCATCTTACCTTTAGCCCTGAAAATCCATCCCAGGCATGCTAACGATTCACCTTTTTTTCTTGCACCTCCACAGGTGCCAGCTGCTGGATTCACCATTCATTAATACCCACACACACATTTTTTCACGTTTGGGGCAGCCTTCCAGGGGCTAAATGGCTGTTTGTTCTTCTCTTGGATTGTGTTTGGAAGTGCCAGGGGTGTATTTGCTGCGGTAAGGAAGCATTTCTGCTCTTTCAAAACCAAAAATATGATAAATCTCAGTTCAGCATGACTCCTATGATGAAAAGTGTCACACATGAGGAGAACATCTAATCATTTGACTGCTTCATCATGAGGACAGTGAGCACTGCTCACTTCTTCTCCAGCAAGTGTAGAAAATGCCACTCGGGGAGATGCTTATGGTGTGCTGTGGAACAGTGAATGACTGTGCTAGACTGCAGCCCCTCTTCAGTCCTGCCAAGGAGGCCAAGTCAGTGATTCTGTCCTGCTGGAGAGTTCCCAAGAAAAGGCAAGAGTGTTGGTTCACGTTCCTAAGAGTGAAAGCTGGTGACTGGATTACTTTGGTTCCTTACATCCCTCTACCCACCTTCCTCTCCTCCCAGTTCTAGCCAGGGTGTTCACAACTGATCAGCTTTTATTTCTCCATCATGTGGCTGTGCAGTAATAGCACGAACACATATGACAATTCACAGGTTGGTTTTTTCTCTTTTTTAAGTGGAGTGTGCCTGGCAAATTAAGCAGCTTTATTAGAGCAAGGTCAGATGTGTACCACTTTCACTGGAGTTTTGATTTTGTTCTACCCTCTTCACTTCTGGAATGATTCTGTCTTTCAAAGTGGCTTATGACTACCATCAATGTGTATTATTTCCATTGTGATAAACAACTAGAAGAACAATAGAAACAATTTCCATATTTACATTTTAGTCTAGGGTTGCTTGTTAAACTGACTGCATCAAAATCTGTCCGTTTCATTTTCTTGACATCTTTATCAAAGAACTGCCATCTGCAAGGAAGGATTTTTTTTTTCCCAATGGAACTGAAGTTCAATCAATTGCTTCAGTGAGTTAAAGGTTATAATGAGCAGATTACAAGTAGGCTAAATGTAAGCTCTGGCGCCACTGTCATTAGAATGGCCCCAGCCTTTTCAGACTGCTACGAAGTGTTCTGAAGAGCAAGTGTGTACATACTTAGCAATAGATAAGCCCCTAAATTCAATTGATCATTAAGGTAGGAAGGAATGACCCTTCCTGCAACCTGGGGATGACAAAGAGCATTCAGGAGGGTAGTGGGATACACATCCACTATGACAGGCTAGCCTATCTTGTGGAAATGCACTTGATTTATTGACAAAATAGCCTGGGCTTCATTTGTTCCAAGACAGACATTGTTATGCCAAGCAATAAACAGAAATCTACTGATAGGCAGCATCTCTCACAGGGGTTTCCAAGGCATTTACCGTCTTGCCCAACAACCCTTATTGCCTAATACATAGCATTTCTCACACACTCTCAAACAAATGAGATGTGTCATTATCTCTGTCATTATCCCCTGTCAAAGGGAGAAGAGGTGTTTTGACTCATCCAGGGTTAAGAAGACCATGATCAAGGAGCAGCCAGAATCTAGCATCTGGTCAATTGAACATTTCCCTACAGATGGGCAACTTTTAGCATCACCTACCAACCTTGACCCCTGGTCTTGAGCTTGGAGAAGAAAAGCTGCAGTAATTTCTCATTATTCCTTACAACAGACACCTGAACTACTCAGGAAAAAAAAAAAGAGAAAAACTTGTGTAAAACCTGTGGGCCCTGCGCAGCAATTTGGCTGCCGCACAGCCAGGGTACCAATAATCATGCAGACAGCATGGAGCATGGATCTCTAGCCTGAGGCTTGCCCAGGGGGCCCAGGGATGCAGCAAGTCACCTTTCAGAAGCCCACATGTGGGTGAGTGCTGGACCTTGGCCTCTGAGAACGGCAGTGACTGTCAGTGGGATCTGCCTTCCCAAGTCCCTGAGCTGCCACATCTCAGACACATGGCCAGGGGGGCAGGAGGCTTTGTTAGGCAGTTTGGACAGGACACAGCTTCTGTGACTGTTCCACAAGCACTGCCCAGTGAGCACATCCATGAGTTCCCCTACAGTTCTCATTGCTCCCTTCTTGTACCTTGGTGTAACTTCTAGACATCACTGGTTTGCAGCAGCGCCCTTTCAGCCCTGGACCAGAGAATGAGCACTTCCTTCTTTGCCATTCCAGTCTGTTTCACTGACACTACAAATATGTCAAAACCCTCTAAGCACTCAGCTGAACACCCAGAAAACCTCTGACTTGACGATATCATGCCTTTTCCTCCTTCGATCTACCTTTGCAATTGTTTCTCACAGAAACATCTCATTTGTTTGGTTTTTTTTTTAATCACTTAGCAATCTGGCAAGTACGTACTCAGTTATTTTAAGCTTCTTTAGGAATAAACCATTATCTTTAGTCAGCCTCAGATTGGAGTCTGTGTGTCACCTGGTTTGTTATAAGATGCTGAAAACCCTCCCCGTCGTCATGGGTGAAATGTGCGTAGTACAACCTGCCTAGATACATAAATGACCTGAGGCACTGTAGTACATGACTCATCACATCCAAGAAAAGAGGGATGGGATGCTGTTCCCACAATGCAGGTGGGAACAGCAGAGGAACTGAGACACAGGCAAGGAAAATGTCTTAGCCAGAACCATGCAAAGGAGTTCTAACAAAACTGTATTTCAGACACTGGTTACTCGTATCTCAAGCAAACACCCTAAGCAGGGGAGAATTCACAGAATTGGAATCACTGTCTCAACTCTCAAGACTATTTATTCCATGCTGCTGAAGAAAATGATGGTTGGCACCAGGCTTATGCTGTGTCTGTCCTTTCTCTGACACTCTGCAGTTTGCTAAAGAAGATTGGCATGTGGTTTACCCCGGCAAAAACGTTTGCCTGGAATGTATGTTGACATTGAGCAGTGGTATATGAGACTGGAAAAAAACAATTCAGCTGCAGCCCTGAGTCTTGGGGACTTGAAACAGCTGGAGCACAACTGCCATTATCTCACTGCCAGAAACAGAATGCCTCATGAGGAAATGACAACTTGAACGTGACTGCAAGTACCAAAACAACTCAGGGAGATGCAGCAGTGGCTTCAAAGGGATGGTATGTAAAGGCTGTCTAATTTGGAGAAATGCTGTTTTCCTCAGAGGATAATGGGATCTGATGGCCTCTGTGTCCTTAACAGTGTTTTGGACTGCCAGTCTAGGGTAGCTGTTTTCTTCCTCTGTGGAGTGGGAGGTGATACAGAATACCTTTCATCTTGAAAGCCCTTTGTCATTATTAATTTTTATGAGGAAGGGATCTGCATCTGGAAACAGGCAAGTATAAAATGAAACTTGGCCACTCAACTAAACTGACAGTGGCCACCCAGGTCTGGGCGCAAAGTGAATGGTTCCATGCTGGTACTTCAAATTCACAGGCTGTCTGAAAAGGTTAATTCTCAAAGTATCAGCTGAGGAAAGGGCCCACAGTCCTTCTGTTATAGGCATTTGGATGTAATGAGGCAGTAAATTCGGCTATGCTTGGCAGTCATATGTGGTGTCAAGGCTTTCTTTATTCATGTGGTCAATAGGGACATGGGAGAAATTGTCAACAACTTTGGAGGCTCCTCCAGAGAGCTTACCAGCAACAGGCAGCTTAGCTGGGTGAGACACATTTGAGGGTGCTGTTGTGAAAAGGATAGGAACAAACATGCAAGTTGTGAATTTGCACAAAATAGTTCCATTTGCATTCTTGGAAATTGGGAACATATGCGGTTCTCTGGCAAGCCAGTGTGAAAGTGACCAGTTAGAATTCCAGGGGGGTATTTGATGCAAGTTGCACATTTCTGCATCTTCTCTTTTTTGTAATTTTTAACCAATATGAATTGTTCTTATTTTTTTTTTCTTTCCCCACTATCAGTGACTTTTCCCCTTGCTGTGTTATCAACAGTGCTGTCTTCTAAACCGTGGCAAACAAAATATCATTTAACAGAAACTGAGACATAGGTGAGTATCAAACCACTGTGGATGACACTGGGGGGTCTCCATTTTTTTGTTCAACAGATTGGACCAGAGAAGGGCACTGTGCACTTGGCTATAGCTGCTGTCCTGAAAGCTCTGTGGGGCAGAGGGAAAGGTGGCACCCATAGGACCTCAGTGTAAGAATGCTCATTAATTCAGAGAGATTGCTTGCTCCTGGTTGCCCTTTTTTGCATGTGGTCTTGATTTTGAAGTAATCTATATATACGATTGGCTTTAAAATATCAAGTAAAGTACAGCATCGCTGAGTTCTTGGACACTCTGCCCATGCTTAATTTTTGCAGGATGGAAAATTGTAGCCGCTGCACAGCGCTTAGTGGTGAAATTGGTAAGAACATTACAGAGTAAGTTTGTGGAACTCTGGCATTTCTGAAAGAAAATATTTTTTGCCTAGTCCTGTTTCTCCGTATACCCTTCTTTTGATTTCATCTTTCTTACTTGCATATTTTAATCTGAGTTTTTCACCTTTTAGCTGCTTCCCTACTGAATATGCTGTTCATCTGGGAGCCAAATCTTGCATACTTAGCATGTCACTATTTATTAAAAATAGCCTTTTTAGGCAGTGATGTGAGGAGCCATAAAGACGGCCTGGTTAGAAAGGAAAATTAGTGAACAAAAGATATTGTCCGCTCAAAAAAAACTGATATAGAAAGGGCTGCCTGGAACAGTGAGCCTGTGAAAAACATCCTTGAAAAGGGCAGCCGGTCTCTTTGAAGTGCAGCCGAGGTACCCAGAAACCAGAGACATCCACAGACTCCACTGATAAGCACCAAACAAGGAGACACTTAACAGCAATTTGTCATGTGAAGGTGGAAAACAGTCTGAAGAAATAAAATAGCTCCGAAGGAACAGAAAACAGCATCCCCAATTGGCTGTGAAAAACAGAAATTAAACAGGATCTATTGGCTGCTCTATGCCTCACTCCCTCTTATGACTAGGTGATATAAAAAACGCTTAATGTTTATCCAAAAATGAGCCTGAGAACTTCTTGGCTGAATCCCATACAACCTTTCTATGAGCATTTGGGCTCTCCCTAGGGACACCTGGCTAAAAAAAAGAGTCTGTGGTATGGATTATTTTGGAACTGGGACTCTACCAGTTCTCTTACTGTCTGAGTCTGTCCTCCTGTCTTTCAGGAAGGGTTGGTCCCCCAAGTTTTTCCCGCCTTTTGAGATGGTTTGGTTGCTTTTGAAATCTGTCTAATTCGCTTCATGTCAATAGCATAAATATTAATATAAGTAATCATAAAAATATCTGCTGTTATGTTATGGATTAATTTGCTTCATTCATGATAAACAGTAGTTATCTAGAATAATACAGAACTACTTGGCTGCTCCTGCCATTGGCTGTACCACAGTACTGATTGATGTTATTATTGATTGATAACATGCTGTTGTTTGATAACATATATTATTGATGGCAGATAGTAATTTGTAATAACTTGACATATATTCATTCATATTCACTTTATTAACCATAGATAAGTTTTCTAGTGGAAATTTTTGTGGTATTGGTGGTAATCTGTATTAAAGAAGAGAAATTTAGAGGGCAAAGCTTTCACGTCCTTGTGTATTACAGACTCTCACAGCTATTATCTCTCCACACCTTTTTCAATAATCACTCTACCAATACTGCTTCCATAATGAAAGCAGGTTAAAAATAATGCTTCATCCTTAATGATTTTCAATAGAAAGTGTCAAATGTTCGATGTTTTTAGCCACTTTGCTTTGGTGTCAGGGATTAATTTTGCATGCCAAATGTAAATGTTACTTGCACTTTGTGACATTTCATCATAAAGAAAAAAGCATCTGTGTGCTACGGCATCACTGTGATCCCAGTTATTTGATTTGTTTTGTTTTCTACTTTATGTGAAAGTTACAGGTCGACATGGTCAGAAAGCCTAAGGGCAACTGGGCTCTACTAGAGGAGTACATGTTTTAGCTGGTGTCCAGACTAAAATGGTCTCACAGCTCATTTCAGACAGAAGCTGTGTCTCTGGTGGGGAGTGCTGCTTTCTGCCCAGGGAAGTCCTTCCCTCCCAACATGCCCTCTTCACGTATCTGCTCTCGAGCAGAGATGCAAACCACTCCCTCTCCTGGGTAAGCTGTACAGCTTGTCTTGCCCGCTCTCATGTCACAGCTGGCACTGGGGACCGATGGCTGCAGCTATAGGAAGCTGTGTACTTAAAGACCATGCTTTAATCTGTAGGTCTTTGTTTAGGAGTTGGACAAGAAGCTGCTTTTCTTTAAGTCTGGATAATTGGGAGTTTTAGTTTTTTTAATGGCTGGGGGCTTTTTCACAAAAAAAACTCCTTACTGAAAACTAAAAATTTGGTAACTGAATTGCCTGTGCTACCATTGTCTGCTAGTAAATGCTTGGGCTTCATGTGTCGATCTGTTTGCTGGAGTGATCAGTCATTTTGGGGGGAATTCCCTTCAGTATTAAGATCTAAAAGATTCTGTTCTAAAATAACTTGCTATTTCCTTTTCTGAGAGCAGGAGGTATGAGAATAGGGTTGCTTCTCTGTTTTAATTTGACAGCTAAAATAGTGTGACTTGGCTTTCCTGTTTAATCTTTTACTCCTGCTTGGATAGAGTTTAAAAAGAAGCTGAAAAGGGCTTATTATCAACTACTCACAGCCATGAAATTAGGCAAACGTATTTGGCAGTGCAACACAAGCTGATGAGGGAGGGGTCTGTGAAGGTTTAGAATATCTGCTGTTTCAACTCCCTGCTTGCTTCAGAAAAATAGGGAAAAGGTTGACAGCCATTCCTTAACTGACTAACATTACTTAATCTGTTTTCATCATACTGTTTTGTCATGCTATGGGGTTTTTTATTTTATATGTCATGCTTGAAGCAGGCTGCGAAGCATTTGCTATTCTGCATGGAATACAGATATATTAGTGGTGTGCTAGCAGAAGGGGAAGCTTGTGGTAAGTCATCTTTCCTTCAAAGCCAGAGTTTTGGTACCCTCCATTTTCCTATTCCTGGACTTATCTCTTCAGTTTTGATGGGAGTAACTCTGTCAGAAGCACACCACCAGCCTGTGAGACTGACAGGCTGGAGGAACCATAATGATGCACTCTGGAGTGTGAGGAGAATTTGATCCAGTTCAGTCCAATTTGATATTCATTCTTGTGCCCCTACAGAAATACTCCAAAATGGTCTGCTTGGGAAAAAAGAAAGGTGTGAGCTTAAATACATCTGTACCTGATGAAAACAGTTACTTTGCATCTCTCAGAGAGTGGGAAGGGGACTGTGTGAGATGAAGCCTGCTGTTTGCTGGAATCTTCTTGTGTGTCCCGGGAGAGCAAAGTCAAACCTCAGGTTTGTGCCACATTGGTGGCGTTTTGCCATGTAGTTCTTTGCCTTGGGTTAGCAAGGAGCTTGTGCTGTTCTCTGCTTCTGCCAAGGATTTATCTGCTTTGCAGTTGTCTTGCAGTGAAATAGCTAGAGAGAAGAGGGAAGGGCTTATTTGGAAAAATTGGTCTATTTGATTAAAGTGATGGGTTTGGGGGAAAATAAAGAAGTAAAAACACCTCCAATCCTTCAGTTTTCCCAAAGAACATTCTTTGATGTATTATTTAGCAAAATAATATGCTGTTGACTAAAACACAGACTGACTTGTAATTATTCTTACCTGCTTTGGTACAGAACATATTGAAGTATGGATATCTGGCTTATTCAGGATCCTCTTCCTGGCTGGGCTTCTCAGACCACCAGTTAACACAGGTTTGAATGTTCAATTTTATAGCAGTAAGATTTTAAATAGTATGTGAAGTGGAAAATGCTAACAGATGATGATCAATTCTCACTGCTTGCTCTTAAACACTACGAAGTTTTGCTGGACTGACTGAAAATGTATCATTGCAGGTCCATTTGGGGAGGTAAAAAAGTGGGCCTAATACCATTTCAGTGATTTTCCCAGTAAGGCAGAGTGTTTACGAATGAGGATATACCCAAGGAACTAACACAGAAATGGAAGTCTCTTTGCTGGTATATTGTGTGTAACAGCAAATTTGCATGGGTAGAGCTGTTGCTGGTTTAAGCAAGGGGCTTATGCACATGGGGATTCTCGGGGGAGTGCTATGAATTAACCAAAAGTATAATCATTAAGAGTGTTAATGAAAATACATAAAATCTGTGCTTGGATAGCTACATTGAGAAGAACAGTACCCTTAACCTGTGGTAACTCCATGGATAAGAAATGGGGACGTCTTCTTCAGAGTCAACATGAACCTCAAAATGTGATAAATGATGGTTTATTCCAGAAATTCTGCTTGCCATCACTTTGAGGAGTACTCTGGAGCTGTCAGTAGCAGAGGGCCCTTGGCTTCCTTCATAAACAGCATCCCTATCGCCAGAGAGAGGTGCATGTGCCTGACTTTCTGTCTCAGTTTATTGGTGTCAGATCAAGTTAATAGAGCTGGTATTCTTCTTTTGGAAAATATACACCTTGGTATACCTAGAAACAATGTTGCCAAGTTATAGGATGTTCACACCTGGATTAGAAAAATCTATTATTTGTTACAGTTAGCTGGGTTGAGGAGTTTGGTTCAGCTGTATGTTACCAGTCTATCTGATCTCATTTTCTGATGGTTTCTTCTAGCTACTTGTGAGGAAGAAATAAAAAGCTTATTCTAATTATGTGTAAATTAATATTATTCTAGATGCAGTGTGGTGGAGTTATTTGGAGATGTATAATTAATTGATGTAGCTTTGCTTTCAGTTGCACACATAGGCCTTGAGAGAAGGCTGGATAATGTATTGTAAACACCTGTATTGAGTGTTACTCTTCCGCGTTTTATGCTTTGAAAGGACAAACTGGGCTTGGTCTAACTCGTGCAGGTCTGTGGTATGGGCAGTGATGACTCTGCCTCTGTATCTCTCCCAGACACTCCCCCCTTCCACTACTGCATAATGCTGCATTGCAGGAAAGCAGGAGAGGTGTGGGAAAGCCGAGGGCTGATCACAAGTGAAGATAGACGTGTTTCCGCTGATTTATGAAACGCCATCGCTGTTTTATTTTCAGAGTAGGATGAAGCTTACTCACAAGGGAGGAGAAGTAACACGAAAGTTCTTTCTGTAAGTCCGTGATGCTAAAATTGTAAATTCTGGTTTATGGATTCCAGTTTATGGCCCCGTTAATCATTCAGAAGTGATCCATTTTATGTTCCAAGTATGCGTATACGTTCAAAGTAAAAGCGGGTGCTTATCTACAGGATGATATTTGCAGATTGAGATCTATACGAGAAATGATTGGCCCAGACAAAATAACTGTGAATATCATTTTTTGCTACTATACTATGTTATTTTCTATTTAAAGCCATTAGATGAAATATCTCTTATATGCATTTATTGAACAAATATTGTTTTCTTCCTTCTTCAAATCCTGAATAATGTCAACAAATGTTGATATATTTCAATGAAGAGCAGTATTGGATATGACCAAAGTGGATGTATTACTAAGAATTTTATCCTGTATTTCTGTGCCAGAAATTTCAGTCTGCAGTAGAACCCCACTACCAGGATTTTCTTCTAGAAGATTTAAAGTGGCTTTTATATCCAGGGAGGCTTCCAGAGTAAAGCCTGTTAATAATTTTTAACATATATTTGGCCAAAAATAAACTGGAAAATAAGTTATTCAAACTAAAATATTTGAATGAAAATGAAGTAGACGGAAGTCACTCATTTCTGTTTTGAAATGCTTCTCTGTTGACTGCTGTGGGTCAGATTCTTTGCCCCACATGTTCACTGACACACCACAGCTGCTGACTTGCTCTGGGTGCTGCAGTGCAGCACAAAGCTTTCATGGGATGCCATAAATCATGAACCAGGAACTCTGTGAATACAGGATGGCAAGGACCTGAAGAGCCTGCAGAGGAATTATGATGTAATTTTCAGATGATTCATTTCTTATAGACAGAAAAATTCTCCCTTGTGTGGGAGAGAAATGCTGCTTCAAAAACTCGTCTTATTTAAACCACTGCACTTTTTTTTTGTCAAGAAGCTTTCCTGCTGAAAATTTCAGGCAGCCATGTCCAAGTTTTAGGGTGCTGTACTTAAGTATGTGCTGCCAAGATATACTCATTCCCACAGAAGACTCTGCTCTACTTCCTACAGGTCCTGATCTGCTTGGTTTGAACCTAGTCTGGATATTGACATAGTCATTGCAACTCTGCATAAGCACAGCCAAAAGTACAATACAGACAGAACAGCAATTCCAACTTTTCATTTGCTTTCTATTTCCTGAATTTCTACCACTTCATAAAAATTTTGCAGTTTGACAGGAAAAATAACTCTCTAGAAACCTTCACTGTATTTGATTCTTATTTTCCTTATCCCAGATGCTGAATGCAACGCAAAAATGGGAAATAAAGGAAGCAATAGAGTGGGTCACTAAACCAGCTGAGTTTAAATCCTCATGGATTAAGGAGCCAACTTTTCCAGATGAGGATATGCATATCCAGATGGAGCATGCAACTGTTTCAAAGCTTGGAGGTTTAATATTTTATTTCACTAATACTACAGTGACTCCAGTCAGTACTGATGTAATGTTGATACTGTTCCTTCTCGTGTTCAGAGTTCAGTTAGAACTAGTGATTCAGAATATTATTACATGTATTTGCTACAGGATCTTGACACATATTCGGCACCTGTATTCCCTCAAGAAACTAAATAAATAGTTTCTTTCTAAAAAAAAATACGTAAAAGGACTGCAATGTTTGCATAAGGAAGGCAGCCAGCATTTAGTAGGAAATGGGACTGGACTTCTCTTTTTAAATGTGTGGTTTCCAGTGAAATTGGAAATTTGGTTCAGAATTTGTGCTCCCAACATGTTACACTTAGCAGCACTTTGAAAACCCCAGATGTACTGTGTGTGCATTTCTTTATGGCTCTGCACACCCTGTTACATAATTCTTTACATTGCTTGTGGACAAGAGAAAGCAAGAAAAAAAAAATCAATTAAAAAGTTTTATAATATGTGTTACAGTTTCTATAAAAAACGTAGAAAACAGTGTGCTGTTACTCCATCATTTGTGCTACTCAGTAACTCCACTGGGAATTCAAAAAGCCAGAAGCAAGTCTTGAATGTTTGTTATTTCCTTGCAGGCCTTAACAGTGCTAGAAACTGGTGCAGCAACCAGAGAACATGTGAGTATATGAATAAGTGCTTTGGGCTTTTTTCTAATTACTGTTTGTTTAATGAATCTACTGCATAACCTTTGGAGCAGGTGCCAAAACTCCTTTGCATGAAGTTAAGCACTAAAGCTGAAAATTACTTTCTATTTCAGCTTTTCCCCACCGAGGTTGCCTCTCTTCACCTTATCTCCCTGGTTCATTCTTCCCACATGCAATTTTTGTGAATAACCTGGAAATATCTGAATTTTTTTTCACTATTATTATGAAAGTAATTGCTAAAATTTCATATTCCTGCATCAGTGAGAAATATGAAAGAAAGCACCCAGTGATTGTGATTGTGATTGCCCATACGAAGGGTAGAGAGGCAAGGTACAAAGATTAAATCCATGCTGCTCTGTGGAGCATACTGCAGGTCCTTGAGACAGCTTGGATAACATCTGTGAGGAACAGTGCAGGCTGGACAATGTGGTCTGTAGAGCACTGAAGGCCTGATGAAGCTGAAAACCCCTGTTGCCCAAGGATAATTATCCAGCTCCCATGTTCATTTTGCTCTGTGGGTTTGGTGCTTCAGTCAGTGCTGCTCAGCACAGCAGTGCATGTGTAGACATGACCCTGCAGTAGCTGTATGAAGGAGTGGGGTTTAGAGGGGAGAGGTCCCAGGCTCCTCTAATTGTACCAGCTCTATTTGTGCTACCCTAACTCAGCTGTAAATACCAAAATTCCAGGAAATCATGCTGTTAGCATGCTGCAAGTCGTCCTCTCGGTGGCACTGCCAGAGGTGCAGGAGGGCCAGGAGCATGGCTGGCAGGGCAGGTCTGAGGGAACAGCCAGAACCGACAAGTTTACCAGACAAGGTTTATGGTGCCGAGATGGCTCTGAGGGCAGGCTCTGTCCCAGTGACAGGGACCAGGGTGAGACAGAGCCCAGGGACTGCCAGCCTGCCTGTGGGGATGCAGCCAGGCCCAGGTCAAGCAGGGCTCAGCCTGTGGTTCAGGGTCTGGATCAGTGAGGCCCATGGCTCTGCACAGATGCGATCACACCTGGGGTAGCTCAGGCAGGGACTGGGGCTGTGTTCTGGGCTGAGATGGGCCCAAGGGCAGGGTTGATGGGAAAGGGCTTCCAGCAAGGCTGGGCAGGGCCAGTAGGAGGAAGGGGGATGTTTGGAATGATGGCATTTGTCTTCCCAAGTAACCATTGCTTGGGGAAGACAGAGGTGTAATGGGGCCCTGCTCTCCTGGAGATGGCTGAACATCTGCCTGCCCATGGGAAGCAGTGAATTCATTCCTTGTTTTGCTTTGTTTGTGTACGCAGCTTTTGCTTTCCCCATTAAACTGTCTGTTTCTCAAACCGTGACTTTTCCAGCTTCTTCCCTTCCAATTCCATCCCTGATCCCGCTGGTGGGGCATGAGTGATCAGCTGCACGGGGCTGGGTTGCTGGCTGGGGTTAAACCATGACAGAGGGTCAGAGCCCAGAGTCAGGCCAGGCTTGTAGGAAAAGGTCTCCTGCAGCTGCAGGCCTGGCTCCGCACTCTGGCTTAGGGCTTGAGGCAGCCTGAGATCCCTGGCAGGCAGGATGCCACGGGGGCCAGCTGCTCCCAAGGACTGGGAGCTGCCGGGGAGCCCCACGGGGGCAGCAGGGCAGAGTCCTCGCAGCCAGGCTTGTCCAGGGGTGCCAGGGGGCAGGGAGGTGGCCCCAGCTTCAAGCGCTGGGCACCTCCCTGGGGATGGGGATGAGCAGAGGCCAGGCAGTGAGGAGAACCACGGTCAGACATGGCCCAGGGTGTGTCCAGCCAAGATGGGATGTTGTTCCACGGCCAGACGTGTCCACAGCTGTACCACAGCTGGAGGCAGGTACACCTGCCATGCAACCCAGGCAGAAACTAAGGCCTGTGGGCAGAGGGCGTGAGCCCCAGGTGAGACTGGTCATGGTGAGGTCTGTCAGTGCACTCAGTGCCCTGTCTGGCCTTAGGAGGAATTTGTCTGGTATATTTGCAGCTATTTTAAAAGGTTGAAACCTGTCCTTTCCCCCAGGGAAACTCACTGCTAGCATTAGTAGTAAGTCACTGCCATCAGCTATATTTAAATGCTTTTTGCATAAAATATTTGTAATGAGTCCAAAGACCAAAACAAACTCCCAGATATATCATAAACAGTGAGGTGTCAGCAGACAGGCTGGTACTTTTTAGAATACCAGTCTCCAGATTAAAGTGAATTGGTTTTTATTGCACCCATCTTTTTGCCAAGTATTGACACCAAATCTACAGAGCCAAACAATGTGAATTAAGAAATTCTCGGTTCTCTGCAGCAACTGGAAACAACAGTGATGACACTAGCATAATTTCTCTGCTGCCAGTTTCTCATGCCAAGCCCTGCTATCAAAATATTTAATTGTACTTCTCACTCTCAGCTGTTGTCTACCAGTATATAGGACACTACTTGCAGAGGGGGGTGTTTTATAATGAATGTCTAGTAGGATGGGTTTGAATTACCCATTAGTATAGCCTTGCTTTACAAATTAAAGGCCAGTTCTGAATTTTGGCTTTACTTGATGTTTTATATAACCTTTCTCTTCTTTTCACCATAGCATCTGAGAACCACATAAGCATTTACTGTATTTGTCCACAGAATTCCCATGTGAACAAGGGGAACACAATTATCTGTACTAGAAACATGGGAAATTAATATGAGGCCTGATCTGACTGAACAACTTAGTCAAGCTAGAGACAGGAAATCTGTAGCACAGATAGAAATTGAATCCTGACTCTTATCCAAGTATATCTCAGCTACAAGACCGTCTCTCATCCTGACTGGTCTCCAGGAGGAAGAAATATTTCCTACAGCAGAATCATTGCTATTTTCACTTTAGCTGCCTCAAAATGGGAATAGCTGCTCATTCACATAGGCAAGCACATCCCAAAGCTCTGCAATCCCGAGCATGCTGAATCCTGTCCCCAGAGTGCCCCAAGCTCCTGCCTGTGGACACAGTTAGGTGACCAGAAGGGTGTGAGTTGGCTCCCAAAGGAGCCGAAATGCTAAAAAGATTTTGAGCCAGTGTGTGAGGCAATTATTTGGCAGAGCTGCCCAATCAGTTTGTGTGAGCATTACAGAATAGTCTCATTACAAACTCGGCATCCCGAGTTGTGCACATTAAGCCCATGTCCTTGGCCTGGAATGGAACAGCCATTTTCACTTGGCATTTTCACTTCACTTTCACTTACGAGATTCAACATCCAGTTAAGTGGCAGTAATTTCCAAACTCAGCCCAGTACAACTATGCCCTTTGGCACACATTGATTTTTATTCAGTGTACCTCAGTTCATTGTGTCAGGTGTCGTGTTCTTGACATTACAAGTATAAGCTGATCTAAATACCGACAACATCCTTCAAGTTCATCCAAATTCTCATGTGATCTCTCATTAAAATTCAAATAATTTGGATTTATAGAGACTCACACAGGAGGGGCACTGTACAAATGCTTTTGTATGAGTTGCCAGCAGCTCTTACAATATGTTAATTTGGGAGTCTCCAGGTCTTAACTTTCCATTTTTTCCCTTACACCAACAAAACAGAGTGATATTTGAACATCTTCTACAAGCCAAGGCCTTGAGTTATCTCCAAATTGACAGCTGCAGGCTGGGAAGTGTGAATGAAAGCTTGTCTGTGCTGCTGATGGCCAAAAAGTTCCAGAGAAAGGCTCTGCAAAACGCAGCAGCAAGGAAAAAATCTTTCTCTCCCTATCCTTCAAGGCAGTCTGATTAGTTTCTTCAGCTGTCATGCTTGTGATTTCTGAGCTTAAGCTTGCATGCACTGCTGTAATTTTCATTGTTTCATGTCATGCACCAAAAGGCTTTGGATGTCTTGGAGTGGCACTGTCATCTATAGGATGGATTTGGGGGCCTCTGTCAATTAGTCCAGCACTTCATAATGTTTGATCATATCCAAGTATCTGAAACGCTTGAAAACAGGTTAGTTATATAAAACATTCCAGTAAGAACTGACTATGGTAATTGCTCTTTTATTTCTTAACATATATGTTGCTACATGGTGGTCACAGCGTACACTGGTGTCGCTACCCCACAAGCCCACCTTCCTGTGGGCTGCAAAGGGAAGTTAGAAGGGTGGGTTAAACTTCAAGCAGGTGAATGTGAACCGTTTGTGGTTTTAAAAAAGGCAGTTGAAACCTGGGCTGCATTCCGTATTCAGACACTTCACAGGTGCCAGTCACTATGGTGACAAACTCACCAAGTCAGGCTCTTTAGAAGACTTAATTTTGATGGCTGATCAGATAGATGTTTGTCTCAAAAATTCAGCAGTTCCTTCTTTTCTGACCCGTTATCTACCCTAATCAGGTAACTAATATTCTTTGTGGTATTGCAGTAAGGGCATTTTTACAACATACCATACCACTGTCAGAAACAGTATGGGTTGCAAAAGGTCATCTAAAAAGGTGGAATGTGGAAGTTGATATTTGACCAAAGTGGTAAGAAATTTCATTGCTATCTCCAAGTTGCTGAATGGCCCTTGGAAAGTGGAGAAATGATACAAGGATGCATCTCTCAAAAGTATCTAGCAATGTCCCATGTTTTGTCTAAAACACTGCTCTGAATATGGCCTGAAGTGATAGGAGTCATCTTTGCAGCATGAACAGTGTTCATATTTTGTAAATCAAAATTCCTTGAGTACCTCCTGTTTATATATTAAAATTCTTCAAATATTCCTATTTTTGCATGAAAGCTCCTAGAAGTCTCCTACCTACAAATTTTAAAATGTATTTTTACTTTTACTCACATTAAAGGGTGCTGTGTAAAGGCTTTTTACATCTTTCTGATCTTTTGAGCACCATAAACCGTCTTGGTCTTCAAGGTACAAGTATCACTTCAACTGCTATTCGTAGTAAATTGTGCTGACAAAGGGAAACAGTGAAGTTGTAATTAATTCCTATAGTAAAAACTAGGAATACTCTTCCAGCGCTGCTCTATATACTCTTCCAGAGCTATAGAGACTGGTCTGCTTATGCATGCTATGCATGTCCATACACCTAACTCCTCAGCAATTTAGGAAGAGAAGTAAATGATTCCCATTCTGAAGTCTTCTCTTGGCTAGGTATTCCTGTCCTGCATAACCACTGAGACCACTAATTCCCACTAGTCAAGCCCTGAGGCCAACTTGATTTCACATCCTCTCTGGCTACACTTGCTGAAATGTCCTGCAGAATCCACCTTA
The DNA here is from genome assembly GCA_014706295.1 of Lycocorax pyrrhopterus obiensis. NCBI lineage: Eukaryota > Metazoa > Chordata > Aves > Passeriformes > Paradisaeidae > Lycocorax > Lycocorax pyrrhopterus. Next base: position 104,045,249 of record JACSVZ010000002.1, read on the forward strand.
TCTGCAGTGTTACATAAAGTGGCTTCCAGCAAAAGGAACTTAACTTGCTAAGTGTAGGCAGACCTGTTAAATGAATTTGCAGCTTAATCTATTTCCTTGTACTTCTAGAGGGCTGTAGGAACACTCAAGAACCTTTAACTTATAAAAGTATGCACATGGTAAGAAGTGGCTGACAGCCTACAGCTGGGACATCCCATTAATGAAAAGATAACACCTGGACTATCTGAACTAGGTGGTTTTAGAAGGTAAGACTAGCAGAGCTGAGATGAAGTTTATTAGGAGGAGCACGTGACACAGCTCCCAGGTGTGGTAACAAGAATGCTGCTACTACGTATGAGTTCAGTAATTTGAGAGAAGACCCCAGTGTGTTCAACTACAGGCTGGCTACTGAGTGTCCGTTTAATGCAGCCTCAGAAAAGGATGAGGTTTGACCATTCCAAGCTTCTCACAGGATCTAAGCTGAAATAGCACACAGTCTGATCATCTCTCTTCAAGAATGATAGACTACAGTGTATATTAAGAACCTTACTAATAAGCAGTGGTCTCGTTACATTTGGTGTGCTTACAACAGGCAGAGGTTTTTTTGTGCAATCTTGTTGTGTTGGGCTAAATGTCAGGAAAACAGAACAACTTTTTGTGCTACAAAAAGATTAGTCTGAACATCAGTGATCAGTATAAGGAAAATCAGTATAATGACATATGCAAATAATTTTTATACAAAGTATGCTTTTCAAAGTTATGATTAGTTTGGTTTAAGAAAGATTCAATGGTCCTCTTTTGCAGGACCCTGAATGAAAGCACACTGATTATTAAATTCTTAGAATTATCTGAAATTGTACACTTTTCCAATATTTACCGGTTTATTGATTTTAAAATTTAATGTAAAAAATTACTATGCATTTTTCCACATGTTCAAATATGTACTGAATATCCTATGTCTGAATATTAACCACAGATCCACTCACAATTAAATTCCTGAAGAGGAATTTTGTAAGTTACTGCAGAAGTTACAAGGATAAGGAGAGTTGAAAGCTGAATTCTGCTACAATTTAATTAAGGAACTCCATTCCTACAAATACTATGATGTCTAGGTTTTACTGCTCCAGGCTGCAAAATTAGCCCATATGTTTGTGGGATCTGGTTTTAAATGGTGACAGACAGCTGATTACTAATATTATCTGGTAACCTCTGTTTAACTACAGCTCTGTTTAATTTATATCAAATTAGTCATTCCTGTAGGGCTGGGGAATAAAAAAATTGCTGCTACAGAGACATTGTGTAGAGATTGCATTTCCAGCAAGGTTCCATTAAAATCTTTTGCCTTCCTGATGGTTCATCTGTGAAGACCACAGAAGTCTGTTTTTCCTTGCCAGATGTTACCCTCCAAGACACTTTGCTTTCCAACCCTTTTTTACTACTAACTATAAAAGAACACACCAAAATTAAACATGCATCATCCCTTCCAGGAGATTTTTTTGAAAAAGCTTTATTAAACATACACTCTTTAGAATATATTTAACGATTTCTCCCACCGCGAAGGAATCCCCTATCGCACATACAAGGTCTTATTTTCAGCAGCCAATCAAGCATGCAAGCTCGTGCTACTCACACAGAGTAACTGAACGGTGACAGAAATGGCCACTGGTAACTGAAACAACGTGTAGAAAAGTAGCTCTCTAACAACTTAAAACTGGGTAAACATCCACATAGCATATCAGGAATAACCATCTGTCCTGTACAGCTACAGGGTAGCACCGAAGGCAGTTCTGGTCTGAGAGTATCTATTTCTTTCTAATAAAGCAGAGATCATTTGAAGTATATAAAAGCCCCACCACTTTAGAAAAACTATCTCAGGCACATTTCCACACTAGTATTTAATGCTGGTTTATAGCATTAGACAGCCATCTCCATTTTAATAGGTGGATGAGGATTATAATCTTCAATCTGAAAGTCTTCTGCCTTAAAGTCGCTGATGTCTTTAATCTCACGAAGAATTCTGAGTTTGGGGAAAGGTCTTGGCTCCCTCTGAAGCTGAAATAAAAGCAAGCTTACTGTATAAAGCTAATACTTTAAAGCAGAGACTTTGTGTTCTCAATCTCAAATCAGATTACACCACGTAGGCTTTCCCAAGAAGATTTATACTAAGAAAAAAAATACCAAAGAAAATTCCAATATCGTTAGGTAGAATCTACCTTAGTATTTTCAGAGGGAGCAGTAGCATAACTTTCAAGAGAATTCCCTGATCATCCAAATGTATTGCAAGCACTTTCAGTTGGCAAAGCAATCCTGGTGGTTACAGATTATATTTCTGCCAGAGGAAACATTTTTCTCACAGGACCCTGTGGGTCTGAATCAATAACTAGTTCTCTGGATGGTTTTAAACCACACTAGTAGTGAAGCCATTCAGTCTGATCAAATCAAATTCTGATTTTATCCTACTGCAACAAATTACTTCCTGAAGAAAATGTAGCCTTTCTCAGCCAAATAGTATTACTGATTAACTCTGTGAATTTTAAGTTATCCTTTTCTGATATATTACAAAGACATTTTATTTTGTGTTATTGGGATTAGGTGGAATTATTTGCAAAGTCAAAAGTGGATCTGGATCTCTAACATGGTTCTAGAGTAGTACACTGATGAATATTTCAATCATGCTTGTATTGTATTTCTGTTTGCAACCTAAAATGAGCAGATGTTAAGGTACTGCAATTATTAGGGTAGAAATTAAAAGCCACACAAATTAACAACTGCAAAAGGGTAATTAAAAGATCAAGATAATTTTGCATTGAATAAGCATTGTGAAAGATAAAAGGATAAAAGAATACAGAGTAAGTACTTACTTGGACTTTCAGAGGTTCCACATGGTTCAGATATATGTGAGCATCCCCTAAAGTGTGGATGAACTCTCCAGTCTGAAAAGAATGAAGAATACATGTGGTTTTCAAACAGTCAGGTTCCAAGAAAACAGAACATTACATTGCTTACCGTATTGATTCTCAGCATCTGGCTAGTGTGGAACTGCAGCTTCTGTTCCCCTTCACGGTGCTGGTAGCAGGAGGATTAGGCACAGAAAGGCCTTTCTAGTACAAATTTTTACATGCCCTAAAGAAAAGGGGTTTGCCCTCGTACAAGATTGTCATGCATTTAAATTTCTCTGCCAAATTACAAAATACAGCTCTGAACTCAGGGCAGGAGCTATTTGAGCGCATTCTACCACTCTACATAATCATCTACAGTAGGAAATCAAAGAAAATACCCAGCTGAAATTATAGCTGGAAGTTAGGTGGGCAGAATATCCAAATTAGATAGCAATAAACACATGCTATAAAATCTCATCACTTGCATGTTACTATCCCATAAGGACAAGCACTCAGTTCAGATTTCTAAGACTAGTGAACAGGTCAGTTTCGACACAGTCAAGACCTGAAAGAATCTTCTGCTTGACCTGAATTTAAAAATTCTTACATTGCTGATTCTAACTGCCCATACAAACCAGAGGCAATTCACATCAAATTCACAAGGGCCTTTTTTACACATATTTCAGCAAGACTTCAAACAGTATGTTCATTCCAGCTTTTCTTGGACATGACATGAACAGTCTTATCTTTTAGTCCCTCACTCCTCAGAGAAGATTTAATAAAATGATTAAACAGCCTACCTTCAGCCCTGTGACGTGGGCTATCATGTACGTGAGCAGTGAATAGCTGGCAATATTGAAAGGCACTCCTAGTCCCATGTCTCCAGACCTCTGGTAGAGTTGGCATGACAATTCACCATTTAGAACATAGAACTGGCAAAGGGCATGGCACGGAGGCAAAGCCATCAGGGAAATATCTAGGAATTGTGGTACAGAAGGTGGGTGGGAGAAAACAGTGACAGCATTAGTGTGTTATGAATGCAGAAGATGCAAAACCTAAACAAGAATGTAATGAGATCCAGTTGAGAGCCAACTGCACTGTCACTCTGTTGCTTCTTCTCTTGTTTATAAGCACCTGCTGCCCAAGCAATTAAGTCCAGGTCATGACAAGCTGTCTCCTGGGTTGTATGACCAGAAAGTCATAAGCAGATATTCCACAGAACAGATTTATGCCATAATGCTGCACAGCAGTTTATTTCTACTCACCTTGGTGAGACAGTTGAATTCCCTAAAGGAAGACATTAAGAGTAAAATTAAGCATGTATCCTAAAGCGAATTCCAGCTGCTTCATCTTACTCTCTTCCCATTGCAACGTGCTTGTTGAGATATAAAAGTAATGATCAATTAAAAAAAAATCAGAAGCCAGAAGATCTTTTGAGTGTTTTTCTACACTTAAAAAGTGCAGAGAGTAAAATTACAGCTTGGCAAGGAAAACTTTCACCAGATATCTTCCAAGAATGTTTAACCTTGAAAATAACAGCAATAGCATGTGGCATACCCTTTCAGACACCAGTGGAAAATGCTGTGTGATTTTTTTGGAGCACAGATCTATCACTGGTGAAGTTAAACATTCTCTTGCAGCAGCTCTTGTTTAGAAGTTGCCCTACAGACTGAATGGATATCTATGTATAAATAGACCATATCATTAATATGATACAGGTTCATCATACGAACCGATGTTCAAGGACAAGAATACAACACAAATAATACTTTTGTTCTCTAGTTTTAAGGGGTTTGTTAAGTTTACACTAGGTTACATGGTTAAAAGCCAGACACATTGCTTTAATATACTTTTTATGGTTTGTTATTTTACCTTTTTAAATAAGAGTTACTGTCTTTGAATAGACTGTATGTCAAAGACACTGGTATATCCCTCACTTTAACCGGGAGAGAAAAACTCTGAAGAAACAGTTCATTATTTTTGAGGTCTGAACACAAGGATTAAGTAGAAAGAGAATCAGGATTATAACCCCTGGACATTTTTGCTGCACTCATGGTAGTTTTATAAAGAACGATCAAGGACACCGAATGGAACTGACTGTTGACACAGGAATAGAACATAATTTAGCACACAGCAATATAATGTGCAACTTTATTCACTTTACACCAGCTGTTCAATACCTTTGGGATTCCAAGCACACATAATGATTCTTCTGTCGTCTGGATTGGTTTTGATCGTTTCAATCACTTTTTGCAACTGATCAACTCCTTGGTTGGAATAATCTAAGAAATATAACAAATAAGATCTAAACCAGACAGATTCAAGTCATGGTATTTTTTTAACACCCAGCCCATGTCCCACTGAAAAGTGATACCCAAATGACAACCTCTGAAGGTTTTTTTGCAACTTTGAAAGTGATTAATTAGTTGGCACCATCTAAACATAAGTTGTTCTTGGTCATTCTTAGGATGCTCTAGAACTCCAGAAATTCTCATGGTGGTATTTTTGTGTGTACCCCCAAGTCTTTGGTGGGCTTTCAGTACCTTTAGCACCCACTGAAATAGGACCATCCCTATTTATTCCATTCTCAACAGCTTGACATTTTTGAAGAAGTCTGCATAATCACTAAATCCCAAGAAACAAAAGTTACAATCCAAAAACCTAGCTGGACAAAGCATCATATTTTATCACTCATGATGACTTGTTACCTAAATAGGACAAGTGCTGTCCTGGAATAGACAAGATATTACCACCTAGTCAGTCATGGTATTTAGACTGATTTCCTTGTTGCATTTCTGGATTAAAATGCCTTTCTAGACATTCAATTTGCATGCTACAGTTCTCCTTCTTATATAAATAAAAATTATGCCGAGACCAGTGTGCCAAGTGCCAGCATTCTTTACACACTCAAAACCAGAAAGTTTTTGATGATGAATAAATGTATCCATCTAGCACTCACAAGGTCATGTATGAAAACTAAATTTCCGTAGCCTTTAGCTCGAGAAGGGAACTTTAATCATGTGTAGCACAGGATATTCCATTTCACCCAATGACACTCACAGGCTGAATTTTAAGCTCAATACCAGTTATGTAAGAAATTTTCTGAAATTAACTGACCATTAGAATGGATTTCAGAATAAAAAAGTCATTAGTTGTTAATCATTGTTCTGACTCATGCCAGTGAATTGGCATGGCTGGTAACTACATTTTTTCTAACAACTCTTATTGCAGCAACACCAAATTATGGTTACAGGGAGACCCAAGCTGGCAAACGAGGTAGTAATACACAATTAGCATCTCAGGGAACTCTTCTGCCAGCAATACCATACCAGAAGCCTTGTCAAATGGTTATGTTAGTTCCTGAAGCTAATTACCTATCCATTAGTAAAGCAACTTAAGGAAATCTATTTGTAAGGAAAACTATGAGAATTTATCTTGTTCTCTTTTTCTATGCTATGTTATGCCTTAGACCTCTTAAGCTGAGAAACTCAGCAAGTTTTCAGATGTGTCAGTTCACAATTTGCATCATTTGTGTTACCATAAAACTGTATTCTGCTAATGGTCAACATGCCAATACCAAGTCTAAAATCTGTACTTAATGTGAGCTTCAATTTGAGGCTGTACTAAAAAAAAAACCAAAACAAACAAGAAACCCAACCTACATAACTAACCATGTTGTTAATACAAATTAAAAAATCACACCAGATAGTGACAATCTGGTTTTTGAAACCTTTTTCTTAATGGCAGTCCTCTAAACATTTTCTACATCCTCTCCTTCAATGACTTAGAAAAGAGCAATCAACACATTTGAGAGGCACTTTAATGAACCAGTTCCACTGAAAATACCAACAGGTACTGCATCACATCCTAACTTGTCACAGCTGTTCTGTCCACAGCAACATCAGCTATGGAAACACCCAACTTTGTTCCAGACGCAGAATGGAAAAATCTTTCTCTTCCACTGTCTCCAGTGAATGTAGTGCACAGATGTCAGTTCTTTCTAGCACAACAATTTCATGGACCCTGCACTGGTATACAGAGATGGCAGCCTGTGCTCCACTGTTATCAAACGGAGCTAGCTCAGGTTTCTGAGCACACACATCCTTCCAGCTATCAGCAACCACATCTGCTCTAGGTAAAAGAGTAACAGTGTGTGCCTCATGACTCATCTGTTCCACAAATACTAAACTATAATATACAAAGCTACATCTTTCAGGATGAATAAGACTGAGCAAGGAAAAAGAAGTTAACTCTCTCAAACACTCTTTACTCTGGCTATCAGTTTGCTGTGAATGGTTCCTTAAGAACAGTCCATTCCATGCAGACTTCTGGAAGCGGAGTGTCACAGCTGTCTCACTGAGCAATCAAGACTGTATTTGGATGCGATTACCTGTGTGCATATCTTTGTATTCTGCTCCAAAATGCCTCCACTGGAAACCATACACTGGCCCCAAATCACCCTCCTCTCTGGTGCTGAAACCCTGCTTATCCAGGAACTCACGCGACCCATTAGCATCCCAAATCTTCACGCCTTTTGCAGAGAGCTCTTTGGCATTTGTAGAACCCTACAAAACACAGTGAGAAATCTGCACCCTAATTCCAACACAGAGGACATGATTTGAAACAGCTGTATTAAGCTTTGCTAGTCTACAGTATTTCTCCACTCATAAAGGATGAGCAGTGCAATTGATGTACTGGATGAGGTTCTTGCACATGGACAGAAGAAAACTTGTGAGCAGCGCATCGAGATGGAGTTTGAAGTGCCATGCTGCTGTTGTTTAACTCAGGATTCTCACACTTTGTGGATGCACAAACAGTACAGCCTCAAGGTCAACTGCGGAATGTCATTTCCTAGGCACATTTGCGGAGAACAAGATGTTACTTTACAGATCGATGAAAATAGGCTAACAAAAAATGTATGGCCTAGGCACTGTCTTTGACAAGCCACCTATAATAAGTTTAAGGTCTTAAAAATCCTAAATGAGATCCTTAAAAATCAAAAATGAGAAAATAACCCAGAAAAATGTCACTGAATCTTGCAAGATATCCAAATCACCACACTCAAAAATTCAACAAAGAAATTATGCCCTTTTGGGGAGTGTCTAGTCTTTTACATTAACAAAAAAATAATAAAAAAAAGCTTTTAAAAAATGAATGTGTATTTGAGTCCTGCTATCTAGCAAATGGTTATGTAGATTCCCCCATAGCTGCATAATATCACAACATATAAAAGAACACTAACATTGTAATGTACTACCTATAGTTGAATTTTATTACACTAGGTACAGCTATTAGCTCCATTAGATCTCATTTTTTTGCTACTAAAAAGCCTAGAGTTGACATCAGTCTTACTCCACCTGTGGTTCCACACTGCTTGTTTCTGTTCATATCAAGCTATCTCAATATTAAAAAGCAGATCATTAAATTGCCTACTATCTATTTAATATTATTATTTCCGATTAAAACACCAGGAAAAGAGACTGCATTAGGCTTCATAGCTGTGGAGTATATTCAAATTAGACAAAGCCCTCATTATTTCAGATTCTCTCCCTTAAAAAGAAATAGAAGAGGTACTGTTCTGATCGCACTGGTAGCAATAGTCTGCACTAAAATGCAGAATGTCTTGAGGATAATGGCCTTCCATGTGTGGTCACAGCATTAGGGGGTTGCACTTCTGCCACGGGCACAGAAGCATCTGCAGTTACCCAAATGCCTTAATGCACTCCCCGCCAGTTCGTTCTGTTTATGCCACTCTCGGGCCCACCACCCACAGAGACACCCGAATACCGAACCTTGATGAACCACAGCAGCTCCTCCAGCACTCCCTTCCAGAACACCCTCTTCGTTGTGAGCAGTGGAAACTGATCTGGAAAAGAGTTTCGGAGTGTCAGCGGGGACCAGCCATTTCCCAGGGTGAACAGACTTCGGCTTTTCCCCACAGAGAGGGCAATGCCACCACCGGACATTGTGAGGTTGGGATATGAAGTAAGGAGTTGCGAGAGGATGTGTAATTCCCATAATCAGTTCCCTCGGGTGGGCAGGGAGCCGGACAGCCCCGGCTTGTGACACCCCCACACTCAGCCCGGCTCAGGGGGTGGAGCAGGGCCGGGGAGCAGGGCCAGGGAGCAAGGGCAGGGGGCTGGGGGTCCCGGTGGTGCCCACCTCTCAGGCTGTACCGCGCCTGCATGCCGAACACGGAGATGGTGCCGGTGCCGGTGCGATCCTCCCGCCGGTGGCCGTGCTGCAGGATGTGCCGCACCTGCTGCAGGTACTGCTGCTCGCCGGGCTCCGGGCAGGCGGCGGCGCTCAGCAGCTCCCCGTCGGCGGGCATGGCGGGCGAGCGGCTCCTGCGGGCAGCGCTGGGCTCCGGCTGCGCGCCTCCCCCGAGCCCGCCAAAGCCGGCACTTCCCGCCAAAGCCGGCTTTCCCGCCAAGCGGCGCCGAGGGGCCGGCGGGGCGGAGCGGCACCACCGCCACCTCCTCCCTCGCCCATCCCTTTCCCTTTCCCCTTCCCCTTCCCCTTACTCCGGGGTGCGCGGCGCCGCCGCTTCCAGGGCCGCCCGCGCTGGTCCCGCACGGAGCTGTTCCCCCTGAGGGAGGGCTGGCCCGAGCACCTGGCCCGAGCCAGTGCACCGAACCATACCGGCTCGTTTAGGTTGGATATTAGGAAGAGTTTCTTCACAGAAAGGTTGATCACATATCGGAATGGGCTGCCCAGGGAGGTGGTCCCTGGAGGTGTTTAAGGAAAAACAAGGTGGCATGTAGTGCCCTGGTCTAGTTGACCTGGTGGTGTTCGGTCACAGATTGGACTTGATGAGCTCAGAGGTCTTTTCGTACGTGGTCGATTGTGCGATTTCGTGGCTTCGTTCTGCTCTAGCGGCACAGTAACTGCTCTGCAGGCTCATCCCATGCTGGAAACTGCTGTTGGCATTTGTCATCTTTCTGCAGCCTCAGGCATCCCATTTCGGAGCTGAACAAGACCAAAGCCTTCGGCCGGGTCTGGCAGGCCACACGCATCTGGCACTAGCTCCTCCCCGCCGGGTATCCTGAAAAAGCCCCGGGTGCAGCCCAGTGCCAGCCCCCCTTGTGTCCCCTGGTGTGGTGCCCCTGCAGTGCCAGGCCCCATGCTCAGCTCACCTTCCACGTCCAGCAGGGTCACCCTGACCTGCGCTTCTAAAGCCAAGATCCTTTCATGCCATGCCATGTCATCAGCTTCCTGCTTCATATTTTATTGGCACATTTGCTTTCTCACTAAGGGCAGTACTCGTCACTTGGGTTTATTTGGTCTCATCGTGTTGATCTCAGCTTCTCCCATGTCCCAGTGTCATTTTGCATCCCGACCTGTGTCTGATTGCAACTGTTCCCAATGTGGTGTCCTCTGAAAATGTTCTAGGTGTAATCTGCTGGCCAGAAGAAACTGATTGTTCTCTGCATATTTCTTTGTTAGTATCTCTTGGAAGTCACTTATCTCTCAGATAAAGCCCATCTTTCTGACAAGTTATGTGTTTACAGGAGTTATGACTGATAATCTCTCATGATTAGGAGCCTGAAATGTGGAAGGTGAGGAGCACAGAGGACTGTGGATTAGAAAATACTACCTTCTTTTGCAGCAGGCAGAAAATCATCTTTTCCACTAATTAAAAGAGTGAAATGGCTTTTTTCTTATATAAATTTGTATACTTAACATGTATGTATAGAAGTAAAGGAAAACATAAAGTGTCAGGAGAGTGTGGATATTTTTCTCTGCTCATATCGAATATAGATGTTTTTGTACACTTTGAAATTAATATGATTTATTTAGCAGAGCTACAGTTGGAAATGATGCATATGCCTTTGTGCAAAAAATGCTTAGAAATGCTGGGCACAGGAAATGAAACCGAATCACCTAGAGCTCTGCTTCTAGCTGAGAGCTATATCAGTTCTTAACCTTTATTATAATTTACAAATACCTTTGAAAGCTGATGTGTATAATTTAGGGAGAAACAAATCTTTACTGATACAGGCTGTCAATTAATTAAAAAATAAACTCCAGAGGCAAACTACTGTTTGTAAGAAATGCCAAAGGCAGAAGACTTACTCATTAGTTCATATTCGGATAAGTCATTTAATGTACACAATAAGCATCAAAAGCAACTGGAAGAAGAAATTGAATATTTTCATTGCAAAATGATATGCTACATGCACATGGAAATCTGGTCGATTCAGACTTAGCTGAATGTGCAACATCTGTAGGGATCAGTGTTGAAAAGGCTTAAGAATGTGCTTGAATAGAAGTATGCAAATAGAAATTACTTGTGTGCTTACAGCTGATTATGTCCTTAAATCTTTGCATAACCAGAGCCATAGCTTGTTATCAAAGATTACCTTACTGACAACATACATAACATTTTATTTAAATAAATTAATATTAAAATGGATTTGGGTTTGGGTTTGAGTTAAAATATTTCTACAGTCTTTGGTTGATAGCTCATATGTCACAGTATTTACTAAGCAACATTTTATTTATATGCCACTATTTTAACCATAGTAATTTAACAGTTAGCTATGTTGAGCATAGGGGTATTTCACCTAAGAAGCATATACTTTATTTCAGGAAGAAAGATTTCACACTTCTTCTTTCCTAGGAGAAAAAAAAAAAAAAAGAAAGATTATACATTTTGGTTTTGAATGGAGAAAAAATATGTTAGAAAAATAAGTATACGTGGAATGTATCGGTGTCCTGCTATAGAAAAATGCATAACATAAAAACCAGACAGAAACAGATTTTTTTTCTCTCTTTCTGTTCTTATAGATCTGTCTAGTTTTCTTGTGGAGTTTTAACTCTTTTTTATCCATTACAATTTCATGTACTCTAAGTCTTGTGCAGACTGAATGTAAAATGGTGGTGTGATTTTGAAATCAACACCACTTACTTTTCTCAGGTGTGAAATGGCTACACAAGATGTGTCCACAGGAGAATCAGACTAAGATTCAGGCAAAAAAATCATCATTAGACTAAAGAAATAATTATTTCCATCATTAGGCCCTGAAGATTAGTATTCTGTGCTCTGAAACAGTATTTATAATTTATATTTATAACTGCTTATAAATTACAGAGAATTTTGAAGAAAATTGTAGATAAAGTGTCAGAGCATTTTATTTTATTTTATATGTTTATAAATATTGTTTGTGCTTTAAATATAATATACACATAATTTCACCAACATTTACCTAAGCAAAGTACATGGTGAGGCTTATTCTATTATGTCTAAATTCTGCAGCCCACCTCAGCCTTTCTGGTGGGAGTGTTTTCTTTCATTGGCTCAAAACTTGTGCCTCTGACCTCAAAAGAATAGCCAGATTTAATACAAAATGCTGAAATCTTCTTCATCTACTTTGTTCATGTTGAATGCTTTTTCCCTGCCTCCTGAGGCTTCTCTTTGTGTTCAGGTCATGCTTCAATTGTTCAGCTGAGCAAGTCACCTATGACCTAAAGAGAAACTATGTCCAAATCTGGTCCTTCCGAGAAGATTTGGGGCCACTGCAGTGGTTTGCCTGAAGGTCTCATGCATCTTGTGGCTCTGTTCCCCTGGGAGAGACAACTCTCAGAGTCAGAGGCCACTACAGCTGTGCATCCCAGAGTCCCCTGGGAAGGGAAACACACAAGTTTTTCACAAGATCCACAGCAGTGTGATGCCACCTAAAACCATCCCATCTTTCCTGGAAATTCCCTGTGGGATTAGAGAATATGAAGCGTCTTTCCTCCCTGCCTCTCTGTCTAGTTCTTCCTTCCTCCTCCTGAAATGTCTTAAACATGGAGAGAGGCTTCTTGTGTGTCCTTCCTACAAAACTGGTTGAAGCCCATGAGCAGGATCTTTCTGTGCATGTTCCTGCAAGTTGAACTGTACCCTCTATTAATAAACACTGTTAATCTGACCAGAATGCTACTGATGCAGGAATGTTATAGTAACACAACTCTTCCAAGTCCTGGTGGTGATTCTCACTTTGTACTTCTTTATCATCAAAAATGCTCTCAAACACTACTGAAAATAAAAAAAAACCCATAATGAATAGTGTTAATTCCAGTCCATTCATGATGAATGAACACAAAGACATGGTTTTCGATGCCAAAACACTGGACTGCCGTTGTGAGGCAATTCTTTTCTGAAGAAATATTTATCATCACATTACCTCATCCCAGCTGTTACTTAAAGATCGAGGGTTTCACAGTTTAACAAGTCACATCATTTAATATCATCGTGTCTGTATTTTACAGGCTAGAACATTGAGTGTTTGTTTGTGTTTTCCATAATGCTTGTGTTTTTCTCAATGTGTCCTTTCTGAGAAGGCAGTCTTGTATACACCATGACTGAATCTTGTTCCAGCTGAAGTTTATTGCAAGGTAAACACCCCTAATGAAGAAGTGTGTTCTCTATGAAAGCAGAAAGAATGAACTTACCACTTAAAAATTCTGCTTATACAGTTGCAGTGCTTTCCCAGCTATGTATTCAATGAACTCAGGACTCTTTGGATCTAAGCTGGAAGGAACTTTAATGGTGAAAGTAGGTGAAGTCAGAATGTTCACATCTACCACTGTTTCGTCTTTACTGGAGGGATCCCCAGGTACCACCTAGAAGAGATCAGTGCTTTAGACACTACAAACTACTTTGTGCTTTCAGTTTTGTTTATACCTACTGTGCCCACTGCCTTTAATAGGGGAAAATTAAACAGGGGAATATTTTAGACTTGCCTACTTTCTTTAAATTGCTTTCTTCTGAAAAGACAGTGGGTGTCTGAATTTATGCCAAAGGTTATTGTAGGTGGTGGAAAGAGCTGACATGGCACTGCCAAGACCATATTAAAGAACTGCATGTTAATATTTATACCATGAGCTACATCCCTAAAGAACTTCTGTTCTGCTAATGAAAACTTCTGAGCTGTCCCACGAAGTTCAATGCAACATTTGTGTGATTAAATTTATTCATTCCTGTGTGTTTATCTTAATCAGACTTAGTTCTGTAGCTTTTTTTTCCTAGAACAGATATCTCAGACTCAGTCAGGAAAGCGTGCCTGTCTCCTGTTCCTATTTTTGTACACTTTTTTGGTGGATTGCACCATCATTTTGTATAAAGTTCTGGTAGTAATAGTAGTAATTCACTATATGTGAGTGGATTTCTAAGTTAGAAGAGAGAATAAGATTTGTCCCTTGCCCAAGAAAATGGATTGAATTTACCTTGAATGTATCCTTGTGTGTGAGATACAATTAATCATTATGTATTTACTGAAATATTGACCAGTGCTGTCAAGCGTGTGCAGCTTCCACTGCAACAATCTGTATAACATTTGCCTTCTTTGAATTTTGGAATATCTGGATGCAGTTACATAGCTAGACATTCATCGATCCAATATGGATGTGTTAGTGACTGCTGCAGTGCAATTTATCTGTGAAGGTAATCTGAGGCTGGTCAAAGCTGCTAGTGTCAATTTACTCTTATCAGACAGTGATTCAGGTTAGCCTGTCAGCCATCCATCAGACTAAAAGGATTTAGAGGAAAATAGTTTCTAATCTCAGGAGTTTCATCTCACTGAGGGATTACCAAGCATACACAAATTCAAGATGAGTAGGAACATCGTGTTGTAAACCCAAACATTACACATGTACAAACATCCACAACCCACAGGAGTGTAAGCACAAGCAAAATGCAGGTTAAAGGCAGCAATAGCTCCCTTCAGAAGACAACCCTTACCTTAACTATGTTGAAAATGTTTTCTGGTCCAATGGTCATGTTGGATAACTCAGACACCCACCCAAATCTTTCTTTCATTTTGTTCAACAAGTAGGAGGTGTCTTCTGTGTGATGCCGAACCACCTGGAGAATCTGTTCATACTGCTCCCCTGAGAGATTAACCAGCTTAAAAGCTTCATCAAACTTTATGTGCAGCTCGGGAACGTTTGGGCAATCTGTTAGAAAAGACAGTGTTATGTCTTGTACTTCATCTTTTCTGTCTGAAGGAATGAAAACTGCAAAAAGAGTCTAGCAAGGGGGCATGGGTTGGATTGGTCTTTAAATAATGCTGAAAAAAGGAGAATAATTTTTCTGACTTATTTTGGTAGATTTAGTTTAGGCTTATAATGACTAAATGGATGCATTATCCCATTTGTTGTATTAAAGTGACTTATCAAGTAGTTCAAGGTTTATATAATATTTAATGGCAATCGATTTTCTGTTAATGTTAAATAAGATCTGGTAAATTTTACATATAGCAACTTCATCGTTTCATTACACATAATGGGTTTTTAAAATTATATTTGGTTATATTCCATTATGAATCTGTCCCAGGTATATAGACTGCAAGGCAGGGACTGAGGGAGCAAAATTACTTCCACTGTAAGAGAAGATCAGTTTTGAGTCCACGTGAGGAACCTTAACGTATCTGAGTCTGTGGGACCTGATGAGTCCTGAGGGAACTGGCTGATGTAGCCACTCTACATGATATTTGAGAAGTCATGGAATATAGTTGAATTATCTGGTGACTGGAAAAGGGGAAATATTTCACTGATTTTTAAAAAAGGGTAGTAAGAAGGACCCTGAGGACTACCACCCTCTCAGCCTCAGCTCTGTGCCTGGAAAGATCATGGAACAGATCATCCAAGAAGCTCTGCCCAGGCACATGGAAGACAGGGAGGTGGTTTGAGACAGCCAGCACAACTTCACCAAGGGCAAGTCCTGCCTGGCCAACCATTGGCTCCCTATGATGAAGTGATTCCATCAGTGGAGAAGGAAAGGGTTAGAGAAGTCATTTATCTGTACTTCTGTAAGGCCTTTGGCATGGGCCCCCACAACATCCTTCTCCCTGAATTGGAGAGAGATGGATTTGATGGGTGGACTGTTTGGCGGATGAGGAATTGTGCAGATGGTCATATCCAGAGGGTAGTGGTCAATGGCTTAATGCCCAGATAGACATCAGGGACAAGTGGTGCCCCTTAGGAGTCCATCCTGGGACCAGTACTGTTTAATGTCTGCATCAATGACACGGACAGTGGGATCGAGTGCACCCCTGGCAAGTTCACAGATGACACCAAGCTGAGTGGTGTGGTTGACACACCCGGGGGATGGGATGCCATCCAGAGGGACATGGACAGGATCATGAAGTGGGCCCAGGTGAACCTCATGAGGTTCAGCAAGGCCAAGTGCAAGGTGCTGCACCTTGGTTGTGGCAAATCCTGGTATCAACACAGGCTGAAAGATGAACAGATGGAGAGCAGCCCTGCCAAGAAGGACTTAGGGGTGCTGGAGGATGAAAAGCTGGACATGAACTGGCCATGTGTGCTCACAGCCCAGAAAGCCTAACATATCCTGGGCTGCCTTAAAAGAATCATGGCCAGCAGGTTGAGGGAGGTGATTTTGCCCCCCTACTCTTCTCTCATAAGACTGCTGGAGTACTTCATCCAGGTCTGCACTCCTCAGCACAGACAGACACGGACCTGTTTGAGCAAGGCCAGAGGAGGGCCACAAAAACTATTGGAGGGTGGGAGCACCTCTCCTATTTATTAGGACAGGCAGAGAGAGCTGGGGTTATTTAGCCTGAAGAAGAGAAGACTCTGGGGACACATTATTGTGGCCTTTGAATATAATTTGTGACCGTCAGCAATTGAAGGGCGCCTGTAAGAAAGATGGGGACAAGCTTTTTATCAGGCCCTGGGGACAAGAGGTAATGATTTTAAATTGAAAGAGGGTGGACTTAGATTGTATGTAAGCAAGAAGTTTTGTACAATGAGGGTACTGAAACACTGGCACAGGTTGCCCAGAGAGGTGGTAGATGTCCCATCCTTGGAAACATTCAAGGTCAGGTTCAATGGGGCTCTGAGCAAACTGATCTAGATGCAGATGTCCCTGCTGATTTCTGGGGGGTTGGTCTAGATGACTTGTAAAAGTCCCTTTAAACCTAAATTATTCTATGATTCTGTGATAGAGGTTATTACAAGGAAGCCTATATTCCTGTTGAGTGTTAAGACATAATATTATCTTGCAATAGCTAGACAGTAGTATGAGACTAGTATCATCTGCCATGAATTCGGAATGGAAGATTGCTGGTTTTTTCTTTACTAAAATATGGATTTTAAACAAGACAAGTTTTTATTTAAAAATTGCTCTGTAAAAATTCAGCTGTTTTTCTGTCAAATAGGATTATCAAGGGGCACCTTCAAGCTGATAGTACAGTAACAAACCAGTATCTGTAATATGTGGGTGTAGGTAAAAAGATATTTATAGTGATATGATATTCTTTTAAAAGTATTTCATTATATCATTAATGTTTGCCACACTGGAGATATTCTGAAGACATTTAGGTTTAAGCATATTCCATGGATTTTAAGATCGAAATAATTCTGGAAAGACAGATATGTTATCCTGCAGTGGGAGTCCTGACAGCAGTTCTAGGTGATCAGTCTGAAGGTTTTTCAGGTGCCCATGGATGGTGCCGACAGAGCTCTGCCAAGTCCTTTCATGCTGACATGAAATCCCCTTTTTGTCCTTCTTGTCAGTTCCCTTTGTGGACAGGGTTCAACAAAAAGTAATTACAGGCTCTTCAGCACTTGCTTTCCTTGTGAAGAGCTGAATGATACCCGGGGTTACCCCTGGTTGTCATCAGGAGAAGCAAGTGTCAGGAGTTTGAGCTTCTCCTCACTTTCTGCTCAGCACTGCTGCACCCAGCAAGGATCGGCTGCTGCCTGACATCTTGCTCCTCTGCAGGATGGCAGCTCTAACAAAACATGTAAGTATTTTGTCATAGACTATGGGACGTCTCTTTGGAACACCAGCGGTATGTTAACAGCTGAGCTATACTGACACTCTGTGGAGACAGTGGGGAAAGCTAATTGAAATCATCCGGAATGAGGAATGGTTATTGTATCCGTAGTTACAGTAAAAACTCAGTGACTAAATGTTAATTCCAAAAATATGAAAACAGCACAGTAGAAAATTAAAACCTCAAAATCTATAAACCACGGATCAATGCATTACAGAAAAAAAAAAAAGCAAAATTGTTATTTACCATGCAAAAGACTGTCTTGACACTTCTGGCATTTCTCATGAAACTGTGGGCATCCAGAGGAGTTCTCCCGAAGCTCGCTGCACTGAAGTCTCTGGCGCCCTGACACAATTTTTGAAAACATGCCGCTTCTGTCAGGATCTAGAATGAAGTCATAGTATTTTTAGACTGCCATTAAACTTAGAGTCTTTATAAGTATGCATTCATTACCAAGCCTGAGTGCTAGAATATAATTTCTTGCCCTTAATCCAAAGTATTTTGCATAAATCCTTCCCTACTCCTCCTCTTCCCCTCCCCTCCCCCCACAAAAATAAAAGGAATAAATTATTAAAAAGTAGAAGTCAGGAGAAGATACAAATCATGCTTTCCCTCAAGGAATTCATGCCGCTGTAGTATATTCCCTTATAAAGGCATAGTAGTGTATTCCCCACTAATATCCAAACAATTGCTAGTATTATTACACATTATTTCTACAACATTTGAGTTATGGTAAGATCCTTTTTACCCTTAGAAGTCAAGATGTTTCATAATCACATACAGTTAGATGACAACACAGTACCAAAGCTTATTTCTGAGGTAACGTAGCTTATGATGTAGAAAAAAACTAAAAAACACTGTTCAAGAGTCACTTAACTTTGTATTTCCTGATGATCACATAATGTTTATGTCACCTGCCACTCAGAGTTACGGCTTGTTCTCACTGTGATTTCCTTGTAGACAAGGACCAGCATGTATTTGTCCTATTTGCAATAGTAAAATATGAGGCTTATTTGTATTCTAAAAGTTGGCCATGGTCTTTTTCCTTCACTGAATGTTATCACCAATGGTGTGCCCAGAATTTTCTGGTCACCGGAAAACCTGATGGCTGGTCTTCGATTGGCCGGTATTTGATTGGCAAACTACATTGCTGCTGTAGCCTGGAACAGGGCTTGGAGCTGTCAAGCTGAACTTAACATCATTTGGCAAGGACAGGGATATGCCTTGACATCTCACAGAATAACCCTAGTTTTTTAGAATTGGTGACCATGTCGATAAGAGATGATACAAATCATATCCTGACAAATGCCGAGATTACATCTGTCAGTCAGCCTTATGAAAACCTGCATCCACCCGGAATTTAAGTGCTCCTGAGGAACTCCTGCAAATGCTTTGAGAATTGCCATGAAAATCAGGCTGTGTAGGACCTGTAAGTCCCCTGCAACATTTCTGTGAGATTTTTAGGTGACTTCTACTTGTTCATTTAACTGATAGTTATTCTAGACCCATAGCCTCCAGAGCTTCCTTATGTATCTCACACTAACATACTGGAAACTGAGTCATTCACTGTAGTTTAGCCATCCCAAGGGGGTTGATGTCACTGACAGTGCAGTCAGTTTTCATTTTCTAACACTTGCCTTTGGTTTGTTCTGGCACATCTCTTCTATAATCTCTGTATTCATCAAACACGTCGGTGATCACTTCGCTGACACCTTCGAACACTGTCCTACTGAAATCAAAAACTACCTGTAAGAAGCCAGGCATGCCCCAGCCTCTCTGGGAGCCATCATTTCTGGTGGTGACCTCGGGTAACGCTGGCATACTGGGGGACTCACTCAAGTCCAGGTCAGACATGAAGTACGTCTGAAAAGACTGGTCAAATTCTTTCTGCATGTGCATGAAAAAAATGAAACTTCTGTCAAATATTGAGCCCACATCTGACAATAGCTGGCTAAATAAATCTTCCATCTTTGCTAGCTGAGTATCCTCTTTCTCAGGCTTTTCATTAGACAGGATCTCTCTTCCTGGATCCTCATGAAAAGTAAAGATGAGTGGAGGTATTTTCCTCAAAAAATCTTCAACCTGTGTGTAAGAAGGAGACAGATCAGCTGCCTGACAAGTGATCAGTTTCTCGTCTCTCAGGTAAGTGTCTCTAATTTTTCTCTTTCAAATACTCATAGAAACGATGCCCTCTTAATAACTGCCAACACAGCATATTCTCTGAAGTAAATTAAGACACTAGACCCCAAAGAGGGGAAGTGCATTAATTCTAAATCATTAGTTCCAAATTAGATCTGGAGTAAAGAAGTTGCCAGTTGCCCTTTAATCTGTAGAGGCTCAAAGTTATTATCAGCATTTGGGTTTCTTCCAACAGACAATTTGGACTTTATGTCAGAAAGATGTGAGATGCATTTCTGGCTGCTTATGTGTGGTGTAGGGAGCAAAAGGTGATTGTTCTCACCTTGATTTGTAAACAGCCTGCTCTCTCTCACCAATGGGCAAATCCTCACCTTGTGCGAGCTGAAACCAGCAAAATCAATAAAGCAGTGGCTCTGAGTCCCTGGTTTTATCATGTAGGAGGCCAAGTGTCAATTCTATACAGAGTTCCCTGTTCCTGGGTCTCAGCTACTGGTTCCCTGCTCCCTACTTTCAGGCACTAATTTAGCCTGTGGCAATGGAGTGGTTTTCGAGCCATGCTCTGTGGCATTACCAAGTGGGTAAGGGTTAAGAAGCGCCCTGCTAAAACACACACATATAGATATAGATATAGATATAGATAGACAGATACACATATAGATAAAGACAGTTATGCATATTATTTTTTTTTAAAAAACCAGATCATCAGCTTGGTCTGACCATTAGTGCAGCTCAGAGGGAAGGTGAAATGTGGAACAGCGCTGCGGGAACAACCTAAGACAGTATTGCTCCTGCTGTCTGTGTGTCCTTAGTCACAGCTATCATCTTTGCCTTCTTTTCTATTTCTTTTCTTTAAAAATTACTTGGGTCACAACACATTTCTTACTTTGAATGCTTCAAATAAACCAAATAACTCATGGAGGAAGTTACCAAGAGGGTCAAATGCAGTGTATAACTTTTACTGCAATAATTTCAGCATCCACAGACTCTTGACAGCCCAAATCATATATATGAGGTATCCAAGAGTGGTATCTAAAAAGCTAAAAGTATCACCAATAGTCTTAGATTTATTATCTCCCACATTTTAACCTGAATTATTTTAAGAATATGCAGCAATTACAGTTATGCTTCTGCAGTTCATTGCGCTCAAAGCGTGTGCCCAAACAAAAAATATGTGATTAAAATTTTGTTAAATCTTTTAGTAATAATAATGTGCCAGTCAGGAAAGCTTATTTTCTTTCTGTTAGAATTAGGGGAATCTCCTTTGCTGACAGGTTCCTTTATTAAAAGAGGTTAAGCATTTTAAAGCTGTTTTTGTTACTTAAAGGGTCGATTTAAGATAAATATAGGAAAGAATGATGTTGTAATAAGTAGGTGAGGGTTTTTTTTTTCCCCCATGTAATTTTGCTAACTATAGCTACACTTTTAACTTTGCTGATAGTAAAGAATCTATGAGGTATTTTTCACAAACAGTTATCGAGCATCTTAATGCAAGCCCTACTGTGAGAGAAAATATTGTATATCTGGAATGAGTCTGTTGGAGTCAGGGGAGTAATCAGTTTCCATGGAGTCTTGCCAGGGTGCAACTGAACTCATTTTGGCTCAGCATTCAATGACCATAATCACATGTAATCTCTACCATATAACTTCATATTTCCAGACCCTCCAAATCAAATTAATTTTAGTAAGATGATATAACTGGCAGATCTGGATATTCAGAAAATAAGATGCACTGTGTCTAAAACTTTGGGTGAACTCAAGAGTATTCCCCAGATACAAAGTTTCTTCCTACCTTTCTCTTAAATGTTGACACACCATGTTTGCAAGTTGTATAATATCTCATGCAGGTACTTTCTAAACAAGATTCACATTCATCCCATAGATTTTTCAAGGATACTTGACATTGTCTTTCCTCTTCTTCCAATCTTGCCTTTACTTCATCCATAAGTCGCAAGGCTTGCTAAGTGAGGAAAAAGATTCAGTTGAGGGCAATTTTCAGATGAGTATTCTAAGTACTTGTCCCAGTGTTGATCACTCATTTTGGCTATTTATGGCTCCTCTTTTTGCTAATCCCTAACCACTAGGGTAGGTTGTCTTCTCAGCTGCAGTCACATATGGAGGGAACTGGAAATTGAAAACCTTTTACTCATAGGTTTTTTTCTGATGTTCTCTCAGGGGGCACAGCCTACAGAAACAAATGGATCTCTACTGTCTACCAACTGTCTACCAGGATTTTTGATGTTAAGAAAAAAACTCACGCATCATTCTGTGTAAGAATTCAACCTCCCATATGGTCATGTGTTCAACTTGTGTTATGTTTTCTCCATATCATCTGAACAGTATTCATCTGTCCCACAAATTGTCCTTTTCTGTTGCTTTTCTCTACCTTTAAAGGATTGATATGTTCAGGCTAGGTCTTTGCCATACATGAAGTCTTTCTCTAATGCAGAAATATATAGAAGTATAGCATTTCTGCTGTTTGGGAGCGTACTAGTCAAAAGGCTGTAGTGAGAGGTTTTTTTTCCTGCTTTTGTGGAAGTATGACGCACTCCTTCCGTACTGAAGGGAAACAAGATGTGTTTTACAATGCTGCTTCTATTTACTTCATCAGTTAGGGCACAAAGCTGAGCACATCAGAAGCAGCATTTTTGGAATAGACTTGACAATGGAAAGAGAAAAGTTCTTCGTATTGAAGTAGTTTGCACATCATCAATTTCTCTCTCCAATTGCAACATATTTTAATAGTTTTGGTTTCCAGACAACATTCCAAGTTATCTCTAAGTATGACAGAAACCTTTTAATTGGTGGGGCTTATTCCTTTTTGTCAGCATTCCAATAGGGAAGAGACTCACATAAAAGAAAACTTCTGTCAGAATGTGTTTGATGGAGACAGTAACTGCAGTTTTCGTAATCTATGTTTAGTTATTTTCTGATCTTTCTAATACATTTATTCAGTGTTTTATGAACTCTCACTGTGGATGTAAGTCCTATGTAAATGAAATCATCCAGTAAGATCTAACAAGAGTGTTGATTGTGGGAGTGCACTGGTGTTCCTTAGGATGTTAGAAAGCTATCAGGTACTTTTTGGCTTGCTAATACAAATAGTTTAAACTAACTGCCAGATGTTGGGCCAGGAGGGAATTTTCCTTCAACTTCATTGAAACAAAGTTAGGATATTTGTATTTTTTTGAATATACAGTAAACCTCTGTTTCTTCAGATCATCTGAGCACATGGCTCTGAGCCTAGGCATTGCACTAAGACACTGGAAATTTCCCTGATTCACTGTACTTTCTTTGGAGCACATTATCATTTGTGGCTTTGTTATTTTCCTGCAGGTCTGAAGTTCGCAAAGCAAGCTGGAAAACATCTTGTGCCCTCAGGAGTATAGAGACATGGAGGGCAGAAGTGCTGGACCTTCTGCACAAAACACTGTTCTACAGTGGCCTGCAGTTGTCTTGGTGTGAATTCAGTGAAGCAGGGGTTTTTAGAAACAAGCAGTAAGTTTTAGAAACAAGCAACTTTCCTCTGCTAGAGAGACAAAGGGGCAGAAGCAGATTTTCTCTTGATCCCATGACTGCATAAAGAGATGTACGCTGCTTGTTTTGTACATACAATGTGGTTTACATTCTTCCCAGAATAAACATTAAAAAACCATGTATGCACTTAACGTTACCTGTTTTTCTTCACTGCTCTTCTTCAAGGTTTTCATCAGATCTATGTGCTTATCTTCATTTCTTTCCATCATAATTTTCATCTGCTTAATACCAATCAAAGCTTTCTTTACCTCTTCATCTACATACTTCTCTCCAACTTCAGATAATTCTAAAAAAAGCCAAATTATACAGTGACTTAATCAGATTTTAACACTATTGCAAATTGTCATGCACTGATGATGAAGGAGAATGAAATAGCTCTATGTTTCCCTACAGTGGCAGAGCCAAATCTGAGATAGCGAATGCTGAATAACACTGAGCCAAGACAATTTCCATCAGATAAGAATCTGGCCTAGAGCTTTTGCGAGGATCAGCTGTATGTAACTCAAGATATATATTCAGCTGTCCCACTGCTGATTACTGAATCCCAGAGCAATTGGGGCTGGAAGGCACCTTTGGAGATCACTGAGTCTGTCTCCCCCCTCCACAGCAGGTTGCACAGGACATCATCCTAGGTTTTGGGTATCTCCAAGGATCACTCATGAGTTTTCTAATGACATAACCTTTATATTTATCTTTGGTCTGGTAGAAGCCTGGGACAGCTTCCCTTTACATTTTAATAATGTAGATTACAGGTGCCTTCAACCTGTTTTCATAAAAATTCAATTTCTAAACTTCCTGTGAAGTAATGACCATAGAGTTTTGGTGAAAACCTGGGCTGGCCCATGTGTTGCACCTTGAAGATCTGCATGATTGCCTATTCTTTATCTGTAGTTGTTTTCTTTGTGGAAATACCCTGACTATCACTGGAACTATAGAAAACAAGTAAAATCACATCACCTTGAGACTGCCAAAAACACATCAATCACTTCTTCCTTTATATCTTTCTTCCTCACCCCTAACTTTTTGTTTGTTTATTACAGAAATCTTATTAACATAGACTGAAGCACAGGATTGTTAAATGGCTGATCCTCCATAAAGCCATGCTTAGAGGCATGTGTGTGTGTGCAGAATAGCTGCTATTTTCTAAATTAAGTAATATTTTTTGAGTTGTTTGTAAAAGCCACCTTTTTCAGTGAAGTATATAAGTGTAGAGTAAATATTTTCAAAGATTATTTAAACAAACAAAATAGTTCAAAATCTGTCGAATTGAATTTTGGGTTTGGTTTATATTCTGACAATCTACAAGGAACCAAATAACCTATAAAAATCCTGTAAGTACTTTTTTTTTATGGCAGGTCATGCTTATCTGTGAATCCCTTTGCTTCCTCATCCCGCTCGTTCTTATCTTCCTGTTGTGTGTGTGTGTGTATGCATGCATGCAATCAGCTTTATTATGGTGTGTAAGCTCCACACATGCAAGTGGGACTTCTTGATGCCAGTGAGTATGGAAGTCAAGATGCATTACCCAGCTGGAGACCTGGGCCCAGGGGCTTCCAGCACATCCTGGCAGGAGAAGCATACATACGCTTAAGGTTATCCCGGAGATTCATCTCCTCCTGCTTCGTCGGTGCGCACTGGTGACCCTTCAGACACAGCACATGTAATATAAATATCCAAGAGGACCTCATGTTCTTTCTGTTAAAGAAAACGATCAGTAAAGTTACATGTAAACATTGTCAGGAAGCTCAAATGTCTAGGTATAATAAGTAAATATAAATACTAAGTATAATACTAAGTATTTTACAAGATCCCATTAATTTTGTCTTAACTATGGTTTCTGAGATGTATAGCATGCACCTAAATGCTGCTCTTGGTGAAAACACATGAGTAAGAAGCTTGACCTCATTTGTAATTATCTATTTAGATTAATTAGATGAATTCCACTGAGTTTGCACAGTGGTTAACAGAATCAGGACATGTATATATAAAACCAAAAGCTTATGCTGCTCAGTCTGTCCCTTTTCTACTTTGTGAAGCACTCTAATTACTGATCTCATATTGTGTCCTTAGTTCATATTATACATACATCCATGCCAAACACTATTGCCAGTTTTAAAGAGGGAAATTTCTGGAATGTTGTTCACTTTCTTGTGCCCAAATATGCAATTTCTTTCAGTGTCCTTCAGAATAAGCCTTAATATAAGAGATGCAGCAATAGGTGTGCCAAGAAATTCGCAATTAGATCAGTTTTGTAAACAAACACATCAACAAATGAAAGAAATTCCTACAAAATAAGGGAAAGAAATGCCATTTGCTTTATTTCCCTCCTAAGAGCAGAGGCAAAAGGTTTATTTTTCAGAAACCATGCAACTGCACTTTATAGTTCTCATCTGATTAAGTGAACACAGTATTCAAGTGCCTTGTAGTTAGCCAATATAGCCTTCTTGGAGATGCAATTATCAGCTGCAAGAGCATACGTAAATTAAAAGCTTGGATTTGTTTACAGCCTGGATTTACTTCTATAGTTACTTGCATATTGTACCTTTACATTTATAGCGAAAGAACAATTAACTTTGCAAAGAAATACAAACACACAACCAAAGAAAAGTAAAAAAACCAAAGTATATTTACCATTAATACTGAAACACCTCTTCTGCAAAATTGCTCCCTGCGTCAGGAAGGGGCTGGCCTGTGTTCTGATCTAATTTCTGGGAGTGTCAGGGATTTTGCCATGTTCTATTTATCTGATGAGAGGGTACTTAATCCTATTAACGGGACGTTTAGTCATTAGGCTGGAGGATATTGCATGGATGGGACTTCATCTCTGTGGGCAAAACCACCAGGGGGAGTGTTGGGCAGACTTGCCTAATTTGATGTAATTTGGAACTGCTACTTTTCTGTAGTCAGTAGCCTTTTGTCATGCTAGCTCTTCCATCGTCTTACTTTTTACTTTAGGAGACACCTGCAGCTTATGTTATTAGTGAAATTGATATCATTAGTTTGGCTAAAAATAACTTCCAACATTTAATCTCTTCAGCATAGTTTTAGCTTGCTAAAAAAACCACTGCATTATGTAAGGACCTTCTTTGTACACCTTCTGTAGCTACAGCAGTTGAAAAAAAATCAGGAATCCAGATGCAGACTGGCATATGAGCAGATTCTGGAATGAGATAAGCAATTTTTGGCATTTTGTACATCATTATACTTGCCACAGTTTTGGGGGGTTGCCTGCTTAATGCTATTTCCTTCAGTTTCTCCATGTCTGAGATCTGACTTGTACAAAGTTTTGGATGCTTTGAAATGAGATATTTAAATACTAACAGGTGCTTGATATAAAATACAGACAGGTATTGTTAGCAAATCATATCCCACCTTGTGATACTCAGCAATATTACTCCCTTGTAGTCGAAGAGGAGGTGGGGAGAGTGGGTGTCTGTAGCCCACGGTCTGTGACAGCAACTTTAAAACATTCTATTCTATTTTGTTTACCCACTCATTCATAAAGGCCAATTGATGATTGATGGCTAAGATCTAGCATGATAAATGCTTCTTAGGCAAGAGATTTGAGGGATTTAATTTTAAACACATTATCAGGAAGAGTGAAGAATCTGTTAGCTGTAATGGGACCTGCAAGTCCCCGGTTTGCATTAAAAATTAAGATAACTTTACAGGTTTTTCTTCTGAATATGATTGAATGGAATATGTATTTGGTTGTAATCTATATGAATTGCTGTCTCATTGAGTTGCTGCTAACTCCTTGACCAAGACTCATCACTACCCAAAACATTTCAAGTTCTATTCTGTGGAAATACAAGCAGGCACCCTTGCAGACCTCGCAACCCCCTGGCCAGACTGTATATTAAGGATCCCTGGGTCTTGGGCTGAAGTAGAAGGGGCAATCTTTCTCTCCCTCTGAAGCTCCTGCTTGGCTCAGGAGAGTGAAAATGGAAAATACATTTGCACAAAGGAAGACAACCTATTACAGACACTTGTGAAATGTGTGCTATTAGCCTACATGTGTAATGAATCCTAACAAAGACTTCAATCTTTCACTGCAAGGGTTTGTCCACTCATTTTAGACATTTCTCTTTGCTAATATTCATTTACTAGTAGCATTCATTTGCTGGTCTTTCTGAACCTGACTTTATATAGAGAAAGCTTTACTCAATCTAGAGTAAAAAGGGTGGCTTCAACACATCACTCACAGTTCACAGGAGTTTGTGAGAAAGCAGGTGGGCCCAGCCCTGGGGGGCTGGGGAGGGGGGAGAGCAGCACTCCTGCCCCAGGGGAAGAGGCTGGGGGATCTCTGGCACAGATCCCACCACTTATTTTCAGAATTGTCTGCTTTCTGAAGGTCTCCTTGGGAGTCTCTGTTCAAGCACATACTTGCACCTTGCAAAGCCAGTCCTTAAGCTGATGCTGAGACATAGAGTCCTGGTGTGTGTTGGGCTCCTCTTCTCAATTCAGTTGATTTTGAACATTACAAAGTGTCTTGCATCATCTTAGATGTTACTCCTCGCACTTTATTCTAGCTATTATAACCACATGGAAATAGGCACTGCTGTATGTTACCTATTTCTTTTTACAAAAACACAAAATCCTAGCTCTTTGCTGTCCTGTTATTTCATATATATCTAATGGCTGAAAGAGGAGGTGTGAGGAACCCAAGGACAAAACTGATAGAGCTAGTATGTCTGTTAAATTTAATCTTGGGCTTAAACTTAACCTTAGAAGTGAACTTAAGAACACAACACCCTGTTCCTGAAAGGCAGCTGTTAATTGTGCTTACTCTGAAAAGCTTTTCCTCTCTCATTTCTGTTTTGAATTTAATTAAACAAAAATCTCATCAATAATACCTTCAGGTTTCATGTGAAATATCCACTCTCTTCTCTTTTAACGTTCCAAATCTGATTTGCAGTGACCTATTATGGAGATCTCTATTTTTCATCTCAGCCGCCATGTTCAACAGTTTCCTCTTAATATTTTATTTTCCTCTGAATTTGGGTGCTTTGATCACATACAGTATAGCATGTCATGACATTGTGCTGACATTTTCATTTTTTCCCACTCTTATACAAGCAGATGATTCAGTACTTATTGATGCTGTTGAAATTAATAAGGTACTCTTCTAATATTGAATCAAACTAGAGACAGTCTGAAGAAGCTGTTGGGAGCTAATTGTAAAAAATGCCTTTTTCCCTGCCCCAATTTCCTCCCCCGTTATTCCACTGCTACTCTATTTTAATTGAAATAATAGATATATAATGAAAAAAAAATAGGGAAATAGCTTGAAAAGGAATTTCAGTTACAATAGATTTTTTTGCAAGATACTGATAAATTGAAAAGTAAATAATTGTAACAAGATAGATAGACATTGAGCTTGAACCTAGCTGAACTTGAGCAATGAGAGTTGTAGCTGCTTTGTGGATTTTTCTTAGGTCCCATTGGATGACCTCCACAAATGTGTAACATTTTTTCACCATGTACTGTGACTTCTCCCTTTTTGTTGATCCATTCCACCTGGCAGGATTAAGCATCAAGAAATATGTTGAAATGGAATTTCCTGTGTTGTACATCAGCTATAGGATTTTGTTCCAGTTAGATATTTACACAATTATTTTCTGTTTGTAAGAGTTGTTTCCTACTATGCTACACATTTCCTACACATTTCTTTCTGAGCTACACCAGGCATGTAATGATCAGACTGAAAATACCTGTACATATTTATAGACTCTATGAGTCATGGAAAGTGCTACATACTGACATTAAACCTCTTGGTATTTGTATGAAATAGTCCCTGATTCTACAAAATCTTAATTAGCTTTATTTGTAAGCACACTATTAGTTCTACTGCTTTCAACTGAAATTAAATCCATGAGGGGGTTTATGGTGTAATTACATGGCTAATCTAAAGCATGCACAAAGCTTTGCTAAAAGTTAGTACGGGTTTTAAGGGTATGGAATTGAACTTTTGTGCTGTAAAAGTTTGTTTTGTTTTGTTTTGTTTTGTTTTGTTTTGTTTTGTTTTAATCCTTTCCAGTGCTTCAGGAGCCCCTGAGTGGCTTCTGCTTTCTCCTGTATTTCAAAGGCTCTTGGAGCCCTCTTAAGTTACTGTTCAGTCTTTGAGCTCTACCTGATAACTTGGAGTTAGGAATCAAGGCTCCTTCTTTAGCCCAGAGAGAGAGGCATGTTCCTGGGGTGCTCTCAGTCGTGCTGGAAGGCCTCAGACAGAGGAGCTGAGGCTGCATTTAGCTGAATATCTACAGTTAGTCTAAGCTACACATCTTGCAAAAATACCAGCTCAGGCCCCCAGAGTAGCACAGCTGTGTTAGCATGACAGGATCCCAAAGTTCACGAGCCCTGAAGCTCAGAGTCAGGCTGACACAATTACCCTGTCTGGAGGAGGGTCAGGCAATGCCAGGTCAGGACTCTGCACTGTGCTCAGCACAAGCATGAAACCAGCAGAAGGCAAAATCAGCCTGCAAAAGTTGGAGCATCACACTGAGTGTTAATGTGGCTTTAGTTGGAACTATTAAGCTACAGCTTTTGGGGTCAGCAAGACCAACTTCACAAGGCTTAGCTAGCTTTAAAATGCATGAGCCTTTTCTGATCTCCTTTTGCTCCTCTATCCATGGATGATAAGGATTACAATGCAGTGTGGAAAAAATCTTCACTGCTGAAATTTTTTGTTTTCCAAGCCCTTCAGGGCTTTGACACAAAGTTCTAAATACCAGTCCCAGCAGTAACATGACAGCTGTTGTTCACAGGGCCGTACAAGGCTTTTTCCCACTTTATCCAGAGGCATTGCAAAAGGGACCTATGGTGATACTGAAGACTGTATTTGGGAAGACAAAACTGTAACAAAAATTTAATTTATTTTAAGGAACAAAAAATTGAAACCTTAGAGTTGAATGAAAGACGATACAAAGCTGAAACCTAAAATTATGCAGTTGTCTTCAGAATCTGTGCTTAGGATATCAGCTAACTATTGAACTTGGAGAAGCACTATTACTGACATTATATTATCAGCAGGAGATATCAAAGTCAGTGCAAGGATAACAAAATGAGTTAGAAACAATTTATTAGAAAGCTATGAAGCAAACCTGCATGGTACAGTTACACAAACAGATTTCAGGAAGCATTTAATATTAAAATGCTGAAGTTTTGAACCAGATGTTCTGCAAGGGTTTAGTTTCAAGCTTCCCTAGGAATATTAAAACAAAAAAGTTTTATTGCATGCAGACATGTAATATATCAGCTTTCAGCCTGCAACTGAAAGGAACAGGGTTCCTTCTGTGTATTCATCTGGTTTGCTTAAGCACATCTTTGTCAGTCAGCTCTGTATCACCTAGTTAAAAGAGTGACTGATTATTGAAAACAACTCCAGAGTTCAAAGAAATTGAGAGGACTGAGTTACCAGTTTGTGAGGTGCTGAACAACTCCTGAAGATGGTAGCTGCCCTAACCTGCTGAAAAGGAATTGAAGGCACTCAGGATAGGGCCTTGATAGTATTCAATGAAGAAACTGAAAATTGCTTTGTTGGGGAATAATCCTCTGCCTGGTAGCTTGGCCTCTTGTTTCTGCTGCATTTAAAGTGGAACATGCTCCAGTGCCTATGGGACAGCAAGCCCAAAGAAGGATGTCTGAATATAAAGCTTCCTCAACGTAGTTGATAATTGGACACACACAGTCCCCTTGTTTGCAGTAGCGTGAAGTGGAGGAAGCAGGGCTGGAATGCTGCCTGAAGCTGACATTTTCTCCATTTCAAATATTAAGGACAATTTCTAAGAAAACCCTTATTGCAATTACGATTAATGACTTCATGCTTCTAAGAGTTGTTGCTTAATTGCCGTTGCACATGTTTTTACAGCTGTCCTTTTATATAACTGGTACCCTGCCCCATGCATCTGCCTCAGTGCTCAAAGCTTTTTAAAGCACTGTGAAAAAAAAACAACATTAGTTACAGAGACCTGACAAAGGGAAGGAGAATAAAAAAAAAAAGAAAAAAGAAAAATTGAGTTCAGAGCAAATGAGAAAAAAAAGCAGAAAGGAAAAGGAAGGTGAAATAGGAAAGACCACAAAGTACAAAATACCAAGGGAGTCACTTATGAGAATAATGTTTCCAACAGAAAGTATATGAATCCATATCCATATCCTCTACCAACAGCCAAATAGTTATTGCAAGCAAAAAGAATGTAGGAAGCCCATGAAGATGCACATGTAGTAGAACAGGACAACTACATATCTCTTGAAATCCTTTCTTGTTCTTTATATTTCCTTCTGCTCTGGTATGAAGCCATTCTGGGAAAGATGGGGGGATTTGTCCACTCTTTAATACATTTGCAGGTACTGTGAAATGCTAAACACTAAGAAAGGAATTGTGAAATTCACCAGTCCATATTCGAGTGTGCACAGTGAGTGTATGCACCTCAGCTAGCAGGAAACAACCTGATCTACAGGAAGGTGTCCCTACCTGTGACAGGGAGGTTCAACTAGGTGATCTTTGAAGGTTCCTTCCCACCCAGAATTCTGTGATTCTATGATTCTGTGGCATGTATGGTACAGGCCAAAATGGGATACTTGGACATCCTGCTGGATATGGATTTGTGCAACATCTATCATGCATGGAAGCTGGCAGGGTCTGATCCTTCATACTTAAAGCACAACAAATACAGAAATCATTTCAAGTTGTAAAAAATCCACATTTTTTACAATCCAAATTGTAAGTCTGCCATTTTCTAGCACAACCTGCAGTCAGCTGAGTTGGCAGCTACCATGTTTAAATCATCATCTTTTTTGTAAACTTGAATCAAAGTGTTAAACTCATAAACGATGAAGGCAAACTCCCACAGAGCAGAATAATATACTTAGCATTAGGCTCTTAACACTTCAAAGTCATGCTAGATTTTCACTTAGGTTTTGGGTCAGTTACGTTATAGTGTCCAGCACAGTACCACACATCCTACTTTGTGGACAGTGGTTTGTAGGGATTCCTTATGCTGATGTTTTTATTTTGTTCCTGCAGACAAAGTATGTTTTGAAAAATCCTAGAAGATAGGCTCGTTGTGAATATTTAGCACAATGGACAAAATGCTCTGTCCAAATGAAGAAATCAATGAAATTTCACCTGCTGGAAGGATCTTTGGGGTATGCAAATCTGGAGTATTGGGGCAGTACTGTATTTTAAGGAGTAATCTCACTGTATATTCTCAGCACCTTGTCGAAGGGGTTTGTCTCTGCATCTGATCAACAGACCAGATATAGAAATCTTCAGAAAGTAATTTAAACCATGAGCTGGGTAACACTTAACTTCCAAGCCTGACTGATCTGAAATAGCTGCTTCACATTGTTTGCAAAAGCAGCCAGAGCCCCTAGTCACGTATATGTAGGACACAGAATGGTCAGTGACTATTACTAAAAATTCATAAATAGTGCAGATGCATTTGAAACACCTTAGGTGCTAGAAAACTTTCAAAGGTCCATGGTACATGGCAATTTATGTTGCAAATATTATTCAGAAATATTTTGCTATTGGTGCTGGGGAACAATACCACATAATGCATTTCCATACCTGACCTCAGGGAGAAATGGATTTTCATTTCAGCCTTGTGCCTCTAATATTGTATCTCATATCCCCAGAGCAGATGGTTGAAGGCTGTTCCTCTGCCCGGGTCTTACACGTTTAGCTGCACACATAGACACATTTATATATTAACACAGTAGACAACAGGTCAGATCATTAGCTCATGTAGATAAGCGAAGCTCCCTTGTCTTTGCAGACAGCTCTGATTCATACCAGCTGAAGAAAAGCACATTTTCACAAGGTCTGGATTCAGTAAACCACACACACACAGAGTGCAAAGCAGCCTATTGTTTGAAGGAAACCTTTCTTGTTTAGGGCACTGCTGAACAAATAAACTAGGCAGCAGAGGGAATTAGCAGGAATGAAGAGCATTAGTTCCTCAGAGAAAATAACATCAAAAAAAGCCCTTGGTATCCATCAGTCAGAATTCCTTCAGTGCTAGACAAAAGCTGCAATGGAAATTGCTGTGTTGTAACCTATGTCATCCCATACTGAATAATTTACTTGAAACACTGTGCTTCCAACACTGTACAGATCAAGTATCATGAGCAAGGAAAGAAAATAAATGAGAAATTAGAAAGAACTTAAATGCTATTCAAGAAAAGCACTTAACAATGCATTTAACTTTTAACCTGAGAGCAGTCCCATGGAAGTCAATGAGATTACTTACGTACTTAAGTAGATCATGCGATTAAATGGTCCGGTGGATCAGGACTTTAAAAATCTGCATGGCTGTTACTTAAAAATGGATACAGTACAACACAGGAAGGAAAGGAGAAAAATCTGTTTTCCATCCTCAGTTTCAAGTGTACTGACAAAGGTACATGATAAGATCTAGCACTAGGAAGTTAGAGTTGGAAAAATCCAGCCTTGAAATAAGACATTTCCTTGTAGCTGTGAGGAAAATATTGAGACAGCTTATGAGAAGGGAGTGGATTTACCTTCACACAGAGTTCTTATGATGGCATGAAACGTATTAAAAGGGGGTTAATCCAGATTCTGGGAGTAAACTCAAGGAGTTAAAAAAAAAAATTAGACAGTTCCTGAAGAAGAAACACCTCCACCAGTTTATTGCAGCATACTGGTCCACATCCAACCTCCAGCTCAAAAGATTCCTAAACCACTGATTATGAGACAAATGACTTTATATTGCCCTGCTTTTTGCATTTCTTGGAAGCATCTGCTGCTTTTGTAAGTACTACTTGTCTGGACATATTTCTGATTTAACCTAGTACAACCATATTTCTTTTCAATACTGTACTATACATACACACACATCATGAGAGGATTAAGCTGGCTGCTATTTGCAGTCTTTTCTGGCCCTAAAGTATGTCAGCCTGACTTGTGCTTACCCCTTTTGTTCATGAGTTTGATAGGAAACAGCATTGATTATATTTCATGGTGCAGTTCAATCCTGAGCTTCCTTCAGGATTTGGGAAGGAAGTGAGTACTGCACTGCACAGTCCTCTGTGACTCAGTGGCTGTCAGTGGAGATGGAGCCATCCAGGAGATTCTCTCCTGAGCAAGTCCCAGCAGCCAGGGTGCCACACTGTGACAGAGGGACCTCCATTTCTCCTCTCCATGGCACACGCTTTCTAATCTCCTAAGGCAAAAAAAAATGTTATTTTAATACTGTCATATCTGGATAAAACTCGCATATCCTGTGGTTAACTAGAGACCAGACCAGATGACCTTGCTCAGTTTTTTCTGGCTCCAAACGCTGTAAACTCTTGTCCTGGGCTAGGGCCCATCAAAGCCCATCTGAGCCCCTGGAAATACTTGTATTGACTTCACTCTGCATGAACAAGGCTTCAACTCAATGTACAGACTATGTCTGAGTCAACAGGGGTCCAGAAAGAATGCGGCTCGGCTTGCAGTAAATACTTACACCTAAATGACCACAAGCAGAGTTATTCAGAAAGGACTTGTAACAGCATCCTCACAGAAATTTAATGTGTGAAAGCTTAATTAGCTATAGATATCAGCAGGAGATATTCTTCTCAGCTTTCTGTATGAAAAGTCTACTGAAGTTAGAAGTATTTATAGTTACTTATGGGGGGAAAATTTAGGACTGGCTATGGGGCCCTACAGGATTCAGCCACTGGAGAAAAGCTGTTTCACCACAGTCTGTCCATTTCCCAAAACGAAACTGAGATCAGCCCACATAATTTAATGGATTCTAAATGAGAAAAGACTTGTGCTTTAGGCCAGAAGCACATCTGGTATAGCCCTAAGGATCTAGTTCATAGCAGTAATATTTTTCTGCAGTTTTAAGTCAGAGCTTCTCCAAGTTTCAGTATGAAAGCTCTTAGCTTTAGACCTAAGACATGGCAGAGTGCTGGGAGCAATTAACTGTGCACTTTTACCCTAAATACCAACATTTAATATGCCTGTGTCTCTCATGGCAGAGAGGTGATAACTGTTTAAATGTTGGGCTTTTTGTTAAATACTGAGCTGTGATTTTCCTGTTCTTCTTTACGCAGTGATAGAGAATCAGTAAGAAAGAGGTGCATCTTTGCATATAGATGGAAGTCATCATCGTCTTAAGAGAGGTGTTTATAAAACAGTTACGTGCCTGCCATTAAAATAACTCCATTTAAATAATAAGATATTTAGGAATGTTAGTTGGGAAATAAGGAATATTTCATTTTGTACAAGTTACAATAGCACATCTCTTCAACTTGGCATTGTTATTATCTTTATGCATAGGCACAATAAGGGAGATTTGCATGTGGTGGGTTTGTGTCTTTGTGGGACGATTTGTGTTCTACACCTTCCATCTGTGGAACATAAAAGCTCAGGACTTTATGAGGAAAAGGTAACTTGAGACATAACCTTGTTCTACTTGGCAATTCAAAATTCCCACATGAGACCAAAAATTTTAAAGAGTATAAAGATTAGGGTCTGTTTTCTCAAAGTGGGTATATTAAATTAGGGAGGTAGATGGTTAGCCAGGCATGATAACAAAGACCCCATGCAGAGCACAAGTGAGAGCCCAAGGTCTGGCTCAGCCTCAAGCACTGTCAAGCAGAGGAGACTACATTCCTGGACACTGGGTGTGATAGAGAAGCATTAGAAAACATGAACCACTAATTATGTACATGTGAGCAAAAAATGTGGTAACTGGTCAGATAGCAGGACTGTGTGTGTTTGAGAGAGATTACTAACCTGGAAAATTTACTTGTGGCTGATATAATAACCTGTTTTTGTAAAACAGGGATTTTTTTCCTCTGCTTGTTTGTGAGTTGTGCTTTGTTTCTATTTGTTTTCAATTATATTATTTGTAATTGTTGCATTTTCCTGAAAAGTTATAACTCTGGCACATACAATTGAAAACCAGTTTTCATCTATGCAAGAGGCATGCACTCAAGGCAAGTAAAAGTGATGTGTTTGCTTTTTAACAAGAAATTAGCTGTCACAGAAAATTATCTCGGCAAAAAAATCCAGTGAAGGCTGCCTTTACTATATGATATATTTTAGAAATGTCTTCGTATTCTCTAAACTGCAAAAATGCTGCCTGTCATTCCACAACACTCTGGGGAAAGGCAGCTGAATCCCACTTTTAATTGTGAAATGATAGGCACAATTTCATGCATTTGGAGGAATGTAAAATATTTCCATTATCATTTCTTGCTTTTCTCCTTATCCCTGCCTCCTCTGTCTCTCCTTTCCCCCTCACTACTCACAGTAACATTTGGAGAGGGGAGAGACCTTTATCGGGAATACACATAAAAAGCTTTCCCATGGAGTTTCATAGCAAATAGATACTGATTAGAGGATGGGGGAACAGGCTTTTTCAAGAACAGGCTTAGCAGGGGAAATTGAGTATTTGATACAGGAGTGTGGAGAGAAACGCTGGACCATTGCCATAGGAGCTGGCAGCCGAGGAGAGAGCAGAACAGTGTGGGCTAGCACAAAGAGCTCAAAATAACAAAAAATTAGCCTAAATATCATATCCTGGCACTGCTAGACTGGAATGGAGTCCGAAGGGCAAGTTTGGTGTTTGAAGATAGAGACTGGACGTAGGATCTGAAATGCTTCCTGGGCAAGAACTCCGCACTGACAGGGAGATGGATGCACATCTGTCAGTTCAAATACCATAACCAGAGACACAGGATTGGTCGTGAGCCAGTAACTCCCACATGGTGATCCCAGGAGGCTGCAGCACTCACACTGCCTGTTATAAATCCCCTGTGAAGAAGCAGGGTACCCAAGAAAGGTGTTTAGCATGTGGACAAAGAGATGGGAGACCCGACTTCCGTGTATCTCAATACCACATCCTTCCCGGTTGTCTTATTTGCTCAGATGCGGAGTTTTCTCTGGAGACTGTTAGTTCCAGGGAGGCATCTCAATTATGTAGATCAGGAAATCACAGCTGTCTCTCAACCCAGATGTTAGGAACCGCCTCCAGCAAGCTTCTCCCAGGAGCTGAGTTGCCTGTGGGTGATTGCACGGACATCTCCTCCTGTGCCCTCCTCCCGTACCACCAGACGTGACAGCTGCTCGGTGCTGCTCCTTGGTGCCACCCCACCGGGCTGGTTGTTATTACAAGTCAAGACAGGCAAGATTCAGTCTGACAGTTCAGAGCTGTGGCTGAAAGAGAACTGGATCATTAAGGAGCCGTGTGTCTTTCAGACTCGTGAGTAATGATTTCATTGCAGACGAGGATGCTAAGGCAATATGTAAGTTAT
This sequence comes from Lycocorax pyrrhopterus obiensis, assembly GCA_014706295.1. NCBI lineage: Eukaryota > Metazoa > Chordata > Aves > Passeriformes > Paradisaeidae > Lycocorax > Lycocorax pyrrhopterus. The sequence continues at coordinate 104,082,840 of JACSVZ010000002.1, forward strand.
CAGAGCTGTCTTCACTTCCAGTTTCCGGGTCCAGGCTGTGCTCTGTTTCCAGATTGATGTTAGGCACTGATGTGCATCAGCCAGCCATCTCCCCTGGCCACCCAACCCTGACATGCCTGAACAACCTACAGAGCCTACACAGCCAAGGTACTGGCTCTGAGGATCCGTGCATAGGTGCAAGCTCAAACACACATGGGGAAGCACGGCTTGATGTATCTTTCACTAATTGGGTGATGAGACCAAGAGAGATGAAGAACAGCTGTAGGAGCTGTACAGGAACTCATCTGCAGCTTTTTAAGAGCCATAGCTCCAGGGGAACTGTTGTTCTGCCAGCCACTGTTATGAATTACCAAATAAAAGGGCTCCTGTCCTCTCCTGCCTCAGTGACATTCCTCCGTTAAGGGCTTAATTGTCTCCTTAGCTGTCACTGTCTGAGGGAGGGGGATATAGCAGAGAAAGAGTCATAGGAAAACTGAAGGAAAACAAAGTATCTGGCTAGTACATTTAATTCAGTAGGTAAGTTCAGTAGGGTTGGATTTCTTAAATGCCTTCTGTGCATCTGACCTGGGCTAACATTTAGACTTCAAGTTTCTTCAAGATCAATTTAATTGAATTTACTATCTAGAATTTAATTAAGTTTGCTATATAGAGCTGCAACTCATGATTTCCTGGTAGTAATGCAGCTCCTTCCATTAAATTGCATTTTTAAGACTAAATAATACCCATCCTTTTACCTATAAATATATAAAATAGTGTTTCTTGCTCACTCGCAACAAAGGAATTTGATGCTGGATCGCCTCCTGTTATTAAGTGCGTTGAATATTTTCACTACATCTGAGGAAACAAACCAGACAGGGGTCACCTGTTCTGCAAAGTATATTTTAAAATGTTTATTTTGCACCTCTGAACTACTTATTTCTTTTCACTGCCATTCCAGAAGAATATGGGTTTATACTTAATAGTGAGAAGCTTTCTGTGCTTGTTTAAACAGAAGTAAACTTGAAGACCTTGTCAAAACAAGTAGGTTAAGCTTGACTAATCAGCTGAACTCATTCTATTAATAGCCAAGGTGGCATCATTATTCCATTAAGCTTTGTCTGGAATACTGGGGGCAGGTACATATTTCCGTGCAGAAGACATTACATCAGATGAATCTTTCCAAGAAAATACAGTAACAGTCATTTACTCTCTATTTCTTCAGTCTAGGAAGCAATATTGTGCCTGGCTAAAAAAAATAAGGACCAATGAAATTGAGGCTTTTTCAGACAACCTTGTTATGGATTGGTTAGGTGGAGTTTGAAGTGATGTTGACATTCTCATGGAATATGGCCATAACTGTAGTTAAACTATGTGCCAGTGGAGACATTAAATGCAATCTGATGCAATTAAGATTACTGAGAAACACAGATACACTTTTGATTTCTGTCAGTCCTATGGTAGAAGGATATAAAATTGCAAGAGAGATAAAATCAGGTGTTACATTTTCAGATTAAGTAAATGCAAATTTATCAGCCTCATCCAAACCATGATTGATGGGAGCTCACACATTGGCATTATCCACCATTTCCTTCAGCCATAATATGAGTCACTTAATCTAACAGTGCCTTGTGTAAAGAGGCTAAGTCCACTTAAGGCATCCACTGACAGCATTTGCATATAATTTTCTTTTTTGTGATGGATTCCTCTCCAGCTCTGATGGATAAGTGTTTGTCTATGGCTCCAAGAGGGAGTCAAAGTTTAGATATTTCTGCACATAGTTTCTCGAGGTGATCATCATCAGTACTGAAAAATCCAGGCACCTATGCATGAAAGCTCTTCCTCAGCAGAAGTTTCTACCTCTGAGCTCTCCTAGGAAAATGTTTCCATCTCTGAGTCTTTAGTCCAACAAACAAAAATGCAGCAAAATCTTTATCTAAGAGAAAAGGCCTGACACTAATTTTAAACATTGCTTTTAGCCACCAGCCAAGGCAACAAACTGCAACTGATACCTGCTATCTACATCCTGCTGGAACCATACAGATAAGCAAGTAGGACAAGCATCCCCAAGGTCCCAAGTATCTGGGGTTTAGGTAAGAGCTGTGTGACCCACCCAGAGTACAAGGGCCTAAGAGAAAACCCTGTATTTTAGCTTGCATACCTCCAAAATATTAACAATATAACTGAAACATTTCCTCATGTTAGGAATGTGGAAGCATCAAAGGCACAAATGATCCCTATTTTCTCAACAACTGTCATAATACTGGGGAGCTATAGGGCACTGTTTCAATAAAATCATTTAATAGAGTTGCCACAGTCCTTTGTTGCCATCTCATGGCATCTGTACTTTCCCGTTAGTAGTACAATCTTCTATTGCAATGGTTTCTTACAGGTGTAAATAGCCATGACTTGAGACCTTGAGGAAATCAAATCTGTCCTATAATTTATAGGGGCAGTAATGAAAAAAAAATAGATTACAATTCCCCATCTACATGAAACGTGTATGTTGCAAGAGCTGCATGTGGAAGGGCATGGTGGATTAATAAGGTGCTATCATGTTAGTAAGTAGCAGGGGCTCCCTACTTTTCTTACAGGTCATTGTGTTAGCAAAGGGCTCACTCTATTGAAATCACAGCTAATCTCTGTTCTTGCTACACATGACAAGGATTGTGGTGTCTAAGTCAGGCTTCAGTTCTCACATATGCAAACAGATTTAGGACTTTTTGTCACTTGAAAAGTGCACACACTCCCATGTAATTTAGAATGGAACAGCTTCCAAAGAAATTACAATAAAAAGTCCTGTTCTGTGACACAGCAGCATTAGAAAATAGTGGTTGTTTTAATTGTCAGATTGTGTCCAAAACCCACTTCCAGTTTTCTTGAAGAATGGAAGTGGGTTTGGAAATGAAAGATATGTACTTAATTTTGCTGATAGCTACTGTCTTTATTCACTCCTTCTTGTAATTTTATATGGGGAAGTTCTCTTTCCATTCCTTTCAGCTCAAGGAAGAGCTTCCTTCCTGTTCTAGCTTCAGAGCTAATACATGATATTTCTTTTTTTGTTCAGAGAAATGAGTATAGATACATTTCAACAGAAGCTTTTTCAATGAAATGCTTTCACTTCTGCTGTGAGCAACCAATATGAGTTGTTGCCAGGAGAATCTTCACATATGTAGTAACCTCTCAGAAGCATCCTCTTCTGGCAATCCAGCAAACATTATTATGGACTGAAATAGCCATGGAAAGTGCTCTCTTATCCCTCATATCTCTTGACTTACACCTGTTGTCAGAGCAGGAAGCAGTTTAGAGAATAAAGCCTTATGATCTACTTATTTCAACACTAGTCAATATTAAAGAGAAATGTATAGCAACAGACTTCCAAATGGGAGCAGCCAAGCAGTTGTATTCACTCTGTTATGTGCACTTAAGGCAGTTGCTCTTTGCACAAAAAAACCACCAAACAAACAAACCAGTGTACTTTACTCAATGTTCGCTTGTGGTTAAATAGCACTTGCTATCCTTGGTGTTTGGACTTACTGCAGAAATAGAAAAGGGATTTTTCATGTCGTGGATAAAACAGAAAAAATTAATTTTGTCGACAACTCACAACATTTATCCATATCATGTGAAAAGTCCACTTAAATGTGGACATTTGCCAGAAATACCAAGTCTATGTCCTTAGCACATAATTTTTCTATTTCTTACTTTGCAGCTGGGTCCTCCAAGGTCTTGCTCTTCCATTTCTTATTCATTGTGTTCCAAGTAGCCAAGAAACTGACAGTAAAATGAAAGAGAATTATTGCCAGACAGCTCTCACTTCGTGATTATACGAAAACCCTATTTGCGTATGCAGCTAGGGGCATTTATACTAGGAACCCAGTTACGTGACTGCATTTTCCACTGCAGATTTTGCAAGATATCCCCATAGCCTCTCCAATCAAAGGTTTTTCACAAATGTCCTCTATAAATCATCCTGCAGTTTCACTGGCAGGATTATTCACCCCAAGAGCTGCAGGTAACCCCTCCATGCCAAAGGAAGCTGTGCTGGTCCTGTCTGTATGGCAAAGATGAGACCACCCAGGGAGGAAGACTTCCCTGGGAAAATCCTGGGGCTGGGAGAAGTGCTCATGGGATCTCCTACCTTTTCTAGGCCTTACTAAATGCTTTGAGTCAAGGTGGCAGCATGGTGTTGAATGGCAATAGAGATATTACCCACTGCTGAGAGACTGTGCTGTGCTCCCACCCATGAAGGAGCACTCTGTCTTCACAAGGGGTGAGGAGTTTTGACCAAATGCCATTATGCAGGTGAATACATCCCTCTTGCCTAGCTCTTTTGGTTTCTTTCCCAAAACAGTGTGTTTTGTTCACCATCCTGTCTCTAAATGCTTTTGCGTTGATGACAGCAAACTGCAATCAATGTCTGCACATTGCCAATGTGATCACAATAAGGTAGATGCTTTTTGTCCCTCAAAAGCACTTGGTATATGGTGCATTATCTTGCATTTTAGTTTTATTTAATCCTACACAACCAAAATGCCAAGCACAACAAATCTGAGAAAGGACTAGAGGAACTTACCCCACCAGCAAGTGCCTATTCTAAGTAATGTCTCTTCCTATCTGATGATGTACCAAGCCTAAACTGGAGAAGAACAGAGACATTCACTGTATCCTATAGTCTCTTCTTCAAGTAACCCAGAATATTTGCAGAGATGAGGCCTGCTCTGCTTTGCCTGGAGTATTGGCTCTAATACAGCAATAACTGCTTAGTACACCCAGCTCACACTTAATTTTAGCTTCTTCCCAGTTAGTCAGAACAGGAAAATTGACATTGCCTAACATGCCAGACATAAAGGTATTTGCTCCCATTGTCACATTTTCCATAAGTCCAAGTTTAAGGCCACCTGCTTCACCATTTTCTGAATGTGCTTTCTTTCTATCTATTTAGATCGTGGAGGTAATACGTGTTTTCTGAAAGTTTTTGGGTTGCTTTTCCAAAAACTAGGATCTGCTTTTCTGTTTTTTCAGTGTATGTCTCATTAACTAGAGCACCCTCTTAGGGAAGTTTCAGGGACTTTAATCCTAGTGCCTCTAACAAGTTGTACAAAATGGAGTATTTAGAGATGGAAAGTACCCGTTCTCCAGGCTCAGGCTTGGATTTCAATATATTGAGCAAAGAACATTATTAGTTCAGTGTCTGGGGAATCTCCTGATGGAGATTTCTGTGGGAATCATCTGAAACCATAGAGTTGCACAAAAGTAGCCCTGCTGTAAAAGGGCAGGTGTTTGCAGAGTGGTGTCTTGCCTGCTGACAGATAACCTGCTTTGCTAGGGGAAATAGTCCTTCTGCCCAATAAAGGATCCTTGAAAAAATCAGAGGTGGTAAGTTCAGTCTGGTTTTGGATGCTTTGGGTGGTATTTCCACTGAGGAAAGCAAACAGTCCCACCGACAAGCCTTGGGGAGAGAACTTGGCTTGCAGAGTACATCCTGTAAGAGCACCTGATCCCAGACAGTGGCCTACCAAAGAAACCTGAGATGCTGCTCTTTGGTTTGGTCACAAACTAAGTGGTGTTTTTCCTGGATAACTTTGCCCCTTCTTTTTTTTCTTTGTTTTTTTTAATCCCTTCCTGAAAATTCTGTATGATTTTGCTAGTTCCTTGTTATTCACCAAACAATTGTCAAAACTACTTGGTGTCTGTCAGCCTTTTGTTCTGTACGTGCGGACGGAAGCGAGCGGGATTGCTTTGCCGCTGTCCCAAGCAGTCCCTTGCAAAAACAGCCACTGTCATGTCAAAAGAAACAGTAAATCTCTGCCATAACAAAACAGAATCAAAGTGACTTACAAAGAAATGTTAAAGCAATGTTTTTTTCCCAACACACACACCCCACAGTATTATAGAAAATTCCTTAAGCAACAGAAGTGGAAAGAGAAACAAAGTTTAACATTTCAGTGTCTTACTCAGCAAAGTTTTCTGAGGGAAACAGATCAGTTGAAATAGTAACCTTTGTTAGTTTTTCCATATACTTTATTCAAATAAAGATATGTGAGCTACATATGTTCCTGTTTAATCTGAAGACTTTATTCTAAATGCCTTGGATGCACATTAACTTGATATTTTTATTTATTAGTTATTGAAAACAGTGGCACACAGGGATAATGTTGAATGTACTGTAAATCAGTGTAGTATTTAGTTTGTAGAGATTTAATCAGAAAAGTTAGATTTGTAGAGGGAGGAAACATCTTTTATTAGCCTAGCTGCCACAGTTGAAAAAAAGGACACAAACCTAAGAGCTTTGCCCATTTTTCTAATTAAGTCCTTCAGTCTAATAAAAAGGAAAAATAGGACCCTTAAACCAGAAAAGTTACAGCAACACCAGTATGATGATACAAAAGATGAATCATTTGTGCATACATGGCCACAAACCTCTATAACCTCATTGTCCACATCTTCCCCCTTCTGCCCAGAATATAAAATACGGTTATCACACTCACAGCTAATGATTTTGTTAGAAAAGGGGAGGCTGTATTTGATGCATTTCACAAGGGAAATTAGTTTAGGCAAATAAGAGTAGCCTGTCTCAGCCCATGGAGCAGGCAGGAGGATGGTGCATGCAGGACAGCTGCAGTGTAACACAGACTTAGGACCAGGAGCAAACTCTCCATTTCAAACCCTGAGCACTTGCAACAAAACAAAATTAAAGCCCAGCTCTGTGATCCTTGTTTGAGTATTCCTCAGGCTCATCAAAAGGTGCAGGATTGAGTTTGAGTGACAAGTTTAGCCTCCTCTTAGGGCAAAGGTTTGAAATTCCTTTACCTAATGAGTAATTGTATCATACAGTGCCTGCTGAGCTGCTAATGGCAAATGAGAGACATTTTGGGACAGAAGGAAGCTAGGAGTCCTTTCTAATTAAGTGTGCCCCTTTCTGAGTCGCTAGATAAATTCCACAATAGTTTTCAGTCCATGCTTGCATACTACACCTTTTTCTTCTTTCCCTGTTTTTCCTTCGTGCTCTGCCCACCTCTCTGCAGGCAGAAAATTCCTCTTGAATTCCTTTTGTGTCTGGTCATTCCATAGATTAAATCAGAGCCCCCTGGTTTATTATTAGGAATGCAATCCTCACTGTTATCAACATGTCTCTGGGCCCTTCCTATTACTATTTCCAATTTGAAAGTTCCTTTGCATCCTTTGTTTTCTCAAAAGTCCTGTTTCCTAAATCTTCTTGAATCTGTGAATTTATGCATCATCTCCAGTGCATTGTCCAGGCCATGAAATACAGAAAATGTCACAAAATGTGCTCAGTTCTGCTCTGGAGGTGTCGCCACCTGTCTCACACTTGAGCTGGATGTGTGCCAGGTCGTGCTGAGCCCAGGAGCTGTGGAATGGATGAGATGCTCTGTAAGGGCTGGAAGTGCTTCACCTCAGATTTGCACCCTATAGCCTCTATGCCTCTTGGTGAATCACCCCAATTCCTCTTTGTGTCTTCGTGAACAGGCCGTTCTGCCCCTTGCTTTCCATCCCCCTCACATCCCACATGCTTCCCACCACTGCAGTATGGATACCCCCTCCAGCATGCTTCAGTGTCCCCAGATCTTCTGGGCAGCACAAGCTGTGCCTGGCTGGCACATGCCTGCATGCCAGCTGGCCAGCTAGTGTGCACAAGGGGATGGGTTGGATGGCCACTTCCAGACTAACAAAGGCTGAGCCCTGTCTGCATTCCCATCAGGAACAGATGCTCCCCAGGCTCTTGTTTTACTATGTGGACAAATGGTTCAATCAAATGTTTGGGAACTGAACAACTTTGAGCCCTGTGTCTTTATGCTAAATCTGATTGAAATGGGTGAATTGCATGGCAAAGTTCTTAAGAAAAGATGACACACTGATCATGAGAGTTGACACACAGTTTTATGTACAAACAGGCTGCAAAAGTCACGTAGGCATAATTTTCTTAAGAAATAAGGCTAACAGTGTAATAGCCTGGGTGGAGAATGTTATCAGGGAAGCTGGATTTGGCTTCCTGATTCTGAGACTCAGCCTGTGCATTGCCATAAATAATGTTGCTGACAGGCAGTTTTAAATTGCACAACAAATGGACCAGGGCAGAGCTACTGGATGGAACAGAGCAAAACACAACCCGTGTCCTTTCCTGCTTTTCTGGTCCTTGCTGCCAGATGCCTCCTTCTCCCCCTTCCCTTACACAACCAATGTGAAGAAGAGATCTGCACTAGCAGGCTTCTCCTGTCCTGAAGGGAAAATAAGTCCTGATGGTTACTGTACCCCCAGATCTTCTCATGTGAAGTGTAGCTGGCTTGCATGAGTGGATCTCAGGCAGCAGTGTTGAACACCTCTCATCTACAGCCAGCTCTGGTGCTGGTCTGGGTCTGCTTCCTGTGTGTGGCTTGGTTCTGGTGCACCTGAAATTTCACATGCTCAAGGTGGTAGACAATGTCTACCTGCAAATTCTGAAGAATAGATAATAAAGTAGTGGAGGCACGAACTGAGTAAATGGGGAAGACTAGAAAGGGAGGGAGTGTGCTGGTGAAGCAGATGACAGTGCATGGGCTGCTTGTAAAAAGCTTAACAGAAACTAGGAGAAATTCTCTTAGGCCTTTGTTATATTCCATCTTCCTGAAACCTCCTTCTGATGTGAAATGAAGCTGTTTTGGCACTGGAATTTTGTCACTCTTCAGATATTCTAATTTTCTGCCCTAACAGGAGTCTGATTTCCTAGTTCACTGTTTCTTTTTCCTCCCTTGAGACTATTTCTGGCATGTGTTTCCACATCATTATGCGAACACCGAGTGCAAAAAACTTCTTTAATGTTTCAGCAAGACTGTACTTAGCTTATCAAGTGAATACAAATGTGTAAACCTGTAAGAAAATCTGCTGTCTTTCTCACTGACCCTTTTACCCTTTAGGATCAACCTGAGAAGCGCTTTGTAACATACATGAAAAAGATCTGATTTACTCTCCCTTTTGTACTTCCTTACCTGACACACCTGCTGCAAAGCATTGCTGGCTGATACATTTATCTGCTCTCCTCCATTTGGAGCCAAGTCCTCACTGATTGTGATGGATGTAGAAATGGAGAGAATGTGGTTCCTCACAGAATTCATCACTAGGAGGTAAATGAGAAATACTGAAGCTATCTTGAAGTTAGATTTTAAGTGTCAGGCAAATTTTGAAAAGACCAAGTAAAACTTATTGGGATACTGTAATCAGACTTGGGGGATTTCAAGGACTATTTTTAATTAAGCTGAAAAATAATGGCGATGCCCGGAATATTGCTTATATCTGGAGCCTCTCACACAACGAATACAGACTCCTGACTCTGCAGAGAAAATTAATGAATGGTGGTATGGGTAGATTAGCAGAGGTGCAAGGTGGCCACAAAGAGGAGAGGCCGGGGATGGTCTCAAAGAGGAGGCAGGAGAAGCAGGGCTGCTGTGGGGAGCAAGGGCACAGCAGAGCAGAGCAGAGCAGGGCAGGGACAAGGGTCTCACCAGGGATCCCTGGGAGGGTTGGCCCTGCCAAAACTGCTGCTCTGAAGGCTGTAGCGGAAGCAGCAGAGAGTCCGTGTGTCCTGAACAGTGACCCAGGCAAGGGACGCACCCAGGTCCCTGTCATTTTCCCATGCAGATGCTCTGCCCCCATAGCTCTCCCATTTGCTGTCTGCTGCTTTCCCTGGCACTGGAAAAGAGCTCTCAACGTCTGTTTTGCCTTTTCTCTGTTGGGTTGTGCTAAACCAAAAGCCAGCCCCTCAATGTGTGCGTAAAAGATGTCCAAACACCCATTTTTGAACTCCCAAGTGGGCTTTTCAGCTCCTCTGCTGTCCCTGCCCTGCTTTAAAAGTATGTGCTGAACTACACTGTGTCCACAAAGAGAAACATGCCAGTTTAGCAAAGAAGATAATTAAAATTTTATTGAAAACATACACCAGGAAGAATGTTTGCTTAAAAACTGCCCCCCTGCACGTAACTATAGGCTCTACCTTTTGTTTTCAGCTCAGGAATGAACAAACCACACAGCAAGGATTTACAAGGAATGCTTATTAAGAAACAGCAGTTTCAAAGAAGAGTCTGAACTGCAAGATGCAAAAATACTAATGGTGATATGAAACAGGTTGGAGCTGCAGACTGTCCTTTCGTGCTCAGTAATTTCACTCCTGGCAGCTGCTACTAGCTGATTCCCTGTTCTGCCCTGCCCAAGAGCTGTGTAGGTGTATACATATACATATGTCAAAGGAAAAAAAAAGTATGGAAAATACCTTGTTCTTAATGGGAAAATACCCATCTCACAAGCTTTAAAATGGAGAGGTTTTTTCCTCACAAAATGGAAACCCTTTAAAATGTAGATACGCATAAAATAGCCCCCTCCCTCCCCCCCAAAAACTTTAAAGAACAAATTAGCTGGTTCTGTGGCATCTCACCAGGCTGTGGAATTTATGAAAACCACATTCCTTGGATTCTAAAACACTGGCCATCCCGCTGCTCTTTCAAATAATGTTGATTTTGCTGACGGGTCTCTCTGAGAGCCAGCACAGTTGTCTAATTGTAAGTAAATAATCTCGGAACAAATCCGTGTTTGACATACTGTCATACTAGCATTTACTGTTTTGCAAAAGGGATTTACTTCAAGGATATTGAAAAATTCCATTGGTGTTTAAGGGGAGTAGCAACTGTGACCCTCTATAAATTAAAATGCTTGACCCTGCTATATGATATAGAAGATCCAAAGCATTTCACAAGTTCAGATCAGTGAAGGCAGAAAACAAGCCCTGCTTCTGGAGGTGCAGTATTATGTTCCCACAAACATCCGCGAGCACCATGAAGGTTTGCAAGGGTGAGCTATTTAATGCTCAGGCTCTTAGGCCCACGTGCAGACCCCGTAGCTTCTTTGGGAATGTATAAGGTTGATTATAAAGGCCTACCCTTACAGATCATGTTGCTAGGAAAGGACATGCAGGCCACATTCAGAGCCTTTATTAACGTGCTTAAGAGGGACACCGGTGCCACTTTGATGTCAAAGTTCAAGAGCTTCATGAGTCCTGCAGACCACCTACAACCTGGGGCTGCCAAATCCTAGCATCCTCTATATTCAAGGGAAGATGAAGCCATGAAATCTAGTCTAAAATCCTGGAATGGTCAGCCTGAGTGTGGCCCACCACTGCTCTTCTGAGACCCTTTCAGGGCAGGCTGGGTTAACACAGGGTCGCAAGCCCCAGCTTCCCCACTGCTCTTGAATGTAATGCCATAGTTGTAGTGGTGACACTAACACAAGTGCCTGTAGAGAAGGGTTTTCTTGGCTGAGGTCACAACTCTCTTTCTCTGGCCATGCAAGCCAGGACCTAGCAACCTGGCATACGAGCAAGCTCTGAAGAGCTCATCGTGATCTCGGATGAGGACGCCTCAGCAGCAGCATGGGCACAGGACACTGCACAGCCTGTGGTGCCGCAGAGCCCCAACCCTGCAAACCTCTGAGCCTTGCAGAGGAGCTACAAACATCCAGGATGAGGCAGATGATGAGGGGAATCTGAAGTGCAGGATCACCTCCAGGAATTACATACCCACACACATATATTGAATATTGTGGTCAGAAATGGGAAGGATGATGGACCAAATTTCCATCTTTCACTCTATGAATGAACATAAGAAGCTACATCATGTGTTGGGGGTTTTTCCATCACCAATATGAAGACACAGATCTATACCTGCCTTTGTGGAATTCTTTAAGAGCTGATATTTATGATGTCATCATTGTAGTTGCTGTTTTCATTTGCATCAGCACTGCTTACTGTAGGGTTTGTTTAATATAGCCATGGAAAGAATGCATCCTTTTCTGGCACAGCCACTGTAATATCACAGTCACTGTATAACCTGTTTGAAAGGGGGTGCAGAGCTCATTACAAATTCCAGTGATTCCAGAGTTACCCCAGCGTGATGCTCTGTTAAACCAGAGTCTTATTGGGGCCCAAACCAAATTTTGAGTGGGATGCAGAATTCCCAAAGATGTGTGCTTTGGCTGGTTAGATGTAGGCTGATGTTCGAGGTTTTTTAAGAAGAACGCTTTCCAGCTTCTCACAATCTGTCACGGTGCTGAATTCAATGTGCCTTGTACCATTAAGTGTTATAACAGAAAAAAGTGGCAGATCAAGAACAATTAAGTTTTCATATCATATTTTTACATGGCTGAATACTTTTTCTTTTCACTGTGCATTTGGTGTATATGAAGTAAAGAGTTAGCCTGTGACATATTTTAGTTCTAACCCCTTTAATATTCCCATCATAATGAAGAGACAAAACTGGGTTATTGTGGACAAATTTAATAGAAATATTCCTAAGAAACAATAAAAATGTTCTGTGACTAACGAAAGCATTCAAATTAACTATTCAGATGTCTAAAAGGTCCTGCTAATAACAAGTTCGTATTTGTCTGAAAAGTTAAACTATTGAAGTACAGTCAGTGTGATGGAAGTGTACAAAGTTTTGTTTAAATTTTTGGCTCCTACAGGGAAAAACTGTCTCTTTGGATTTGTGTACATCTGTTTCTATCTGAAACTTAAATCCAAAGAAACAGGAGCTGGAACAGTTTTTGGTGTTGATTCAAGTGGTGCATGAGAATTCAGGTCAGTTTTCTCACTGGATCAGTACCAATTTCACTATTTCCAGTCAAAGAAGTTATGATGCTTGTTCTTAAAATGTTCTTGAATGGGACTGCCTAAAAAACTCTAGCATGTCAAGCCAGTTCTTCTGGACTTGTGTGCTGCTCATGGAGAGATCACTCATAAGTGCTGCTAACAAATTTGCCCTTTGTGACCTCATGCTGTGAAGTTGCCTCAATAATTAAAAGAGTTCCTATATCAAATAACAAAGCCCCTTTTTTGACAGTGGAATGTGTAATGTTTGTAGATTTTCCTCTCCAGTAAGCTGTCAACATTTTCAAAGGAAAACAGGAAGATGCCTAGTGGGGAGATCACAAGGTAGGGAGTCAGGAGGTCTAGGTTTATTCCTGGCCCTGTCACCATTACATTACATGATGCACAGCTCCTCTCTGCTTCATTTTCATTATTTCCCACAACAGTGCTGTTCCTGATGGACTCTGGGCTGTGCTCTGGGTGCTGGGGACCATTGGGAAAGCTCTGCTAGCAGGAGATGTCCACAGTCATCCAGAACTCCCAGGCACATACAGCAGTGTGAATTTTCAGAAAACATCATCTGCCTCTGAAAAAAACTGTACATTTTTTTGCCTCTCTGAAAAGTTCAGCTGCTTTGCATGGAATATTAACCACTTTCCCATGAATACATGTACTGGCCACCAAGGTGCCATTATAATAGTTGTCATTTAATCCAATGTTTGTCTTAAGCAATAAATTTTCAGCAACAATCCAATAATATTACCCTGGGATCCCTAATGGCTACTTTTTTTTCTTTTCTTCTTTTTGAGGCTGAATTAACAATTACGTAATATAAGGAGGTTTTTTGTGCTTTTGCTTCATAAATGATTTTTTGTTAGGCACAGTGGAAAAAGAACACCATATAACAATTCAAAGTGAAGCCATCTGGCTTTGTGTCCATCTAACAATGTTAACAAATACCCCACATCTAAAAGAAACATGAAGCACTATTTCTGTGCCGTGTTCATTCACTTCGAAGGAGCATGACACCAACATGCATGTATTAAATGAAGCACATGCTTCTTCCCTTTTTTTCCCCATGGCATTTCATTACTTCTTTGCCTCTGTTTCAGCGATCTTGCCTCCACTGTAGTGAGCCTTAAAAAATCAGAAAAAAATTCTCAAAGCCATGATCTTGCTGTTCCACTTGGTGCAGGCTCCTACCTTGCAGCCCAGCAGAAGGCAGGTTGTCCAGGCGTGACTGCAGGTAAACTACCCCACATGAAGGGAAAATAGAAGGGAAATGCAGTTATCACCAGGATGCAGGCCTTAATTCACTTCGGAGTAACTCGTTGGCTTGTCCCATACCCTAATGGGTTTACACTTCCAGCATGTGAGTGTACTGGATGATGCAAAATAAATATGAAACATGAAAATATGAAAAATGTCTCCCTGCCTGTTTGGCATTTTGATATTGCTTGTGGGAAGAAAAAGAAAAGATCAGAAGGGATTTCAAGCTTAAATTCCTGCTACTAGGAAAGTCTTACAAGTAGTCTACACCCAGTCTTCCTTAATGTGTGGTCTCCAAGACATCAGAAGGGAGACTGTGAAATGATTGCAAATAAAATTAAAACACACACATACACACACATATTCCCACAGATGCAAACAAGCAAGCAGGCAAAACAGGAGAAAATAAAACTAAATAAATAAAACTAAATAAATAAAACTAAATAAATAAAAATCCTGTGTGGAGTCTCGCCTTAGTATTTGACTGTAGTGAAAACTATCTTGGCAAGGTGATCCTTGGATTTCTTTTTTCCTCCCCCAACCCATTAGGTGGTATTTCAGTAAGGAAGAGTGATAACAGTGGCAAAGACCTTTAGCGAAGACACAAATTTCACCAATAAACAGAGTTTGTACTCACACAAGCACAAAAGGGCTTCACAGAAAAACATCACAAATAGACATAGAGTTTGGATGGACAAGCCTGTCATTTTGGGAGTGCTTATTTTAATGCTCCTTTCTGTAAAGCCATAGGCCAACACAAATGACTCTGGCCCTTCCACCACAAGGAGGTAGGACAGCTTTGATGAAATAGCTCTGCTTGGAAGTGAAGATGGGCATCTCTGTAGCTGCAACTGTATTTTGGTTAGGAGGGAATTGCATCTCTCTTGGATTCTCCTCCAGAAGTTGGTACCTGTCTGGTATACTATACAATGAACTGCCCCTCTTGGGGGCACAGAAGAGATGGGCAATGGCCAAGGACTTGTGCTGCTGCAGATCCCTTCATCTCTCCTCTCCCACCACTGAAGGAACCGCAGGTGCCAGATAGAAGAAAATTCATAAGAGCTTCTGCAGGGCAGCTGTCATGATCTCTGCACCTCTTCAGGCCCTGGACATGTGCAGCTGAGTAAGCAAATCCATAGGATGGCCAAGATTTAAGTAAAATAAACAAATAAATTAGTTAATTAAATGTTGATATATTGATCTCCTAATTTATATATAGCATCCACAAATTATCATTTGAGCCTCTCAAAAGATGAGAACAGTTAGGCATATTCATTAGAAATTGCAGTATGTTGTTCCCGCTTCTTAAAAAAAGAAGTCCAAGGAGCCTCTTGCCTTCCAAGAGAGGAGCCAGGGGCAGGCACCAGCAGTGGTGGGACTCCAGCAGTTGTGAGTGGGCTCTGTACCAGAGTATGGGCTCCTTTCCTGGGAATCCTGATGTTTGCATGCACACACACACACGCTCAGCTAATCCAACTCCGCTGATACTATCAACAGCTTTTCTTCTTCTTTTTCATGACCATCTGTGGTTTTGACTCATTTATTCCAAAACTGTGCAGCTAACTCTGCCTAGCTATCTAAAATTAAAGATTTTAGCTGGCTTTTCCTTTTTTTTTTTCTTTTCTTTTCTCTTTTTTTAAAAATGTGGTTTCATTACAATCTGTCCTCGTTTCTGCTTTGTGACTGAAAGGAGCTCTTTTAGGTGTCCTAAGACAGAGGAGAAGGGTTCAGAAATCCTGTATGGTGTTATCTTCATTTAGGGGAATGTGTCTGAGAGAGCATTGAAATCTTCTGTGTCCGTGCCGAAGACTTTCTCTTTTTCCTGGTGACACTAGTGTTTTCTTTGCCATTAGCTCACCATGTGGGAATCGGTGTCTTAACATGCATAACAGTGCAGCAAAAGTTTAGAATATGCTACAAAGCTTAATGACAAAAATATGTGTAGAATCAAATAAATCAAAATCTTGCTTTTGGACTGGTTTCTGTGGGTGGAAGGTTGTTCTTATATTTCATTTTAAAGCCTTCATTCATTCCTCCAATAGAATGCTATCTGTTTTGGTTTTAATTTGGTCAACTTCACACAGTTTTTCACATGCAACAGTCTATAAAAAAGCAAAAGCTGCACTTACCGTTAGACAACAGATTTAAGATACCTCTTTACTATCTTGTTTCTATATCCAACATATTTTTTAAAAGTATGTGATGTTTACAGTTTGACAGAAAGTAATGCCTTTTACTCATATTAGAGAGTTTAGCACCAGGGGCCTCATCAAATGGATGTCTCTTAATCACACAGCCAAGCAGTTAGGCTCAAAGGGATGATTCTTTTTAGCATAAACTCACAAAAATACGTCTTGTTGAGGCCTCCCAATATGATGTAATATAAAAAATATATATAAACATAGGAATTATTCAGAGAGGTTTTGCAATCTTGACAAACTACCCATTTAAAGTTGGATCTTTTTCCTGAGAGGAAACGTTATTCTTAGCATCAGAACAGAGCCACTTTCAAAGTAAAGTAAGTGAAAGGGGGGCTTTATTTGTTCACAAGTAGTTCAAATTTGTATAGACCTTGAAAAAATTGCAAACGAAAAAAGTCTGTTGAATTTTGATCAACAGGTAGAGAACTGCAGTAAAAACCTTGGGGGTGTTACGAGTGGAGCAGGACGGGAAAAGTCAGGGTGGGCAACCACCCAAAGAAGCAACAGGGAAAGGTTTATGAGTGCAATATATGCTGTCAATACCTGGATTGGCAGCATTGAAGAACCCAGATGGTCTGTGTGCAGCTTCCCAGGACACCCAGACTGGGAGACACAGAGGTGGGCTGGGCAGAGTAACTGATGCCTCAACTTCTAGATGGTTTGAAAGAGGTACACACAAACCCACATCACTGTCACCAGTACAAGAAGAAGCCAGGACATGTGGGGAGGACTTAATAGGTGGCATCCCTTGTCCTATTTGCCAAGGAGTCCCAGACAGACTACCTGGATTCTCATATTTGGATGCCTGAATGCATTGATTTGGGTATATATCCCTCCTGGTGCTTGTCAGCATCAGTGAATGGACACAAGAGTGTAAATGAAATTTACTCCATTTTACAAATAAAATCACCTTCCCCTCTCCAAAGGTCTGCCTAGATCTTTGATACATCACTGGTAGTGTTGCAACATTATTTCTTACAGATGTATGGGAAATTCTGGCTTTCAAAGAACTTTGTGTGTTGTTATGAATCAGTGATTGCTCTGCTGCCTGCTTGCAGTGAGCACGGGCAGGTTCCAGCACAATTTGCCTCTAATAGCATAAAATAGGAGTTACACATCCAAACTCATCAGATGTTAGTTTAACTGTATTGGATTTGCACGGCTTTCCTTTCTGCCAATAAAATACCAAAAAAAAGGTAATCTTCTCAACATGCAGTGAAATCCTGACTCTGCTGAAGCCAGTGGCACATATCCCATTGATTTCAGAAAGGCCAAGTTTTCAGCGACAGCTTGTTCTCTTCCAAGCTGTTGAATGTGAAAGCTGAAAGCAAAGGATGGCTGCAAAGTTGCCTCCTTACCAGGCTCTCTAGAGTTAGCACTATCAGAAAGAACAAAAGCAGTAAGACTACTCTAAAAAGAGCGTATTCAACAATCAGCTGAAGTTCAAGCAGGTATTTAATAGCTTTTAAAGAACTAAACAATACCCACTCCTGTGATGATGCCTTAGGTTTTAACTTTTATATTTTTCAAATCCTGTACTGCCCAGTGTGTAACTCTGGAGTTTCTTGTCGCCTGTTAACTTCTGCTCTCTCATGCTAGGTAGATATAACAAAGCCTCTCCAGGCCTGCTCTCCAAGGACACCCAGACCATCCTAGGCCCAAAAGTATAAACCAAAAGCCTTTGAGAGGGGGGCAAGCTTGGGGAAATTACATCATTAACTGAAGCTTTAATTGGAGAATTAACCCTGATATGCAAATGAACCAAACCTATAAAAGTGTGAAGAACTCGTGACCTGTCGTCCATCTTGGGGTCCATCTTGGCAGTAGCCTCTGGCTCCCCAGGGTGTACCTTTGAAGGCCCTTCAAATAAACACCTACCTTTATTCTCTTATTTTTGTCTAGTCTCTGTTTTTAGGTGGCCTCTCAAGGCATCAGTGAGAGATGGAAAGTAAAGAGCATCTTTCCCATTAAGGTTAATGGCAGCTCAGTCCATCCCTCAGGAAACAAGCAGCAATATCTACATCCATGTCTGCACATGTCTTTGCAATGTGTTCATTTCCTTCCTATGCAGGTTTTAATAAACTGCCATCCTGTCTTAAAACAGTACCTAAAACATAGGCTGACTTTTTCATCAAAATATTTGCCAATGCAGTAGTGCTCTTTTCATCAAAATTGAAATATTTTAAAATATGTTGATACAAATCAACTCCACCCCCAAAGTCTTTCAGCACAAATGTTTCAAGAAAAGCAGTATTTCAAGAAAATAAATTTCAGCATACATTATGAAACTTCATTTCAGCATTCTGAAATTATGTTTCTATTTGTCTTGCATTAATTTTAAAATAAATTTTATAACTTATGGCATGTTATATAATACTACAGTTAGCAGATGACAACATAGCACAATGCAATAAAAACTATCATCACAGCTGAAATACTTTATTCCCTTACTGGGTTTTACTATCTTTTAAAATCATTACTGTGTGCTGCTTTCTATCACTGAATGAAACCTCTTTCCTTGATCACAGTGTCTCCCGTTTTTTGCAAAGATCTGGTATGTCACTCCCATCCAAGTATTTCCTGTTTGTTTTGGAACTAAAGAGTCTGATAAAGTCTTTCAACACAACAGAAATCGGAGACAGCTACACTGAGAAGATAAAATGCTTTCATGTGTAATAAACAGAAGCCCGACTTAATGATTATTTAAAATAAGAAAATATAGTCGCTCTGAAGTCATAAACTGATTTCAAAGCAATAAAAGTGGCATAAAGTAATATCAAAATGTAAAAATGTAAACCAATAAGCACAGCAAACATTTAAAAAATTTTAACCCAGAATTTCAAACTCCAACCCATAATTTGCAGTCTTCTAAGTAGATGATATTTTTAAAAAAATATTTTACACCATGGAGAGTAGGAAAAATGGGTTCAAATGTCATTTTTCCTTTAATTCAGAATAAAAACAAATTTTCAACAGCAAAATTTCCTGAACACATAAATTCCATCTTTTGATCACAACTGATATTTACACAAACAAGACAGAAGAAAATTCCTCTTTTCAAGAAGTGCCACATGTTATATAACAGCATGAGCCCAAGTGAGCATTTAGTCAAAACTGTTTAAAGTCAGAGTGGTATTAATAAACCATGAAGGAATTCAGTCGTTATTCCAATATCAATTCATATATCATCACCATGTACAGTGTAAGATTATATATAGATTTCTTATTAGCCAAAAATGCTGCCCATCAGCATAACCAGGAAGCACAAGTCCAAGTAAAGCTGTGTAATTATATACAAACCATTTCAGCTCACCCTTGCCAAGAAAAAACATTAACAAAAGTGTTGTCTGCATGACCAATTGATTCCTGCAGAAGGCTGAGAGCATCAGACCGTGCACAAGGCTCTTCACCTGTGATATTCGGTAACACAAGGGCCTACAACTGAGTGAACACACCTGAATATATCATGCGTAACAGCGTTTTGCCTGACCAGCATGAACTTGCCATAAAACTAGCAACAGAGGCTTTAATGTATAATTAAGAATTTACTTTTTTAAAGAATCATTTAGGTTGGAAAAGACCTCCAAGATCATCGAGTCCAACCATCAACCCAGCACTGCCAAGTCTACCATTAAACCATGTCCCCAAGAGCCACATCTTTTAACTACCTTCAGGGATGCTGATTCCACCAATTCCCTGGGTTTAAAATGTCACAAAACAATCCACTCGATAGGGCTCACCTGGCCACATATAGGTTATGAACTTTCAGCTTGCTCGTTCATTCTTTGCAGTTATTAGTTCCAGTCTTGTTTCATGAGACTCTTAAAATTCAAAGTTTTGGCAAGAGCAACCCATTACAAGAACTGCCACCACCCTGACAAAAGCTTCCACTGGTATAAAATGCTGCAGCCTACTTCATTAGCAGAGCAGATCATGTCCCAAGGTTTCATTCGTCACATTTCAACCCCACCATAAAAGAAATCCATGTCAAGACTTCTTGTCTGGTGATCAGACGCCCACATAGCTATGTCAGTGGATGAATTCATCTCCTGCATTATCACCTGTTACAGCAATTGTTTTTCTGGGGCAATTACCAAAGTCAGCAAAGAAGCTCCAAAGTGCGGCAAATGGAGGGCTCACAGGAGCAGTCTGCTTCTAATTGGGTGAAAGAAGCTGGATCATGGCCATGCCATGTAACACAGGACTATGTATTGTACCTCCTATCAGTGCAGAGGATTTTCATATTTCATGGATTCAAAGTTGAATTCGGACTGGAATGCATTTTGAGAAGACATAATGAGGGTTATAGACTCCATATTTTCCCAAATAACTTATGTAAAAGTCACGTTTGTGATTTAGCTGAGCTCCAGTAATTCATCACAAGCACTAGAGGAGGGTGGTGAAGAAGATCACAGAGCTGGAGCACCTCTCCTATGAAGACAGGCTGAGTTGGGGTTGTTTAGCCTGGAGAAGAGAAGGCTCTGGAAGACCTTATAGCAGCCTTCCAGTGCCTAAACAGGGCTACAGAAGAGATGGAGAGGTGGAGAGGGACTTTTTATGTGCATGTGTAGTGATAGGACAAAGGGGAATGGTTTTAAACTGACAGAGGGTAGGTTTAGGTTAAATATTGGGAATAAATTCTTTACTGTGAGGGTGGTGAGGCACTGGAACAGCTTGCCCAGAGAAGCTGTGGATGTCCCATCCCTGAAGTGTTTAAGGCCAGGTTGGATGGGGCTCTGAGCAACCTGGTCTAGTGGAAGGTTTCCCATGGCAGGGGGTTGGAACTGGGTGATCTTTAAGGTCCCTTCCAACCCAGACCATGCTGTGATTCTATGATTCTATGTTGAACACTTCTTCTGAAATTGGAGGCTGCACTTTCACATCCCTTTTCTTCACCCCAAGGCTGCAAAAAGGTCATGAAGAGTTACCAGAAAACACTCTTAGTCACAAGGAGCTCATTCCCTGCAGGAGAGGGAAATGAGAGGTGGCTACAATTATGGCCAAGGCTCTGCTAGCTGAGTCTGTTTGCTGGCAGCAGCTCAGTCCCTCTCAGGCAAGGTAATGCTTGTTCCTGTAGCCAGCAAACACAGCCAGTTCTCACCCTCATCCCGCGAGGCACTGAGCTGCTGCTGAATCAGGGTTACACAAAGATGAATGAGCCCAATGGGAAAGGGCAGGGAAATGGAGACAGCTCACACTCATAAAATGAGAAACACAGAGTTAGAAGAATTACAGAGACTATAAAAATCCTCTGCACTTTGGAAGGTCCTTCTACCAGCAAATCCTGGGAAGTCCTTTCCCCACAGTAATTCCTCTTCTGTATCATCCAAACCTCAAATTCCTCTCTGGAAATGAATGTGGATGGGACTATATTTCCCTGTGGTTATTGCTGAATGACTCAAAACTTTTCCCTCCCTTTTCCTGTGAGACTGAGGGGCCACATCAACCACCAGCAAAATTTTGCACTCTGTGTTTTAGTTCCGTGAAAGAAGTAGCATCTGGGCCAACAGAACAGGAAAATGGCTTACAAGTTCCAGCTTTCTTTAATTGCAAACACAAATATTACCAATATGTAAAATAAAAGACAATAACATGAAGTTAGGCTGTTTGGCTGGGTCGATGGAGGCTTGCAGGGGTGGACAGAAAGTGGCTCCATGGCAGATGTCCTGCCTTTAGTACAACATACACTACTGCTCCTATGAGCTGGGCCAAGGCAAACTGCCTCAAAGCATCCCTGTTTGCCACAAACACCCCACACCTAATGTACATTAACCTGGGCATATCTCCAGCAGGTTCTTCTTAGGACTTGTCTGGAAAGGTCAATGGGGAGGAGACCACTGTCAGGAGCAGCTTGTACTCTCCAAGCTGGACCCACTGCTGAATGTAGCAGCGCCAGCAGCTGCAAGGCTGAAGCTGCAAGGCTTCTTTGCCTTGGTCTTCACCAACGAGGTGT
This sequence comes from Lycocorax pyrrhopterus obiensis, assembly GCA_014706295.1. Lineage (NCBI taxonomy): Eukaryota > Metazoa > Chordata > Aves > Passeriformes > Paradisaeidae > Lycocorax > Lycocorax pyrrhopterus. Next base: position 104,104,870 of record JACSVZ010000002.1, read on the forward strand.
CTCAGACATTTATGCCTAGAAGTAATGGTCAGGGAGAGGGAAACTAAAGAAAAAGGAGAAAGAATTGAGTCAGAGGTTCCTTGACTCTAGGAACTAGATCTATGTCCATGGAACTAGATAGGGTTTGTCCAAGGGTCCGAAAAGGTTCAAAGGATAGTGGCTAATGATTCCTGCCACCTTGTCTGGAGACTAGTTACAAGCAAGATCTGTCCTATCTTATACCTTTATTCCTGACCTGAAGGAGGGGATAGGGTGCACTTTCATTAAGTTCGCAGGTGAAACCAAACTGGGGAGTGTATTCACTGTGCTTGGAAGCAGTCCTGGGATCTAGGCAGGCTGGAGGACTGCGCCAACAGAAATGTTTTGAAATTGAAGACCAAGTGGAATTTTCTGCTCCTGGGATGGACCAACTTACTGGAATAGGACAGGCTGGGGACTGGGAGCACGGGGAGCAGCTCCACAGGAAGGGCTGTGGGGGCTGTGGAGGACAGTGAGCTGAACATGAGCCAGAGGTGCACCCCAGCAGGGGACAGCAGCTTCCTGCTGGGAGGTTAGGGAGAAGATGGAGCTGGGCTCTACACAGTGCTCTGTGTTGGGAGGATGAGAGACAACAAGCATGAGTTGAAACAAGGGAGGTGCAGACAAGGGATAAGAAGAAACTTTTTCAGCCTGAGCCATCAGCCTGAGTCACATGCAGGCAGGGTTGCAGGTTGCCCAGAGAGGCTGTGCAGTCTCTGCCTTTGGAGCTTTCAAGACCCAAACAGGAAAACCACTGAGCAACCTGGTCTGGTCTCACAGCTGACCCTACTTGGAACAGGAGGCTGGACCAGAGACCTCCTGTGGTTCCCTCCAACATAAATGACTCCGTGTTATAATTTTGCTATCCAAGTGGATTTTGTTCTCTGATACTTCTGCATATATTTGGATATTCATTTCTTTGCGAGAACCTTGACTATGTTCATTTAATAAATAAAAAAATGGAACTTTATTACACAGGCAAGTATCTCAAGGGGCGGGGGAGGAAAGGAATCTTATGAGCAGACCAGCTGCCTGTTACCAATTTTGAAGTATATTTTCTGAAATCTAATACAAAGCAAAACCAGTAACACTCCTAAACTCAGAAAAATACATGGTAACAGAAGAAGCAAACTCTTCCCTACTTAAACCTATAAACATCCCCCAGGAGCAATGGTCAGGTGGTACTTCTGGTGCCTTGTTTCATTTTCCTTCCCCGTGGAAATGTTTTTCGCTTGTATTACATGTGGCACGAGGACTGAACTCAGTGTCTACTGCTGCTCCATGCTCCACAGTTCTCCCTGCCCTTGCAGTTATCCATTGCCCAAGAAATCCCAGAGATCTCCAGGTCATAAGGGAAAAGTTTGAACAAACAGGTGTATGTATATAGCTGTTCTGCAGTTCATGCTGGTTTTGACAGATTTTGACCAAAAATTGTTCTGTCAACAGGCATGCCTGGTCTTTTTCCATGAAGAAAACAGCATTACAAATGACAGCATGAAAATTCTGCACTTCAAAGGGTTATTTTATAAATGTGTGACAGAATTCTTTCCTCTCCATCCCAACTGTCCCTGCAGGAACAACAAAGCTGGTGAATAACGTGGAGCTTTGCTCCTGATCTCTGTGCTGTTCCCTTTTTGGGAGGCAGAGCTGGCGACCTCACTGAGCTCTGTCAGCCACAGCAGATGTGCTGTGTGAGCAGGTGTGCTCCCTCCTAGAGCAGGAGGGAGTTTTTTTCAATCTCAATACTCTGCTCTAGCACCTGCACTGAAACGGGCTAACAACAGCACTTCTTTGCTGAACTTTAAACTGAAATGCTTGGAATACTCTTTACACAAGACTCTGGAAGCCAGCTGCATGCTGAGTAGTCGTCTTTCAAGTAGAGAAAAGGATGGTCTGTACTCTGCCTGGGGAGGTCTGAGTGGCTGATGCTGAGCCTGGAAGCTGAAGGCTGTAACCCATTGCTCAGCTGGGCTTATATAGCTAATTTTATGTGGATCTGAGAGAGGTATGGATGCATGTGTTTCATTCCTCACAAATATCTCAAGTAGAGAAAATTGACTTTTCTGTTGAGGTAGAAAGCTTTGTAGAGCTTTCAAAAGACCTGACAGCCTGGAGTGACAGAAGAAAGATCAAAATCAACTTGTTCCCCTGGGTCCTCTCCACAGATATCTCCAAACACATTTGGAGTTATGTCTTCCCTTTACAGGGTTGCATGATAGATGGAAGATTAAAATCACTGGCCACCATGGTCATTCTTTCTTCATTCCTGAACTGGTTTTGGCCTTTCCTTAAAGTTACCCAATACTTTCCATTATAAGGACCTTATAGCCTTGCCAAAATTCAGTCATTCTAGCTGTAATTTCTCCTGCTGGCTGGATGCCTCTGGCTGATTTTGTTTGGACTTCTTTTGATAATTTTTTTGGAAAATTTTCAGTCATTTCCAAGAAAGAACCTAGGGGAAAATGTATATATTGTTGCCTATGTCAAAAGCCTGTAGATATTTTCCTTTAAAAACTCTCATTTCCCAGGCTTTGCATCACAATCCTGAAATCTGGTGGGTAGGTGATCTTTGTGCCTGGAGTAACATTTTCTCTTTCCCAGTGGAAGTCTACACAGCATAGAAGCAAGATGTCAACCACAGATTTGCACAGTGAAGAAAACTTGAAGTCTTGTAAGAGTTCTGCCTCACTTATTCTAAAGGTCAGAGAAGAGGCAGGGGAAAAAGAAATTTCTGATTTTCAAAGCTGAAGCTAGAGAACAAGACTGACTCTGCCAGGCAGTGCCTGTGTGATGGGAGCAACTACATTGGGTCTGGTTAGGGTGGAAGTGATTTTCTTCAAGTAGCCTGCATGGTGCTGTGGTTTAGATTTGTGACCAAAACAGTGCTGTTTTTGCTGTTGCTGAGCAGTGCTTGCCCAGCACCAAGGCCTTCTCTGCTTCTAGCTCTGCTGCCCCATGAGTAGGCTGGGATACGCAAGAGGCTGGGAGGGGACAGCTGACCAAACTGCCCAGGGACACTTCACACCATATACATCATGCTCATCAATAAAACAGGGACTTTTTGTGCTTAGCTGCTGCTTGAAGACTGGCTGGGCATCAGGCTGCTGGTGGGAGGTGATGAGTGATCGCCTTTGCATCAGCTGGGATCTTTTTTTTCCCCATTCACTTACTAAACCGCCTTCATCTTGACCCATGAGTTTTTCTCACTTTTGGCTTTCCAACTCTCTCCTCCGTCTCTCTGGGGGAAAGTGGTCAAAGAACATTAAAAGAACATCTGAGTGAGCAACTGGGTGGGAGCTGAGCTGCCACCAGCTGGCCTCGACCCATCCCAGCAACTCACCAACATCCAGCTCATTCTAGTCTGTCGCTACCCATGTTTTTCTCAACAATCCTGATAGGAACCCTACGGCTTCCTTTGCAGAAGGGCTGAGCACTGCCCCCTGACATGGCAGTCAGTGGGATGTAGCCTTCCAGCTTGTAAACACTCAGCATGACTGGAGCTGGATTGCTGGGCTGCAATCAGCAGCACACCTCATGGCTTCATGTCTCGATCATCCACCCGTGGGGTTTCACTCAGAGCCTGCCAGGGTTGCTCTTTGCAGGTTTCACACGCATAGAAAGCAGGGAGAGAAAGGTCAGAGGCAGCATCGTGTGTAGCTGAGCCTTGTGGGGCTGTCACTAGGACTTTTAGCCAGGCTTGTAAAGCAGAAACTGGAAGGTGCCCTCAGGTGTATAGTGTAAACATTGACTATAACATTGGGTACCTCGGGAAATCATTGCACTTCAAGTGATTCACTTCTTAGGAGAGAATAGCTTTAATCTTCCTGTGGCTCAGTCCTATAAAATGGAGGTAGTAATACTCCTTACTGCTTGCTAAGTTTACTTAACATTTGTGAAATGCTACCCTGACGACAGAAACAGAGGAAATCAGTAATTTTATCTTTAGAGAAGAGCATGAATGTTGCAGTGAATGGGACTAATTGGAGCAATGAAGAAAAGATAAAATATTGAATGGGTGCTCCCTAAATGAGTTCAGCCCCTTCTCTGTACCAAATAAATGGAATTACTGGAGAAAAAAATTAATACACCATTATAAACTAGTATCCATACTGATACCTTTTGTCAGTAGGAATATATATCTTGTCAATAATTCCAAACATAGGCAGGTAAATTGAAGTCCAATGGGAAATCTTTCTCCTGGCATTTCCTATCTTGTGAGTGCTTGATGTCACCACCTCAGTAATGTTCTTTGACCACAACTATTTGTGCGTGTCTGACAAAATGAAAAAGCCATGGTATCTCTCCAAAATCTTCATTAATATTTCCAGTGAGCATCTCATGCTCTGTAATCTAGGTAGAAAGAAGACAGAAGCACTGCATCAGAAGCAACTGTCAATAATATGGTCTCAGAAGCAATATATGAGGAACTATTTATCACTACCTATCTTCTGGTACATTTGTTCCTTTTGAAGTCCATTTACTGTAAAAAGAAAGGTCAATGAAAACCTGGTAAACGCTACTAAAAGTACTAATCAGAGTGGCCATCTTTTATTGTCAGTATGTCCCAACAAGCAAAACTTCAAAGGCTCAACATTCTCCATAATTTACATAATTTACATAATTTACATAATTTACAGATGTGTTCTACATAGTGACCAAAATACTTTACAATTGCAGTCATGATGTTCCCTGATTTTCAAAGGGGTTTTTTCTGTACTTTCTGGGCCAAAGTCAGAGCTGAAGAGTTGTAATTTAATATTCCCCTGGACCTACTTACACCCACTTGTTGAAGCGTCAGGGAGTCCTAATGGGTGGAACTCACAGGCTGAGGAGCCAAAATACATTGCAATAATGTTAACTTAATATAGGGAGGACTCACTGTATTTTTATGTGCTTTCCTTGCTCTGCTCCTCTCCTGTGACCAAGCAATATACAAGCCACACAGTTTCTGAGGTCTGCACTGCCAGGCAAGAGGTCAGGAAGACCACATATGGTATTTCAGTACCTGAAGAGACCCTACAAGAAAGATGGACAGGGACTTTTTACAGGAGCACGCGTGACAGGACAAGGAGGAATGGGTTCAAATTGAAAGACAATAGGTTTAGATTAGATATTAGGAAATAATTCTTTACTGTGAGGGTGGTGAGGCACTGGAACAGATTTCTCAGAGAAATTGTGGATGCCCCATCCCTGGAAGTGTTTAAGGCCGTGTTGTACAGAGCTCTGAGCAACCTGGTCTAGTGGAAGGTGTCCTTGCCCACAGCAAGGGGGGTAGAAGTAGATGATCTTGGAAGTTCCTTCCAACCCAGGCCATTCTATGATTCTATGACTGTATCATGCATTTGGACTTACCATGTGAGTCTTTACTGACATAACCAGCAAGTCTGGTGAGTGGACACAGCTGAACCAAGCTCTGTTGGTGTCTGTAAGTTGTTTACACCGGCTTCCACTCCTTCTAGTGCCAGATGCCCTTACAGAGACAGCTCTGTGCACCACTTTACCTCTGGGAGAGGCTGCACAGCCAGATTGGAGCATGCAGAACACACCCAGCTGAACCCCAGATGTGTGGCATGTAATGACAGCAGAATGATGCTTCTCTGGGCTGACACAGCCCAATTCTGGGTTCCTGCTGGCTTGCTCCCACTGAAGATAGCCATAAGCTGAATGTCATTGGCACTTGGACAGTCTTAAAAACATGGAGAGACCTTTGCTGCTTTCTATCAACATAAATCGAACTCTGGCCAGTATCATTTTGATATACTCCAGCTGAAGAGCTGACCTGGTTAGACCTCAGGTAAAAAGAATATATACCTGAGGCAATCAGAATTATTTTTTCTGTGTGTTGGAAGAAACACATTCTATGAGCAAACAAAATGTCATAAGTAATGTATAAAAATCTGCTTCTGCAAAGATCCTAATAAAATTAGCACTAATTATTTGGTCTTGGTTTTACTGTCTTCAACATTTAAGCCCTCTAGCAGTACTGGAATTACTTTTCATTATGGAAATTTTGGAGTGCAAATGTCCAATATTTCATTGGTTTGGATATTAAGCAGATACAACAGCTACAATTGTTTTAGACAATTTTGACAAAAAATTGTGCAAGGAAATTGGTCTGTAAATTGCCAGAATAAAATTTCACAAACTTTCTGAACTGCAATCTCTCTTCATTCAAAATATGAAAAAACACCACAATTATATGTTTTATCAAATATCAAAAATATGAAAGAGTGGTCCCTCAATCTCATCCACAGATAATTGTAACAGCTGTACTTTTACTTGCATTCCAGCATTTTGCTTTTCTTTAAGTTTAGTGCAATGTGACTGTCCAGCCTATTCTAGACCTGTCTTCCTTTTTTCCTTCCAAAAAAGTCAGTTTCTAAAAAGGTCACAGCAATTGAAAGACAAGAGAACTGGCACATGAGCCTTTGCATGATTAGCATCCAAACCATGGCTAGAACAAGTCTGTATCTCTGAGTAATTCTGGCATACTGAAAAGACAACCAGGTGTTTTGCTGCTTTCAAAATCTCCCTCAGCCTCACAGTTAATCAAAAAATATGAAAGGAAAAACAAAAACCAACCTCACTTGCCAGGGACAAGTCTAGATAACTAAATATTTTCAAATTACAATGCTAATTACCCAGATTAGGAAAAGGCTCGTCTGCAGATTTAACAAAATTATTAGCAAATAACTTCACCATTTGTTCAGGATCATTTACAAACTCATTACCCAGATCCAAGGATAATGTCTTCACTCTGGGCACAGCTCCAAAATGGTCATTAACAACAATATGAAATTGTTGCGCAGAAAAAGATTTATCATTAAAATATGTTATAATACTCAACTCTTACTTTTCAAATGCACATTTTGTATTGAACCCAAATGGTACTTACTTCAGACAAATGATCTTCCACATATGGCTCCCGTGTCACATGCAGTTCTCCTCAATGATGCATGCAATTATTTTTCAGACATTTTTAAATTTCATTTCTGCCCTTTGTATTGCATGTGTGTTCAGGCTGTGAGAAGGCTGCCGACCAAAAGAGAATGCCATACATACCTCCATGTCCAAGCACCAAGGCTTCCAGTATCTCCAAGACTTGCCAAAGAGCACAAATTTTGTAGGTTAGGCCCTGGGAATGAGCCAGGTGAGGATAATGGTCTGTTGTGAAATGGAATCAAAGCAAACAGGAACTGAGCACTTTACCTGTGGTTTAAATCACTTTAGCACAGCCTGCACAATTTATTCTAAAGTGAATACAGAGAGGTTAAACACTGACATCCTTCTCTCTTGGATTACTGCTGAATTTGAACACATTTTGCAGAGTAAAAGTGAGTGAGACCCACTATAAACAAACATCTTTGATATTCCAGAGGAGACTGTAGCAAGGAAAAAATAAACAATGCACATGTGGTTGGTAAGTGCCTAAAGTCACACTGTGCCACAGTAACTGCAAAGCACTCACTTGGGTACCTTATTTCAGCATTTGATGAATAAATTGTAATAGTTCAATATAAACAAGCCATATTAGGGCAATATGTAAACATTTCTAAAGAAGGATGATTTGTTTAGATCCTTTAGTCCTTCTCTGAGTCTGAATCTGGCTGCAACATGAGATCACTTTGTGACAGGCAGCCCATCATGGTAGTAAGCTGCTGTTATATTATTATTGTTGGATGAAAAAACAGGCCTCATAATTTATGTCCTGGACTAGGGTAACAAAGAAGCCCCTAAAATGAAGCATTTCTGTGAAATTAGTTTCCCTAGAATGCGGTCTAAAGTTTCCTAAAAATAAAAGAATATGAAAATACACTTGAAGCTTTTTCTGAGAAGATCAGTGGTTTTCACCGGAAAGGCAATATAACTGTGTTTGGCAAATTTCACCATAGCTTTAAATGAAACTTGAAAAATATGAAAGAGTGTATAAAAGTTAAAGTTTGTGAAGGCCTGTGACAGGGCAACACAGTATTATGTTTCCCAGCACAATACAACCCTGTGTTATGTAGTGTACTGCACCCTAAATATATATGTATTCAGCTGAACATATACAATAATGTATATACTCTATCATATCAATTATCCACTGATAGTCATTAAGTGTGCCTCATCAATTACCCCATCTCCACGAACCATCAACAATCTGTCTTCCCCCTCATTAATCCCAGGATTGCTAAGGGTGGTGATGGTGTCTCACACCTACACTTTCCTCTGGTGGACAGACATAGATCAGCGGGAAGGAAAAATGAATGCTCACTTCAGAAACTAAAACATAAAATACTTGGGTTTAGAGGAAAGATTTGACATATGAAACAGTTTGTGAGTTTCCTGCATTTCCTTACTAACACTAGGTTTTTATAGCAGTATTAGCAGAAGCTCATCAACCATTTAAATTAACGTGTTTTTACATATACTTTCTTATACATTCCTAACATACATATAAGAAATCCAGTGTGGAATTCAACTTACATGATTAAAAGCCAATATAGAAGCTTACTCTAGAAATATGAAGCGTCCCACTGTGCTCACAAATTAATAAATATTTTCAAGTCACAAGAATGAAGGCAGATCCCAGGCCTACTGAATCAATCATAAGCTCTATATGAATTCAAAATACTAATCATTTTTCTTTCAATTAGTAAGGAACATCTTTTCCTCAGATGCAGCAATTCTCTCATCAGTCTCTGCAATTTTGGTTGCTACCCTTCAGCTCACTAACGTTACTGTATGAAAAACCACAAAAGTGTTTTCATTTACTGCTTTTGAGTAATTTTCTAAATTCCTGCACAGTCCTGTTCCTTGCACATCCCGATGACACAGGTTTAAAGCCATAGTCTTCTCTCTTCATCTTTTTTTACAGCATTCCTTCTGCATTGTGTTTTCAAACAGAAGTACCCTCCTATGGAGAAATGGGGCTTCATTATTGCTTTCATCCAGTCCATGAGAAGTGATGGAAAGATTTCTTTTTGGAATCATACTCATGGGCTTTGGATCGGAGTCTCGATAGCTTTTAGCTTTAAAAACTGAGCTTTATCGATTCTTCAAAAGAAAAATTGTAAATTAATTTAGGAGACTCACACCACCAACTAAGGATGAATCTGTCTCATAAACACTGTGGTCCTAATCCAACAACGCTACAGGGCACCCGTAATTACCTGATGTCTGTACTCAGATTTAAGTGTTTTACTCATATTATTCCAGTCAACCGCTAGAGTGTAAACTAAAAGCTAAGTCTCTTTGATATCTGAGCCCTGCTTTAAAGCAGCAAATGGCTACTGCAGCTGGTATTTCAATATTTTCATCAATCCCAAACGAAAGGTACTGCCTCCAAATCAGCGAAACATGCTCAAGCTGATGTCAAGTAAGAAAACCAATCAAGGGAATTCAGATTTCTGAATCTGTTCTTTCATTTTTGCTCTAGAATGACTACTTTCAGTGGATTTAAGCCTCCATTCCTTGCTGATATGAGATCATACTTGATAGGTTTCCAATGCTTTCTGACTTGGTGTTAAATTAATGCTGTGACCCTGAGCCATGACCTTTCTGGTACACTATGGTCCTTATTGCAGCTATAGACCCTCTGAAAAGACCATGTAGTATAATCATTTCTTTGGGCATCCCTACATTCAACAGGCTGTGATACCTCTAACCAACGTGCAAAATCACGTGCATCTTCTCACTGCATCAGGAAGGACTCTCTGGTGCCTCCACTACTTCGTTCATCCCCAGAATGAACTGGTGCACATTGCACCTGCCCTGCCTCATCATCATTGATGTTAATACTCAAAGCTGGATCATAAACATTTATCGCTGTCTTCAATTGCCTAAAAATTGGTAGCTTTGCAGAAAATCAAACCGTGCCTTTCATGAAAGGAGGAGCCTGGAAACGATCCCTTATTCCTGGCAACATCCAGAACTAGAAAAATAAAAGATGACTGGCCTGTATATCCCTAATCCCACAAATATTTACACACACTCTCCAGTAGTACACGCAGTCCCACTGAATCCAACAGGACTACTCGTGGCCCCTCGTTCAGCGCCAGGGTGAATTTCGTACATCCTGCAGCCTCCTCCCAGCCGACAGCTACGCACCCCCGCTCCAGGATCCCTCGGTCGGGATGCACGCTGGCGTGGGGAGCCTGGAGAGGTCACACTCGTGAGGAAACCCCCGGCTGCCTGCCACGGACGTGGGGAGTGCAGGGACGGGACCGTTCTCCTGCTGGGAACACCACGTCCCACTTGAGCTCCCCCGGTCACCGAGGGGTGCCCTGTACGTCCCGTCCCGGGCTGCTCCCCACGGACAGTCCCTGCTGCCCACGGCCCCGCGGAACCCCGCGGCCCGGGAACCCCGCGGTCCCGCGGGACGCGGCGGGACGGGGTGCGACGCCCCCAGCCCCATCCGCCGGCGGGACCCCGAGCCCGCCCCCGCCGCCCGGCCCCGGCCGCGGCCCCTTCCCCGGGGCGGAGGGAGGGAGGCGGGGCCGAGCCGCGGCTCCGCGGGGCCGGGCCGGGCTCCGCGGGGCTGGCGGCGAGAGCTCGGTGCCGCCTGCGGCCGAGGAGCGAGGGCGAGCGGCAGCGGCCGGGGCTGCGCAGCAGGGCCCGCGGCGGGGGCATGGCCCGGCAGTAGGCAGGGAGCGCTCCGCCGCCCGCCGCTCCCGGCGGCAGCCCCGCCGCGCCCCGTCCGTCCTATGTGACCCGCCCCGGCGCCAAGATGAAAGGTACGGACGGGAGCGGCGCGCCCGCTCCGCCGCCCGCACACGTGTGCCGCGGGCACCGGGCAGGGCAGGGCAGGGCAGGCGGCATCGGCAGCGTGCGGGAACGCCGTGCGGGCCGGCGGCGGGCAGCGTGCGGGCGTGTGGACAGTCTTCGGCAAGGGGACATTGCGGGCAGGGCGCTCTGCGGGGAGGGTGCCCGCGGGGTGAGCCGTACCCAGCAAGGTGCTGGCAGGACACGGTGCGGGCAGGTGGCGGGCAGGGCACGCCGGCTGCGGGCAAGGCACGGGCAGCCGGTGCCGGGAGAGGCAGAGCGAGGGTCTCACCGCGACCCCGGTGTGCGGGGTCTGCGCCGCCGCCGCGGCTTGGCGTCCGTCGGTCCCGGTCCGGCAGCGGGCTGTCCCTGTGTGAGTGTGTGAGTGTGTCCCGGCATGTGTGCTCTCCCCAGCACGGTTTCTCTCGACACCCAACTTTTATTTTCTCCCTCGCCGGTGCTCCGAGAAGAAGACTTGCGTTTCACCCTGCTTTATTTGTTTATTTTTTGCCAGCGTTTTGCGATGTTCTTGGTGTTGCTTCTAAACATCTGGCAGTGATTAGGTGCCAGTAGAGGCTTAACTGGCTTGTGAAATGTATTTGGCGTATTTCTCCTCTACATCCACCGACTGGAAAATTTTTGGTCTTTACTTTGCATCTGTTCAAACTGTCCTTTTTCCTCCCTTCCTTCTCTTTTTGTTTTAAATGGGTGAAACACTTGACCCCATCCTACATAGCTGTGACTGAGAGGTATTACATACTTTAAAACGAAATAAAGAAGCAGATTGCCAAATTGCTACACTGTAACCTAGTAAAGATGTAGGGGGGGTGGGGTGCAAGAAAGCCTTCTGTTTATGAAAATTGATAGCCTTACAGCAAAAGGCAGAGGCTTTACACACTGGAGAATACTTACAATGAAAACATCAAAGGACATTATGGAAAGTTTAGGAGTTAGTTGGGACTTTGTGAGAGTTGAATCCAGTTTTTCTTCAGAGGCAAAAATAAGCTTAAGGAAAAGACATACATATATGAAAATTGCTTTTGGGCACCAATGTGCCTGTTCTTGGATTGCAGAATTTTATTCCAGATGCCAGGAGGCCAGTAAGCATCATGATAGTTACACTGAGTTTCCAGAGTCTAGGACACCAAATGATGTGATTATTTATTCACTTGCCAGTGTAGCTGCCTGAAGGGAGGAAAAACTTTTAGGGGGCATTTATTTTGCAAGCCCACACGCACTATTTAAGTTACTTCTGACACTGTGGTATGGTGTCTCTCCAGGGCCATGCAACATATTAAAAATAATATATTTACAATATTCTTTATTTATAGGCCGCTCATGCCAAAAATTTTGTCATTATCAGCATAAATGTAAGGGCAGGAACAAACCAAAACAATTGGGATCTGGTAGTACAAACCTGTGCCTGTTATCACTGAAAGCCTTGCACTCCATTCTTTGGGGTTTTGGGGAGACGTGGGATGCAAAGGACCAAGGATGGGAATAACACATAATGCAGCCTGTGTCTCCTTCCATTCTGCCTCCAGTGCTCTTTGCAAAGCAGAGAAGTGGCACTCAAAGGGAAGATGTAATTCCTGCTCCTGGGAGCACTTGCTGGTGCCTCACACTCCATCAAGAGGGAGTGCTAGTCCTTACCATTTGGTTTCCCTAAGCGTGATCACAGCCATCTTTATTTCTTTCTCCCAGAAAGTTACAGAAATCAGTAATAAAACATGCAAAGAAGGACATTTGAATGACTGTGCTAATAGCAAAAGAAAAGCTTCAAACAAATGATCACGTCAAGTGCCTTTGCCAATGTTAGGGAAGTTGGAGAGCCAAACCAAATTTTGACTTGGTGATTTCCTTTTCTGGGTATGGACTTGGCTCTTCATATTTTCTCTTTAAACTTGATGGTAGTGATAATTGTAGGACTGTATAACTTGGTAAAGTTACACATTTTTCTCAATAAAAACAAAAAGATCTGTTGATTGCAGCTGTCTCTGTATCTACTCTCTCTGGAGAATGAAGGAATATCTAAATAATTACATCACTAAATATCTGTAAGGAATAAATTATATTTCCCATTGCTGGTATTTGTAATGTGTTATGTTTTAAATCAGTAAAACAAATTGAAGTTTATGTTCAATATGCTGGCAGTTTTATTTCCAGCAAACAACACTGAGCTCACAAACTTTGTGATTATTTTTAGTAATAATTCATGTGATTTATATGTGGATCTGACTGCTTTAGGGTCAGATTTATCTTTATCAAATGATACTTCTAAGTTGTAGTTATTTACTGGGGTGTGAAGGAGTACTTGTTGCCTGGGAAACAAATGAAAACAGCTTCCTCATAGTCAAACACCACCACATGTTTGAAAACATTGGCCCTAATTTAAGACAGGGACAAGCATCGTTAAAACTGAGAACTTCTTCCCATATATCTGCAATATATTTTGTAATTACTACTTTAAACTCCATCTGTAATCACTACTGTCATGGCAGTGCTGGTGATAAGTGTTTTCCTCTGAAATATGGGTACTGTTTGGATAACATTAATACTAATGCCCAAACTCAGGCAATGACAAAGTCAAGGTGGTCATTTTGGGAGTGTTGCTCCAGGATGACAGAGAAGCTCTTAATTATGATGCTCAAAGTAGCTTAGCTGCTTCTTTCCACCACTCTTCTGCCTCCCCTACCTCCTCCTCCTCCTCCTCCTCCCTCTCTGCCATTACAAGCACCTTGCTACGTACCACTTGTGTAGCCATGGTGCTGGAGGACAAATCATCTAGGATCCTGTGCTTGAGTACTGGGATGTGCTCAAGAGCTGGAATGTGACCAAATCTTCTGTCTTGTGCCACTCCTCTCATTTGATAAAAAAAGATGCACAAGGAAAACCAGGTTTGTCCTTGGTTGTGTTCCACTGGAACCAGTGAGGCCCGCAGTGCCCCAGGAGCAGCCTGGCCTGAACGCCTGCCTTTCTCAGCATCACCCCTTTGCCTCAAAGGCAGCTCAGTGTGCGCCATGCACAGTTCACAGTAGATAAGAGTACACTGAGCTCTCACAGGATATGCCAGCTCAGTTTACCCCAAGTTTGCCTTACACAGTGAACACTTTATCAGACAATTAATTAACATATCAGCCTGTATTGATACAATTGTCTCTTCTGTGGGATTTAGAGCCTGGATGTAATTTGCAAGTGATGCCTACATTTGCAAAAGCTGACTGTGCATGCAAGTTCAGTTGTTCTTTCTTGACCACCTTGAAAAGTCTTAAATAATCTATTTGTATGATGTTTACCTTCTTGAGAGGTTTTGTCTTTCTCTCTGTTTTGATGCCACTGCTAATTTTAAAGAATAAAGGAATAAAAGTTATAATTTTGTAACACTGGAGGAAAGTCTCTTTCTCCTTTGTGTGCACAAAATCAAATGAACAGTCATCTGCAAATAGGTCTTTCCTGGTTAGAAACTTCAAACCAAGAATTTCAAAAAAATCCAGTCCAGAGCATTTTGCAGAAGCCAGAAAGCATCTGAAAACCAAGGATTAGAAGTGGAGAGATCCAGTAACCTTTCCGTAGTCCAGATATAACAGAGCTTATATGAATATAGTAACATAAACATGAAACATATGCAGGAGGTCTGAGTGGTGTGTGTTGGACATGTCACAGGACCCTACAGCAGAAGTTCAAAGGCATGGGCAGTTATAATAAATGTGTGATAAAACACAGAACAAATCCTGAGCAACACTACTTTACAGTCAGTATGTGTCCTGAATTGGTTGGTAGCACAGAGGATTTTAAATATATGGACGAGAAAGATGCAAGCATGTGTTAAAGGATATTCTTATTAACAATATAGAGGAAAACAGAGTTATGAAATTACAAGAGAAATCTGTTATTGCACAGATAGTAATGTTACTATACAACTGCAAAGGATATTGAGCAGAATTAGCATATACGCTATTTATGACAGGAGCGTTTTCAGTAAGAACTTGTAATTGTGCATCATTGCTTCAATTCTACTTTTCCAGCCACATAGGACTGAATAGGACATAAGAATAGCATGGGCAAGCCTATCTCTGTGAAGAAGGGAGTTGTTTAAAATCTCCTGTGGCTCTTTCTTCTCCTACTTTGGATAACGTAGATTCATTTTAGACTGATTTTGCTACAGCTGAGGGCTGAATAGAGCCCTTATTTGTCACAACCACTAAACAGTTTACTTAGATCTACACTGAAAGACTGTTGTGCCCAGAGGTTCAGGCACTTCTGCCTGCTAGGATAAGGAGGGAAAGGTAATCTTGCAGAGAGATAGAGCTCATCAGACCTTGCAGAGATAAAACAGAGTAAAATAAAGAGAGCTGGGAGAAATGTCAAGGATGAAAGCAGCTCAGTACTGCAAAGGATGCATGCCCAGTTATCTTCAGCTTCACAAAACGTTCCTTATCCTGAGGTTCTGTGTGTCAGAAGAGACAATCTCTCCTTCCAGCCCTCCCCCTTGGAAAGCAAAATAAAGACGCTTTTTACAAGGCATGGAAAGTGAACCTGATCTTCCTCATAATGTGAGTGTGGTCTGTGTGAGTGAGGGAGCAACCTCAGATTAATTGTCTTTGGAGTTTGACCACTTCCACCTAAAACTGCAATCCCTTTTGGTGCATAAATTTGAGGTGCAGACTGGGCCATCGCTGGGGAACAAAGTGAATGAATTATGGGAGGTAATAGAGACGTGTTGTTAGGAATGTGTATGCCATTTTAATACTGCTATTGATTGCCTCCTCTGACATACAGACAGGGAGGCACAATTTTTTCAGTGCACCAATGAGAACAGATCTGTTTGCTCTTAAATCATTATTTTGAAATACGATATGATTTAAACTTTTAACTTCTAAGGTTGATCCTCCACACCACGCAGCTGCTCTTGACCCCAGTATGGTAATGATGCTGTGTGGCACTTATGGGCCAACAAGTTGCGTTCAAAACCCCCTGTTTAACCCCTATTCAAAACCCCCTATGTCTTCATCTTGCGCCTAAAAAATAAAACTAGAGTGACTGTTGTTATACCTCTAAATTTCACAATCTTCTGTCTTTTTGTGTGTGTTCTTAATGTAAGTGCTCACATTTTTTGGGCATAGCAGTGGGGGAATAGATGAAGACTAAGATATTAAAATGCACTCATTTGTCATGGTTATTGGTTTTGTTTGTTTTATGCATGTGTTAGGTGATGAGAGACACCAGCCAAGTCATAGGATAGTACTGAGGGAGGATCTCATATAGGACATTGCCTCTTTCAGTCACTAACATAAGCAGATAAATTTCCCAAATCAGCAGTTCAGGATAGGACAGAGCTGAGGAAAAGCCTCCATTTTGTTGCCAGAATCCAAGCTCATCCAACAACAGAATCCAAACAACATCCCAAAGGATGCTTTGGGATGCAGGGAGGTGGGCTCTCTTCCAGTACTGCCTCAGCTGAACCTCTGCCATGGCTGCCTTAAAGACCAGGTACTCTGCAAGTGCAGAATCCGTGTAATCCCTGTCCAGAGGAGTTTGCTGCGTCACAAGCCAGACAAAGGAAGGGGTGGATAATACGGGCACAACACACTCAGCAAACAACAGTGACTGTTAGTTTGACATGTCAGCTTGGGATCCTGTCAATCAGGAAGTGCTTTAAGTGTGGGGTAGGATTTTATGAGGGAGGGCTTATCAAAATAGAGGCAGAGAGCAAGACTTGACCATGTAAAGGGCCTATAAGGAAAAAGTAGTGGAGAAAG
The DNA here is from genome assembly GCA_014706295.1 of Lycocorax pyrrhopterus obiensis. Classification (NCBI taxonomy): domain Eukaryota; kingdom Metazoa; phylum Chordata; class Aves; order Passeriformes; family Paradisaeidae; genus Lycocorax; species Lycocorax pyrrhopterus. The sequence goes on from JACSVZ010000002.1 coordinate 104,121,393, forward strand.
GTAGAATAAGAGGACATCTGAAATAAAGCATCTGTGAAGAGAGAGGGGAATGAGCAGCCTATTAGCACAAGCAGGAGACTGTCCAGAAAAAAAGCTATGAAAACCACTGGAAACTAATTAGACTGATGAAGTCATCAACATCTGAAGGCCACAGCTGCTTGCTGTGCTTCTGCTGGCTCCATTTCACCTCTAGGTCAGCAGTTTGAATGTAGACCCAGTTAATAGTGAGCAGAAATGCATATAAATCTGGTGGCAGCTCAAAAAGCTTTTGAAATGTGATATGAGAAAGATATTGGTGTCGCTGTTCTCGTCTGCCTGAACAGTTGTTAATATTACAGAAACCTCACAAGTGGATGAGTTTTGCCTTTCAGTGAAAGTGCTGAGATGGAGAGAGTGGGCAGAAGCAGCTTTTTTGACACTGCAAGCAGTCTCTCATGAAGGAGATGCACTTGTTACACAGTTCTGAGCAGAGTTCTTCATCCATGCTGATTCATGAGTTAAAGAGAGGAATATTGTGATTTTCATCTAATGGGCACAGCTTCTTTCCAAATGATACAAGTAAGAATCTCTCCTTGATAATATTAGAATGATTTTTGTGGAGTTGCACTGGAATATAGCTCTATAGTTCCCATTAAGTCAGTAGGAAATGTAGGGCTCTAACCATTAAAGCCCTTTGAGATAGAGATTTATTTTAGAGGAGACTCTTACACTGGATGTCATTTTGACTACAAATTAATCTTACAGTCTGAGTTCCCAGCCTGGTACTTAGGGGTAAGTTCTAATGTACTGTAATTCAAGTTTTCAGGGGGTTATAAAGGAACTTCTAAAATCTGAAACTTGGCATGACTATTTTCAGCCCAGATGCTTCATTCTCTCCTGGAATAGATTTTCCCAGATTTTGAAATGCAATGTAGAATATTAGTGTGTTTTCTTTATTTAAGACTTTGAACAAAGTCTTTAAACAAGGACTTTGTATTCATGTTTGCAGCACACAAGTGTTCCAGAAATTATTGGATACCACATGTCTGCAGCCACCATATGACCCAGCATCTCTAATGGTTCTGAGGTCTTCTTTGCTTCGTTAGTTAATTAGGTTTAAATGGCTGAGCAGGGTGTACTGTTAAAAGGAGACAGCAGGACATGTACATTAGCAGTGTACTTTCTGTAACACCTTCCATGTGCCAACAATGACACCCGCGAAAGGAAGGGGCTAAAATGGAAAAAACTTCCCTAAAATCACCTTGCACCAAAGGTTCCTTAGATCTGGTGCGGTGGTTTTATGACCTGTATTGTCTCAGGGGCAGATTTAGCATCCATTTTGGCTCCAGGCCAGCTCTTTCTTACTTGACCTCAGAATGACTCATAAGTGATCCATGATTAATTTATTTAAGATTTAAGAACAAGAAATTAAGCAGTTCTATTCCACAGATTTGCTTTGCTGCTAGCAAATTAATCAAATGAGAGTCTAATTTGTTTTAGATGAAATGAATTCCCTCTGTTCGCTGCGTTAATCCCCAGCTGAACTGCCTTTTTATAATTCCCACTCCCTTGAAGCATTGTACTGTAACTTATTTAACTCCACAACTGTATTTACTAGAGGTGTTGCAGTAATAGCTTATAACTGGAGGGCAAGTGGAATTTGGCATTGGTACTCAACAGGGCATGGAGATTGCCAAAATATCTCAAAGGTGGTTTTTTGGGGGTTTTTTTTTTTTTGGATCAGAACTCTTGCTTTGCTCTGACTCCCTAAAACATTTGACTTATTGCTGCTCAACTACAGTCAGACAGTGATTTGTAGCAGTTTGCTGTAAGCTCCCCATGACAATCTGTTCTAGCATCCAAGGAGACTCTTGTAAACCCAATAAAAAAGGAGATCTCCGGTGGCCCTTCCCCTACATGGTTAAATACAATTGGTTGCTCACACATGTTTCTGTTCTGCCCAAAGCTCGCTCACCTTTTTTATGGACCTTCCTGCTGCCAGAGTTCTGTACAAGTCAGTGGAATAAGAGACCAGCTTTTTATGTTTCTTCATCTTTCTTATTCTGGATTCCCTATCTTTTGGTTCACAGTTGAGAGCTCATTTGTGCGTCTTATAACTGAGTTAGGGCTGGTCTTCCCAGTACTAAAGAGTTAATTCTTGTGACCAGGACATAACAACAAATTCTGCTTGATTGTCTGCTTCAAGGAGGAGTCTGCCCCTCATATTTTTCACCCATGAAAATAAGCCTTGCCTACATATTAATGGATGTGTATGTAACAGAAATACAGCATTCATTCCAGTCCTCTTTGCAACTGCAAAGGACTGGATTTAAACTAAAGAAAAATATTTCTAACTTAAGCTTTCACAATGTCAAACAAACCCCTCCTACACCAGTTGCAGGCCCACTCAAGTATGGGCACCATTGATGTGAAAATGCAGAACTTCCGTTTCTAAGATCAGCCACTGGTGCTCAAAGCTCATGAATTTCTTTCACACCGATTTCTGATACTGCCTTTAAAAGCATAAGTCATTAAAACATACTGGAGGTGTTCTTAGTATTTGCTTTCCTACTTGGTGTATATTTTCTTAAGCTCTGTAATTCATAACAGATCACATTTTCATGATTTTCACTAGAAAAGCTGTTACCTTTTCAATGAAAATTTAGGTTCTCCTGTATTTTTGTGATTTGAATCTATCAGGAAGATTTGAGATTTCTGTAGAATTTGTGGCAAAAGTTTAATATTTCCAGGACTGGAACAGGGAGCTGAGAGTCAAGTTTCTGCTGCCTCCAGTGAGGACAATGCTGCCCAACAGGCATGGGAGGAGCAGGCTGGGTGCAGGGCTTTGCCTTAGGACTTAAATTTATAGGCTTGTATGTCAACTTAATTTTTAATATTTCGAACACAGACTTCTTTTGAGGTAGGACTTTCAACCCATCTTAGTCTCTTTTTCCAAAGGGCTGTAATTTCTGAATGTTTAGTCTAAGCTTAGTGTATTAATTTCTTCCATCTTTATTTTCCTTAAACTTGTTACATTACAGTTAATATTGTAAAAGATTGTATTTGCATATGATTTCAGCAAAGTTGCAGCTGTGACTGAAAGAACACTGAGCTTTGTCTGTTAAATAATTTTCATGGACTTCCATTAAAATTACATTGACTGCCCCTTGCAAGATCAGCTCATGGAGACTGAAAAGCATTTTATGTGATGTTTGAGATTTTTGTGAGCAGAGAGATGGGTCACCACTTGATATAACTGTCCTTGCCCATCTCCACTTCTTTGTTTCAAATACTACAAGTGCTCTTCATAATTAGGAGGTGAAAGAATAATTATTGAATAAAGAATAATTATTATATAGAATTATATATAATATTAATTATATTATAATAATATAATTATATTGAATAACTAATGAATAAAGTATTCAAAGCTTAAGGAAAAAACCCATCCCTGGCATGAATAACATGCAGCATCGCAAATACTGAAAAGCATATATGTATATATTTAAAAGTACATGTGTGTACTGAAATATGTAAAATGTGCATATATAAATATATGTTGCAAATACAGAAAAGGCCAAAGAAACAAAAATGTGATTAAAGTTGCAAAAGCCAATGCTGTTGGGCTAAGTGTGAAAAACAAGACAACTAGGGAAGGGGCTATCAGCCTGGGAGGAAGGTCTTGGAGATGTGGTGTGGGATGAAGCTGCAGGATTTAAAGGTGGCCTGGCTGTACACATCAGATACCGGTGGGATAAGCCAGGTTACACTCCTGAGAAACAAAGGAGGCGATTGTGTTGCAGCCTGATAGCAGGAGAGGGCAGGAAGCTAAGGGCTCTGGAGCTGTTATCTTATTTTGCGCGGCGTTTTATCTTTTGTGCAAGAGGGGAAGATTTTTCCTGAGTAGCTCACTGTTGGGATGAGAAGTTGGTTGTTGACTGTTTATGGTTTATTGGTATTTGTCTTGTGTAGTTGGGGAGCCTTGTCTTCAGATAGCATTCAGGACAATTGTGAGGGTGTGTTTGGTTGTTTTTTTTTAAAGGTTTCTTTCTGCTTTCAAAACCAGGATGTGTTTGTTTTGCCTAAGGAGCATCCGCAGGCTCTTCCACTTCTTAAATGCACATCTGAATTGGGAGTCTAGCTAAAGATATGGACAGGAGCACTACTGGCAGTAAGCAAAATGTCTTACCTGGTGTTTTTAGCTGTGTACTCAAAAGTGCTGCCTGAGTAAAGGGTGATGTTCTGCAAAATGATGCATTTCATGGACTCAGCTGCTGCTTCAGGCAAAGTCTCCTTCAGACTTCTGTGCGTGGCACCTCGCAGGTCACAAGGAGGAACAAGTCAGATTTCCTGCTGGAGACATGCACTCAAATCGTTTAGGCTTTGTTGAGCCTGGATGCAGACTGTATCTTTACCTTTGAATTCATCCCCCCAAGGCTCTGTGCTGGCCCAAGTTAGCTGTGGCACCAGTTAGCCCAGTTTTGTGATGCAGAGCAGGCCAATCATGTGCACTAAGTCTGTGGGCATAAAAGGTCTAACTAAACACAGACTTCTCACTCCATCACATGTGTTTATCTGCTTTGAGCTTGCTTTTCCTCCACCAGTCATTAGATGCTTCCTCTGGGAAATACAGAACTGGGAGAAGAACAGCCTGGGCTGTGCTACCCTCCCAGCAGTTGATGCAGAGGCTGGTGCAGGCGATGAGGCAGGGCTTTTGCCTTTCCTGACTCAGCAGAACAAGGGGTTGTCTTGGTGAAGGAGGCTGAACACATGAACACAAACATATCCTTTTTTTTAAAGAAGTCATGGGTGTATTTCTTTTGCTGATGCCAGCCTTTGCTGCAGGAAGGAAGTGGAGAGAAATTTAGCTTCTGACAAAATAAACTTGTGATTATTAGCATATTACTGCTTGCTAACTGTAAAGATGAGAACAAAAGGCATGAGGGAATCATCAAATGATAGAATGTGCTGAGTTGGAAGGGACACGCAAGGATCATCAAGTCCAGCTCCTGTCCCTGCACAGGCCAGCCCCAAGAATCACACCATGTATTTGAGAGCATTGTCCTAATGCTTCTTGAACTCAGGCAGGGTTAGTGCTGTGACCACTTCTCTGGGGAGCCTGATGTTTTCCTAATAGCCAACCTAAACCTCCCCTTACACAACCTCCATTCCCTCAAGTCCTATCACTGCTCACCAGAGAGAAGAGATCCATGTTTGCCCCTTCACTTCCTCTCACAAGGAAGTTGTAGACTGTCGTGAGGTCTCCCCTCAGTCTCCTCCAGGCTGAACAAACCAAGTGACCTCAGCCACTCCTCATATGGATTCCCCTCTAGAGCCTTCACTGTCTTCACTATCTTGGTTTTTATTTTTCTAATCTGTTTGAGTTTATTAGTTCTGTTTCCCATTTTTTCTCGGATCTGACATTTTCAGGCCAAGCTGAAGGCCATGTGCATGGGAGGTGGTGGATGGATGGACAGCCATCCCCTCTGACTACTGTGGTCTGGACAAGCCTGACCAAGTGGCACACTGGTGACAGTTGTGGCTGTCATTGTGATGAGATGAGGCACATATCTGCCCTGGTCTGTACTTAGCTGGCCAAGCAGGCCTCAGGATGGCTGCCAGGTGATAAATCTGCACAGTTTGTAATCTGGAGTTCTGCTGGGGATTCCATTTGGGGGAAAGGCTCTGAACTGCCTTCTGCACTTGGAGACAGAGGTGGGATAGGAGCAGCACAGGGGAAGAGCAGTAGCATGCCTAACAAATCAATTAAACTTACATTAATTCATGAACATGCACCTGTAAAAACTTCTTCCCATCTTTTTCCAGTGGTAGTAGTAATAATCTGCTGCTGTGTGTTTCTTTCTCCAGACGACTTTGCGGAGGAGGAGGAGGTGCAGTCCTTCGGCTACAAGAGGTTTGGTAAGTGACAGCAGTCTTTCAGCTTGCTTTTGCGTAGTGCTCAGGGTAAGTCAAACACTTGCTATGAAAAACCTTCTTGCTGGCAGCATCAAAACATACAGGTACAGTCCCATCATGCATATCCAATGTCCTCCCAGAGGAAGGTGTAATGTTTAGACTTGGTTAATTTTCTTGGCAAATATAAGGCTTCCGAAATAGTTCTTTCATTATGATATTGAAGTCGACACTTGAAGAAAAATGAATGTGCAGGCTGTAAAAAAAGGGGCCGTGCTTCTTACATGTCCTCTGCCCAGCTGGGCATTGCTTCAGCCCCAGACTGATGTGCAGCAGGGTTTGTAGGTGTCCCCCAGAGTGGTTTCATGGGATCTCCTGTAGACTTGCAGAAGCTGTACCGTCAGCTGAGCCAGGACATAGGCTGTGCACTCCTCTCAAAGGAAAAGGAAAAGCATACAGTATGAATGCATTCTGATGTCAAAAATTATTAAAATTAGGTTGGTCACTTTCTTTCCTTTTTCCACTTTCCTCTTTTTTTTTATGTTTGTTCGCCCAAAATGGCCTCCTCACGTGAGGAGGGCAGGGCCACGCATCTGTGCACAGAGGTCAGCAGCCTTCAAGGCCCATATTTTCAAGGCTCTTGTGATCTCTTTCTGTTGGGAAAACATTTCAGTCTCTGCAGTCAACAGTTTCACCCATGGCAGAGGAATGTCCGTCCCTGTGGCAAGGGGAAGGTGACATGGTGGCCTCTGAGCTCCGACAGTGCCAGCTCTGTCTTGGAGCAGCCAAAGGGGCTCATCATCAAAACTGCTGGTGCCTTTTCACCTATAAGCCATCAGAATAATAGTTCACCTCATTTTTTTCTGTCCTGGGAAAGTGGCTGCAACAAGAGTCACTTTCAATGACCCCAGCTGGCAAGTGGATAGGAAAGGCAGGCTGAAAATAAAAATGAAAAATAAGTCAAAAATTCCTTCCATCCCAAAAGGAGCAGGGGGAGGCAGCGTAAGGAGATGTGGAGTTTGGGAGGTGGAGATCACATTCGCATGACCTTTTCTACCCCCTGAACTACTCCACTGCTCCCTGCTGTTGAGCTTTATTTTGTATAGATCAGCCAACCACAGAGCCAGCATCTGTGGCTTGGAAAGTCCTCCATAAGGCTGCACACAGGGTTTTTTCCTACTTTCGTTGTTGTTGTTCTTCTTCTTCTTCTGGATTAAGCCCTGGAATAGCAAAAAAAATAAAACAAATCTTGAGAAATAGGAAGAAATGCTATCTGTTCATTTCTGTCACCTCCAAATTAGTAAAAAATATTGGTATTCATCAACAGCTATAAAAATAGGTTCCCTTGGTGTTATCCTCTTCCTGGCTATCCCTGGTCAGCACTCTCTTGCAGTGAACTGCAGAGGATTTTAGCGAGCGGTGGGTACTCCATTATCCTTACTATCCCAATAGTAAGTGCGCAGTTGTGGCATGATAGGATTTTTGCCTACTAACTTGCTATCATTTCTTTCTTTCTCGTGGGTATTGTGATGCTACCAAGGTGAGTTATTTCTCCCCTTAGAAATGCAAGACCATTTCCAGAAATGCTTGTGCTGTTGTGTTTGGTGGGGCAGCATGGAGGGAAGAGAGGACCGGCAGCGTGGAAGTGGTAGGAGGAGATTTCACCACAAGAGGAGGAGTCAGGGTAGTTCCACCCTTAGGAACCTACCATAACTGCCTTATGCCTCAGGAAAACAACATTGCTGTGGTCAGGGAGGTATCCCAAATATCTGCAGTACAGAAGAAGAGCCTTGACTAAAGGGAGAATGGGGTCATGAAGCCATAGCATTGACACTGGTGAGAGCTGTAATTCAGTAGTGTCCCAATCCAAGCATCCTTCTTTGTCCATACTATTTTGGAGCCCAGACGTCCTCCCATACCCTCCTCATCTTTCCCAGCATCATGGGGCAGCTCAGGGAGGATCTAGGCTAACCTGGTTTCCATACATCCCTGCACCAGCATACATGCTGTTTGACTGCAGGTGCTCATGCTGTTGTGTGCCCTAAAAGGTTTATTTCCCCTTCTTCAGAAAACCTGACTCAGTGTATTTCCACCTCTACAGTCTCTGCTGCATTTCCAGGCAGCCTCTGGAGGGAGCGGGAGCCTCGTGCCTTCAGCAGTGTTGGCTGCTTCCTCACCTGGCACTGGCCTCCTCCAGACAGAAAGGTGACCTGCACGTCTTTTAAAGACTCCAAACCCAGTGGACAGCTGGGTCAGCATTTCAAGGGAAGCACTCTTGGCTCTTGGGGCCAAAATGCAGCTGAGTAGATCAAGCTCCTGCCTGACCAGTAGGAAATGTTACTCCTGCTGTCTCAGTTGGTGTTCTCTCTTGGCCCTGTGTTCTTGCTGGTAAAAGAAGGCAGGGGGGAATCCCAAGGCAAGAGCCAAGTTTTATTACACAAACCTTGATAAAAGGTAGTTTTGAAAGAAGTCCTGTTTGTCCACTGGCTGGCACTGTAGAAATGCCAGTGCTGCTCCTGTACAGCCTGCTGGTGTGGGCAGAGATAAAAACAGCAGTGGGGGTTTTGTTTCAGGAGTCATAGTGCAAGAGCAGTTGTGTTAATATTTTGTGACTGGAGAAGTCCCTGTATGCTCCATGGACATGAGACATGGAGGACCATGAGTCAAGTACCTTTGACTCCATCATTTCGAATTGGGAAGGCTTGTTTGGAGCAAAATGTGCTCGAAGGGGCAGAAGGCTAAAGTATAACTGGTTTGTGAAAAATGTGGCTAGCAGTCAGTCACTGCTGGCAGCTGGGAACATGTGTTGGTCAGCATTTGGCAGGCAAAAGCTTCACCAAGCTGCTTTCCTAGAGTTCAGCCGAGGAGTTTATTATTAGCTGCCTTGTTGCTGGAGCCTGTAGTTTGGTTCAAAGAAGGAAGAGCTCAGCAGAAGGAGGGAAGGAGAGAGGCATTCTCCAACAATCTCATTTTGGGGAAGAAGTTTTTGAAAAGAGGACTGAATACGCACTGTCTTGCACCACTTCCCCTTTTTCTGAATCACTCTGTCCTTCCTTTTCAAATCAGTTAATTTCTGAGAATTTGTCAAGCTACTGTATTTTTTAGTCAATAGAACATTAACTGGTCATATTAAGCCAAACATACTAAGCATAACACACTATCATATTAAAGAACAATGAATACAGATGCAGACAACTCCTAGGAAAATACCCATCAGATTTTTTCTCCTTTGAGCTTGGGACAGATTTGCTGCAGGGGGTCAGTGACAATGAGGAAAACAGTTTTTCCAGCTCACTGATGGTGTTTACTTCTTTCCAATGGATGCTGCAGATGTGCAGGGATGCTGCCAGAAGTTGCTCAGCTGCAGTGCCTCCAGATTGCTGCACTGAAAAAGTGAGGAAGCGTGTTTCTTATCCCAGTTACTTCATCTTTAACCCCATTTCTCAGGCTGTTTTAAAGTTAACTGCTCCAGATGGCAAGCTAAGCCTCTCCACTGGTTTTCCTCTACCAGATTGTCATCAATGTTAACTCTTTCATCAATCTATGTCACTGGTTTGCACCACCCCATGCACAACTCACTTTGGGAAAGAATGAATGAGGAAAGGGCAAAACTTCCTTTCCAATATGATACACTTTGGGGATGCTAAATCTCAGGCATGAGAGCTCAGACTAGTTTCTAGATGGCAGACAGAAGGATGAGATCTCTTTCTGGCAGGGTTTGATTCTTTCCTCTGAGATTCGGGCTCCAGGTATCTCCACAGGCAAGGGAATTGAAGGGATCAAATGGACTCCAAGGCAGGAGATCTGATCTTCCTAACTCATGGCATTCTGAGGTAATAGATGTAGAATTCATTGTGCATTTTGTTTCTTTATGTTAATGTTTAAGAACTTAAGATCTGCACTTTAATAAGTAGAGTCTTTTAAGTAGAAATTTCACCATGAAATTACTGATTGCATAATTTGAAGCTCCAGTACAATATGGAATTGCTGAAAGCAGAGGAGATGGTCTTTGAACTGTTGCGAAGCACACTTGTGGTATTTTAGAAAACAGACTTCAAAGACATGAGCTGAAAGCCCTGCTGATGAAGAGAAGCTTTCCAAGGAATCAGAAGATAGGACCAGTACACTGTAGATAAGTGGAAGACTAAACACCTTGTGTAAGATAATTACCCTTTGCCCTTGGCAAACACAGCCAGAATTGCAGACTGTGAGCCTTTTCTCCATAGAAACACCCATCTTGGTCACCTCCATGCTCTAGACAGTGAGTCAGGATACTCCTCACCTTCACCTCCCCTCTTCCCAGCTGAACTGTTGGTAGGAGACAGTCTCTCATGTCCCCAGGGAGGTCCAGTGCACACCAAGGCACTGGTCCTCCAGCCTTCTCCACACCCCTTAGGTCAAGAGCTGACAGAGAAAGAGGGATAAAAATTACCAGGGGGCCCCCTGAAGGAAGGCAGGTACTTCTTTAGGTATCTTTTGTAGGGTATATGACTGGGTCAGGATACCCCTTCCGTGCAGTTACAACAATCTAGCTCCTAAGTATGATTCCAGGTGTAAGAATCAAGTCTAAGAATTTCTGGACCAGGAATGGATGAATCATCCTGCCATGCAGTAATGAAATCAGTTATACTAAAAAAAGGTGAGGGGAAAAAAAATTGGTTTAAAAACATATTTGTAAAATTATTTTTTTCCCTGATGAGAGGCTTGGGAGCAGCTGAACTAGATCCATTTAACTGTTTTCTCACCATGCACTGTTTATAGCCTTTTATACAGTAAGAAGCTATATATTATTTCTTCACCTTTGATAAAATACAACTAGGGAGTTTTAGGAGTGTACAACTGATAAAAGCCATGTGAATAGGTTACAGCAAAAATGAAAACTTTAAGATACAAAGCTTTATCAGAAAAGGGTTTTTTGAAAAGTGTAGGGGAGTTTGTGCCTATAAATAACTGTTCAAACATGACCAAAATTCATGGTTCACAATTTTGCGATAGTTCAGGAGTAGCATTTGTTCATTAACACAGACAGAATAATTTTAGCCCTTGTCTCTGGATAAATCCAGGCTATTGTTCACATCTCTAATAGGAAGCACCAAAAAAATGCCTGGCATCAGCCTGGTGGTGTGCTATATCCCCACAAACCTTAAGCCGCTTTGAAAAAAAAAGAAAATTCTAAGCTTTAGGAATTTGTCAACTTTTCTTTATGGTTTGTAAACGACCAGTGAGGGATTTCAGGTGCCACAACCACATACCTCCCTGGGGATTCTTTCACATGTATGCCTGCAGTGTGTAATCATATGGCTCAATAAAAAGCCACAGGGTCACTCATACTCACAAAGCCAGAGGAAAGTCCAGCACATTGCTTCCAGTTCACTGATCTGGCCATGTGTGACAGATGAGGATTTTGCCTGCGTGTGTCCTGAAGTATGAAATCCCCACTGAATGGTGGTGCCCGTGTGGCTGTTCATTTTAGGCCAAGAAATTTCATTTGGAGTGACCCTTTTAATTGCCATGGCCAGTACGGTGTAAGGGGGCCGAGCCTGCCCTCTCCTCAGGTGAGCCCTGAGCAGCTGAGAGAATCCAGCACCCTCAGGGGTCCTGGGTTTGTGCTGGGGCTTCAGTCCCAGCATCAGGGGCTGTGTGGGGAGGGACCACCTATGTACAGTTTCTTTGTCTTTCTTTCCTTTTCCAGTACGCACTCCCAGTACTGGAGCAGTTGGCAGGGAACTGAAGTCTGAATAAATAAATAAAGAATGCTGGCATGTATGCAGTATTGCCATTGCAGAGGAACGTGCTCAGGAGCTGTCAAGGTGCCCCTGTGCCATCAGCATGTCCCTTCTCTGTCAGTACCTTCAGCCTTTTGCAATGTAATGGCATGTGTGATAAATGGAATATACAAACAACAAATTAGAAACTGCCTATCTTCATAAAGATGGAGAATAGTTGGTGGACCCTGAGAAATCCATCAGTGTCAGGCAGTAACAGCAAGATCCAAAAAGTTGTCAGGTCTATGTGTCCTGTGCTAACTTAGGAGCTGAAAGAGCCAAGACGTTCGGGTCTGTGGGTTTGAGGCCACCCCTCTCCAACCTGTCCTGCTGTGCCTGGCTAAAGGCACTTCTAATCCAAGCCCATAAAGAGGCCTCTTAGCAGTGCTGTGGGGACTAAAGTCATTCCAGCTGTGTGTTGTTATGTAGGCAATCTATTTTCTCTTAGTTACGGGTTTTTCCTATTTAGTACAATTAAAATTCTTGACATGCTTCTTCATATATTGCATTGGCATGCTTGGAGCAATACCTGTTTGATCAATCTCTGTCTTTTACAGGGGTGAATTGAAAGGCAATGTGGTCACCACGATGTGTGAATTTTGCTCTGTCTTTTTCATTAGAGCTATAAAATAGGTGTGTGGGCTGAACAGCACGTTGTATTTACGAATGGAATGAAAAACATTCACTACACTGTAAGCGACACCTGGGGATTTTGTTTTTATTTCCCTGTAAACTAGCTAGACAAATAATGATGTTTGGTAACATCAGCTTTCTGCCAGAACACCTAAGCTGCATTGTGGGCTGTTCAACTTCATAGCAAAATTACCTGTGAAATTACTGTCTTGGAAGGAAACTGAGCACTGAGTTTTCAGCACTTGGTATCATTATATTTCCATGCAAAGGAGTAACACAGGAAAACTGTGGCAGAAATGAAAACTTCAGATATGAAGACATCATGAGATGGAAGGAAAAAATAGTTGAAAATACCCATTAGTGAACTCTCCTAGCACTGCCGTGGGATTGTAGAATGTACCAGCATTACTCCTGAGCTCCTCTTGAGCTTTATTCCAAATACAAGTCTGCATTTGTTGCCAGCTGCTACTATACTCTGCTCTTACTGCATGCTGTTAGCTCTATCCTTGCAAGTGCTCAAATGTGTCCAATTGATCTTTGGCTTTTCTGTACCTTCTTCACAATGATTTCCCATCGGAAAGCAACACAGGGACACTGGTCTTACCATGAGAAAAGGGGTGCCGTATTCCCATGAGTATTTTGTTGGACAAACCTAACAACACACACAAATTAAACACATACCTGTCATGTGCTGCTTACTTTGATATTCTGGATTCTTTTTATTTCTTAGGAATTTCCTCAACCCATACTGTAGCTCTGTGTGTGGTTGGTGCCTGGTTTCCCGTGCTCCCAGGGCTAGCCACTGCAAGGAAGGCGTGAAACGTAAGCTTCACCCAGACCTAAATATCTCTGCTGTCCTCCACTGTTGTATAATGTATTTAAACCCTGTTGGTATGCACTAGCCAAAGTCCCACTCAAGACCAGGATCCACACCAGGATCCAATTATTAATTAAGACCACCTCAACCTAAAGTACTCATTAACCTCCTACAAACAGCTGTGGCTGTAGGGCGGGCACAAGCCCTATAAATCAAGCCCTGGGAGGAGCCAAAGGTCTAGGGGGTTGTTCTTGGTTGCTGTGTGCTGTTGGAGCTCTGCGCTGAGAAATCACAATCCAAGGATCAGAAGACTGCGAGCTCTGGCACACTCCACCATCACACTCAGCAGCCCTGAGCCTGGCCAGTGTCTTGGCAAAGTAACATTCTGAATGCGACAACATCACGTTGTTGTACTTGACGAATTTCTTGATAATTTTCAGAGAGAAAATTTTCTGTCTGAAGATTGACTTCCATATGAAATCTAATTATAGGACATAGGGTAGGAGTCATATCAGCTAATTTTAGGGATCTGAGGCAACTACCTCTTTAAAGACACCTGTCCTTAAAATGGCAATAGCAAGGAGAGGCCAATGCTGCATGAAAGGACTTCCATGCTGAGCAAGAGCATCACCATCCTGATCATTTTGAGTTATACATAGATAATATTGTCAGCTCCAGATCTCTGTATTATGTCCTATAAAAAAGCTGGGGAAAGCCTATAAAAGGCTAAAGAAGCCTGTGAGAGAGAACAGTGTAAGGGATAGCACAAATGAAGAATGGGGGAAGTGGCTGATTTGTCCTGTTACAAACACTAACAAGGACACAGTATGTTGCTTCGCCAAGTCAAAACCGATTCAAACTCCACTGTGCTTCACTACAAAAGATTAGCCAAAATAAAGCCTTAAAATTAAAATTTTACCCAGTCTCAATTAGCCTTCTGTACATGGGTAAACCTTAGGTGAAGCAGCCAAGAGCCAAGAAATTTCCATTTGTCCTGTTCCAGCCTGGGTAAATGAGTGGGCTGAGACTCTGGAAAGCGGAGAGAGGTCGGGAGAGAGGCATGTGCAGGAAGGAGCCTTGCTCAGCGCCCGGAGCCGGCACGGACAAGAGTTGCGCAATGGGTGTGTGGAGAGGTTTGTGTCCTGCAGATACTTTTCAGCTCAGTCAGGAAATCATCTGGAAAATCCACCCACTCAGCCAGAGAGAGAGATTGATGCCTTAAATAAATAAAACGTGAATGTGTTTTCGTGATTCAGCTTGTGACTCTTAATGGAGGCAGCTGAAGTTTCTGTAGTAGATGGAGTGCGAGACCCAGGGATCCACTTCTCTTCAGCCCAACTGAGGCTCGGAAGGAGATTTTGTATTTAAAGTTGTGTGCAGACATTCAGGCCTGACATAGCAAAACTTCGTGTCTTCTCTGGCAGCCGTTTCATAATGCCACAAAGATGCAGACCAGAATTGTTTTCCTTTAAAGACATCTGGGCACAAGGGTCTGCTTAACAGGGCTTCACTGCATATTTTTCAAAACCTGAAATTTTAAATATTTGGAAAATGCTTATTGATTTGCAGATGGAAGATGGAAAATTCTACCAAATTTTATATTTTGAATTAGTCCAGGAATGGATATGGAAGCTTTTACTTGCCAGGCTTGTTATGGTTCATACACCCTCTATTTGGTAGTGTTCTATGCAGAAAAAATACTTGCCTTTTACGTTTTGTTAGGGGGTTAAGGTATGATTTCAGACCATCTGTGTGTGTAGTGTCAACTGTTGACTGAAAGATTCCTTACATATATTTCTGATTTATCGTATGATAGAGGACAGTCTGGTTACAAGAAATAATAATACATAGTGCCAAAGGATATTTTTCTTCCTTCTTCCTTTGTCTCTAGAAGTTAATTGCTTCAGGTGGAAATCTGGTGTATAATGCCTCACATAATTGGTGATTTCGTTTTAAATCTGATCTGTAAGCCTTAAGTTTGGACTGGGAGAGATCTTGTCCTTAATTAAGACTTTGCACAGTCTGAAGCCAGATTAATCCAAACACACACTGTCCAGGTTTCAGCACAGCATCTGTGCACAGCTAAGTTCACTTGTCCCCAGAAGTTACTATGTGCTTGTATGCACAGATGTTTATGTTTAAACCTATGTGCTTTGTGTGAATACATGCAAACTGGATTTGGTTCAGTGTGTAGGACTACCTAACAGCACAACTTCAAAAACAGATCTGTAGGACTACATTGCATGTAGGTTCCATCTGGAAATTTGTGCTCCAAACATTGTTTCCTAGGTCTGGAAAGCGAAAAATCTGAGAGGTGGTTCTCGTGCTCACTGTATTCCAAGGCCCCAGTCACAAGTCTTCTGGCTGCCTGAAACAAAATAACTTGTCTCCTTAAGAAAACAGGTTTCTTCTTGTTTAATGATACTACATGTTTAACCTCTTCTGCAAATTTATAAAAATGACCATATGCAGATTTCAGTGTTGCACAAAATTTCTTTACTCCAAGTGCCTTGCAGAAAGCAGCAGCATAGCTTGGTTTTAAGAGGAGGCAAACAAACCAACATAATGTTCTTCTGCTCATTACAGAGAAGCTGAAAAAGCTTTCCAGAATATTGACAATTTTATATATAAAATACCTGTTTAAATGGTTAATCAAGGTTATCTAAAATTAGGGGAAAATTTGGGGGACTCAAAGTAAAGACTTTGGTATGTGTGAGGGTCTGGATTAGCTGAAATACTGCAAGAGGAAGAAGGAGTAAACATGTCTTCATTGTCTTTCTCTTGCCTCATCAAAGAGAACCAAAGTAAAGATCGTTTTTCAGAGACCTGTCATTCAACCCTCCTTTGCTCCATTTCTGCTGGTCTCAGATCAGAACCATCCTTTCTGCAAGGTCCAAAGCAGCACATGACGCCACATCTGTGAAAGATCTCTGTGCTTTGTGTGGTGTTCACAGCTCAAGTTCATCAAGGTTCAGAAAACTGCAGGCTCTGTGGAGATGCTGGTTTGTGGTGCTGTACTAGTTTGAAAACAGACCAGTGGGAGGCACCAAGTCAGAATAACAATTTATTAGGGAAATTAAAAATAAAGGCAAGAAAAACCCCAGTGGGCTAAACTAACAGAGTCAGAATACAACCTGGCACCCTGTTAATCAGGGTGGCGTGAGCAGTCCGATGAGATGGTGGCTGTAGTCCTCCTGAAGTGATGGATGTGGCTCTGTCGAAGCAGTGGTCCGGTAGAAAGGTCTGCTCCTCCTCAGAAAGTCCAGTGGTGACTATGCAGCTCCTGTCCTCTGGGAATCCAGTGGGAAGGATGCCCGTGGTGTTCAGAGTCCCAGATTATATCCAAGATGGAACGCTTGGTTCCTCCCTCTGGGCGGAGCATCTCACAATGGAATGATGAGTCATGAGGCCAGGTGCTGACGGGCTCATTAACAGAAGATAGTCCGGAGGGAGTTATCTCTGAGTCGTGCAGCAGGGCATTGATGGGCCATTAACAGAAAGATAGTCCGGAGGGAGGAGGCCAGGAAACACCGCCCCACCTGGTTTCAACAGCTCATGAGGATGGTAATAGAATACACTGCAACCCAGGACAGGTGCCATGGTCTGCTTTTGCTTTTTAAGATGTAATAGGAGCAAGGCAGAGGTGGCTCCTGTCCTTCTCATGTTTAGCTGTAAGTCTGTCCATTTTTCCCACTACCGACATGGGTTAGGTCTGAAGTAGTCCAGCAGAAGGTAAAAAGCTCATCTCAGTACTGAGCCCACCGAGAGGATGCAGGAGGGAAATTTGGTAGCTGCAGGAAACGCCTGCCCTTGTCAGAGGGCGATCAGCACCCCATAAACCCCGTAAACTTCACAGCTCGCCTCTTGCTTCAGCAGGCCTTGACTCTGGGCCAGGAGCAGATGAAGACACAGCATGAGTTTGAACCCCTTTGCCCAGCATGTTACCACCGTGCGTGCTGACCCACAGGACGAGAGGGTGCTGGCTGGGGCCCACCTCTGCAGCAACAGCCACATCTGCTCCTCTGCTGCAGCTCTGACCCCTGAGAAACTCGTATTCTTGGCAAGCTGCTGTGTGAAATACAGCATGGCGAAGCTGTTTTTATTCTCAGTTGTCTTGCAAAAGGTTACTGTGAGTAGTTCTGTGCTTTAATAAAAAGAAATAGAGCTGTGTTCTTCACAACAAGCCCTTTTTATTACACTTGGTTTGAATAGAAATTGGCCTCTAATCGTGTCTCCAATGGAAAGAAGACCCCTTATGAAAGCCTTTCATTTACTACAGAGAATGAACTTTCCCATGCATGGAACCAGATTACCAAAACAAACCCAGAAAATAAGCAAAAGAGCTACCAAGAGTATGTATATGTCCAGTGGGTGTTCAAGGTGACTTAGAAGACATTAAGTGG
The DNA here is from genome assembly GCA_014706295.1 of Lycocorax pyrrhopterus obiensis. NCBI lineage: Eukaryota > Metazoa > Chordata > Aves > Passeriformes > Paradisaeidae > Lycocorax > Lycocorax pyrrhopterus. The sequence goes on from JACSVZ010000002.1 coordinate 104,138,903, forward strand.
AAGTGTCTTTGTAAAAGGAAGCAGAACAGCTGACTGTGAAATTAGAAAGCATCTTATGTCAAAGGAATACTTAGATCACTGTAGCCTTCTTCATTTTGAGCCTGGTGATTGTGCTGATGTGGCACTACAATAATTTATTTTATTTTTCTCCCTTCTGGGAGGTTTCTAAAACAATATTTTAAAAAGAAAAATAAATAAAGTCTAATGTCTTTTCAGTTGTTCTTCTGGGAAGACTTGTGGTGAGTTAAAAGAAAATACTTGGTGAAGCTGTGAATGGGAGACATTTCCAGGGTGGGTGTGTTTTGAGGTTTGTTTGGGTTTTTATAACACTCTACTCCTATGTCTTTTTATTTTTAATAGTTTTCATAAGCTTTTAATACAGGGGAAATGAAATTAAGAAACTCTTCCTTATTCCACCAGTTAGGGGAGCTTTGCAGGAGGACATGTTCTGGGACTATTACCCCCTTTGCAGTCCTACTGAAAGGAAGCCGTGATATCATCTTAGTCCTGCAATGTTCACTCAAATTCCCAGCAAGGGTTTTGTGGCAGGCACTTGTCTGTCCTTTTGCTATCAGATTTGTATGTGAAAAGGATTCATAGCCTCCAGTGACCATGTTTCACCTTTCAAGATTCCAGAACATCAGAGTTCCCAGAGGGGACCAAAGATAGTGCTGTGCTCATTATGATCTCATGAGAAATGTCCTTTTTCCCCAAAGACCTTCAGTTTGGAGATTGTGTATCTTGTTCTCCTGCTCCCCCACGCTGAGCAACACTTCCCATCACAGGTAGGACTTGTTCCTAAAGCATCCTGGCATGAAGTGGAAAAACACCACCTGAAATCAAATCAGTACTTGAGAGAATCAGTAATGTGTTCATATAATTTCCTTTGAGCTTTTTTAAACAAAGTACGGTCCTGCAGAGTTGACTGGTTTTATGAAAGACATCCTCTCTCCGATGGACACATTGCATCAACTCAGCCACCAAAACTAAGCAGGTGAGGGCACAACTGGTTTTTTGGCACTGGAGTTACTAAAGCTGCATGAAGTCAGATGGGGTTTTCCTCCTGTCCTGTGCTGGAAGTGCAGTGGTGAGAGCAAAAACAGGAGAGCCAAGCTGAGGGTGACGGACACGCTCTGCGGCTGTGGGGAGGCAAAGCCACAGAGAGCTGGCAGGGAACAAGAGGGAGGGGGTCATCCCAAAACTCAGCCAAGGGACTCCGTCGTCGTTGCAGTCTGGTTACTCGTATTTGACTGCGGCTCAGCAGGGTTCATATTTCTGTGCCCATTCATAAGAAGCAGTGTCCCTTTGGACCTCTCTGACCGGTGCCTGTTGGGGCCATTACTCTGCTGCCTTGATTTGCTTTCTTTTTTATGTACCAGGCTTGACTTCACCAGAGCAGAGCATGCCACAAAGGCATGTTTCAGGACAGGGTTAAAACCATCTGCAGTCGGGAAGCCAGCAGGGTCCCCAGGGAGGGTGTTAAACCTGGGGAGTGCTGATCTGTTTCCTGCCTTTGTTATGATTTCTGCCATGTAACCCAATCTCGCCCACCAACCAGCCCGGCCAGCTGAGTCAGCAGGGCATGGACTGCTGCCGCTCACCTCCGTCAGCACAGCGAGCCTCTGAAATCCCGGCGGAGGGCTGGCTGATTTTCAGGCTAATCCTGCCCCGAAATCAGTGGGTGCTCACCACCTTCACCCCCAAGCATTGGGGAACAGAGCAGAGAGGCGGTGGGTGGGTGTGAGGGGGGTGCTCCCCAGTCAGCTGCCGTTGTGTGCCTGTCTAGAAGGGATATACAGAGCTATAAACTCAACTCACTGCTTTTTATATGGGTCCCAAAGCAGCCCTTTAGGAAAACCCCATTGAAAATGGGTATGGCGTTTAAGACACTTGGGTGGGGACTCTTCTTTCATGTCGACCTCCACAATGTTTAAAAGGCTTCATGTTTTTAAAGAAAACAGAGCATTATCTGCACATTTTCAGCCCAGCACAGTCTGTGTAGTCTTGCAAATGCAAACAGATAAAATGGGACGTTGTGTAGCGAGGGCAGGGAAGGAGAACCGTGCCGTGACCCTCCACTGCTCACAAATCCAGGGTGTTTCACCTCCCACTCCCAGAGACAGCCAGGCCCTGCGTGTGCATCCACTGCCTGCCTGTGAGCAGGGCTGCCCTCACCCTGAACCCTGTCACTGTTCGATGTCACCTCAAACCAGCACCCAGGCTTCTTTGCCTTCTCCAGGACTGCCAGCCCCACGAGGAGGAGCACAGGTGGGAAAAGCCTGGTGCTGCCAGAATAAAGGCTGATGAGTTCTTTAGGGGAGAGGGGCGAGGTACCCACTCACGCTGTGGGTCCATGTCCCCTGGCAGAGATGCTGTGCTGTGCCCAGGAGCCCTTGCGTGCAGATTGGAGGCACAGAGTGATGCATGGCAAGAAAAACTCATCTTCTCACTTTGTTATTTCCTCTTTCTTGCAAGACTGACATGAGCTGGCGCTGACACCTGATCCGCTTTTGATCTTTTTCGAGCACGGGCTGTATGTTTTTTAAAGCATTTCGTTGCCAGAGCTGACCACTACTAAGAGAGAGAAAAAGCAGTCAGCAAACATCCTCATTTAAAACTGTGTTGGTGTTAAAGCTTTGCAGATTACTTTGCATGTTTTTCAGCCAACTCATAGGATGTTGCCAGCAGATTTCCAGTAAATTAGACATTTAAGTGAAAGTGGCTTATTTGAAATATTTGAACAGTGGCATGGGGAAAGCTTAGGTAAAAGACAGAGCTGGGAGGAGGATGATCTGTAATTTGTCTGCAGCTCTGCCTGGTGCAGATGAGATACCCACAGCAGACCGTCATTCTCTTCAGCTTATGGTTTGTTACGAGGATTTGGGATTATCCATTCTGATTTCCCAGGCCTTAAAATTCTGATTATGCATTTCAGCTGTAGTACAGTAGGCAAAACATTGTGGGGTTTTTTTCTGGGATTTCTTGCTTCAGGCTCTTTTTGAAATTCATGGAAGCTATCTCTAACATAATTTTTTCATAATAATTTTAAATGTCTTTTAGAAATCTGAGGAGAGTGGAGAATTTTTTTACTGTCTCTCAGGAGTTGCATTCTTAGGTCACGGTTACAAATAGGTACAGCTCCACTGATTAAAGCAGTGTTGTCCCTGACAGTGTTGAAGTGTGAAATGATTTGGGTAGGTTTGTGTCATCCCATTGCTTGAAGGCAGAGAGTTAAACAATACTTGTGCAGCCAGCTGAAAGGCCTAAATAAATGCGTTGCTTTAAATCACAGTGAGAGCCATCATTCATTTCCCTTGTATTTAGTGAATTAGAGCCAGGATCTCAGTGAGCAAGAATAGTTTCCTCTGTAGCTGCATGCACCATGCAGTCCTTTAACACTTGTCAGAGGAACAGAAGCAAGAGTTTGTTAACACCTGGATAGCATCAGAGAATTATTGCATCTCACTGTGAAGGTTTTAAAGTTCTGCAGTAGTAAAGTTAGTCCTGCCATGTAGTTTTGCATCAGGTTGTTAAGGGGATTTATAAAAAAACCATTTTGTTCAGTACTTGGTCACCTCACTGATTAATAGTATTAAGAGACTCTGTTTCCTTTTACTTAACTAGTAAGTTGGTCTTTACTGCAAGCTGATTTGGGATGGCCATTCCAACATACTCATTGCTGTATTACTAATTTTTAGTGAATAATGGAGATGTTGAATGTGGCCCTAGATGACTGGGTGATGAAACAGCTAATAGTTAAACTTGATTTTATGATAATTTATGTTCTGAAACCATATCTAACACCTCTATTTTGGACAATATATATTATCTCAGTATGAATGTTTCTGACATTTTCTTATCTTTTAATGGGGAAAACCTTCTAAGAAGCAGACTGAAAACTCAGAGTTTACCACCTTGCACATCTGTTTTCCAACTATTTTTATGTGTCAAGGAACCCTGTTAGTTACTTGTTGTTATGCACCAACGGTCTCACAGATATATGCCAAAGGAGAAATAGCAGGGACCAGGAATAAGCAATATCTTACTTCCTCTGTTTTGTTCAAAAAAGCTTCAATGTTCACTCAGCTCCCTTGAGGCAGTCCTCTGTCCTCATCTTGATTCTGGAGAAGTGTTTCTTGCTGCTTTATGTGTGTGGCCCACTGGGCCATGCACATGTCCCTGCTCCGTAGATGAGCTGCCACAGCCATGTTCACCCTCTCGTCCAAGCAGTAGCACCCCTCTTGCTCTGCAAGGTGGGGCTTCGTTCATGAGATTACTTGGAACACTGCCCAAAACATAGACACAAAAAAAAAAAAAAAAAAGACAGTTGAGCAAAACAGGAAGGCCAAGCCTTTCTTTTAACACAAAATGCGGTCATGGGTATCAGCAGCCTCTGTGGATGGCGAGCTCGTACCCATTCCCTCAATGGCATTTCCACTGCAGGCTGAGGGAGGGACTAGGAAGAGACAGAGCACCTGCTTTGTATCCTGTGCTGGTTGTTGTGGGATCACCGTGGCTTGGGCTAATCAGAACGGACAGCAATTAAGAGTAATTGAGGTAGTCTTTCTAGCCCAGTGGTTTCCCTGTAGCTTTTAATAAGGAGAAATCAGAAGGGAAAACAAATGCTGTTGTTCACTACGCTCTCACGAGCGGTTTCTGATTGTCTCAGGATTCAACAACTCATTAGATGGAGAATTGGCAGTGCCTGGTTTGAGTAACACCAGTTTTCTGCATGTCTGTGTGATGACATTGTTGTTTACATTCTTGAAACATGTGGAATGTTAATTTTTCTGTTGGGTTTTTTTTCCTTGGTATGGGGTTCTTGGGTTATTTTGAGCCTGATCTTGTTTTTCTCTATTATGTAAGAAGTCAAGAACATAGAAAGTGTGATATACTTTCCTCTAGTGATACTGCAGTTAAAGAAACTACAGGACTGGCTAAGTAGGAATTTGTCACAGGCCTTTGGTCACAATAAATCACTGGATTTGGAAAATATATTAATAATATGATTTTGTTTGTTTGTTTTATAATATTGTATGTGTTTGGTGGGATGAGGACAAGTAAGTACCAAACAGATTGCAAAAGAGAAACATGTTTGTAGTGGTCACAGCCCTGGCTGAAACAGCTGCCTCACCTGCAGCCTCTGTGCTGGGCAGTCTCTGCTGGGACCATGTCTGACATACCAAACCTATGAGCAGTGTCAGTGCCTGCCAACGAAAAGAAAAAATGTCTAGGGAAATTCTATCTCCCTCATCCCCCATCCCAAAATGTGGATTACTTTTTTTCTCCCCATTTGTTTTGGCCTAAATTCAGGACCCCAGAGCAAGAACTGCAAGTGGTTGGTGAGAAGGGGCAAAGAAGATTTCATGTCAACTGCTCATCCTGCTGCCTACATAGCAGGGAGCCCCTCATGCCCACTGCTCTGTGGATCCCCTTGCCACACCATACCTGTGGGAAGACACCTCCATGTTCATGCATGCCTACAAACTGGGGTCCTCAATAGCCTCTATTCATAACGTGCAACTAAAATGGTGAATCCTCTACCAAGTTCTTCTCATAAACACCACACGTTTTTTACAATCAAGCCATCTGAGTATAACTTGGGGTCAGTGAACTGTGGTAGAGAATACTGTAACAAATGGGAAAATTGTGCTTATAAATGCATAAGCTTTTCAGAGGCAGCTGCTGATAAATTCTTTTAGTTTACCACAGCTTCTCCTAGGAGATTTGTATTTTTCCTTTTCTTGACATCAGGGCTTCACAAATAAAGGCGTATAGGCCGATGTCTTCATCAGAGACCCATCAGGCAACTCAGGTCTTGTTTTGGAGGGTCTGTATGCTCTCAGTCTCTGTAAACAAAACACATATATTTATGACATATTCTAGAGAAAGCAGGCAGAATCAGAGGTCTTCACCTCTGATTAACTACTACTTTGAAAATACTTTCTCAAAATGCAGTTTTCACATTTAAATAATAAACTGTCATGTTCTTCCTTCTTACATACCACCTGCCTCACCCAGATGTTGATGTGCCTTATTCCTGTCATCTGTGCAGTAATCCTCATCTTTTTTCATTACATGCTTGCATCTTGTTTTTCCAAAGCCTGACTAAAACAAACCTGTGGCTCCCTGTAAAGCTGTGAAAATCAGAGATTCATCTTGACTGACCAATCAAATACATGAGGAAAGCTTTAAATGGACAGTAATTGAAGGTTTGAAGGAAATTTGCACCCAAAAGCTAAATCTGCAGCCGTGATGGCACAAAACATCCAAGTAATGAAAACCCTGCTGGATCCTCACTCTCTCAGTGCTTGGGTTCCTTTTTGGATGTCTAAAATCACAGAAACACAGAATCAAAGAATGGTTTGGGTTGGAAGGTCATCTAATATAAAGGTCATCTAATTCAACCCCGATGCCCTGGGCAGGGACATCTTTCACTAGATCAGGTTGCTCAAACCCCCATCCAACCTGACTTTTAGCACGTCCCATAATGAGAAATCTACAACTTCTCTGAGCAACTTGTCCCAGTGTCTCACCACCCTCATCATAGAAAATTTGTCCTTGGTGTCCAGTCTAAATCACCCTCTGTCAGTTTAAAACTGTTTTCCCTTGTCCTATCACTATAGGCCCTTCTAAAATGCCTCTCTCTGTCCTTATTATAAACCCTCTAAGTACTGGAATGCTTCTATAAGATGTCCCTGGAATCTTTTCTCCAGGCTGAACAACTCCAGCTCTCTCAGCCTGTCTTCATAGGAGAGGTGCTCCAGTCCTCTGACCACATTTTTAGCTCTCTCTGGACCTGTTCCATATCTTTTTGTACTGTGGAAACTGGGTGGACATACAGAACTGGATGCAGTGTTCCAGATGGGGTTTCACGAGAGAGTAGTTGGGAGAATGATCCCCGCTCAACCTGCTGGCCATGTTTCTTTGATGCAGCCCAGGGTGTGATTCATGCTGGCTCATGCCCAATTTTTCATGCACAGGTATCCCCAAATCCTTCTCTGCAGGGCTGCTCTCATACCCATTCACCTCCCAGTCTGTACTGATACTGGGGATTGCCCAGACCTATATGCAGGATCTTGCACTTGATCTTACTGAACTTCATGAAGTTCATTTAGGTCCACTCCTTAGACTTTGTCCTGGTCCCTCTGGATGGCATCCCTTCCCTCTGGTGAGGGACCACCGATGCAGTCATTCCATTATAGAAGGCCACTAGATTACTCAGGCATGGTTTGCCCTTGGTGAAGACATGCTGGTTGTCTCTAATCACCTCCTTCTCTTCCATTTGTTTCAACATAACTTCCAGGATTATCAGTTCCATGACCTTGCCAGGCATGGAGGTGAGGCTGACTGGTTGGTAATCACTTTTAGCAATGAATTCAGGAATTTAGTGAAAGACTGGGCAGAGAAGGTATTTTTTGTGTCTGTTTTCACCATGATTTGTCCCCCATCTATTTGTGATATTGAAGTTTCAAAGCATCAAATGCTTCTTTCATTTAGATTTCATATGTGGGATTACATACTGCAAATAGGATTGCATTGCACAGGGCTGAATTTGGTGTTACATTCCAAGTATGTAAGTTTGTTTTTATACAGAAATACCTCTGTTCAGAATTAGTGCAATGCTGATGAATTGCTCCAATATTAGAGCTTGTCAAAAACTTTTGACTCTTTTGTCCCAGAAAAAAACACTGGCATTTCAAGTTTTTGTTTTGTTGCTCTGAATAAAGGCACCATATGATTCCCACCCACCTTCCCCCACCAAGGGACAGTTGTAGAATGGATCATCTTGGAAAAGCTTATACAGCTTTATTTTGAGGTCTTCAGCTGAAGAGCAGCTTCAGAATTCCTGAGTGACTGAGCTATTCTACTTTATTCTGGTGTGATTTAAAATTTTGCTTCTTTATTTCATGGGATAAACAGATTAGATAAATTTGTCTCATTTTTTACTAGGAGGCTGGCCTCCCAAGCCAGAAATGCATGGGGTATCACAGTGGTTTATTTAGGAATACTGTCCAGTGTTTCCTTTTTGTTACCTCAAAATAAACACATTTCAATTGAGTAGAGCAATTTTTCAGTTTTGCAGAATGTTTTGATGCTTGTTCATTATGCTTTGTCCATAATCTAAACATTATCCACGGCTTATTTTAGCTTCCCTTAAAGAAGAATCTGAAAGTGTTTGTAAATATTAAATCTTTCAAATGGAACAGCCTTATTGCATAGACACATTATTCTAGTAAAAACTTCCACTGGGTTTAATTTCCAAAAAAAAAGTGTCACATTCTTCACTGTGGTTTCATCAGCAGTGCCCTGATCAAAAATATATTGCAGACTGCCACTCCAGAAATTTTGTATTTAGTATCTGAAAATCTGAGAAGATCTGACTAAAATGTTCCATGCTTGCAGTGAACAACTGTTCCCTTTCCAGTGTCTAAATGATGGGCTGTTGCTGTTACTCCTGATGCTTATTTCATAGCATCTGAAATTCATCAACAAAAAATTCATACTAAGAATTGTGCAAGATCTTGTGGTCTCAGCAGGTGAGATGAGCAAAGAGTGGGTAATAACCTGCAAGCCAAGGGAAAGATGTGACAGCAGGAATTCACACATCTGTTGGCTTCTAGGCTTGAGATTCAAAGCGTAAAAATAATAGACAGTAGTAGCATTTTAGGAGCATCCATGATTCCAGGAGAGCCCTCCGTACTGGGTTACTAAGTCCTCAAGTCTTTATGAGCAATAAATAAACTAGTTCATCTCTTAGCTGTCATATAAAAGCGTATTTTCATCTATATTGCCTTCTACAAAAATTACTGAAAACAGGCAAGGGCTTCTATCCCTGTTTGTAACCAGCTAGTAAACACGAGGTTGAACTATGCTCCAAGCAAATTCATAAACGCTTTTTCTTCCCTTGTTTGAGTTGTTTCATCTTAACACCTCTAGGTCTTTTGGTACAGGCCAAGGAGGGTCTTTATGTGTTGATCTTCTTTATCTCATTTAAACATCCTAATCTGGAACTAACACAGGGACATTTTACTAACTGATTTCCAGTTACTTTTTTTTTTTCACTTCGAGTATCAGAATACAATGTGAGTTTAATGAACACAGTTTAAAAAATCACCAAGAGAATATGTAGTAGAGCTCAAATTATGGTTTCTAGATGCATCCAAATTATGCTTTAGAGAACAAAAACCTCTCTAAAACTTGCAGAATAGCGCACAGAGATGGAGGATGGGGAGGGATGTGATGCTCCCATTTCTTCTGCTCAGTTCAGCAGAGGTTTAGCGTCAAGTGATGTGGTTGTGGCTATAAAACTGTTCAGTGTCCCACACAGATCAGGGCTGTATTTGCCTGGAGTGTTCTATGCTGAAAAAGGACTTGTTGACAGACTCCTTGCTGCAGCAGCATCACGGAAGGTATTACAGCTAATTCAACGTGTCTCTGGCAGGAGTTAGGCAAGTTTGAGGCTTCTGTGGTATCACTGTGCTTCCACATCAGCATTTGTGGGAGTTAACTCGGCTCCTTATAAGCAAATATAAACAAACCAGTTCAGGTCATACAAATTCCAGGGGTGGAACCAGTGCTCACAGCTGTGACAAAACAGGAGTGTGACCTGTCCAGAACAGAGGGATACTGTTTCTTCCTGAAACACTCTGAAGGCAAGGAAGATGGAATCTGCTGAAAACATATTTTTGATGAAAAATAACTGTGAAGTTACCAAGTTTTCTGATATTTAACTTATTCTGTTTGTCATCTGAGATGATGGCATGGGCCATTTTTTATTACTGTAGTATGTTTACCAAGTCTCATGCAATTAGACTGTTTTCAGTAGAAATAAGCAAACTGAAGGAGCAAGTGAGATCTTCCTGACAGAAATCCATGATAAGCAATTAAATCTTTGTCCTGTCACTGTGGAGAAAGGCAGTGTGCCCACTGAACCTGATGCAAGTTTTCCCTTGGATTATTCAGGCAGCTGAGTCCATCAGCTCTGCCTAGTTTGGGGTTTTTTTTGTCTGAGGTAGGTTGAATGTGATGTGGAGGGGTGTAAGAAAGCACACTGAACAGATCATGCTTCTGTATGATGCAGGATTTTTTATACAGTTATTCAGCAGCTTAATACATAAAAACACCTGCTGGGTGTTTTCAGGTGGCTGCGTTCACTTTCATTATCGAGGGCTCCTGTGGCACATTACAGAATGGTCCAGGAATTGGCTGCAAATCGTCGATGAGCTGCAGTGTTCTGGATGAGGTGTGGTGCACCCCAGCTCCCAAAACATGTAATGTAAACAGGATGTGTTTCCTGGTGAAGTATGGAAGGAGTCTGGCTGACCTGCTGTGTTCCTCTCCAAAACCTTTTGGTTGACTTAGAGGAGCTAGGGAATCACCAAGGGGATCAGGGATTGAATTGTGAGGAAGGTTTGTGGAGTTTGGGGTGTGCTCACCGCTGATGAAGTGAAGCTGTCCTTGATTGTGCATGCAGGGGGTTGATTCTGAGTTATGTAGCCCATGGGCCAATTCTGTGTAAATTAAACCCTTGTTGACACCTCATGGGTTTGGGTGGGTGGCATGTACCGTTTCCTTTTCTATCCAGAGCATTTTTGGGGTGGTCATAGCACTTCAGAGACTTGCACAGGGTGTACCTCCAGCATCATGATTTATGGTCCTCCATCTTCTGCTCAGGACAACGTGGTGACAAGGTGGGCAGCAGACTGACAACCTCCCATGACTGGGTTCAACAGCAGGGGCCTTGAAGCCATGCTTTTGGGGTTGCCCCCCACATTCTACCCCAGCTCTGTCAAGCTGGGGAATTTTCGTTTGATCCATCTCACCAATCTAAAAGGTATCATGCTTTTTATGCCTATTGATGACTTCTGTCATGGCTAACCAAACTAAGTAGGTATTGATAAAAAAGAATTTGGTGTCCCGGATCCACCATTAACTATTACTTAAGAATGGCTGTGAGCTGCAGACTTCTTCCAGTCTTCCCCAGTTTTCAAGAGGATAAATCCATGACAAGATCAAATAACCTTCCTCAGTATGCAGTAAATGGTGTAAAGGAAACACTCATTTGGAAAGAAGGATAAAGCAACCTGGATGGGTATGTTAACCTGGGCACTGAGAAACTCTGAGTTCTTGAAAATATTTTGCAGGGGCTATCCCAAAGTCCATGTAGCTTCAGTAATCCAGTGATCTGTTCCAGCTATTTTCATGAGCACCTCAGCATAATAATCACCTCCGTGTGCATTACTCATTTTCCATTTTATGGTATGTCTCAGTGCTTATTAGATCATTGACACTGGGAACAAGCCATCCATTGAAGGAGACCTGGATGTAATTAAGCATTGTTCAACTGAATCCTATTAGTGTTAAATAACAAAAGATGTTACACATAATCTGAATTAGTAAACTACATGGAGAGTACAGCAGAGTCACAAAGACAAGGAATGATGCTCAGCAAAGACTGCTGCTTTGGGAGATATAATGTTGATGACATACTAGCCATGATGCCTGTTAGCCATGTGTCATTAATTCTGGCTTAACGTTCTCCAGGTATGAGAGAGAAATGCTGAGGTTATACAGGAGTTGGCTAAAGACAAATAAAACCTGGCCTGGCACAGAAGAACAGGAGATTTTTGTAGTTTATAGTGAGCACATGCCCAAAATAAGAGAAGACAGAAAATATTTCGGGGTAGTGCTTCTGCTTTGTCACAGGAATGGATGTGAAGTCCTGGGGAATCCTCTGAGCCTGTGTAACAAAACAATAGGAGCTGGATAGACCACTATAAGCAGACGCCAGCAGGAGCCCCTCATCATGCAGGTGGCTGACACTGCACTCACAAGTCTGCTTGTGTGACTGTGGTGCAATGCAGGGACACATGAACACACAGTAAACAACACCATGAGCATCCAGGGTAGAGATGCTCAGTTTCTGCAGCAGAGTCCAAGGCAGGCTGGGTAATCCCCAGCCCTACCAAGCACCAAGCCCATTTTCTGACTGACTTGCATCTAGTGTGTGGCTTGCACTCAGGCTCAGATTGCTAATAAATTCAGTCCACTGAGGTGCTCTAATAGGGGATCAGTTTTAGGCTCTCGCTAGGTGTGAGTCTTGCCAAGGTAACCGTGCTCAAGTACTTAATTTTGGACGGATTTCCTCTTAGCACCTGGAAACCTATAAATGTGTAAGTTGAAAGGCAGGGAGAGAAAATCCCTCAGAAGCTAAGCACTACGTTTGGCACTTAATGTTCTTGATATCAGTGCAATACACTGGGTCAAATATAGCAGTTTTAGTCCACCATAAAAATGACAAAAAGGATGCGGTTTTCGGTCAATTGTGCAAGCTTTCCCTGTTGATATGGTTGTTAAAAGAAGCTTCTTGGTCTTTTAGTAAGTGTTGTGGCTTAACCCCCGGTGGCAGCTAAGCCCTGCACAGCCACTTGCTCACTTCCCCACCAGCAGGATCAGGTAGAGAATCAGAAAAGTGAAAGTAAGAGAACTTGTGGGTTGAGATAAAGACAGTTTAATAGGGAAAGCAGAAGCTGTGCACAAGCAAAACAAAACAAGGAATTCATTCACCACCTGATATTAACTCATTAGGTTAGAGCATGGTGCTAATAACACCAGTGTCACATGTTTGATCACTGTCCAGGCCATTCACTTGAGAGCTGGACTCAATGATCCTTGCAGGTGCCTTCCAACTCAGAATATTCTGTGAAATATCTGGGAGATCACTTATTTCCCCTGGTCAGGCAGGTGTTCAACCATGTCCAGAAGAGCTGGCCTCCATCACACGTAACGGTGACTTGGGAAGACAAACGCCATCACTCTAAGTGCCCCATCTTCCCCCAGCTCTATATGCTGAGCATGATGCCATATGTTATGGAATATTCCAGTGGTCAGTTGAGGTCAGCTGTCCTGGCTGTGTCCCCTCCCAGCTCCTGGTGCACCCCCAGCCTGCTCACTGGTGGGCTGGTGTGAGGAGCAGAAGAGGCCTTGACTCTGCATAAGCACTGTTCAGCAATAATGAAAACGTCCCGGTGTTATCAACACTGTCTCCAGCACAAATCCAAACCACAGCCCCATATCAGCTACTGTGAAGAAAATTAACTCTACCCCATCCCAGACCAGGACAATAAGCAAGAAATAGCTGTGGACTTTAGTTTATACCTCATGCGTTCCAACACAGTGAAATGTTGTAGGAATTAAGGCCAACAGGCACAGTACTGAATGCAAGGATGATGAAAATAATACTGGTAGAATTAGGGAAATATACTGATTATTATTATTATTATTTTGTTTCATCAGAGGTCATTATCCTACATTTTTTCTTTCAGAACTGGATTTCAGAAGTGATTAAGGGATTTTCTTTACCCAACCATATTTCAGAAAATGCCATTCTCACTACGTATACTTGCAGAGGAAGATACTCAGTTATATCTTGTACATCCATTTGACTTATTAAAGACATCTGAAGCCAAAGAAAAATTTTGGTAGTCACTGTTCTTTTTTATTAGAAAAAGAGAAATCACACTGTTTTCAGCGCAATTATGTTGGTTTCTTGTGTATCATGTCATGGATAAGCTGCATATTCATCAACAAGATAAGGAGAGATTTTAATGAAGTTTTTATGAAAATCTTTTCCTTAACAACAGTAGGAATTCGCTGGTCATTTCTCAGTCATCACTGATCTTTTCAACAAGGGAAATGTGCGTCATCATCCTTTTGGTACAGGAGATGAGACTGAAATCAAGGCAAGAAATTTGCTTGTGTTCATGGCAGATCAGTGTTTCTGAGGAGCATGTAGAGCAATTAGCAATTAATTTATGCTCTGATACAGGACAGGAGGAAAGTCCTGGTGGTCTTCCAGCCGTAGTGTGAATGCCTGTATTGTGCTGGAAAATTCACATAATCTCCATCTGAAAAAGTAAGGAGGAGAAAACACAGTTTACAGATTGTGTGGTTGGTTCTTTGCCTCTGAGAACAGCAGACCACAGTCATCAGGAGAAAGCAAGGGGGCTGGAGACAAAGCAAGGCTGGTGGGGGGCACCCAGGTAACTTTACCTGACTGTGTCTCAGATCCATGATCCCAGCATGGAAACAAAATGCAAAACACATTGAACAAGTGATTTATAACTGAAGAGGTAAGTGCCAGAACTAAAAGTTTAGTGTTACTGTGGGAGATTCTTAAATTGCAGTAATGGCACTGTTACGAAAATTTATAGACATTTCTAGAGCATGTAAAATTATTGGATAAAAAGTAGCAAGGCCATGCAAACCCAATTCACAGTGCAAATTATCTGTTGTATATGTTGTCTTTCCAAATGTAGGTGTAAAGGATAAGACAGGTAACTATGTGGCCAGCTTGTGCTGTGGCTAAGAAACTTGACATAACTAAACATATCATACAGGTCTTCCCTGTAGAAGAATTCCCCACTTAGAAGGAGCAGATGCCAGTTGCATCAGTGCTAGAGATGAGTTGCATCCAGCCAGACCAGGAGGAATGCAAGCTCCATGTGTTTCAGGAAAGAAAGATGAGAACTCAATTTTAGATCAAATTCGACTATGTGATCTTGGTTCTCAAGTGGTTTCATATCTGGGAGAAATCTATAGTTTGCAAAAAGTTAACACCTTAAAATGCTAATTGTGGTCAAGAGGTTTCTGCCATTCAAAGTAAATGATAGTATTTTGTTGCATGTAAATAAGACCCTAATTTATTTGTCAGCGTACCAAGTTCTCCAGTTATCTCTGATAGCTGTGTCTCTCTGAGATGAAGGAAATTTTCAACTGGAGGGAGTAAATGCAGCCAAGTCTTCTTTTGCTTTTTTTTTTTTAATGAAACTGCAGAACAAGTAACTACAAATGCTGTACCACCTAAAGAAGTCTGTAAAGAAATCACCCAAGGGGTGTTTGCTGTTGTTTTCAGAAAATCCATTATGCTATTTTCAGATAAGAAGTTAAACTACAGGGAATAAACACAAGCCTCCCAAGCCCTGTGTTGGAGAGATATGCAGATTGAAGGCCAGTCTGTTAGAAGACAAATCTACCATTTAACCCCACAGGTTTGTCCTGTATCTGTGTTGTTCTTTACTTGTGGGTTGAGACAAGTAGGTGTTCACAAACAGCTCCTGTTTTGTTTCAAAGCCACATTGTAGTAGGCAAGTGTTTGTGCAAACTGAGTTAGGAGCAGCTTTCAGCTGGTATGAGTACCTGCTGATAGGCAGAAAATTACATTTGCAAATGTTTTATCAACAATATTTTATGCAGAACCTTTTGTAATGAAAACAGTAACATATCTTCTTGTTTACTGCAATGCTGAGTTTTTAATACATCACTTTCCCTTGTAACCATCTCGCGATTCAGGGATTTGAAGAAGCTGAGGAGTTCACGTGAGTCAGGAAGGCTATTTTGAACCATGGTCTGGGCGAGGCAGAAGTAATGTCTGGTAACCCACCTCTCTCTCATATTGCTAGCTTGTGCTGACCCCCAGTCCCTTTCCAGGACTGCTGAGACTGCCATATCCGTAGGATGGGAGTAGTCTAGCACGTGGTCTCCAGATCAGTGAATCCACCCACAGACCTGGTATATACAGGACCTAGGATTGAAAAGCCATAGTTTCAGGCAGCAAGGGAAGTGCAACTCTTCTGGCCCTGGTTGCTGAGAGAATAAAGAGTAAAATCTGTCTTTAGACTGGCAAGGATGAGATGCAAGCTCCTTGGCTTCTCTTTAACAAGGGGACTCCCCCTATTCGTTGGTGTTCACGACTCTCCTTAGCCTTGGAGAAGTGAAGAGAAACTTTGGAGTGTTTTATCTGATGAAATGCTTGCTTGCTGAGCTGGCTGAGTGACATTTTTTTCTCGTTCAGCTCAAGATAAATCCTAGCACTTCATGAACTGTTGGAAAAAATCCCTTACTGATGCTCAGCCAAGATGGCCATGGAAAAGCAGCATGGCTTGAAGGGCTGTCGTAATTCCTAAAATTGCTTTAAACACCCTGTGCTACTGTGGGAGAAGTAACTTTTGAAACAATGCGAGTCCCTCATGGTCATGTAACCTAGGGAGTCTGTGCTGCAAAATGCTTTGGAGGCTGCAGTTCTGCTGGAGAGGATCCTGTGGTCTGCCAAGGCTTGGCACTGCTGTTGGCTGAACGGGAATGTCGCTGCTTGTGATGCCAACAGCGAGCCGAAGGGCTCGTTCTCCTCTTTGAACTGAGGACCTCAGAGCAGAGTTCCTTGGTTACACAATAAAATAATAAAAATGCCAGTTTAAATTTTGAATTAGTAACGAACTATTTTTGGCTTTCTCAGAGACAGCATCTGTAAATAATCAAGCAGAAGCCTTTCCATAAAACAACACAGAAAAACCTCAAAGAGCATTTAGATTCTGCAACATTTAGACAAGATTTTTAACTCATGGGGAAGCCAACATCAACACAATGCTTCCTGCACATAAAAGCATGGAATTTCTTAGCAGTGTGGGGGCAATAAATAACTATCACATTTCCCTCCTTTCTAAAACCTAAATATTTTTCAATGGAAATAGTAATATTGATGGAAAAAGAAAAGAGGACCTTGAGTTATGTAAGAATTTATTTAAGCTCTGAACCTCCATACACTGCAGACTGGAGCCTAATTAAAGAAAAACTTCAGCTGGTCAGTTTTGCTCTAATTGTCCTCCAAGCTCAGGAGATCAAATATACTAGCTGAGATCCTTCTTCTAATCATTCACATTCATGACCCAAGTTTTGAGTTCATTCCTGCTGCTCTCAGCCAGGTCCATCCATAATTCAAACAAAGGAGGTGAATGATATACTCTTAATTATGTCCTCTACAGAGGCAGGAGGACGTGATGACGAACATCTATATACATTTATGCTCCTAGCAACCTCTGACCACAGAGTTTGCCCACAGTGTTTGTGAAATCAGAAATTCATCCATAACCAAGTACATATGCATGGGTTATTTGTTAGGGAAAATGTAAACACTTACCAGTGAAAAAAAAATTAATACTTTTTTCAGTATGCTTTTACCTTGATTTCTTAGGTCTTTTAGGTGTGCTGTTGGCTCAAGGGGCTGCCTAGTCAGGCTGTTGTGCTTTTGAGTGGGAAATTGTTAATGAAAAACTGCCTACATTTCTGGTCGCTAGACCTGACTGAAACCTATGGATCTCCAGGCTGTGGATGAATGAACCAGTACATACCAAGTTTCTGGGAGGGATGACTATTGCAGGCAAACAAAACTGGGAAATGTTACGCTTTAACATGGCTCCACGAGCAAGCTGTGTGGTTTCACAAACCAGCCCTTGTTTGTGAACTGCTGCTAGAGAAGGGCTGAATTAAGCATTTATTTCATCTGTGTGAATCTCTGGGTAAAGAAGCAAAAGTCAGTCTTTCACTTCCTGTTTACGAGTCTGGTTAGCTTTTAGCTATAGTTTGTAAGTTGTCATTTAGAGTGTCTAATTATCTAGCTTCCCACAAACAACAGATTTGTGACTTTTCCCAGATGAGGCACAGTTATGAAAAGTTATACAGTAGAGGAGTCAAGATAATGGTATGCAAAACTGTGCCTAGATCTGTTTTTCTCTGCTAAATGATTTACTCATTTTGATATTCTGACAAATGTTAAAGCAATTTCCCAAAAAATCCTAATGTTTGCTTCATCAGCAGCTTTCAGAGAAAACAAAATGTTGTGATTCAGACGTGGGGAAAGATGGTCACAGAGATACTGAGCCTACCAAAGTGCACCCATTAGGAGTTCTCAGAACCCTCAGAAAGAAGTCAGTCAGCGTTGGTGGCACCTGGGAGCCTGGCACAGTTGTAGCTCCTGGCTGAACTGTGTCTCCTGGCCACCTCCTGCTTTCTGGCTGCCCCAAGCAGGTAGTGCTGGAGCACAGGCACATAAAGCAGTGCCCAGGCTGCGCATGGTGTCTCTGGAGCTCAACGCTGACCTTTTCAAACACACGAAGGGCATCTGAGCTGGTTTGCAGCTTCGAAAATCCTGGTTGGGTCTACCACCACATGAAAATGCTTTGATGAAAGTAAAACGTGAATGAAGACAGACTCCATCTTCTGGAAAGACTTTGAACTCTGTCCCACAGTAAGAATTTCTTTGGGGGGACTTTTGTTTGTTGGGTTTTTTGTTTGTTTGCTTTGTTTTGTTTTGTTTGCTTTGTCATTTTGTTTTGTTTTGGTTTTTAACCAAGGTTAAATTAAGTTTGGGAACCGAGCGGAGATTGGCACTTTTGTTACGGAACCATGAGAAAACCAAAGGTTTGTTCTGTAATTACTTTTTCAGCGTAGCTTTCTTTTCACAGAATCACAGAATGGGTAAGGTTGGAAAGGACCACATCTGGTCCAACCTCCTTGCTCAAGCAGAGTCGTCCTAGAGCACATGGCACAGAATTGCATCCAGATGGTTTTTGAGTATCTCCAGTCAGGGAGACTCCACACCCTTTCTAGGCAATCTGTTCCAGTGCGTGGTCACTCCAAAGCCAATCTAAGCTGCTATCAGGAGAACAAAACGCTGATGTGGAGTTTGTTACCAGCAGGCTGACAGACCTGCAGTGATGAAAGTGCGTGTCAACCCTTATGTGTTGTCTGCACATTAGTTTGTTTACTTGTTAATATGACCTGTGGCTTTTAACATTTTTCTTTGACTACAGGACTTACAATTTAAGAAAGATACGTTGTGAGTTTCTCCTGAGAAAGATACCCTTAAGAAAGGTTTCCCTGTAAACAGGAAGGATGCTGAGCAGAGGAACTCACAGAGGAGATAACTGTCAAAGTATGGCAATCCTGCAGCTCTTCAAAGTAGAGCAAAAAAGTGTCATTTAGCTACAATGTGGTTGACAAAAAGGTTTATTAACTTGGTTAACACATGTCTCTTCAATTTACAATTTTTCAGCTAGTGTAAACTGATGACAATAGATTTTTAATACTTAAATTGAAGACATAAAAAGCAGGTGCATTTCCCCAAGTTACTTGACCTTACGTGTCTTACACTGCTGCATTTTCATACAGGTACTCCGATTTTTCACATTAGATGTAGTATCCCTGCAAGTCATGACTTCTCATGGTACTTTCCAGGAGTACAGAAAGTACAGGCAGGAACAGGGTTGATGTAGTCTCACAGACCGAAAAACAATGGACAAGATTGTGCTGTTCAGGTATTGTGAAACATTTTCTGTCTTCCTAGTTCAACAGGTAATGAATGCAGCATGATCAACACCAACACAGTAGTAATAGTATACAATATGTTTTTGAACTTTTTGTTCCTATTTTCCCCATTCGCTCTTTTCATGCCATGTGGGTAGCTAACAGATGTGTTACATTATACTGCATTAAATCCTGTGGAGGCAATAGTCTTAAGTGCTGTGTCAAATATTTATAATGTGGAATTGTTTTAGGACAGGAGCCAAGTGCAATATGGCATCCCTCACAGTGTCTCTCTTGTTTTTGTACGAAGCGGAAGCTCAGCTACTTACAATTACAATTTTACTTCTTCTTTAATCTTCAACAACCCTTTTCATTTGCCACCATTCAAATATGTTTTAATTATTACCGTACATTAGAGTCACAGTTGCTTTCTTTATTAGCTCTCTTATTTAAGCTGGGAAGGGCCAACTTCTCAAGAGTCTTTAGTCCTACTGCTCATCTGGCTGGGTAAGACCCATCTTCCTTGTGTCCGTGAGGCTCAGCACACGTGCAGGAAGTATGGACTGACTCTGTGCCCTCCAGCAAGTCCATGGCTACAGACCAGGTGCTGGGAGGGGCCAGCCTGGGAGCCATCAGTGCAGGCTGGGTGTGAGGTGATGCCGTCATGAGGGGCCCAGGATTTGGCTTATTGGCGCTTCTGGCCCGTGGGTGAGGGTGTGGGGTGTGGAGCCCAAGGGGGGCAAATAAGCCTGGAACATCCTGCCAGCTGTTTTATACCTTTTCCATTGCAGGGAGTTTATGCTTTTTGCAATTATGTTCTCCTTGGTGTGCAAGACACTAATAGTTTCAATAGCAAGAGGAATTTTCACTCCTAAATCTGCTTTATCTGCATAATGATGTGTTTATAGACAATGTCTTGCTTTTTTTTTTACCTTGCAAAAATGAAGACCCTAACCATAGCAGCCTGTCCTGAAAACATCTCAAATATTTGCAGCTATTTTCTCTTTAGAAAACCAGCACGCTAAGGGAGTTTGTTGCTCATCTAAGGCCACGTGTCTTCCATTTATGAGTCTGCTTAAATGCCGAACTTCTGCGTGCGTCTTTTACTTCCTTTGACTTCCAAACTTATCCAAGTCACTCTTAATGGAATTGATTTACAGGTTAAGTTAGTCGTTAAAGATTCTTTACTCAGAAATAATGGCAATATTTTTACTCCTTATTCAGAAATATTTCTCTCTGAATGCATTGGTTACTCAACCAGCTGTATGATTGACTGCATAATTAAATTGTTCCATTCTTTTGGTTGTTTTAATCATTTGCCCACACATGCAGGATCCCAGCCTCACAGTTTGATATTCAACAGGAAAATATCTTTTTGTTTGTAGACAACTTTCTAAAGACTTCAAATATTGTTTTGTCATGTAGATAAACATTTAGAAGCATCATTCTCGCCTACTGTAATTCATAGGGTTTGAGTCCGGTTGAGGCCAGAGTCTGTTTCAATGCCTCAGTTTGTTTGTCCATTAGCCTATGGGCATGGCTAATGTGGCATGGAGAATGCCCAGATATTTCCATGTCAGTCTCACGTAGTGACACATAAATAGGACTGTTTGCTATCACTCTGTCACTTGAAGTGAGACTTTATGCTGATCAGCATTGGTGTGGCTATAGCTGAAATACAAGAAAAGATGGATGGGATGAGATTAGATGAGATGAGATGAGATGAGATGAGATGAGATATGAGATGAGATATGAGATGAGATGGAGAGAGCGCAGAGCTGAGTGATGAGATATTTTGTACAATAAATGTGTGTCCTCTGTCAGACGTTTTCTGAGCGGTGCCAGTCCTTACCTCTGCACAAGTGGTATGCATTCATTTCAGTGCTATCAGTCTTACTGGAAATTTTTCTCCACATTTAGCAACTTAGAGAATGCATTCAACTACATCATCTTGGTATTTTATCAATATTTGCTTGATTTCCAAACTAAACCCAAAACCTTCTCTATTCTAATCATTATTGTACTACAAAGAGGGGCAGCTATAACAGTGTGTAGCAAAGAAAATGAGGATAGCCTCCAAGTTTCTCTGTAAGGGCCTTCTTTTAATGCTTTCAATCCCAAATCCTAGTGTAAAAGTAACATAATTTTTATCATAGTATCTTGACAACCTTAATCTTCACTGCTGGCACAGGCTGTAACTCACTCTTCAGATCCTTTCTCCTGTTTGCAAAAGGCCTCAAGGAAAATGGAAACTATCTGCTGTTCCATTAAAAAAGCAATTGAAATAAACATAAAGATCTTGGCACAGAAGTCCAAGTCAATCTTAGTTTCTCAATTCAGTGTGGTATTTTCTCATTCCATAAGAAAGGAACACTGTCTGAGGTTTTCAGCTACTCTGGGTGGGCTCATGAGCCAGCAAAATGAAGGGGTGGTTTCTACCAAACTTGGCTCGGGTCTTGTGTAGCAGCTCATAAACACCATGATTTGCATAACCTCTCCAGCATCTGTGTGAAAGAGACTGTCAGTCAACACTTCTGGCATGTCAGGGTCATTCTTAACACATTAGATGTGAAAGGGCACCAACAGCATGAACTTAATATCCTTCCACTGATGTGACCCACATACCATCCAAGACAGGGAAGGATGTTTTCAGTCAGGTCAAAATGATGAGTACAAGTTGAGACCGTTCAGTCTCTGAGCTGTTTATTGATCAAACTTCATATGTGATATTCTTGAAACTATCTAAATGTTCAGGTCTCATTGAGATATAAAATAGCCAGACTGTCAGTCTGGTTTTCATTTGTGCTCCTTCCAGCTCAGCTGTAATTGAGAGCAGCCTCATGCAGTCTATCTATAGTTTCCATATACCTCTTTTAGGCCTATATGCTTCCTGCTTTCACACAGGGTCCATTAGAGTAGCAACAAGAGAGAACTTTGGGGAAAAATAAAGAAAATGTACAGAATACATTTTGCTCTGACAGATTATTTGACTACAGGACCCTGAAGAAATTTCGCGGTTTTAATTCATGCTTTCTTTCAAAGTCACAGGGTGGTGTTTTTTGTTTGCCCTTTAGTCCCTCTTTGATTTCAACAGGGTTTAGTTGCTAAGGCACTTTCTAAAGTCACAGGAGGTTTGCATCTGCATCTTTAGATGATATAGTGCCCTTAGTAGCCTGTGGCTGCATGACTTGCTCTGAGCCCCAGTAAAAGCCAATGAAAGGACACTGTCCATCCCAGGACAACATCCTGGCTCCTGGGCTGTTTTTCCGTCAGTATGTGAAGGAAAACAGGTGAGGTACAAGAGGGCAATGGGAAAATTTAAATTAAACTTTTTATGAAAAAATTAATGAGGCAAATGACTTTGTGAAAATTGTCACACCTGGGTCTCAATCCTTCCTTAAGCCACGTAACATTTCTTAGGGCACTTAAGAGTCACTGCAGCCCCTGACTAACTGAAATTCCTGCTTTCATGCTGAGCATGTTCCTAAGTGCAATCCCCTTCCTTCAGCAGGCTTGAATGCTTTCAGCCAGGCCTTCTGAGGGTTTACGCACTGGCCTATGCAATATCTGTTATGGCAAACAAATCAGCTTCATTCTTTACATATTTCCTCACCATGTGCCTGTCATTGTTCATTAGGGGCTTTTTCTAGTTCAGTCAAGACATAACCAGTTGTTGGATGCTCTGGTATATCTTGTTACATATTATCCCTGGAATCCATTTAGTGCCTAGTATTTTTTCGAAGCAATTTTTATTAAAATCATTCAGAGTCTGCCTATGTTTTTAATAGATTTCCATCTTTCACATCCACATACGATGACAAAAGTAATGTCTGAGTTGGAGATTTGTACTTTGGTCTTTTAGAAATAGATGTTTGCTGACCAAATACTGTTTAAAATGGTAAATGTGGTTGTTGCCCTGTCAATTGATATCCTGCCAAAGAAGATGGCCTCATCTCCTTTTCTGCACCTCCAGGGGAGCAGTATGTTGTTTCCAAGGTATGGAAATTATTTAATGTCTGTTATTCATGCTTATTTCCAAGTAGTATTTGCACTAAGACATCACGGAGGATATCATTACTTTGTTGGGGTTTTTTTAATAACAGAGTATTAATACTTCAGTTTTGTGAAGCTGCATGCTTCATCTGCATGTTGGCTGGGCTTAGAAGAGCAGGGCTATCAGCAAACTGAGCTTGCTGTTGATAAACTTTGTGGTAACTTTATGGTAGACTACCACATTTCTTTCTCCTCAAAACTGAAGTACAAGTCAACAACTGGAGATGGATATGGGGATTTTGTTCTAGAAAGACCAAAGGAGCTGGGTTTTAGGAGGGCTAGGGAGTGTGTGTGCGCCATCAGGGGAGTGCTCTGTGCTCTTGCACTTTGTCATGGCTTTTTGGGGAAACACTGTTGCTCCAAAACATTTCGTATGATCTGTAATAAACATTGGAAAGGGTGCTAGAAGAATGTGCTTGCAAAATTAAAGCCAGGTCCAGTTTTGAGTCACTCTATGATAATGCCTGCCTTTTGCAGACTTGCTTGTTTTAATCAGTTTAAAAAGAGGCTGAAACACCATGATGATGAGCATCATTTGGAGAGAAACAAATTAAAGTAGAAGGGAGTTCAAACGCACATCCGTCCTCTTCTTCATTTTAAAGAACTTCTTATGAATAAGTTCCAAATGACACAATCAGATTAGTTTGCTGGTGCTTTTTGTCAATTGATTTTACTTCTTTTTGATAGCTGCATCCCTGTGCAAACGTAAAATCTGAGCTCCCCACCGAGCCCTGAGTTTGGAATAATTCAAACCTCATCTGAAACTCTTTTTCCAAGCTTCAGTACTGTCATTCTTTGTGTATATATATATTTATATACACGTATAAAGTTCAAGTCTTCTTTTTCTTACATGAAAATGATTGAAGGAAATTTTTTTTCACTGCAGACTGGTTGAATAATGTCTAGTGTATTTAATTCCAAACAATCCATTCCGTGTGTGATTATAAAATGCTTTTCTTTGCAAAGTAATGTGTGCATGTCTTTAGTGCAGTTTTATAATGCCAGTACCTCTTTCTCTCTCCTAAGTCTTAAAGACTATATGCAGCTAGTAAGAGCACAAAAAAGGTCCATTTATATATGGGGGGTGTGTGTGTTTGTGTATACATAAAACATGCATGGATGCTACACGTGCCTGTGTTAGGGAGTATCCTATGGAGTTCTAGGTACATCATTTACCACAAATATGTTGTTTAAGGTGATGGTAGGTTTCCAATCTTACTCTGCTTTGTCACACTGAAAAACAATGAGAGCTTTCCAAAATAGTTTAGATGCCATATGATTATTTTAGCAGCTGTGGTTTCAGTTACCTTTAATTAGTTCCCCCTGCAGCTCTAAATAGAGGCTTCTGTTAAATGCAGTTATTTTCTTCTGCAGATGGCATGATGAAGTGTGGCTACTCATGAAAGGAGACTACTGAACACCACATGGCAAACTTGAGGATCTAAAGAAATGTGATTATGAGTTAAGGACATGGATTTCTCCATGGATTATTCATGATTTCCAGTCACTATGTTTTTATATCAGAATGGTCATCCCTAAATTTTATGTCAGCTGGCATTGCTGAAAAAGTTGTCTTAGATGCTTGAGAGCTGGTGAGATAACCCTCCACCTTAAAAGCAAATGGTGTTTTGACATTGTCCTGTGTTTTCCCCACATCACTTACGTGGTTCAGTGGCCCCAACCCTCCTAGAAAGCGTGACTCGATCTCTGTGAACATCTGTTAAACACATGAAAAAGCCTCCTAAAGAGAATTTCTTTCTTTTATACACAGGATAAATTTTCAGACCCCATTCAGGCCAAGACAGTTACAAAACATTTCAGTTGGAAACTGTAGGGCTGCATTCTGTTTCCATAGGACTCAAGGGTACGTGCCCTACTGCCGTCTGTAGGAGCAAACATTCGCTAACAGTTAAGATTTCATGTAATGATTTCTTACAGAATTTTTCGGATATTTCAAGTTCATCAACTTTGTGACTCTTCAGCTGTGTGAACAAAAGCCACATGAAGCAAAGTAAGGGTTCACAACAACACAAGTTGAGTTTTAAGGGGTAATTTTAATTTTTTTTTAGAGGTAAAACCAAACATACATAAATAAAGATGCTTGACTTGTATTGCTGCTGACTGACAAGGAGGGATGTATCAGAGTCATGACTTCATTCCATGAGAGTGAACTTCAGCCTGGAAGGCAGCATAAGTGTAGCAGGTCCCAGCAGGCAGGAGAGCCCTGCTGGCTTCCTTCTGCAACTTCTGAATTGTTTAATTAATTAAAGAATTGTTTCTCTTGCAATCACAAATGTTCCAGTTTGCACTGTTACCCAAGGTCAGAGCTCTCCTGACCTCCCTGGCAGAGGAAGAGAAGGGTAAGGAAATCAGGAAAAAAGAGAGTAAGCAAATCACTCTAAGGAAGCCTTGTTTCCTTTACCCCAAACCCAGCAGAGGAAAAAAGGCTGAATTGAAAGGGAAAAGGGCTAAGACTGAGATTGATTAAGAGAGGTCCAACCCGAAGAAAAGGCAAAGAATGAAACAACTAAGACAGAGAAAAATAAACTACATTAAGATTGAGCTCGGATGAGGCAGTCGGCCGCTGGCCAGGAGGGAGCAGCTGCGGCAGGAAGGCCTGGGTCCCATTGAAACAGAAAAGGGGCCATCTTTCTGCTGGAATGAAAGGGAAACAAAAAAATAATTCACCTTTAAAGGAACAGAAGTGGGATTTGAGGCTAGGGGAAGGGCAGAGAGGAATAAGAATTTGTGAATGGGATGAGTTATTTTATTTCTGAGAACAAGGCAATGGCTGTTAAAATCATCCCAGAGAGCTGTGTGACGGTGCAGGTTAATCGCACCAGCCAGAGCGGGTAGGACACTCCAAGCAGCTTCATGCTGCATTCAGACTCTTGAATGAATGCTTGAAAATCAAGCAATTTTTTCTCATTTTTACCAGGGGAGATGAGGCAGATGACATACTATACTGATGACATCATGCCTCGCTCCAGATGTGAACAGAGAGGAAAGAAAGTGTAAGATGGATATTTCACCACAAGCCAGTGAAATCCTCGATACTGAGGGGGAACATGAAGTTGCAAATCTCAACACACTGAGGTTCCACAAAATAAAGGGCAAAAGGAGGCAAGGTAAAACCCTATGCAATTCTGAGTTAAAATTCCAGATTTAGGCAACAGAGAACAGATACCTTGAATTAAATGTTCATGCCTTGTAGAAAATATACTCTGCAGAGTAAGTTAATGTCATCAGTGTCACAGCAAAAAGTTGTCTGCACAGTGTAAATATAGAATTTAGGCTGGAGGAGATCAAAGGGTATGGAGAGAACGTCTCACCTGAAACAATCCACAAGGAGGTTATTTAGAAAGATCCTGCGGTTTGGTATGTCTCAGAGCACTTACCTGCTGTTAGAAGAAAGATGTCCCACTTCAAGAACTGTTCCAGTCTCATGGTACAAGAATTGTAGGTTTTAAGGCCGTGCATTAGAAGGCAAGGAAAATTTTCAAGTGTATGTACCTAGTGAATGTAGAAGCAAAATACCCTCTTCAAATTCTGCTGGACTGGAGGTCCTAACTATCATAGGGCTCCTCAAACTCCCTGTTCCTAAACTGTCCCATTGATTCTTGCTAAATTAGATGGCAGACCTTTGCTTCTTCAGGTGAACAGGTCTAGCTCCAACCAGACTACGAGAAGGTTGAGATTCTTTAGCTTGGTGTATTGGTAAGACTGACAAATCCTGGGAAAAGGGACACTTTTGGAATATATATACTAAAGCATGAGAAATACAGCATATGGACTCAGCTCAGGAAATCTTCAGAGAACCCATTTGTGTCAGGGAAAAAAAGAGGAACTAAGTTTTGCTGCTGTAAATCCTTCATTGATGCAAATACTATGTGGGGACAACAGGAGGGTGGTGCCACATCCTTTTCTTTTTCTTTTTTTTTTTTTCAGAATTGCTTTTATAGGTTTTTGATGATGGTAGATGTTAATTAATTGTGAACTTGTTTGAAACTCGTGGTAGTGTTTCCATCATCTTTGAGTAGGTGATTTATCCTGTGTGTCTGCAAAAACTTAGAGCTGTACCAAAAGTAGCTGTTTCTCAGCACTGCATAAATTGTCCCCAGATTTATACTGACAAACTATGCAAAGACGTGCTGGGGTTTTGCAATATTATAATGCATGTTGAAGCCCTCCTATAAACTATAAACATTAGGTTAAAGAATAACTGCCATGTTTGCTATTTGAAACTTTTGCAACATTTTCCCAAACTTTAGAGTACAGTTGTAAACAAACAAACAAAGCCACAGGAATGACAATTAAGCAGTATAAACAGGCTGTGTCCAGATCAAAACAAGGGCTAGCTAAATTCAAACAGTTATGGTTGCATTCTTATGCAAAAGAGGTTTTGTAGTCTGAATGACCCTATCCCTGCGTAGCTATGCCAGGCCTTCCATTATGGTGTTTACTGTTAGGAGCTGCATTTAGGTGAACTGGAGGTTAGAGTACAGCCCTGAGAAGCTGTAGCTCAGCTTTGGCTCTCTGGTTCTGGCACAACACCTTACAAATAACCACATCCCACCTTTTGAGGGGGTAACCGAATACCTGAAACACTGCTCAGCCCGGTGCCTCCTCCGAGTCATATCCCGATTTCCCAAGGTGAGCACCGTACACACAGCCTGAGTTACAGATTGCCAGCTCCTGCCCAGTCCAACGAGACACAGCAGCAAGCAGAGCACAGCACAGATAGCCAGCTCTGCAGGGGCATTAGCTTGTATTTCATCCTTGTGTGGCAGGGATGCAGCAAGGGACACAGGGGGAAGGCAGAGGGGCACCAGAGGAGCCTGCTGATGAGGTCAGTGCAGGAGGTGACACCTGGAGTAAAGAACCAGCAAAGGACAAGACAAAAGCAGTAAGGTCCACCTTTAAAAGGCTTGGAAATACACTGGACCCAAAAGTGCCTATTCTTTGTGTGAACCAAGCCCTTGGTTTTCCAGCCCAAGCAAGCCAGCACAGTGGTGCCAGCTTCCCCATGTCTCTGCTAATCTGGATGAATGCAACTTTGAACATGAGAAATGCAAATCTGTACAGTGTGTTGAAAGAGTTGTTGTGACATGTCGCCTGTGGTGAGCAATTCCTAGCAAGTGGGAAGCCACAGTGTGTGGCAGCTGTTGCCTCTGACTGATCTTCAAGGGTAGCTCCAAGCCAGAGTGCATTGCAGTAATTACATCTTGAAGAAACATTAAATGGAAGTGGAAAGCTTTGGCTAACTATGCCAGGACCTGGGCCTGAACAAAAGGTTCTAAAGCCTTCAGCAAAGCAAATACTGTGTGGGGACTTAACCAGGAGGTTAGTGTCCCCTCAAAATCGTGAGCTTCTTGCATGAGAAGGGAATGGCAGTCTTCAACAGCAGCAGAAACAGCCCTTTCCAGTGCATCGCTGTCTTTCCCTCCTGTGTGTCAGTGATGTACACATCTGGAGTTGAATCCCAAGGCAAGCTACGCTTCAGCAAAAAGAGTCAGTCCAGTCCAAATGTGAGCCAGAAACTGGAGAAACAGAGGAAACTGAACTGCACTGCTTAAATGAAGGCAGATTTGAAATACACATTTCGCCTCTGAGTAATGTAGCAGGCTCCTCACACTGAACTTCACCTATGGCACTAGCATGTGCAAAATAAATGGCATGCATATTTTTCATTTCTAATTTGGTTTCTTCGAAGTCTATTCTGTCAAACCACTGCAGAATGTTAACTAAGCTTTTAATATCTATTTATAGGACAGAACAGATATTTTGTATACACTTACTGCCTCTAGATTTTTTTTTACAGTGTCACATTGCACTGCAGTTGAAGCTTTTTTTTTTTAGTCCAACCCCAAGTTTCCATGGTTTTCTCAAGATAAAGCCAGAAATGTTAAGTCTAGTCAAATTCTATGCTAGTTTGGTGACAGGAACACAAGGAATTGAGGCATAGTTAGGTTAGACATAGCTTTGGTTTGGACCTAGCTGTAGCCAAGTGCTTTCTCTTTAAATTTTCCCAGTCCTGTATATTATGTTATTAAAGAACACAATGCATGTGAGTGGATATATAAACATCCCCCCAACAGCGAGGAACAAGGCAGCCTGCAGAACGTGTGGTTGAAGTTGTCAGCTGCAGATACTTCCCCACATGCAGGAATGGAAATACTGGAGACATTCAGCTGTTCTCGGTCTGCTGAAGTATTTTTGTTTGGGGTTGGGTTTTTTATTATTGTTTTTGGGTTTATTTTAATTAAGAAGATGACAGACACCTCACAACTTCTGCACAGAATTTATAGTAGATGGCTCTGTCTGTACTTGGTACATCACACAGATATGCTACAGCAAGTAGCCTCAGATGGGTTCTCACATATAAGACTTGGAGTTTGGCATTGTAGGTCACTTCTCTGTGAAGAAGACATTCTCTGAAAGCAGTGAAAGCTGCAACATCCCTATCTGATGTTGTTACCTTTTCAAAATACTCTTTAGCAAAATGAGATGAGGAGGTGGTCTTGGGATTCCCCTGTTTCTTGAGGTGCTACTAAGGCTTTAGAAAGAACTTTTTTAACTTGTTGAAACACTTCTAGGCAAAAAAAAAATATGGCTCACTGCTGAAGTTACTCAATGAAAAGCAAAAAACATAGGGCTCTGTTTTGATTCAAAATCATGAAAAATGACATGTGGGGCTAGCCCTGCATGGATTTTCAAGAGGGTTAAGAAGAATTGTGTGAAGAGATTTGTGCTCTTTGCACAAGGAGTAACCAATATTCTTAGCCTTTTGTTCTGGAGTGGCAAAGGTCTGGGTTTGATGGTGCAAATTTGCTCTGTGGTGTAGTAAGGAGCACTTGCAAACTGGACACTGGCTGTGGGATCAGACCTTTAAATGGTTTTCTTGAATATTGAAAATACTGAGCAGAACTGCTGACTCTGTACAGTCAGGGGAAGTGCAGACTTGCATGAACCTTCATGTCCCACAAAAAAAGTAGGCTTATTTTGAGCATCTTGTAGTGACACAATTATTTATCCTTGTGCTAAGACAAATGTAAGGTTTGCCTGGCCATCTAAGCAGAAAGGCTCTGGAGGGGTTTGTGTGCACAATGTCTTGGGAGAAGCACATTTGGTCTCAGAAGGACAAATCATCCTTCCACATTACTGAGCAGTCAGTGTTTTCATTTTCAGATTTAAATGCATTTGCCCAAGACTGTTGGCATCTCTTCCTAGCCCCTCATTGCTTTTAACAACACACTGCAATTGTAAAATGGTGCAGCTTTGAAGTTGTCTGCACAGGAAAGCGAAAGCCTTTTTTATTCTTCTGAGTAAGAATAACCACATGAGGACTTAACGTGCTTTAAGTCACATGCAACATGCTTTATATGTCTAATTGATTTATCTTAGCTTTCCCACATGTCCTCACACAAGCATGCCTCAATGCAGCTTGAAAGGAGGGAGTGAAGCCTCCTGGCTGAAAGCTGATGGTAAGTAATTAAACCTAGCAGCAGTGAGAACCCCTGAGACAAAATCTTTGGCAGTTTTCTACACCATGTAGTGAGCTTGGGTCACCAAGGGCCTGTAAATAGCATCATAATGACTGGTTCCTCAGCAGGGATAAACATGTGCTTTGAGTTTTCTAAATGATTCAGAGGCATGCTGTGAGATAACTACTGATAACAAGCAGATGTGAAGTTTGCTTTTCAAGACAGGGAGGCTGAGGGGGAAAGTCAAGTAGATTTTGGCTTATGGTCCTCAGAAAGCCTGATATTTGAAGATCATTAAAGCCTTTTTTTTTTTTCAGAGGAGGAGCTCAGTTGTATCTGATGAAGGCAATGCTGTTTTAAACCAGTTCGTGTCAAAGCTAATGGGATAAGTGCAGGCAAAGCCTTCTCTCAGTTTAAACCTGAAGACAAAAATGACACCTCACTTTTCAGGATTAGGAATGTTGTATAATTTCAAAATCCATTTTACATTTTTCCAGTGCCTTTCTAAAAGCTTTCTCAAAACTTGCATATGGATAAGTCTTTTTTTTTTTTAGTTAAAGGGTGCCTAAGTGTTGAAGGATGTATTTCATCATACCAGACAGTAGGACACAAAACAAAGGTGCTAAGCTGATGTGCCCATACTCAGTGGGACAGGTGCAGTAACGCTGTGGTGCTGGGAGTGCAGGGACAGGCTCGGTGTTAACTTGGGCTCCCAGCCCTGTGTTTCGCGTTATCGGCAGCGATGCACGAGCAGTAGGACGGTGCATTTGCGAGGCATCAAAGGAAATCTGTCAGTCTCCCCAGTCAGGTCATCCATTCTTTCTCAGGGAGGTTTGGAGTTTTGCTAATACTGCACAAGTGGAGTAATATAAAGAAACTGCATCTCTTGGCATTATTTAAAAAGCCAAAGACCATGTCAATATTCTTTCCTTAATTACAAGAGTTCACAGCAAGCTGAAAGGTGAGGCGGAAGCTGTTTCAGTGTTCAAGGAGAGAGTGAACTATTTAGTAAGAAAAGTGGTTGCAGACATCATTAATCCACAGTGACTTCTTTGAAACATGTTGGAATAGTTTTGGGGATGGATTTTTTTTTAAAGCAGTTTTTCTGTATGTTGTTTCAGAGTTTCCTTTTAAGTGGCTCACCCTTATGCCTCACAATACTTTTTTTTCCTGAAACAGCAAAAAAAGAAGAAAAGTTTCTCCTCACCCTTCCTTGAGGGGCCAGAGAGGGAGAGAAATGAAATCACCAAAGCATACTGGGGCTCATCAGTTGCCATATGTGTTTGGTGCCTCTTCAGTTTCTGACTTGTCCCAGGTTTCCCAACAGAAATGCACTTGTTCCTCCTGTGACATGAGCTCCCTAGCTGAAGGTGCACCCTGGTGGTGCACATGCCTGTGTGGGAGCTCACCCCTTGTCTGAGGGTGGAAGGAGCCAGGTCGTCGGGCACAGTTTGAACATGACTGGCCTGACACACCTGGCTTCCCAAACACAAGTCCCAGCTGAAGCACAGGTACTAGAAGCAGGAGAGAGGTAACTGGGGTGACTTTCCTGGTGCAACAGGAAAACTGAATTCAGAGAAACATCTCTTCAAATGCATTAAGGGAACAAGCATGACATACTATTAATATTTTCCTTTCTGATCTTCTACCCAAGGAAGATCTCAGCATGGCTCGGGCAGCCTCTGTGTACTCAGAAAATTATCCATGGGGCATCTGTTTGCTCTTTGCTGTTGAATTGGTTTCCATAAGCACAGGCAGCTGGTCACTGGCTGTTGTGAGATACCCTCTTCAGCCTGTCCATCAAAACTCCTTTTTATAGTCATATAGTTTGGTGCAATTAATGGTTTTCAAGAGCATAGAATGCTTTAAAAATGCATAGGCTCATAACTTTACAATTAGAGGGCACCATTATGATCATGAAGCCTGACCTTTTACAAAATACAAGAGAGCAGAATTGCTGAAAAATGCCCATAATTTTTTTTTTCCTGTAGCTAAGGCATATCTTATTAAAAGACATCCAGCCTTAATTTTAACATTTCATGCAGCAGAAAATCCCTTATATGTTTTTCCACTGTTCCCCATTGCTAATCATTATCTCTTATAAGAATTATCAGCTTGTGTATGCTTGGAATATGTTTAACTTCACTGTCCACCACATTGGCTTTTATCATGTCTTTGTTTGAAAGCCATGTATTGTCAGAAGAGGTTTCATTTATGAACAAAACATGAGTGAGTCAGCTTAGCCTCATCTTTGATAAACTCAGTAAAATTACGTTTTCTTTAACCCCTCATTTTAAGGAAAGTTTTTATCATCCTTTCATCTGTACTGTCCAATTCATTTTTGCATTTCAGTTGCTCAATGAGTGGATGCAGAAACAGCATAAACTATTCCAGTGCCATCCAGACACTGTTATACCACGTCTCTAATTTTGCTTACAGACTTAGCCATTGCATTTACTCTCTCCTCATTTACTCTCTCCTCAGTTACAGGGTTTCCTACTGTCAGGCTCTGGTGGTTACCCACACTGCCTTCCTTGCTTGCTGAAACACAGTCAGCTATCCCTCCTACATGACTCGGCTCTTGCCTTTTATGTTTAGTTGGCAATATTTTAAAAGAAGACAGTACTGGATGAGCAAAACCAATTACCTCACAATTGAGCTGCTTAGTAGTTCTGACTCCTCAATATTTTCCAAAGTTTGTGTCCTCTGGTGGGGTTTTCAGCCATGACCCACAGACTGGTGAACCCACCACAACTGCCAGATATTTTATGCTGTACAGACATACTCTCCACATCCTCATGCACCTTTTTGGAGATTATATTGCCATTTGCAAGAATGTGGTGCTGAATATGGGTTTCATGTCAGGCTGTTTCTGGCTCGGTGCCTCTTTGATGTGTCCTCATTCAATAGCCAGGTGGGCTTGCAGTCTGTACAAAACTTCTGACAACTGCAGCCTTCAGATAACAAGTGTATCAGCATGGTGGTAACCTCCTCTTGGTATACAGTGAACATCTGTTTCTGTCACAGCCTCCTTACATGACACAATGTTATGTGGGGAAGGCAGATGCTCCTCTGAGCCTTTGTTGAAGTGGTATTGCCATGAAAATGAGTGGATTAACTGTATCTCCTTCTTTTACAGGGACTGAGAGAGGAGGAAGTTTAGAGGGGTGGGTTTTTAGCAAACTGTGTTTTGGAGTGTTTCAAAAGCCCTCACTGCCAGACTTCAGGCGAAGCAGCTAGAAATACTATACTCACCAAGTCATTTATAATACACTTTAGGTCACACCATTCAAACAGTAACTTATTCAGTACAGTCGCTGTCCAGAATTGCTTCCAGGTTAAGGACAGGGGTGTATGCGACATGAACTGACCCAGAAGGCAACCAGGTGGTAGACTCATGTGCAATGCAGCCACTGAATCTTGAGGCCACCAGGGACTTCTGCAGGGGAGTCAGAGGGAGAAGAATGTGATGGAGTGGGTCTGGGGCTCTTTGCACAAGGACCAGGTGCTGCTTGGCTCTTGAGAGATGGAGAGATTCCCTTGTGCATCAGAAGTTTTACAAGTGAAAAGACGGAGGGGAAGTCCAGGGTGTGAGAAGACATTAGAGGAGGATGACTCCACAGGACATCTGGAATTACTGACAGACCCATGTGTGTGTTGTGGAGATGGGGAAGTGGGACACAGCAGAGGGATGCAGGAAATATGAGGGAGTCACTTGGGGGAAACGGAGATAGCAGCTGCCTTGGAGCTCTTCTGGAAGAGGTCAGAAAAACATGTAAGGAACCCAGTGGCAAAGGGATTTTAATCACTGAGTCTAGGGGTGGCCAACCTAGGGTCCAAAATTTCAGTAGTAAAAATGTGGTGAAAGCTAACTGTAGGACCTTTTAAAGAAAACCTGTATGACTAAATGACAGCTTCAGGCTGAGTTACTGATCTGAGACGTATTTGTAAACCAGCAAGGAATGAACCGTTGACATGCACCCCTTTGAAACAACGTGGAAAATTAACACTTTGTTGTGAGTGCCTAAAGGAAGGCTTTCTGCAAGTTTTAACCTCCCATCCCACAAGCTTTCACAGGGAGAGCTGGAATTGCTGAGGAGGTGGGATACCAACAGGAACTGTGTAATATCTAGCTGTGCCTATGTTCGTCCACGGGAACTTCAGTGTGTGATAGGCACAGCAGGTAAAGTGTCAGAGACCTGCAAAGTTCTCAGGATGTTTGTGAGGGGGGAGATAGGGACGTGTGGAGAAGACTGGAGATAACTGAGTAGTGAGTTATTGCACAACACGAGTCACGCAGTTTTTACCTCATCTGGCTAAAATTCAAATTGGTTTCAGAGGGCTAATTTATCCCAGCCTGGTTCTTAAGTGTCTGGTATCTACCAAGCTGACTAGCTGAATTAGAAGAGAGGCTTGGGACCAGAGTAGCAGGGAAGCTAAGTCAGGATGGGGGCATGTTAGCCATAATCACATTATTCTTCAACCTCACTTGGGTAAATGATGTGGTATTAATTATGAGATATTCTGAATGCAGATCACTTCCTAAAACTGTTAAATGAGCTTTTAGATTTTCTTCATATACCACTTTAATAAAGCAGGAGTTTTACATACAGGAGATATTCCAATTGAGCATGGTGAACTTGCAAAAAGACTCTATTTTGCATTAATTTCTCCTAATGATATTATTCCCCACAGCCCAGGCTTTATATTGTGTATTTTCAGAGTTTCTGAGGGTGTTCCTGGAAGCACTGCCTTGACAGGGAACCTGGAAGGGCTACAGAAAGATTGGGTCCTGGGAAGATATAAGCTGATTTTTAATACAGTTCTTCTTCTGGATTGGTGGCCCCTTTTTTGAAGTGCTTTTGAATATCCCTCAAAATATATTAAAGGAACAAAACCAGAGGTTTTGGACATGGCTTTTAAAATCTGTTTCAACAAGTAACATTTTAATTGCAGTATTATATTCTAGTGCTGTTCTGTTTTCACTTGTACCAATTTAGATCTAGAATTACTACACTGAAATGATCCTGGATTCACATTGATATAAGAGTTGAAAACTTGGTTCAGAAGTAAAAAAACTTGCTCAGGAAGGCAGCAAATTCCATGGAAAATCTGCAATTAGGACTTTGCTCTGTGTATCTCAGCACTGGAGGGACCATATATTTCAAACTAGTACCTGATGGGAGTCAAATTTTGTTTCTGTGCTGTTTAAGGTGGACAGCATGACTGGCAGTCTGTATTTAAGGACAAAGGTATAAACACAAAATAGTGCAGTAAAAATTTCACCATCAAGCTTAACAGAATGGCCAATGTGGTATTTTAGGGCTGAAAATTGGATTATGCTAAAAATCTAAATCTGAGGAAAAATTATTGTGAATGAAGAATTTTCTGTTGGGAAAAAATGTTATAATTATAGAAAAAAAATCGTCTCTTTTCTGTGGTCACTGAATCACAGATTTTTTTTTCTTGTGAGTTCTCTGTTCGTCCCAAACATGTTCATCCCAAATATAAATTTTGGACAAACTTATTTTTTTAGAGCTTTTGGTTTTATTCTGTCTGGTCAGTCAAAATCAAGATCTCAGCCCCTTTTTGAAGGACAAAAATAAGTAAGTAAATGGGATCAGTCTAGAGTCTTCAAAACAGGGACCTTGGCTATATAGTAATAATAGACCAGATTTCAGAAGAGTGAACCACCAGCAGCTTCAGTTAACCTCCTACCCAGGTATTTAATGTTAAACTGTCTCTTTGATGAATGGCCCCAATTTCAGCAGGAATTCCCAGGTAATTTTGAAATGCAGGCTGTTTATTTAGTAACTCCCCTGGACCTGGAAGTGCTTTACATTCCTGTGGGGCAAAACCAACTCTTTTCCATATTCGACATACAGCCAAATGGTGTGTCAATACTGAAGAAATGCTTGTCCTGCTGACCAGCATGTTGGAGGCAGAGGAACATATATTTGAAAAACTGCAATGCAGGCAGAACTAGGAAAACCCTTTAATTTCCACTGTCTCCTCATTTTTACCAGCAGTGGTGTTTTGTACTAGATATCCTGAAATTCTGTATTAGAAAACATCTTCCAATAATCTGTTCACTTGAAAGTCAAAATATGTTCATTTTTTCATCAAACAATTGCAGATTTAGGGACGAATTCTGCTGCTTTCTGAGTGACTACAGCTGCAAGTTGAGTTGGCGCATCTGTGCTGCCATATGAATACCAGACTTGATTTATGAGGTGAATTTCCACTACAGAAAATTGTCTTAATTCATGGTAATAATCTTTTAGAGCTGAGTTTCAGTCTGCAATAGCTGCTAAGCAAATTCAATCTGTTAAAATAAATGTGCATTCACTAAAGGGTCTCAAGCTAAGTGAAAATACAAATTTTGGAACTTGTGCCTGTGCTAATTTTCACACACAGCTGAAGGATGGGCTGTTCTCTTTCTTTCAATAAAGGGTGGAAAACCAGGGAATGGACATCAGTCAGCACACCAGATTTTGGGCTGAGTTTTGTCTGTGTGATGACATTAACTCTGTGAGGCTCCACCAGAGCAGGTACAAAGGTAATTTGGCCTCACTGCTGTAAGAAAGTAAAATAGATTAGTCTGCAACTTCTCTTGAAGATGGGGTGAGTCAGTGAGAACTGGCACTGAATCTAAACACTGAGCCTTAATGAAAATTCGAGGCAATGGGGTTTTTTTCACTTTGTAAGATTGCCAGGCACTGTTCAGATGAATTAAGAAGACACAGGCCCTCAGTCTTCCTTTTTGCAACACATTAAGCATCCTTGTTGAAATGCAACAGTGTTCATTGAAGAAGCACCCTCGGTATTACAGTGGCATTTTCTCTGTTAATAAGTGTCAGACTGGATAATATAGGATATCTGGGTGCTCAGCCTTCCACAGTTTGCTGCCTACTGGAAAAGGGTGCCAAAACAGTAACACACCTACAGGCTGCAGAAAAACTGAGTGTGAGTGTGAACATCCCTCAAGCAATGCCCTGAAGCGAAGGTGGCCACACATTCTCTGCAGTGACTGTCCCCCTTCCATGACGGGGTTCCTGCCACGCTGCAGATTCCCAAAAGCGCCCTTACCCCTTCCCCCAGCGCGGCATTCTGGAAGCGGCTGGAAGCAGAGCACAAGCCGCCCCCAGCTGTGACTCACACGGGGAATGATTCAATCACAGCTCACAGGGAGGCAGCTTTCTTGGCTGTAAAAGGCTGATGTGCTGATTACCCGTTATGCCATGAAAAGCTGACAAAACCCCACCATTTCTGTCTCTGTTCTCTTGCAAGTCCTGGGAACCTTCCCAGCGGATGTGGATAAAGGAAACTTTGCAAGAAAGCTGGTTTTGATGCTTAAGCCTTCATGCACGGCTGTCCAGTACTTCTAGCAATCTTCCAGTGTTTGATTTATTATATCATTCATTATCCTTTTTTGGTTGTAACTGAATTGTCCCAAAATGCAGCATTTAATTTATTTCTAGAAGTAAGAGTGCAAATACAACAGAAAGGATGCTCAGGATAGGGACTGCAGGGACCAGCTGGATCTCAGAAGTTTTCTGTGAATGTCAAGTGAGCTTTATCTGAAGTAGTACTTCAGTAAACAGCTTCTACGAGCCAGTCCAAATTAGCCCTTTTAGGTTTTCTAGATAATGCTTCTGTTTCATGTCCTGGTCCTAAATCCTTACTCTCCATATTGTGATTTTTTTAGTAGTCACTAGCGTTATCAGCAAATTTTCATTTATTTAAATAGTAAATCATACTAGTAAAAATAGTAAAAATTAAGTATGATTATGTTTTCCCAAGCTATATTGATTGACTGAAATATTGTTCTTCCCTCGTACTTTTCCATGCTCCCTATACTCTTCAAGGAAATAGTTGCACTTTGGCAAAAAGAGTTTTCCTCCAGAAGTTGGCTGACAGCTCTGAAGAATGTCCTGCAGACTGGAAGAACCAGATTTAAAGGAAAAAAAAAATTAAAAGAGTCAAGATGAGAAATGTGTCCTTTCACCCCTATATAAGAGACATATACTTGACTTAGTTGTTGCCTCCCAAGGTGGATGTCTGTGCCCACTCTCGGGAAAAGCAACAGTATGGCAGTTTTGTTTAACAAACCAGGTCAAAGATAACTCACCAAAGCTCTTAGCATTTTCTGGCAGTATTAGAGGGCCATGATTCAACATAATGAACTATCCCTGAGCAGCTTCTCCCCCCATATTAATAGAAGTGGGCTTTTAATTAGCCTCCAGCCCTTATTCCTTTGGATTCACTTTATTTTATTTCTTGAACAGACTTACTACCTGCTTTATAAGAAAAAAAAACAAACCATCTTGTGTTCCAGCATACACTGAACCTTATCATCTGCTGTCTCCATCCAGTGCCATGAAACATCTGGGAGGGTTATCTGCTCACTCCCTGTTTTAATTCTGATCTCAGCTGGATCAGAAAGACACATCCCCCTAGGGGTAGTGAGGCATCTTGTCATCACCGTGAACTTCCCCTAGAGACATATATTTTCTGTGCAGCAGGCCAGAGCAGAGACACACATATTTCCATGTGTAGGGATTCGAGCCAAAGCACTTAACTACTCTGACCTCTTGTGTGTGATAGGCTGTGCAATTCTATCTAGTTACTCCTGTACAAAGTCCAATGACTTTGTTTTTGGCTAAAGCGTATCTTTTAAATGAGGAGTCGGGCTTGATCTAAAGGCATTAAAGTACAGGGAATCCCCTGTGATGGTAATTTGTTCCAGTTGTAATCACCCCCACTTCTTCAATTTTTGCTTTTTTTCCAAGAAGAGTCTCTACCTCCAGCTTGTAACCAGGAATGTATGTTACTCCTACCTCTTCATAAAAGTGCCCTTTAGTGACAGCGCTCCATTAAAGCACCCAAGTTTGCAGCCAAATCTTCTGGCTTTCTTTTAATTACTGTTTTCTTCCAAGTATGAAAAGCGTTTGGCTCAATTTAAGCCTTTCACTGTAAACCCCAGACTCCTGGTAAGACTCATAGTAGTGGAAACACCTGGTGTGACTTGCAGCCTCCCGTCTAGGGACAGCAGGGTCATTAGCTCAGTAGCAGCTCCCTCCTGTATGTGCTACCTTGGAGCCAGAGGCCCTCAAGACTCCTGACTCCATCAGGAGCTGCCCTTGGTCACCAGCTCCAGGAGACCTTTTCTCTTGGTCTTTGAATGACTGGCCTGTAGAGCTGGTCCAAGGTTGTCCAGCCTCCAAGTACTGTCTCCAGCATAAGAAGGCTGGAAGCCACAGCAGTGAGTTGGGCTTTTCCAGTCCCTGTGTTGAGCTGAGTTCTCATCAGTGCTGCAATGCTCAAGGCCGGACCAGCTGCCAGCTCACTCCAGCAAGCCAAAAAGCTGGCTCTGCCCTTTTGTCCCTAACATCATGGTGGGAACGCTTTGGTAGCCTCCATTGTCATCTCACTCGTTATCTTTTTTGGAGACACCGCTCTCCGCTCACAGCACACATGGTTTGTGATTTTTTTTCCAGCATACTCTTAGATACCCTGATATTCACTTTCCTGTATGTGGTCCCAGTTTATCCTGTGACTCAGCTTGCTTGAATGGCTGCCCTGTACTCATCATTATGTTTAGTTATGCACTAAGTTTTGTGTTCCCTTGGGAAACCTATAAGGTTTGTGTCTGCGGCTGAGAGAGGCCAAAGAAGGACTTCTCGCAAAGCTGTATGCCATTTTCAGACAATCCAAAATATTATGGAGCCGCTAAGCAGTTTACTAACTAATGAAATAATGATTAAAAATTAAGTGCTCTTCTGTCTTCTGGCCTCTGTCCATGTACAGTAAAATTTTGACCTGAGTTTGCTCGTGCACCTTGGCAGAACACAGAGGAAATTTCTGTAAGTGCATTTAAATTTCTTTAACAAAGCA
This sequence comes from Lycocorax pyrrhopterus obiensis, assembly GCA_014706295.1. Classification (NCBI taxonomy): domain Eukaryota; kingdom Metazoa; phylum Chordata; class Aves; order Passeriformes; family Paradisaeidae; genus Lycocorax; species Lycocorax pyrrhopterus. The sequence continues at coordinate 104,179,480 of JACSVZ010000002.1, forward strand.
CTCAGCAAAACAAGAAGTGGAAGAGAGAAGAACCTGCATAACAAATTATGCTACCCAATTTCTGCAGGGGTGTAACACTTTTTGCTGGGCATATCCTCTCTCATCTTTTGGCACAAGAACTACCGGGACATTTATCAAGCAGTTTCATCTATTTTAGGGTCATGTGCAAAACTACGCAACACAGTTCATCTAAAAATTTACAGACATTGATCTCACCAGTAAAAAATAGTATTCATATGGTAGGTTATGAAAAAACTGAATACCTTAATTCTCCTTAAAAATATTTTTTAAAGTCTTAGTTTTCACGGCATTAAAGAAAGTCTTGTCTAAACTATTTAAATAGAGTGGTGCATTGTTCAAATGAGCAAACAAGATGCCGTCTTTTCTTGTGGATCGGGAAAGAAGTGTGGAACAAGAAGAACATGAAAAGCAGTGAAAACTCTTAGTCTCTTACATGAAAATGCTACAGCTTATGTGTTCAAACATTTCTTCCTTTTGGAGGCTGCAGTAAGATTCAGACTATGAGGAGGTATGAAGTGTGCTTAAACAAACAAACGATACATTTCATTGAAAAAGAAGGTTCTGCTCACACTGAGAACTCTGCTTTTCATGATTTCCTATTTGTGATGTGTGCCTTTAGCTATAGTTTACGGTTTTCAACATTTCCAGCTCTGCTTTTCAGGAGGATGTAGTTCAGCCATGGAAAAAATTTGTACTGGACTGAAACTTACCATACAAGGAACTAGCCAAGAAATAAATGTACTCAGTCAAATAAAATTGCTGAGAAACAGAATTTTTAGAAAATATTTTTACTCTTAATATGTGAAAATTATTTTTCAGCCTATTAGTTATAAACCTTAGAGCACTACAGGGACTAAGTGCCTGTGGATTCCAAAGACACAAGGAAGAGTTATTTTGTATTTTATTGGATTTTCCTTAAACAGGTTACAGTGCTGCGTGTTAATTTTTTTAATATAAAGTTTCCACTGAGCTGCCAGTGTGGCAGCTTCACCTGCTCTTCTGTTTTATGCTTTTAGCTTGACATGGAATAAAAAACATTTTCCATCTCCCTGGCTGAGTGATACACCTGCACTGATGTAAATTGCATGTAAGTTTGTGGAAGCCAGAGAGGTTGCACTTGTGTAACTGAAATTGTGATTAGGAACAAGAGTGTTTAGTGCAGTTTAGTGCTAAAAACATTTGACACTTGCTTTGAACAAATAAATTACAGTGTCTCCACACTTAGTTGGAAAGGCTGTGGGTCAAGGGTGTGATGTATTTCTCTGCTGGAGTTCAAAAGAGCAGCTGCAGACTATGGCATAAATAACAGCAGATATTGACCTCTTTGAGAGTGAAAAGGCAAGATATATTGACCCTGAAGTCGAATATTGACCCCAGATTTGTTTCAGTATTTTTTTTCTTTTCTTCAAGGAGCAATAAATCTTGGTATTTGGCAAAAAAACAAGAATGAAAAAGCAAATTCAGGTTTGACATAAATATGGTCAATTCTATTAGCTTTCTAAGTTCTTTCCACCTTTTACAGAAAGGGACCATTTTCCTTGCATTTTTAGTGGTATATCATATTGAAACAAGGAAACTGATTATTGCAGCCATTGTTTGAGAATTTCAACATTCTTCAAAAAGTTAAAAGTGTGATAAAGTTACAAGTGTAGAAGAACATTGGAAACCAGTGAGAAAGTTCTAAAACAGACATGTTGGTTTGCAGTCCAAAAGTCTTTGGCATTAACTTCAGGAAGAATAATTTTTCAAAATGAGTTTAGACATCTTGACTGTTTGAGTTCACTTACTTTCCTTCTTCCCTCTTCCCTGAATAGTTGTCCTCCAAATTTTCAGTTACTTTGAGATTGCTTTCACTGAAGCACAAGCTAATTTTTGGGTTTGGGGTTTTTTATTGCATAAGGTTGTACCTTTCACAGGAACTTTTAATAATATATTTATGTGTCAACTAGGGGAAAAAAAAACCCAAGGTCTCCTTTACAATTTTTTGGCTGAATTAAAATTTACAAACACCCACTTGTAACTATAGATTTATATTATGCTTTCTGCCTCTTAATTAAAATGCCCTGGGATTTTCTCTCCCTTAAAGCATATAGATTTTATAGTGAAAAGTTCTAAGTTTTTTATTTAGTCTTCTGGGTAAGAAAATTATTTTGTTCTGTTTAAACCTTTCACTGTCAGCCTCAGTCCCCTGATAAAGCTTGTAGCAATGAGCTTGAAATGCATGGTAAGACTTGAGTCATACCAGACTAAAGACTAGTAAGTCGTACTTAAGTCTTGACCTAAGTCAGACTTTAAATAGATTGTAAGTCCTATGAGGCATGGCTGAGGGAGCTGGAGTTGTTTAGCCTGGAGAAAAGCAAGCTCAAGAGTGACCTTATCACTCTCTTTAACCACCTGAAAGGAGGGTGTAGCCAGCTGGGGGTTGGTCTCTTCTCTTAGGCAACCAGTGACTGGACAAGAGGACATGGCCTCAAGCTATGTCCCCTGCATACCCTCCCCCTGCAGGGGAGGTTAAGGCTGGACATCAGGGGGAATTTCTTCACTGAAAGGGTTGTCAAGTATTGGAATGGACTGCCAAGGGAGGTGGTGGAGTCACCATCCCTGGAGGTCTTCAAGAAACAACTAGTTGTGGCACTCAGTGCCGTGGTATAGTTGACAAAGTGGAGATGGGTCAAAGGCTGGACTCAATGAACTTGTAGGTCTTTTCCAACCAAAATGATTCTGTGATTCTGAGATTTTTAGTCCTCCATCTGCAGATGTGGGATCTCAGGAGACCCTGACCTCACGGCAACTGCCTTCCCCTTGTACTGCTCTGAAGACAGAGGCTAAAATTCCCAAGCTCCATTAAAAAGTATTTTGCAAAGACTTGGTTTTCCATGATTTCATAAGCTATCAAGAAAAGTATTATAGCAAGGAATATACGTTTCAGGAAAATAATTATTTTTGCAGGTATTATTACTATTATTGTTGTTGTTTCTGTTGAAAGTGTACCAAATGTTTTCATGTTTAAATGGATTTGTCAGCTTCTGCATTTTCATGATTGCAGTAGAGTTTTCACCTACTTAACACAGTGATTGCATTGACATTAGGAAGGCAGCAGGGTAGGTGCTATGTAGGCAGGTAATATGTTTGTTGCCCTGGATGCCCTTTTGCATGGCTTTTCCTCACTTGTAGCAAGCAGATTTAATTCATCATTTCCCAGCATTTGTCAAGATAGTGCAAATTTGCTTATTGTTTTATTAGGAGGGAAAACACGAATTACGTTCACCAACCACACTCCCACCTCTGTACAGGAAACTTCTTGTAGTAATTTACAGAATAAAAATTTCCTCTCTAGATAAGGGTGAATATTAAGCAAGGAAAAATCCCACAGATTGTGATGGTATGAAGTGGAAAAAATCCATTTATCAGGGCTGTTTGCTCCTTACATTGCACAGTCATTACACATTGGCACAAGTGTTTGAAAAAATGTTCTGGTTGACTGAGGAATTCATCCTAAGTCTGCATTTTATGCAGGAAATTGGATGCTAGTGAGGTGTGAATGAGCCAGGGTTAGGGAGACCTCAGGAGTCAGAGATGCTACAGGACACAAGGAGACAGGAGAGGGGGGAAAAGGGGAGAACAGAATGAGAAGACTGAAAGATGGGAGCTGCATTGGGTCACAATCCTTCCTTAACCTACAGATCCAGCTTCACAGAGGAAAACTTCCACTTTGAAAATGTAAGATTCTGGAAAAGGAGTCAAAGGGGGAGGTTGGTTAGGTTGGAGGATGGAAACAGGATTTATTGTGTCTGCCATCAAGCCTACAATATTTCTGTGGAAAAAGCCCTACCTTTAGAAAGTGGTTTTAGAAGGCCAGTGAGGTGAAAAATAAATCCAGGACCTGACAGCTCCTCTCCTTTGGAGGTGATTTAATGCCGAGTCCCAATTCAGCTGAGGGGAGTAAGGCAGCACACTTCCAGAGGAGCAGCATTTATACCTAGACATAATTTCTCTCCTGTAGTTGAACGTGTAGCCTCAGGAGATTAGGAGTGAATTTACAGCCAGTGGATTTGTGACTGTGAGCTACGTTCAGTGCAGTGCCTATGGGGATCCTTTCTTCTCAGTTCGGTATTGGTATCTCAGCCAAGCATTCTTGATATCACAGGGAAAAGGCTAATGAGAAGTGGAAATTTACACAACTAAAAGAGTAGAGCAGGCTTCTTTATACCTACTGTTTTCTGAACTCACTTTTTTTTGAGGTCCTACTGCATTCTTCCTTGTGGTCCTCTCCAATTTTGGGGTCACCTTCCAAATAAGAAGTCTATGTACCTGCTAAGTACCCAGCATGGATAGAAACATTTTCACCTCTTCTTTTTTTGTGCACATTAGTCTTTTAAACTCCAAATAATATCCTCAGAGAGGCTTTTCAGTTGGAGAAGGGGTACTTTTTATGTTAGAGTGGTTCTTAATGAAGGCAACAGGAGCATTACCACTAAATCCAGAAAAGGGTATATGATTTAGATTTGTATGAGCTACAAGAGTTTAAAAGCATGCTTTGCTGTGACACATGGTGTTCTACATTGCCCCTAAATGAATGACCTGCATCAGCCATGTCAGGGGTGCATGTGTGCACAGAAACCTACATGGAACAGATGGCTGCCAAATATTTCCATTTAACTTGTGAAGGCACATAAAAAATTTAATTTCTGTAGTTAACTGGAATAGCATTTCTGACAACATCAGTGGATACAGAAATGTTGATTCATTGTGCCTAGCTGGAGTTTCCATTGTTTCTTGTTCTTTAAAACAGTGATCCAGTGTTTTTAGCATTGCCCTTAACGTTAAAACTTGCAGAAACTGGTAAAACAAGAGGTGAAGGCTTCCTGTGAAGAGTATCATTTTTGCACCTGTGCTGTGGATGACTTCATCATGTCCTTGGTGAGTGGCCCTGCAGCAGAGGTGTCACTGCCATGGGTAGTGGCACCTACCACACTCACAGCCCTGGAGGAGATCATGTTGCCCTCTTCAAGAACTATATCTCAAAAGCCACAAAGTATGGAGTTAACCACTTCTTCTGCCTACCAGTTAGCACTATTACTAGGTTCACTAACACCTAAATACTGTGTTACAACATTAGAGAATGTTAGGGAAAATGTACACTTTGGGTGTGTTACCTTTTTTCATCCTTTCAGTTGAATGTAAATTGAATTAAGATTAAAAATCATGTACATTAGTCATCAAATTATAGAATCTTAATTAGGATCTATGTTTCACAAAGCACATTTATTTCAGAATGGAAGGCCTGAACTTTGACAAAAATGGCATTACTTTGCCATCTGGCACAATTCTCAAGGACAATTCCCTTCTATGACTTTGCTAAAGCTTTGTTACCTCTGGTTTTCTTTGAATCATTGAACAGAATGTCTTCAGGTTGTCTTAGGAAGCTGTTTCCCAAGCCAAAGATTTGGCTTTGATCTCCCTATAGATCTGGCTATATTTCTTCTTGCAAGTCAGTCTAAATTCTTCTCTATTGAGACAGAGTTTGAGAGCGGCTCTTTGCTGTCGTGTATCATGACTGCCTTGCCTGTCATTGAACAGGTCTTTAATTCATACATAATTTCTATCTTCTTTTAACTGTTCTAGTTTTTCTCTCATCTTTTCAACAGCCTAATTAGATTTTTGGGTTTAGTTGGACAGACATGCACTGAGTGATCCCTTGCTTGATTTTCAGTAACTGAGGACAGACACATCTCTCTTATTCCAGACAGTTATTTAAAAGCACCAGCACTTCCTGAGGTTTGTTCTGGTTTGAGTTTGTCGTTAAATCTAATAGCCTATGGGATGCTGGACCCTCTGCTGGTGTGATATTCTCACCGCATTGTTATGGCTGGACCTTATGCTGTTGCAAATCTGTGATTTTTCATAAAATTTACCATACTGATTCTTCAGCTCTGTTTGTAATATTTGCCTAACATACAGTTCAGATACTCAGCAGTCTTTGCTTAGCCTGTGTTGTGGTTGGGCTTTTTGTATCCTTTCAATTAAAATATTTAGTGTTTAATCACAGTAGGACATTGTTTGGTAATACTATATAATTAAATGGTGGTGGTTGTTGAAGTGTATAATTAGGATTTCTGACAATTCATTGTGATTCTCTGGACTGCTGCAAAGAAGAACAAAGCCAGAGAGAAGATGCTGGCTGGGTTATATAAATAAGTGAGAGATGATGATGAGGGTTCTCCCCTCATTTAATGAAAGGGTTTGTGTACATTACATAGAATAAAGTATTTCTTAGGCTGAAAGCTTTCCAGAGATAATAGTGTTGGCCCTCTGAGGCTCTTTATTATGTCAGATGTGGGATTCTGATTTATGGGAAGTGGCCGCTGCCTCCAACAGACTCAGTCTGGTGTGTGGAGGAGAATTTGCTTGATGGCCCCTGTGTGCAGAGTTTTGGGCTGCAGTGTGCAGATCATCAAGGGCTGGGTTTTCCCAAGGTATCCCAGAGAAGGAAACCCCTCATGTTTACTGAAATACCCTGGGCTTTTGGGACAAAGTACACCCCTTCCACTTCAGGGGACGGGGAACAGGGTGAGCCCTGCCAGCCCCAGCCCCAGCATTGCCCCCTCAGTATTGAGACTTGCTGTGTAGAGGTAGGATTATGAAAGTCCTGTAAATGGTGGAGTCTTCTATTTTCTTAAGCCTTAAGGAACAACTCCTCACCACTTCTATTTTTTAGGAGTCTAGGAATCTGCTGTTCTCCTAGAATGCAAGCTGAAAGTCCCACATAATTACATAGCTGCAAGAATCATAGAACAGCTTGGGTTTGAAGGGACCTTTAAAGTTAGTCATCTAGTCCAATTTCTCTTCAATGAGCAGGGACATCTTCAGCAAGATCAGTTTGCTCAGAGCCTTATTCACCCTGACCTTGAATGTTTCCAGGGGTGGGACATCTACCACCTCTCTGAGCAACCTGTTCCAGTATTTCACCACACTAATTGTAAAAATCTTCATTCTTATATCTAATCTGAATTTACCCTCTTTTGGCTTAAAACCATTTCCTCTTGTCCTATCACAAGAGGCCCTGCTAAAAAGTTTGTTCCCATCCTTCTTATCAGCCCCCTTCAAGTACTGAAAGGCCACAATAAAGTTTCTTTGAAGCCTTCTCTTCTCCAGGTTGAACAGTCCCAACTCTCTCATCCTGTCTTCACAGGAGAGGTGTTCCAGCCCCTCTGATCATCTTCATGTCCCTCATCCGGACCCACTCCAATAGGTCCATGTCTTTCCTGTGCTAGGGACCCCAGACCTGTACACAGGTGGGGTCTCTCCAGAGCAGAACAGAGGCGCAGAATTGCCTCCCTCCAGTGCCGGCCACGCTGCTTTTGATGCAGCCCAGGATGTGTTTGGCTTTCTGGGGCTGCAAGAGCACATTGCCAGCATGTCCAGCTTTTTGTACACCAGCACTCCCAAGTGCTCTTGATCTGTTCATGCCCCAGCCTATATTGATACCAGGGATTGCCCCAACCTTGCACTTGGAAAGAAAGGGGCACCAGGTGAATAAGAAATCTTGAATGTGAAGTTCAGGATAAAATCACAGGAACTGGGACCACTGGCCCTGGTAGGGGTTGCACAGCATCGCGAGGCACAAATTCTCAGATTGGGCTTTTGAGGTGTTTTCTTCTCTCCAGAGGTTATTTGCACAAGCTGCCAGCTGTGTAGCAGGGCAATCAGATTATGCTGAACACTGTAGAAACCTGTGGAGATGGAGTGGTTTGGGTTGGGTCCATTTATTTATTAATTTTTGAAGAAAGAAGCTCTGTGTCTTGCAGTGTTTACTTGAAATATAGAGTGGTTGTTTCAGCCTGTGTCTTGCTGCCATGCTTCATGATTTTCCACCTGGCATAGGAAAACTGGCACAAGTTAGGCAAGTACATACCCACTGCTTAGATTTCAAGTTTAGCTGCTTTAATTGCTTCCTAATAAATAACCAGAAACTTTTTCAAAGCAAGCATAGCTTGCATTTATCCATATTTGATTACAAAACCAGAAGCAAAACTAGCAAATTCCGGAACAAATGACAGCATGTTTGTGCTAAATATTTTTTCCAATGGCATTGTAAAAATCTGATAATTAAGTTAAGCAGGCTGTTGCAATCCACCTGCCCACAAGCCAGCACTGCATTACTTGGGTGAGCAAGACCATTGCCATTGTGGAGACAAGGCTTGCCGAGACTGTGGAATGGGAGGAGGTATGGACCTTTACACATTAGATAGGAAATATGTAGGGTGTCTATTTATGTGTACTTCAAATTGTAGCTTTTACGGTGTGAGAACAGACTCTAAACTGAAGAAATAAGTTTTGTCTCAAAACAATAATTTAAAAAGGCATGAACCAGTCTCAATTTTTGCTATTTGTGACCATTAGAAAGACCAATTGCTTTCCGAAGTAGGCCAGCATATGGAACCATCGAATCATCAGTTTTGCTCGCTGCAACAAAACCATTCATGAAGGATCATGGGAATTGTTTTCATGAGGGGTAGGTTAATAACCTGTGACACAATACAAAAGAGAAGACAAAAATCTCACTGTGGATTTTGTGGCTGGCTGGATCCAGTGATCACAAACCTATACAAAGTTATTGTTGTCAAAGATGCTGTTGCCTGCTTTTTCTTAGACTGTGCTAATGTAATATGCTGGGGGTTTGTCATTACCAAAGCTTCTCTGTAAAAAACATACACACACATATTTTGCCATATATTTGAACACAAATGTGTGTTTCTGTGTATGTATATATGAAAACACACACGCCTGAATTTTAAAATCCTCTCTCTCCTATGAGACAAACTTACTTCCATAATTTCTAGTCATGCATATTAGTAAACACCTATCATTTTGAGCTTGGGTGCCTGAATTTAAGCACTTAGAGCCATGTTTTTCAAAGCATTTAGGAATTTAAACCTAGAGATTGATTCCTTGTGGGATCACCTACTTTTGCTAGTGAGATAGACACCACTGGGAGCTTGTTGCAACTCTGCATGGTTAATTATCTCTCAGTATTTGACTCCTAGTTACACATTGAATCACAGAATGGTTCATGTTGGAAGGGAACTCAAAGATCATGTAGTTTCTGCCTCCCTGCCATGGGCAGGGGCACCTTTCAGGGCAGGAGGCTTGAATTAGATGTATATAGTTTGCTCAGGTCCCTTTAAATATAGGGATTAGGTCTACTGCTGTTTTGAAAACATTAGCTTTGAGAAAACAATCATTTGAAGGCTGCAAACTAAGCTTGCAGTCTTCCTTCCAAAATTCAAGGGATGTTATCTCTTTTCAGTGAATCACCCTGGGGAAAACCCCTCCAAACTAATGTATTTTTATTTCCTGCACTGCATTTTTTTATCTTATCAGTACATTTCTTGTCACAGTTATGAAGGAAGCCTTGCATCTTTGTCAAAATTGATTTGCTAGCAGAAATATTATGAGGCCACCTATGATCCTGCAGCCAGAGCCAAGGAAAGAACACAGAGGCAAATACTTCCAAAAGAAATACTCAGAAAAAAAAAATGTGTGTGCCTGTCATTTTCCAGTGTTTAAAGATGTGCTCCTGAAGTGTAATACAGTTGAGGAGTCAGGCATTTTGTAAGGAGGTTACAAAGAGCGAAGATATTTAGTCTCCCATTAAAACCATGGAACAAAACAACAACAAAAATCCCCCAAACAAACAAAAACCCAAAAACCCAGCTCTTCCTTCAGCAAAACCTCTTCTTGGAGCCCAAAAGGAATCTGCAGATGTATACCCCCTGCATGAGAACAAAGTCTTCAGTCACTGGAATGCAATGCTATAAAAACAAATACTACAAAGCCTGGTAACAGGGGGATGTCTCACTTGCATATTTTTTTGTGACCATTTTGGTTTGCAGAGAAGGGGGTCCCCAAAGCATGTGAGCCAGCAGGATCTCTTTGTACTAAGTTGCTGTCTGTTTGGCCAGATGTCTTCCCAACAGTGAGGCAGAAAAACCAAGGCTCTTATTAAAATAAGTCAGGGAAAGGAATGGAAAAAAGCATGTGTCCGGTGAAATGAGGCACATTGTGTCCCATCTGATATTTATTAAACATTGATCAAATCAGCAGTGAGAAATGCACGTCATGCGGAAGTGACCCTGGCTCCCTGGGTTTGGAAGTCAGTGACAAATGTCTGGGAGCAGACCAACATTGAAAACACGTGTACAGGACACAGAGAGGAGTGTGCTGCACTAGGAGCATCACTAACAAATGGAGAAGAGCTGACCTCAGCTGAGAACGCCCTTTTGGAGGTTTTACATTTGTTCTGTCAGTGGTATGGGTGTGTAGGGTCTTTCCCCGTCCATTTAGTCTACAGCTTTCTAGATGAGATGTGATACATCTCCTGGAAGAACACTGCATTTTGTGTAAGCCATGACAGCAAGCAGTCTAGTGGATAAAATTGGGGAAATTCTGTCAAATTAAAGCCTGAGCTTGGGCTCAGGCTAGCCTCAACTCTCAGTTTTTGTGGTAAACCTTCATGATTTTATGCCAGCCTGCCAGGTTTTGTGTAATCCCAGTAAGCATTTTTAATTGTCTCCCATTTGTTGTTGCTTAATGTTTTGGCTATCACATCTTTTCAGAACAACCTTTCAATAAAAATGTGTCCTCACAACATGGACTAAATGCATCTCCTATATCAGAACAATCTTATTGGAGCATGATCCTTAGGGGAGGTAGTGGGGAAGAACAACCAGGCAAGTTGAAGTCAGGGTGTGTTCTGGGGAGGTTGGGGAGCCCTGATTATACTGTAGTTCGTCCCTGTACAGAGAGGGTTGCATTCCTGGCTTTTGCCTTTGCATATAACCTGATATATTTAACTGCTCAGACATCAGAATAAGTCTTCCAAATTTTTTCTTCAAGGGGTACCTATATCTTTGGTATTTTTGTGGTAGTTTTTATATGTTTAGTAATCTAGAAAATCAGGTGTTACTAGCAGCAGATTTAAGCACTGCATATTTGCAATAAAGAGCAAATTTAATTGCTCTGAAAGATTTTACTGCATCCTAGGTAAAAGAAAACAAAGGAGCCTGTTAGAGCTCCCTGGCTTTTCACTCCAGTCCTGGACACGGTCATGTTAGATGAGGGTAGCAGGGGTTCATTGGCAGTCAGATGTAGTTTTAGGCTGACAGGCAGAAAGCCCCAGCAAGGAATGCAATACACAGTTCCAGGCCAGCTCAGTTAATGGAATCACTCCAGCCTCTATGATGGTTGTAGTATGATGTGCCTGTGTTATTGATACCAACCGTGCTGGACTGTTAAAGGATGGGAAGGTCTGGCTTTTGTTGGGGTGCTGCTCTGATGTCAGTTTGAAATACACTGAAACTAAAAGTTCTGAAAAGCCAAAGTGCTGTTTTATTGAACCAGAGGTAGAGAGGGCTGAGACAAGTGAAACTAGATCCCTATGAAGCACTGGAACATACATGATGCTTGATGCTGAACTGTAGTATGTCCAGTGACATCAGTGAAGTTTCAGCTCATTACACTACCCAGGAAGCTGGAGTACAGTGACAGAAAGCAGGTCATGTCATAAAATGAGTAATCTTAATATGAGACAGTTATCAAGTGAAACTTTTCTTAGTGCGATTTCTGCCAAAGGCTTTGTTTTTACTTCTGCCTTTCTCTGTGTCTTGTATGTCTGCAGTCCATCATTCTTCCCAGATAGGGATCTAGGTCTGCCTCAATTAACATTAAAATAAGGAGGATCAACTTTCTGTTATCTGTGTATTTAGAAAGTGAAAGTGATGTGAGTTTTGCCATTCCCCCGCTTCGTCATCCCCGTCCTGTAGACAACCAAATTGGAATCTGAACTGTAAACCCTTCAGGGAAGGAACCTTGTATTTAGGACACAGGGGCTCAATGAGCCCATTAGTGCCAGCTAAGACCAGCAGAATGGTGGTCCAGACACCACCGAGTTCCCACTGTGAAATAATGTCAGTCTCTGAATACCTATTGCAAACCTTTAGAAAACTGCACTTTCCCTTTCCTGCTTTTTCAGCAATTAGACCTCCCTCACCAGCAAACTCCTTGAAACTTGCAGAGAAAGCAAGCCAGCCCACATATCAGGATCCATAAGCAAACCTGACTACTGAGTTATGGATCCTTCACCTTTTCTTTTGTGGTGCAGGAGTTACGACCCTTCCAAATCCAAGTCACCAATAAATGGGCTGTGCAACTGCCTGTGTCTGTGCCAGCTCCCTCCCTTCCCAGCTCACAGGCAGGAGAGAAGCCTTTACCCTCTGGAATTTCTGTTCTTGAATTTATACTTACAAGCCTTTGTCTCATTTTCCCATAATGTTCCTGAAAAAAGAACCAGATGTTCCCAACTGGTCTTATGCCTAAACCCCAAGGAACCCAAATCTATGACACCACTTTCATCGCATGGCAACAGAATGTGATGTCACACCTGAAAAGTTTAGGAAAAACGTGCAATGATGTAATGTGGAAAAGACCTGCAAAAGATGCATTTCTGCCTTAGCCACAGCAAGTATATGTGCAGAGGGAATTGAAGAAAATGCCTTGTCAAATAAACTTTGTATAAAACCTCTTCCTGAGTTGCTCCAATATGGTAATCCTTCCTCCTTTAAGTACCTTAGGTTTAAAGGAAGTCATTGGAAAATGTCATCGGAGAGAGAAATGCAGTTGACTTAACTCATTATGTTGGTCACCCATCCTGCATTAACCCAGGGGAAGTGGCCTGTGCTTTTCTCTTAAAAAAATGAGAAATAAAAAACCACTCTGCAGAAGGTCATGAGTTTGGAAAAGTAAAATCATCTGTGCGTTAGGCCTCGGGGGAAATATAAGTTACTCATAAAAAGCTACAGAGCAAGTTTTGATTAGTTAAGTAATCTGGTACATAGAATTTATTAGAGCTTAAAGCTTTCCTGTGGGACTCCCCTAATAGTACACAAATAGAGTGAAATATCAAAGAAATGCGTTTTCTGACAGACACAGAAAGTTACATTAGTCCTGACCTGCTTAACGCACCTTGGAAAGACGGATAAATCCCAGCCATTTGTTCCAGCACATTGGCCCAGTTTTCGGGTTTTTACACATTTGTGCTTCTGATTAATAATCAATGCTTCCAATGCTCTTGAGTTGTTCCCAAGGAGCACAAAAGAGGAAAAATTGCTTCCCTAATAGACTCAAAGATATCAAGCCATTCTGCAAAAACACTCAAATATAAAATAGTGAAGCTCTGTTTTCTCTCATCAGCTTGAGGCCCTTTTTCTCAAGCTTGTCCACAAAGAGAAATTCACCAGCATTTTTTCTGTGGATGTACCGATGGCTCTATCAGTAAAGCACCCCTTCTTTTCTGTGGAAATAGTGTTCTCCAACACCCTCCAAAAATATGCAAAAAGTCTCTCTCGTTATGGAAAGTGTTTGCATGGTAACTATCTGTGGTAATTGTTACAAAGCAGAACTATTACTCCTACCAGGTTTTCACAATGCTATTTTATTTCTATGGTTTCCTTCTGCCAGAGCATTTATTGTGTCCTATTGCCCCTACAGAGATACCAAATGCTAAGAAAGAGCTTCTGCAGTGTGATGCTTGACAGAGGAGATGCTAATAAAGGTTTTATTTCCAAAGCTCACCATAGCCTTGTTAGCACAATCAGAAGATAGCCATCTCGCAGGAAAGCCAGAGGTTTTCTAGTGAAGCAGAATCTACTTCTCTTACGCATGCTAAAATCCCAAAGTGATTGTTTCACTGAGCTGATGTTTTTAACCACCATGAAGTTTGTCCTGGCAGCACAGGCAAATAGGCACCCCATATGTAAACATCATCTGCTTACATAAATAATTTGCTCTTTGGAAAACAGAGGAAAGGAAATGGGGAGCTAAACCCTGCAATGTGTTCTTTGCCATTGTTTTAAATTTCTTTAAATCTTCTTTTGCAGGTATTCAGGAGGGGAGCCAATGTACCAAGTGTAAAAATAACTGGGCACTGAAGTTCTCCATCATCTTGTTATATATTTTATGTGCCCTGTTAACAATCACAGTAGCCATTCTGGGATACAAAGGTATGTATGCATCGAGACCAACATTTCACTTTCAGACAAGCATCCAACCACATTGTCACTTATTAGCTAGCCAGGCAATTTGTCATATTTTAGCCTAAATATCAGTACTTGGGCAATGTTGGCATTTTGTACGTGCATAACAACAAACTGCAACCTTAGAATTTCACTTCCAAATAACTATGAAATTTTGAAACTGCATTAGACATTTGAAAGAAAAGTTAAAACAAAATGATCGTTCCTCCACCAAGAGGGAGTACTGGAAGACTCAAAGCTGTGTAACATGTGCAGCAGACAGGAATATCTTACTAATATAATATTTATCACAGGAACAAACTGTAGTATCAATATTAATTTTAAATATCTGGAAGAAGAAAAATAAAACCAGGATGTCCCAATGTATTGCCTATCCACAATAATTGTGATGAACAAAGACACTTAGATGCTTTTAGCAGTAATTTCAAAGATTCTGGTCGTTGAGCAACCCAGTAATGGAGAGAATTTCATTTGTGCAAGTCATTGGTTGGGCACATTGGGAAACATGGCTTAAAATTCCCATAAATCCTTATCACTAATTAAATGTAGCCACTTAGGCATTTTTAGAAATGTTCTGATGTAAATGCCTGCTTATTGTGCAGCTATAATAAATAAAATAAATAAGGTGTGGATTTCTGGTAAGAAAAAGAAAGTGAACAACATCATTGTGAGCATTATAACAGGACATCACAGCTTGTTGCAGAGAAAACCAAACTAACTCTGAACTACCTGTCTGAGTATGGCTCTGAGAGTAGCTTCAAAACCCCTCCAAGGAGCTGGGTAAATATTCATGTGATTAGCATGCAGTGCGTCCTGTGCCGCCAACAGCTGCACTCATAGCAGAGCTGACATCACCTCTGGTCCTTTGCCAGGGAAAGAAAAGGAAATTGTAGAAATAGAAAGGATAAATAATTATTTAAGAGGATTTGGCACAGTTTTGAGTGGGAGAAAATTAAAACTAT
Organism: Lycocorax pyrrhopterus obiensis; assembly: GCA_014706295.1. Lineage (NCBI taxonomy): Eukaryota > Metazoa > Chordata > Aves > Passeriformes > Paradisaeidae > Lycocorax > Lycocorax pyrrhopterus. The sequence continues at coordinate 104,194,556 of JACSVZ010000002.1, forward strand.
TTGGTTTAGATGGAAGATTTATCCAGAGAAGAGAATGTGAGGAACAGATAGAGAGACTTAGATAATCCTGTTTTATGATAAAACAGACAGAATGTGGCAAATTAACATCAAATGCAATGCATTAAAAGCAGTAAATCTATGTGAATACATCTCCTGAAGTAACTGGTCTCTGGAAGTCAGATTTTGAGGGACAAAAAACCTTCCAGGATTCATAAAATTGTTCTTGATCTATAAATAGAAGATCATTTGGTCATATGGATTAGCGGAGGCCTTTTGCAGACATAAAACTGCAGAGATCTGCTTACATCAGATGAGAATGGGATCTTTCCAGACTTAACCCAGCCACTAAATGATTGGGATTTAGCAGAATTTCCCTCAAGAGTTTTACATAAGGCTGTCAGTTCTGGGGCTTACCAGAAGACTCAGATCTCACTCAGCATCAAAGGCAGTGCATCAAGTTGGAGGGACTACTGCTCTTTATCTTGCTTTATGATTACATGTGTGGAGGAAGCAGTAGCAGTAAGGAAACTGTCCAAGACTTTGGGAGAAGGAGCTTGTCTTCCTCATTTCAATCTAGTTTTCCAGCTTCTTTCTCCATGGGGGCCCGTAGCACCATCTTTTCCCCAGGCTTTGCTCTCTTCTTGAAGCTCAATCTTTGCTTCGCTCATTTCTAAACTTTCTTTGAATGAGCAGTCACTCACCAGGGATGAGTCTTTCTGTATTAGCAGTACCAAATCACAGCTATCCAGGGCAAGGACAAAATAATCCCTCTTCCACAAATAAATGTAAAAAGGATTGTAGGAAGGCGGATTATGCATATCTTGCTCACAGACCCCAAGACGTTTTGGTGACCACTGCTCCACTGCTCACCATCTTGGTGACTGCAACATTTGAATGCCAAGGGAAAGAGGCAGAGAGACAAAAGTCTTGTTGAATCCAAGGTATTCCTTCTGTAACACCAAGGAACAAATGGTCGTATGTCAGGCGTTAATTTTGCCCTTTGTACCTGCAGTTTAAGGGCTTTGTCTTCATGGTGCCTATGTGCTAATTTGCAGGTAAAACATAAGAGAGATAAAACCCCAGCTGACAGTATATATTCAAATGAATTACTGCAATATTTTTGACTGTTAAGAAGAAATTAGGCCTTAAAGGAAGAACAAAAGTCAGAATAAAAGGATAAGGTTCTTGAACTCTCCTCTCTATATCAGAGTTTGGCTTGTCTATTTTACTGCAATATTACACTGAAAGAAGGAATTCTGCTGGCATCAGGGATTCTTTTAGTCTCTTAGCTAAGTTTCCATTAAATTTGCCTCCCACACTTACGTTTATAAAGCCCAAAACTACTTTTAAAACTTTCATTTCCTACATCGCATTTAGATATCCTTTGTGATTTAAAACATTAAAACTACTAATCAGTGGATTAAATATGGCAAGCAAAAAAGTAACTCAATGGGAGGCAAAGTCAACACAGAACAAACCTCCAAACTAGTGGTAAAAATTACATAGTATGTTGGAGAAACCTGAAACCAAAACATGAATGAATAACAAGGAAACAACACATGAAGGAATAACAAGGCAGGTTTACTATTCTTCTGCTTCTAGAAGACAAATTATTGTTTAAAACTTTAATAAAGCAATCTGTAATTTTTTGCACATACTTTATTAAATTAAATGAAAAATATGAAGTTACAATTTTTCTGGCACCAGCCAGTGTCAGATTAGTCTACTGAAGATGAATGATCTTCCTGTTCCAGTAAGGGAATGCTTGCAGCTTGAATTTCTGGTAGTTTTTATTCTCTAGTCAGTCCTTGTTTTTAAGTTTCTTGAGTAATGCCCACCATGACTTTCATCTACTCCTTTTATCTGTCTCCCAGACATAGTTTGCCTGCCATTACCTGGGGCCAACACATCCTGGTGAGATGGCACATTTTGTCATAGTGGCTTAGATGCAGACAGTCCTCACTGTTCTGGTCAGCAACTTCTTGAAATTTTGGCTTCCTTTAGAGGATCTTCACCACATTTTCCACTGTGACCTTGTCAGAAATTGAGATGACAATGCAGAGAGACCAAGCTGTGAATTAAGGTGAAGCTAACCAAAAACAAGTTTAGGACATACACAACTTTGCCTTTTTAAGAGCAGGCAGATTGTTGGGAGCAGCAGAGTGGCCTTTTGTGAGGGATATTACAGCTGCTCTGCCTGTTTTGCCTTTTTCCGGAGAAGGTGGAAACTGGCTGTTCAAGCCTGGGGTACTCACTAGATGTTGACTTTCACTTCTGAGAGTGTTCCACATGCTCACCTACCACTGAAGGCTCCATCCAGAGATGGTGATGGGAGCTGCTATCAGGGAAGGAAAGACATTCCCAATAACAGGACACCGGTCCATACGACGTCTTTTGACATCAAGAGCAACAAAACCCAACATTGGCCTGTCTCTATTCATTCTCTCCCAAGTTCATCCTTTCCTTGCAGGGCAGTAGCAAGAAAAGCAAATAAGCTACAACTTGCTTTGGGAAAGAGTTTGGGCAGGGGATCAAATTCCCCAGACCCGTGATTTGTTTGACCATGGAGGCTAAGATCCCACCCCTGTATAAAGCAAATACATGCATTGGTTTGTATCTATGGGATGGCAGCTTAGGCCTTGAGCTAACACTGCAGTCACGTTTGCAGAGACCTCTTCTGTTTCTGCTGCTGGAGTTGGGTGGTTTGGGGTTTTTTTCACTTTGAGCAATGAAAATACCATATGCTCTTGTATACCTACTACTGTTCAGTCTCATCTAACTGCCAGACAGCTACTTATTGATAGGATTACTACTGTTTTCATTTGCTTTGGACTCTTCAGGGTGATATTTTAACCCAAGTTTCCAGTGTTAGATTTCATTCATACATTTTCAATGTATGAAAGTATATTTGTTATATGACGGTATGAAATCTGAGTTTTACAGACTTCAGATCTGAAGTACAAACTGGTATTCATTTGGACAGCAAAAGGAAGAAATTACATTTTTCATTTAATTACTGATAATATATATTTATTTGCTGACTCCAAGTGTGTTGCATAACTGGGGAAAACAGTTGAATATTACACTAAATCTGAATTAACAAGAGCTGTAGGTGATGTGACTTTGCCAGTCAAGGCATAGGTTCAGCAGAAACACTTGAATTAGGCCTGCTTCTTAAATGCAGATGATTTCATCAGGTCCCTCTAAATGCCCAGAGTGAGCCATGCCCTTCACAGTGACTATCTGTAGCCAAAGAACACCATAGACTGAACAAGGAGCTGCCAAGAGCCAGAAGGAAAAGCCAAGTATGCTCCTCACGCTCACTGCGTGTGATGCATAGGTGTATACATGCGTCAGTGGAGTGTCAGAAGTAGCTGAAGGACCTTTGCTGATCGGGGCTCCGGCCTGGAATACAGCTGGGCAGGACAAACAGAGAAGCAATTCTGGTTTCATTTAGGAAAAATGGCACAGTGTTTTGACAACTTTAATGGGCAGAATAACCAGTGAAAAATTAGTGCTATAATAAGGAGAAAAATTATTTCTAAAGCAGAAGGTATTGAGCAACTGTCCCTCTGAAAAAGCAAAGCCATTATTGTAGCCTGGGTCTGGTGTTTAGCAAGCAGTCTGTCATCATCTCAAATACAGAAAGCCACACTCTGACTGACTGACTTTGCACACACAGTAAAGTCTCTGTTTTACTGGCTTGTTAGCAGCCTAGAAAGGAGCAGGCAGGTAATTCACCAAAGGATGTCTGGTCTCTCTGAAGACCCTGAGACTTTTCCTCTGTTGTAACTCCATTCACCTCAGTGCTGTTGCATCAGATGGTCTGTTTTTTCTCATGTTGGTTTTGGGGAAGCAGTAAAAGCCTTCTGTCAAACTGTGATACCCAGAATCAGAAAAACAAAGGCAAAAGTTAGTAAAGAAGAAGCACCTGATGGACTACACTTTAAAGGTCTGGGATTCATGTGGTTGCTTATGAGCCACAAAAGATCCTTAAATTTCACTTCTTGTGAAAACCCAAATCTTTACATAGCAACAACTTCTATGAGACTCTTTCCAAGCTGCAGATCATTTCACAGACAGAAAGAAACCCCTACCCCACATAGGTTTACAAAACCTGAAAACATGGGAAACACTTTATTTCTTCTGTTTGAAAGAGGGAGCTGGCTTAATAACTCATGTAGCCTCTCCCAGCGTTGTTACAGACCCATTCTGCTCCCAGTATAGCAAAAGGACTAAATAATCTCATGATGAGAAGCAGTTTCTACCCCTGGTTGTGGCTTGAATGCAAAAGGCTATTAGACAAGGTTTGGTGTGAAAGCTGTAGGCTTTCACCTCTAACCTTGCAAGCATTTCACATTTTTGCCACTGGAAGCCACCCTGGGCTGTGTATTTGTTGCTCTGCTTTTTCCATTCCCATATTAATTTCATCAAATAATTGAATGTCTCAGCGACAAGAAAAGTACTCAGGCATTAAAAAATAAATTGCAGATCAGTCATAAATCTGCACTTCCTGAATGACCATCCTTTCAATCTTAATGAGACAGAATCGTTTTGAGACTGTTTTGAGTGATCTGTACCATTATGTTTAAACTCCCCAAAACATTTAGTAGTTACTATCTCAGTCCTAAGTTTGCTATCCAGGTGGCAACTTTCAGTGATGAAAAGGCACAAGAAAAAAAAAGTTCTTTTTGAGGAGAAATGGCTCATAACAAAATTAAAGGAAGTCTTCTTTCACACGTCTGAGCCTTGAGCAATCAGTTTGCCTTTGCCACACAGCACTGTGCTTGAAGCATGGAAATACTTTTAAAAGAAAAGGACTTCGTTCGTGAGGAAAACCCACAAAGAGGGATTTCCTCATTCAGGAGAGAGATTGCTCATGAGCAAAAAAAAAATGTTTAGGGACTGCTGGCAGACTGAAGAAGTAGAATAGTTCTGGGTCCACCAGCAAGCTCATCCTTCCAACATTTCACAGAGCAACAGCAGAGTGTAATGACAAGCAAGGCAATTTTAAGGTGTTTTCTTTTTTTACTGTTTGACGGTAGTGGTGTGAGGTTTTGTTTGCTTTAGTGTTTACTAGACTTTTTTCATCATTTCCCTTTTCTTCTTTCCATAACATACTGTTCTCTTTCCCCTAGTTGTAGAAAAAATGGACAATGTGACAGGTGGCCTGGAAACATCCCACAGAAGATATACAGAAAAGCTCACAGAAGTGGAGAGTGATCTGAAGAAATTAGGTAATCTACACACAAGCAAAGCCCCTTTGTATTATGGATCTGGGGTGTTCTCTTGGCAGATAGAGGCAGGAAATGTGTCTGAAAAATCTCTGCCTATGATGAGATACAGCACTTCTGTTCCAGTTTCTCAAATACTTGGTAAAGTCCTTAAAATTACTTCAGATCAGCTCTACTTAGGACAGCATTTTAAGAATACTTCAAAATTTACGATTTCCACTGAACTCACTCGGAAAGCATTTCTACTTAAATAAACAGACACTTAAATGTTGTCCTCAGGAGAGAATCTTCTCTGAGGTAGAGATGTAAAACATAGAAGAAGCTGTTCCACAGCACAAGAGATTCTACATAAAATGAGAATCTGTCACCCAGTCATCTTGATGCTGTTTTAGCAATTAAGATTCAAAACTGAAGGCCATTTTTCAAGGTACACAAATAATCAGCTATTCAAAATTCTTATGTCTGAGGCGAATGGATTACTTCCACAAAATGTTTCTTGATCATCTCAGGGAATACAGGACATAAGATTGTTATGTGTTTGGATCTCCCAAGTGCTATCAAAGTTCTCAATTTGCAAGATGTAAAAAAAAATCATGGATAAAGATTCTACTCTCTAAGTGTATATTTTTACCTTTCTTCCTAGACACAGACATACAGTTTTTATTGTAGAAGTATTAATATACACATACATGCATCTGATTCTTGAAATAAATTTTGTCTAGTTTCATAAACCATATATTGTGATGTGTATTTCTAGGAAAACTTACTTGCTTGCAGCTTGATTATAAATTTTTACAACTTTTTTCCCCCCAAAAGCAGCTGGCTTCTAAAGTATTTGCACACTGCATTCAGTTCAAAGACATGGGGTAATTCAGTGTGATGTTCTCTTACTGACACATCTACAGAAGTGTTACACTTTAAAGCATGTACAACCTTTTAGCATCTATTTGGATTATAATATTATGCTAATTAAATTTTCACAACTTGGAGCACCTTTGCTTCATTCATGACCACACATTTTTACACGCTGCTGGATGGATGCTCAGTGAGATGCTCAGGATCATCAGTTCCCATTTAAGTGGATTTGCCATGGAGGAAGTTAGGAAAATTCTGGAGCAGTTTAAGTAGGGAGCACAAAGGTAAGAGAACTGCTGCAGGGCCAGAAGGATAACAGTGTGTGGTGAATGGAAGACAGGCCTTCAGGGATTAGCCGTATGTGGACCTGGCAGTTGTCAGAGCTGTGTGAGGAACACAGTATTATTTGAGCTATAGCCAAGAGGTAAACACAGAGTCAGAGCTGAGAAGATCCGTGAGTGAGACAAGCGGCAGGGAAAGGAACTGTGCTCAGGAAGGTGTCCATCCGCAAAAGACTCCGTAAACACTTCAGGCTGAAGTTTCACAAGCCATCATTTGATGTTTGCCATCGTGACTCATTCAATCACACCAGACAAAAGCTCCATACACAGCTGTATTCACTGTAATTTATAAAAACCATACTGCTCTCTCTTGGCATAATCTGAAATTGTGAACTTCAGACTGTGTAATTCATAAATATAGCTACACTTGGATGAGGACAAAAATAAATGGACTGTGAGCAGGATAGTGAAGTGATTGAGGTCAAGCAAGGGAGTCTTCCCTGAAAGCAAGTGTTGACTGCTTATTTCCTTGGTTTCTATGTCCTGGATGATAGGCTGTGCAATCTCAAATGCTTTATCATACTCAGACAAGCTTCCAGAAGTATTCCATAGGGCAATGCAAGCACAAGCAGAGATGTTTCTCAAAGATTAAAGGTTTTGCCTTCCTCAGACTCAGAACATGAGGAAACAATAATGGCAAAATAAATGTCATTAAAAGCAATAGTAATGTATTAGAGAGCAAACCAGAAATATATCTTATCCTGACATATCTGAAGTAGCCTGCTGGCAAAGCTTTTGTGTCTAACCCAGATTGCTTTAAAGGAAGTATGAGAACTTACTTAAAACTAAACCCAAGATTTTAAAAATTGGAATTATGTGTACTAAATCACAATGAAGGTATTGTACCTGCAATGAAAAGAAGGAAGAAAACATGAACAGATAAAATAAACTTCTGAGCTTTCAGCAAAATCCAGTTATAACTTTAAAACCTACACTCACTGATGCCTGTTTAATGTTTTGAATTCTGTTTCCCATTCAGTTTTCATTCAGAACACAGTGTTACTTGACTGCATATGCTCATCAGTTTCTAACTGTGGTTTTTCCCATTTGTGATGACAGAATCACCGTTTTGTTCTCTTCAGCAAGACACAAGGTCTTCATCAATTCCTCTTTGCTTTTTTTTTTTTCTCTGTCTAGAAGCAGAACTTTGCTTAGTGGTTTCTCTTTTCTGGAAAAGATAGCATAGAAATTCTGTTGAACAGTTTGACAACCTGACTGTTCTTAAAATACTCTGTGCTGTTTTATACTGTGTTTTAAAAAAAACTCCTAAAGCCTTTCCGTTGTTTGGGTTTTTTTTCCTGTACAACAGATGACCAGGCTGGACAAAAAGCCTTGAATACTAACACTGAACTGTCCAGCTTCAGATCTGACATTCTGGCTCTTCGTCAGCAGCTTCATGACATTGCAGAGAAAACTACCAGAAACAAAGATACACTGGAGAAGCTGCAAGAGTCTGGAAATGTATTAGATGATAGACAGAACCAAATGAAAAGTGCCTTAGATAGTAACTCTTTCATGATCATCAGTGTCAATAAGACTCTTCAAGCATATACTGGCTATATCAACGATCTTCAACAAGACACAAGTAATATACAAACAGACCTGCAAAGCCAAGTGCATTCTCACAATGTGGTCATCATGAACTTGAACAACTTAAACCTGACTCAAATACAGCAAAGAGATCTTATTAGTGTCCTACAGAAGTCAATGGAAGACACAAGCTTGGCTATATCAAGAATCAAGAACGACTTTCAGAATCTGCAGCAGGTTGTCCTTCAGGCCCGGAAGGACACCGACTGGCTAAAGGAGAAAATACAAAATTTACAGACTTTGGCTGCCAACAACTCAGCAATGGCAAAAGCCAACAATGATACACTTGAAGACATGAACAATCAGCTCAGCTCCTTCAGTGGGCAGATGGAGAACATCACCACAGTTGCCCAAGCCAACGAACAAAGTCTAAAGGATCTCCAGGAACAGCATAAAGGATATGAAAACAGAACTGCTGCCAAATTCAGCCATCTAGAAGAAAGATTCCAGGTCTTCGAAACCGATATAGTCAACATCATCAGCAACATCAGCTACACTGCTCATCACCTGCGGACACTGACGAGCAATCTCAATGAAGTCAGGACAACTTGTACGGACACCTTAAGTAAACACTCAGATGAGCTGATTTTTATGAACAGCACGCTAGCCAATATTCGCATAGACTCTACATCTCTCAAGGTGCAACAGGATTTGATAAGGTCAAGGTTAGATGTTGAAGTTGCCAATTTGTCAGTAATCATGGAAGAAATGAAGCTGGTGGATTCCAAACATGGCCAGCTCATCAAGAACTTCACTATCCTACAAGGTATGCAGCTTCCCTAATGATGTGTGTATGCTGAATTCCTGCTTGCATTACTTCTTTAGTTCTGTGGAAGTTAGTGCATGCTGGTACAGAGTCCTGGGGTTTTCCATTATCTAATCCTAAACTTTGGAAATGCTTGAATTTTCCTTACTAATTTTTCTATGCCTTTTTTACATAGCTAAAATGGGGATGTACAAAAGAAGGTTCTGACTTAGCAAAATTTTATTCTGTCTGACTGACTGACTGGATCTGCTTTTGATTTAGCTTTCTAAAATAAGCGAGTGAAGGTGTGGAACCTCAAGAAACCAATCCCCAGTAAGGAGGAAATGGCTAAAAAATATATGTTGGATTATTCCCAGAAAGGTCCACCCTTACTGAAAAACAAGTTGCTATTTCACTTTAAGCCAGTTGTCAGTCTGCCAGAAAACATCCTACTTTGCTTAGTTTTTAATCCTGAGATATTTTATTTTCTCCAGAAATAAATAGCATCAGGTTTAGGAGGTTTCTCCCAGCCAAATATTATCCCAAATGAAAAGAACACTCATATTTCCAATCTGATGTGAACCAGTCTAAAAGTCCAATCACAAATATAAATCCATTGCTCCAAATAAACTAAGGCTGCAGTAAAGCCAAGATTACATGTCAGTAACCTTAACTGTTCTCATTTCAACCAGGCCTAAATGATTCCAGCTTGGAAATCTATCTCTGGAGGAGTTTGAATTATGTATATTGGTGCCAGGGGTGGGAAGGTATTGACAAGGGTTTTGCTCATCCATTAACAGAATCCCAAATTGTTTTGTTGTTTATTGCTGTCACAGTATTGCCATTTCCTGTCATGGGTTATTGTTCCCTGTCTTGTTAGAGCTGGCCAATTTGCAGCTTCTGGCCTTTCGCACAGTTGGCCTTTTGCTCACTATGCATTATTTTGTCTCTTTTTGACACCCTGTTATTGACAGACCAACAAACAGGATCAGGAGAAAAAGTGCTGGGTCTAAGAGCAGAGAGATGAGACTAGAAGGAGACGGAGCGTGGCAGAGTGAGGGAACAGGACCACCAACACACAGGACTAGTGCATAAACTAGTTTAGACTAGTGCACAGAGTCTTGCAGGGACTGGCACCTTGGCTGGTCACCTGGGGCACAGTGTCACTGTCCAGTTCACATGACTGGGTGTATCAGAGTATTTTCTGTATCCTGTATTTTGTGGAGGTCAAGGAAAGAACAACAGTGTATAGAACCTGGAAAGCAGGTGGACTGTTACAAGCACTGGTGAAAGCAGCTGTTAACCCAGTTTCTGTGTTGTTAAATATCCAGTGGCACTGGTCTGAGATGTATTAAACAATCCCACCCCATGTGGGCTTTTTGTTTTGTTTTCTGTGCATATCCCCACTTTGCATGCTTACATTGTTTCAGGCCCTCCTGGTCCAAGGGGACCTAAAGGTGACAGAGGCCCTCAAGGTCCTCTTGGCCCCGCTGGCCTAAAAGGACAAAAAGGAGAGAAAGGAGAGCCTGGACCACCAGGACCTGCAGGTGAGAAGGGCCCACCTGGGCCAGCCGGGCCACCAGGAGAAAAAGGAGGGAAAGGTTCAAGAGGATCGCCTGGCTCCAAAGGTCAGAGAGGTTCTCCTGGCAAGACGGGTCTGCCTGGACCAAGTGGAGATCCAGGGCCACCAGGGCCACCAGGCAAGGATGGGCCACCAGGGCCTCAAGGCCCACCAGGATTTCAAGGCCTGCAAGGAACTGTGGGACAGCCAGGGCTACCAGGACCGCGAGGACTAACTGGACTACCAGGAGTCCCTGGGCTGCCCGGTCCAAAGGGCCCACCTGGCCCACCAGGGCTGCCAGGTCCAGGGATGCCAATGGCACTACAGAGTGAACCTACGTCCGTACCCGAGGCTAATGGTAAGCCATCAACATACTGCATGCTGTAGATGGGTATGGGTTCCTCCATTTATTACTGGCCCTATTACTGCTCCGCTGAGTTACCAATAACAGGCTTAACACAAAAAATTCACATCACAGGTTGTTCTCCCCACTGGAAGAACTATACAGAAAAGTGCTACTACTTTTCAGTTGAAAGAGAAATTTTTGAAGAGGCAAAGTTATTCTGCGAGGAGAAAGCATCGCGATTGGTTATCATCAACAACAAAGAGGAGCAGGTAATTACCTTCTCTTTCTGTTTTTCAAGGAGAGAGTTTGAAGTTGTTTAACATGTAGAAACCACAAGATAGTGGGAAGCTGAGAGCATCATGAATTCATATAGTAAAAGTAAACACACTGATTGACTCATTAGAATTTTGTCCACCCTCTGCCTGATCTGCAGAAGGGCAGTGTGAGCAAAGCTGATGCTGAAGGTGGTGAGGACAGAGCAGTCAGAAAAGCTGCTGAGAATTGTAGGAGTTTTGAACATTTAAAGATGGAATCCATTATGCCTTGTGTATTATCAAAGTATTTTTTGCAGCAGTGAATATAATTTAATTTTAAATTATCTGATTTAACACATGTAGCCTAGGACTAATGTGACCCAAAGTATTTTTAATCTGACTATAAATCTAACTATATTTTTAATCCTATTCAACATGGCAGTGGGGATGTCAAGATACAATTGCTTACTATTTGGGGTTTTTTCAATTTGTATCTATAAGACATTAGCTGTGACTTTATGTCAACCTAATTTTCATGCCTAGCTCTCTCTACCCCATTGCAAACACTGCAAAGGATTCTAGTCTGGGCAAGGGGTCCCAAGGCCAACTCCTGAAACATATCTTCAGCTTAGAAAAATTTCCCTGGCCCTCTTTATTCTGGTAACAAGAGGCTTATAAAACCAGTGTAGTTTATTGGCTCCAAAGACTGTTGTCCTTGTTATGGACTAAGATCTTTCTTTCACAGCAATGGATAAAAAGGCAGATTTCTGGGAAAGGCAGCTTCTGGATTGGACTAACGGATTCAGAGAAGGAAAATGAATGGAGATGGCTGGATGGATCCTTACCAGTTTACACGTACGTAAACAAAAAGCAATACTACCACTCTTGCTGACACTTCTAAAAGCACCATCTTGAAACTGTCCAATGAATCCAGATGGTTGTAGATGCCAATAATTTAATTTGTTACTGAGGGTGCTGGGCTTTTTTTCTCTCTCCCTGCTCCACGCACAAGGATTCCTTTCCTTGCCAGGAAGAAAACTGAATGTTGAATGAAAGAATCACATAACTACGCAGCACAGTGTTTCTTGCCAAAACGTTTGCTCCTGACTTTTATTACAAAGTTGAGATGGAAAGCACAGACAGTTTTACTGTTTTGGTTTGAATTTTCCTTATTTGCATTACAACTGGCTATAAATAGAGTACTCGTTCTGATAAAAAATGACCAGTCTTTAGATAGAGCCCAAATCTGAGTGGAAAGCATTAAACATAAGGAAAATGCATGAAATGAGGGCGTCTGTGCTTTGGCCAGCTGAAAACTGAATTGGCAGCTCTCCAGGAATCCTAGGGCTACACCTAATTTGTCCTAAATGGAACAGATTGCAACCACCCAAATTTTTAATACTGAGGAGTAGACTAAAGAGTTTATAGATCTGAGCATGCTGTGCTTCAGAAAAACAGGCTGCACAGTCAGTCAGATGTTACGAAATGATTAGCTGTGATCTCACTGGTGTTCATTTAGATGAAAAACATGGAAAAAGTCAGATTCATTTCAAATGAGCCGTAATATTTTCCTCTTTTCCTCCTTTCCCGTTTTCATCTTTCTTCCTCTTTATGGCAGCACTGTGACAGATTCCCACTTTAGGCACTGCTTTTAGTAGATTTCCACTACACCATGGTTTTAGGTGCTCTGTTGTAACCTCAGGGCTGTTGGTTACAGATTTTTGGAGTATTTCATTACTTCTGGAAAGCTATGTGTCCTCCCAGGTGCCTGGTTGGACGCTCTGGGTCAGGCAGACATGTTTTTTAGCTGAGCATGGACTGTGTCAGCCAGCAATCACAAGCTCCCTTCAACAACCTGTTTCTTCAGGAAAATTGAGCTTTTAAGTCCTGAGTTTGGAAGCATTTCTCACTCGTTAAACAAAAACAGGATGAGGAAACACTTGCTGCAAGATTTTTTACTTGCTGCATTCAATCTTGCCATCAAAGCTAATGATCTCAAAAGATGCCTGTAAATATACTCTCTGCATTCCTTATAAGTCAATAGAATTCACTTCCCATCTGGGCCTGTGTCCCTAAAACATATGCATCTTTGCTGTTCCTCCCAAGATGCCCACCTTGGGTGCAGTCGGAGGGCTGAGTGCCTTTGCAGTGAGCAAGGGGAGGCTGTCGCCATCTTGGCAGTACCTTTGAGCCCATGGGCTCTTCTCAGTCCCATCTGCCAGCAGGAATGCAGTGTGCAGGTTTTGCAGGCTTGGAGCAATCCACACGGAGCATGGAGCACTCCCACTGTGTGTGCATGTACACTCAGAAACTAAAATAAAGTTCATTGGTCTAAATTTAGGTCTCTGAGTTTTGGCAGCCTGAGGCCAAATAGATTTGCTTCTCTGTAATACATCTGTTTTCCATTTTCAGCAAGAGTCATGTATTGTTTGTTTCAATGTGAATTTCCCGTTCAGAACAGATCTCATGATGTTTTCGTTAATTTCTTGTGGTGAAAACCTGCCATGTGTGCTGTGTTGTGCAATCATATCTCTTGCTTTTTGGTGGAAAGAAACTGGAAAATCGGGCAGCCTGATAACTGGAATCATGGGCACGGGCCAGGGGAAGATTGCGCCGGGTTGATCTATGCTGGGCTCTGGAATGACTTCTACTGTGAAGATGTTAACAATTTCATTTGTGAAAAAGACATGGACAAAGGTAAGCAAGGCCCTTGGTTTGGTTATTTCATCTTGCCTGTAGTAAATGTTCCACAGCTAGAGGTGAGATCTTGGCTAAATGCTACAGCAGTGCCTTGTTGAGGAAGAAGGGGAATCACATGTGAAGCACTTCTACTCAGATCCAGATGCAAGTGCTGGATTTATTGCACTTGGAAAAAGCAGCCTCAAAACTGGCTATAGCCATGGCATGCTCAGCATCTTGACCATCTCCTGTAGGCCTTACACATGCCTAAAATTTTGGGCATGGTTTGGCACATGCTCCAGATCCTACCCACACTGGAAGCTATCTTTATAGGCTCAGTGGCCACACAACAGGTAAAGGTGACCTTAGGGTGGCTCAGGCACCAGCCTGCAGAAACCAAAAAGACTCTGTTTTCAAAGTTTGGGCAATAGGAGGCACTTGGTGACTGCTAAGGAGATCTTAAAATTCCCATTGCTGCCAGGAGATGACCCATGGGACTGAGAAGCTGGGTCCACAGGCCATAAGCATCTCCTCTGTTGCAGCTGCAGTGAAGGACTCATAAAGTGCCAATGTGGCCCAGCAGTCAGCCAGGTGTTTGCCACAGGGCATCTCTTTCTGTTGACACAGGCATTTCTGCAGGAGCAGAGGGCAGGTGGTTCCCATGGCTGCTTAGAGCCCGGCCCCACCATCACAGAACGTGGTCAAAGCTGCTGTTTGTGTTCATGGTGGGGCTCTGCCTGAAACGTTATCTCCTCCATACAACCTGTTTAAACATTGCTTTGCCAAGGCTGCCTGGCTGCTCCAGTTGGAAACTTGTCGGCTGAATTTCAGTGAAGGCAGACATAAATGTCAGCTAGAGCCAAAATTACATCCCATCCATAGCCCCCTAAGACAAAACAAAGTGCTGAACAAGCTTTGTGTGTATAACTCTGTTGGGAGGTCCAGAGTGAAGGACCGTGTGTAAGTAACAATATAATTTACCTTGGTTTTCCTACATACATTTGTTATTTTAAGAAAACTTCAAGGTTTACAAATATTTATCCTCCAGGACCTACAGGATCTGAATATGAGTCTGCTCAAATTTTTTACGTACCTTGATCTCTGTAAGTTTTCTTTTCGGAAATTTGTTTAATCTTCACAGGCTTTTTACAAGATTTTTTTTCTCTTTGTTTTTCTTTTTTTCTCTCATCCTGTAGGGCAAATACTTGGAGTGTAATAGGCTGTGACTTTACAGATACCTTCACATTAAGGAAATTTAAGTAAAGAAGAAGAAAATCCTGGGAGAGAGCAACACTGACTTCCAAAATTGAAAAAAAATATGAAAAAAGAAAAAAGCAAGCACTGAAAACTGATTTAAAAGCATCAAGGAATTCAGCAGTAGCTCTTCTCCAGCATCCTGTAATTATTTAAGGCCTTTCGACCCACAGCATCAGGAAATACTGTTGGACTAATTCTGTTTTAGATTTTCTTCCCAATCAGTAACCACATCCATAAGCAACTTGTGTCTTCTGAGAAAAGACATTATCTCAATCTGAGTAAGACTGCTGGTCACTCATATAGAAAAACATAAAGCAACTGTGTAAACAGTAGCTTCATTTGCTAAAATCCCAAATGTAGGAAAATTATACAGATACACGAATATATAGATTTTATATAAATATATATATATAGTCCAACTCTTATCAATAATATGGAATATACTTTTAAGAGCTTTTAAAACTTTGTATTTTTGTACAAAATATTTGCTTTTTACAATTGTTCTCTTTTTTACTGACTTTTTTTACAAATATAGTGCACAGGGGCCAAAGAAAACAATAAAGGTACTAATAATTCATTAAGGTTTGCTGTGAGGCCTAGCTCAGCTATAGAGAAATATTTTTCCAGTTAGAAATATTTTTACTTTCCCAGATGATTTGTTCTGGTTAAATAACTTTTAAAGCAGATTTTAGATAGTGTTTTCCTTACTGTATGCAGTCTAGTCTGCATGTGTAACAATTAAGTTGACTAAGGACTAGATACTCATTATAGCTCTGATCACAGCCAGTGTTTCATCAGGGTACTATGGAAAGACCATTTTAACAAAAGCTTTTCCTCCCTTCCTCCCTTCCTCCCTTCCTCCCTTCCTCTCTTCCTTCCTTCCTTCCTTCCTTCCTTCCTTCCTTCCTTCCTTCCTTCCTTCCTTCCTTCCTTCCTTCCTTCCTTCCTTCTTTCTTTCCAGCCTGCCATCCTACATTCCTTCCACTCAGGAGAAAATGCCACGGAAGTAAATCTCCAATTTTAAAGAATGATTTTGAAATGTTTTCATTCCTTCCCCCTTCTCGTAAGGAAATCCACCCGAATAGGTGCCACACATACTGCAGGTCAAGCCTGGGTGAGAGACTTTATGAAAAGAGAAACAAAGAAGCTGCACACACTGAAATATGTTTGTTTTTAAGACAGATTTCAAGATTTGGTGAGAAAAACATGCCATACTCAGAAAAATCTAATAAACGTGCACTTCTCCAAAGTGCTTTGTAAACAGATCTCTCTGTTTTCTTGGACCAGTACTTCTCTCCCAAACAAAGTAGAAAATAAAATATGCTGCAAAGCAGAAAGAGATGATATCATTACCCAGCCAGTTTCCTCCAGAGTCCCATGAGCCGTTGTCTAGGCAGCAGTGTTGCTTATCAGGAATTTTAAAAATTAGCAGGTTAATTCATTAGCAGAAACCTTGGTATTTGTTTCCAGTTTTTATACGCTTTTCATGGCCACATGCTCTACAATGAAGGAAGTTGTTTTGGCTTCTTGGGAAGGAGAGCTGTTTTTCCATTGCCTCATAACCTGCCATTTACCTTGGCTGAATGCAGATAAATTTGTTGAAATATTCCAGCTCTGTTGGAAAGAGACAAGATTTTGTACTTCAGATTTTCAAATATTGCTCCTAAGATCAACCAGTTAAAGACCTTTTTTTCCCTACATCTCAAACTCCCTCCAGTGTTTTAAATTTCAATTATAATTTTCTTTCAAAATACACAAAATGTTACATTTGGGAATCTGTCCTGTGGTTACAAATTAGATATGAGACAGGAACAACCCAAAAATTGCATCTGCTTAATTAAAAGTGAAAGGTCTGTGTATTACAGCTGTAGAAACCATGTGTCACCATCATGGAGGCAAGGCTTGTCTTCAGACAGTCTGGATTTCATGAGACTTTTGTTTTGGTTTTTTCATAAGGTTTTGGATACAACTTGATTCTGCCGTGCACTGTCATGCTATACCAAGGAGTTGCATTGTAGACACATGCTGTAGTGTTTACATATATATTTACATAATGTCTGTGGAGATAATGTTAAACTGCTATTTTTGGATAATGAGGTACAAAACTAGTATTTTGCATGCTCAGAGAGCCTCACAGACCCTGGTGAGTGGAGCCTTGCAGAGCCACACTGAAGTGGAAGCACGACTACATTTGTTTTGAATGTTGGCTTATTTAGGTGAAATAAGTTTTGAACATCTACCACATTAAATTGCATTCTTCATGCTTTTTATTGATGTCACAGACTTTAGTCACCAAAAGAAGTGAATGAGAAACCTCTGTTTAAGCCCAAGCTGTATTGCTTCCTTGCCCAGATTTCATCCTTCTCTTCCTTCAGCAACAGCAGTGATGGTACATACACAAGATCAGATTATCCAAGAGTTACCTACTGTCCTGCAGTCAGAGGAATGACAAGCTGAGGACACTGAGAAATGAAACGTGACTGGGCTCACACCTTCTGTTCACACACTTGAACCACACACTGCAGCTGTTAGACAAAACTGGATGAAGAGGGATGCTGCTGTTGCGTGCCTGACATGCCCAGTCATGGTTAAAATATGGCCTGAGCAGCCAGGCATGCTGAGACAGACCATCCTTTTGACCTAGTATTCCTGCAGGAAGGAAACAGAGGTGTCCAATGGCAACAAGGATTGAAATCACTGAGAGGACCAAGAGAGTGTTAAGACAGCTCAGGAACCTGTCACAGAAAGGACAGATTGGCAGGAATGCAAGCAGGACACCAGAATGGGCCAAGACGTTGTCACAAAAATCAGACCTGCCACTCTTTAATGGGAGAACATCCCCATCAAATCTTTCTGTATGATTTGAGTAATAATGCAGGTTGTATGGAAAGTTTTTAAGTGATAGCTAATTATTTTGTCCCAGCTTGAGTTTTAGCTTTCCTTCTTATGCACAAGAATTGTAATTTGTCATACTGAGCACATATTGCCATCACCCTTCTTGTTTTACATAAAATTAAATGCAAGTCTGTATACCCTGGCAAGCACTGGCACTGTTGGAAGAAAAAGAGGGAAAGGCAGAGAAAGTACAAAGTCATTGTGATTTACATTCAGTTCTGGATTTCTTAATGTCATTTCTGACTTGTTTCATTAATTTATTTGGAAATGCCTTCAGCTGATTAGAGCTTATAAATCTCAACTCTCATTTCCTTTGTTGTCTATAATTAATATTTGCAAATGTTCCAATAAAGGAATCACTAAGCGGAGACATGGAAATGAATGTTGTTCACTCTGTGCATGTGTGTGTAACCAAGAGGGATGTGAAGATCAGAGAAATATGGAACCAGAACATTCATATGTATTAAAAATCAAACTGGTGAAGCTTTTTTCCATTAAAGCCTTCCTTTTCACTTGCACCATCCTAGTTCTAAGCATGACCGGGGCTATCTTATCCTGTAATTGCAGTTTTAGTGCCTTGTTCTTGCAGCACGTAGGGGCTAGGAACATGGGTTTGAAGGTCTGATCTGAATAAGACCTTTAAGAAGGGCTGAAGCCCTTTGCTGCTTACTGACCTAGCACACCAAGCACCTCAGATGGGCCCCCAGGTGAGGGACATCCTGAATTGAGTAGCATCAGTCCCCACATTACCCATTATGATGGCTTAAATTGTCTGTTTATAATGGCCGATCTGGTCTTGCTATTCCTCTCTCTCTCAGATGGCTGACCTCCTCTTTTAATTTTCTGTTCCTGGCAAGTAGCTACTCTGCTTTTAGCAAGTAGCAGGAACTGGTGTCTGATCACTGGCAAAGCAAGGAGCTGGTCAGAGGGCAGCCACTGGCTGTGGGAAGAAACTGCTCTGCAGAGAGTAGGGGAAAGGTGGCCGAGTCCACTCGCATGTGAGAAAACAAAACCACTTTTCCCCAGTGCAGCCTCCTTGCCTAAGAGCACAGCAGCTCACACATCTGTAGCATCCAAAGGGAACAAAAAGTCTCCAGCCCCAGCCTCCAGGCTGACTTTTGTTTCCTCCCTCACTTCTGCCGGTGTCTGTGCACTCCAGAGATGTTGGCTCCTCCATGAATGCCTGGCTGTCCCTGGAGCGGGCTCTGTGCTGCCCTGTGCAGGTGCCAGGGCTCACACACGTGAGAGTCCAGCAGTGGGACAGCTGCCCATGCCTGGCACTCCCCCAGCTGGGACACCCCGATCTCTCCAGGGCTTGGGCAGGAGCGGGAGGAGGAAGCTCCCAGTGCTTACCCACACTCAGAGATAGCCTGGGCATCCATAAATGGGATAGTACACTGCTTTACAGATAAAACTCTTGCTCCCCAGAAACCAGGCCTTCCTAAAACCAGAGCCTATTTGTTCATTCACCATCTCCACCTCATTTTTTTTCATGCTGTTTAGTGGAAAAAAAAAAAACAACTGGCTAAAAATTTTTTTGAAAGTTCTCATCTGTTTTCTTTCATATGGTGGAATACGTTTGTTTTTTCTTCCCATCTGGCCCAGAGATGAAAAAAACATTCTTTGATTTCTTTTTCAAAATAAACTCAGTGTAACGCTACAAAGTTTTTGTGGAGATGTTTTGGGTTTTTTTAGACCAAAACAATAAAAGCAAATTACTAGGCAAATAATGCTCTTTTTGGAGAAGATCTTGCATGCCATGATGATTTTCTTACCCAGAGAACTTCCCAGAGGCATGTTAGTATTTCCAGCCCCATTTTGTGACTGGAAGAAAAAGGAGATTTTCAAGAATATGATTAATTTTGATGTCTTGTTTTGGAGATTTTGGTTTTGTTTATTGGGGAGGTGATTTTTAGAAGTGACTTTTTCCAGTGAAACCAAAATTGGCATAGAGCAAATTATTTTTTATACACCTCAGTGAGGGGAGTGGGCTTTTCAATGCTAAATTAAACAGAATGGTGTCCTTCCCCCATCACCCTGCATATGGGAGGCAGCCATTTCTGCTGTTGTTTTGGAGAGCAGAGCTCAGTGTGATCACAGCAGAGGAACAGCAGCAGAGTAGAGCAATGTCCTGTGTGGGTAAGAGTTAACACCTGACACTAAATTACCAAGAGACCCCCTTGATGAGAAACAAGAAGGTTAAGGACTGCTGAGACCTTTGACTCCTCTGCAGCTCAACTTCAACAAATCTTCCCAAAAACATACCAGCTTATACTTTAAAAATAATTAGGGGTTGCTTTGTCCCTTCAATCATTTTGGCTGCTCTTCCAAACTTTATTAGGAATCTTCTTTTAATAACCAGTGTGAATGCAATTATGTCCAGTTTAGACACATTTGTTCTGTTGCCAGTGCTGTCCTTTAGCTTAAATAGCATCTCTCCTGGGACTGTCAAGTAATTGTAGTGGTCAGTGTGGAGCCATTCATCTTGAGACACAGTAAGGGGTGGTTGGGAACAAACACATCCCTCTGACCAGCTGGGGAGCCCTGATGACAGAGCCTGGCTCTGTTCCCACCATCCAGGCCCACAAGAGATTATCTGAGGACACTCTGGGCATCTTGCTGAATGGTGGAAGTTTCCATACTCTCTTTTGTTAGTGTTGCAAGAGGAAAGAGAGCAACAAAATGGGTATAAAGAGTGGTTTCCCACTGAATTAGAGTAGGTTACAAGTGCTTGGCTTTTATAAGGCAGTAACACATTTTATAAGGCATTTGAAAAATCAGTCTGTATATCTGAGCTTAAGCACACTCACTCTGGGTTTGCACCAGAGCAGAATCTAAGTTCAGGTTATACTTACGTTCTTGATCTTCAAGAGATTAAAATCTCCAATTCAGAGATTAGCATGTGACTTCTACTTTTTCTGTCTGTCCTGCCAAGGCACAAATCCACAACTCAGGCATCAGTGTGATTCCAGGCTCTAAGGATTGCTTCCAAACTCCCCGTATTTGCAGTCATGCTCCTGCCAGCCCTGCCAGAGGTCCCACTGATGGAAGCTGCAAGTCTGAAATGTGACTTTGGAAGAATTTTGTTCAGGAATCCCTCTCATTCACAAGTCTGGGCATATTGCAAAGATGACATTTCTTTAATTCCATCTCTATTACCCGCACTCATATAAAACAGATGATGAATTATTTTTCTGAATGGTAACAATGTGTTTTTGTCCACTTTGGTTTTTTATGTCAAAATAAAAGCCTGGAAGTGGAAATCAGACAAAGCATCCTTGGCATTGCAGTATCCCACTGTAGCAGGCAAATAATGTTCCTGGATTATTGCCTGTGAGAGCAGCACAAACTGATATCTGCACAACAGACAGCTTCATGCTATCTGCTTGTAGAAGCAAACTTAACTACAGGCACAGCCTTGTCACTGGTCCATCTTCTGACAGGCTGGGGCAACTCTGCTTTCCTGCTATGTTTCAAAGAAACTGTAGGAGATAAGAAAGAGAAAAGGTAAAGAGAGAAGAGCTGATGACAGAAGGGAAAGAGAGAAAAAGAGAAAGGGACAGCTCAGGGAGCAGAAGAGAAAAATACGGAGAATGATCGAGGAGGATAATGAACCCTGATGTCCTCATCGTGGTTTCTAGTAAGATCAACCACAGAGGAGGTCTCTTCTCAGAAACAATATAACAGGGCAGTGTCGTAGTTCTCGTAATTCCCATTCTCGGCTGTGAAGAGAACACGTCCCTGCCTTGCAAGGAAGGCATGTCATTCAGTTGGTGCCTGAAGTCATGTAATACTTTCCCAGCACAAACAAAAATTCCTGGTGGCTCCAGGTCATCTGGGAGCTGGGTTGAGGTTTTTGTTTTGGTGGTTGGTTGGTTTTTCCTACATGTCCTTTTCCTCCTACACAAGTTTTTAAACACAGAATATTTTCTAGTTTTCCGTCTGTATTAGAAGTGCGAAACTCAACTTTGGAAGAAAGAACAAAAGCAAGAACATACAGTAGGTCTCCAAGCAACAAAACAGTGTCTGGAAAATACATCCATAGCAGTATCTGGACTCACAGCTCCCGTTTCTATACTAAATTCTCATTGGTATTGGTTCACATTTGAACAGGTGCACTTTATTAAGTCAAACATGGATCTTTAATAAACAAACTTCAATAAACAAAAGCTGCAGAAATGTACACATGCTGAAAAAGAGGATACAAAAAGGAGGTACCTTAATTTTTAAAAACAGACAGTTGTTGATTTGAACACCAGAGATACTTCAATTCCAAATACCCTTGAGTTTGCTTTAAAGGTAGCATTTTTAAATGACCAACCACTGATTTTCCCCAGTTTTTAACTTTAAGATGCAAAAGTTGGGGACTCTCAGCAGTCACCAGCTGGTGATTTCATGGACAAAAAACAAATTTCAAAGGCAGATTGGATCTCTGCATACCATTTTATCCAGATTAGCCATGTTAGGAGTGGGAGGGTGGTCAAAAGTCCTGGTCAGGACTCTTCTCTAGCTGACTTAACTTTCTCTGTGGAGAAGGAAAACACTTTATTTATTTCAGACATCACCACGAGGTCTCCCAGTCTGTGTCTATCTTGTGGCATCTTACACATGAGAAAATTCCAAAAATAAAATAAAACAAGAAAAACCACAGGCAAAACAGCTGTTGTTCTACCCAGACAAAGCTTTACATTAAAGCCTTTATGGCAGATCAGACTCTGCAATTGAAAAGCCATTTACATTTTCAAGTCTGATTCTAACTGTAAATCTTGAGTTATATATATGACAGATTAAAAGACTGGCCTCACTGCACTTCTCCCTGGCAAGAGTAAAACCATCTGTACAGCATCACTTGTGGTTGCTTCAACTCTGTAGGTACAAATTTTTAAAGGACATGGTGATACATTTTTTCATTTCCCTTCACTTTATTTTAACATGCAGCAAAATCACGTGCGTGGCATTTTTCCCAACCCTCTGGTAGCTGGGACTCTGGCTCAGGCGACTGATGTGTTTTGATTTGCTCTTTTCCTTCAATTTGAGGGGCTACTGCACTATTCCCTTTGTGGTCACACCAGCCAGGGTAAAAACCTTGTGTGAATATACGGCTGTGAAACCAGGAAAAAGAGCCAGGAATGCTGCTCTCTTTCCAAGCACAGAGAGACAGTGAAAATGAGCGTACACCATGTAATAGGCTGCACAAACCCATCTGAAACTGACTCCCACAGCACTCTGGCCATGCTCTGGGCTACTCACGCCATGGATATGGGATGAGGAATGACAGTCCATGCACGTGGAGAGCCAAGAACAAGCTTCCCACCCAACAAAGCCCAGGCAAGCCTTGTTTTGACAGTTTAATCACCATTTGAGAAGTACATGGCTCTTGTACCACAGTTGTTGGAGGCAGCCTCCCCCTGCACCGCTGATGCTGCAGCCAGAGGTGTTCCCATGCTCAAAGACCCCAGATAACACTGGGTCAGCTATTTTCCAATGCACATGCAGCATCTTGCAAGGTTCAGCCCTAATTTTTGAACTTTTTGAAAAAGAAGTTGAAGAAATCAGGTGAAGAATCTGATGTTCTGCTGGGAAAATAAAAGACAAAAACAAAAACAGAAACTACACTAAACCTAGAACAGGTAAATCCTTTGATCATTAGTTAAAATATGTGATAAGTAAAGCTTAGGGAAAATATAGTATTTGTTGTAGTTTATTGTCGGTGTGACCAGGGCTGTCAGGCACTGGAAAAGAGCGCACACCACACACTTCTCCTTCACATGAGATGACACATCTGAGAGGACACAAAGTAAAATACCTGTGGGAGGACAGAATCAGACCCATTGCTTCTGTTCAAAAGATATTGCTGCCTGAGAAAGAAAAAACAGGAGGAAGGGATTTATTCAGGCATTTACTCCTAAGTGCTTTACTGCTCAGGGCCATCTTCTCCCGCTGCCAAGGGTATGGTCTCAGGCTGTGTCAGATATGCCGTGGTGTGAACATTTCATGCCCACAGAATCCAGTACCTGTGGCATCATTAGGTGACAGCAAAGAGTGCTCACCAAACACACCACTAACACCATCCAGCACCACACACAGCCTGGACCTGATTTAGTGTGGTTCATATAATAACAACTATAATGGCATGAACATTAAATTCTAGAGCATGAAATATGTGCACTTGGAAAATATATTAATTGAAACATCAGCTAAAGGACTTTCAAGTTGCCTTCTAATCCTGCAACTAACATATCAGAGCAAATTATGTCATTTACATGCCAGCCAGAGAGAGAAGAAAAAACTTAGAGAGCATTGTGGTGAGTATCAGCATTTGAATTTAACAGAGAAGCAGTTTTTTCTAGTAGTGCTCATACTGTGGCTATGAGTTTTAAAATGGACCATCCCAGGCCTAACAGGGAATTACTGAATGCCACTGTGGTTTAGGCAACAGAAGTTGGAGGATCTCAATGTTTTTCATCTTTCAGGAAATGGTGAAATTTGCCTCATGTTTTAAAAACTCTATAGCCTGACAACAGAGGATTTACTCAGCAGATGTCCATTCCTCTATTCACAGATTCTCTGCAAACACACTCAGTCTACAGAGTCCTTTCTCCAGCGGAGTCAACCAGATTCAGTCCTGCTGCTGTCACACATGATTTCTGTGTGTAGCAGTCTGCCACAAAATCAGTTCATTTTTCTTCCAAGTTTGTCAGATTTTTTTTTTTTTACTAAATAAAACAGTAGTTTGCTATAATAATTAAAGTGTGGGCAGAGCTGTAGGAGATATGGGTATTCCCATCAATTTTCCTGATGACATTTGGCAAAGATCTAAAGGCCTGGTGTGGTAAATCACTTAAATTTTTCTTGGCTTTAAACAGATCATTGGTCCCATTGATCAATGTCTAAAAGACTCTTCACCCCAGCTTCTCTCACTATTCACTACAGATGCTGATGAATTTTTTCAACCAAAGAAAGGTTTTGTGAGTATTCCCACAGAAACACCTGCAAAATATTTTAAGAAAGTTGGCTGAAAGATGGAGTGGAAATATAAACACACAGAAAAAATGCACTAGTTCACAAGATATTTGTAACTGACTAAGGCAAACCACCCTTTGCCTCATTTACAAAACAGCAACTGACCCAAACAAGTACTGCTTCTCCTCACATAAGGCAATGAGTGAAAGGCCTATACTGAGTGGACAGGCAGAATAATTTAGGGGGTAGGATTTAAGAACAGGACTCTTTGAGGTCGACTCTATCCCTCCTTTTACAAAAGCAGCAAAAATGTTGTGCTATATCTATAGAGAAAAACATGAACTTGCATTGTTGCCATACATACTGCAGAACTAAGGTTGGGTCTACCTGTGAGAACAGGGGCACAGAAGTAGTGAGATATGGCAACACTGACTGGCTGCTAACAGCATCACCATTTCTCCAGGAAGATTGATCCCACCACCAGCACCTCTCAACTCACCCTTTGCCAAATGCTCCCAGCTCAAAAAGCTGGGATAAGATTTGTGTGTACTGCTTGCTCTGCTTCAGATGGCCTTTCTTGCAACACCTCTTTCTCTGATTTACAGTTTTCTCATGTGAAGAAGCCACAGAGGTTTTAAAACATTTTTAAATCCACAGCTTCACAAAGAAAATGGCCCTGCTGCGTGCTGTTGAAACAGAAATTACTCTTCCAATCCTGGATTTTAAATGAAGGCTCCATGTGGCTATATTTAGTCTCTCTAGAGTCTAATAGATACCTGAATAATCTTAGGAACCTTCAGGTGAATATTTGGAATATTATTAGTGTTCCCTTGGGTAACTCAGGGAAGTAATTTATATGTGAAACTTAAGTAGGTGAGTTATATATAACAAGAAAGAATGTGATTGATAGAAAGCTGTAGTCAGGTGTAATATCTTGTCATTTGGGTATTTTATCTTCAGGTTAGAAACCACACTGTTACCTGAGCATCCCTACCGCTGTGAAGTACAGGGGCACCTCAGATTACTAATTCTGCTCTAAAAAATTCAGGGGGAAATGTATTTTTCCCTTTTGTTTGGTGGACTGACTTGGTGTGTTAGGCAACTCTTTGCACATATTTCTCCATGTAATGAGTTCTCATTTTTTTCTCCCACCTGCTCTGAAGGAGTGTAAAACAACTTGAAAACAAGGAGAAAATGTACCACAATGTCACTTAAATTGACACTTAGAGTCAAGGGAAAGTAAAGAAAGTGAAACTACTTCCGATGTGTCCTCCTCCTTACACTTCTTCCCCAAGAGCCAGGGGAATTTTCTCGTGCGGTAGCGAATGCTCTCCTTCAGCTGTTTGCCCAGATCCCAGGTTCAGCAAAGCACAGGAACTTGTCTAGGAATTTTTCTTTGGAGCTACCTGCATGCTTCAAATATATGCTAGCAGACTGTATTATTAACAATAACCTAGTGAAACCTTGTTCCTGAATTGTTTTTACAAATCTGTTGCTGTCATAGCTCTGAGCACAAGCTCCAGCAACTGGTTTAAAACAAAAAACCATAGCTCAGAGGCTCAGAGTTACTTATGCTGCCATACAAACACTCTTGTTTTAATTACATAATTGTGAAATTCTTCAACAATAAAAAGTCCAGTGGCCAGTAACTATGCCAAACTATTAGAATAGTTAGAGAATTTCAGTCTCATTATGAAGAATTCAATACCAAATATTGTGAGGAAACAGAAACTGTTAACATAATGACTGTTATTAATGACTGTAATGCAAAGAGTCCAGACTTGTGAGAGTCTGAGGAACCAGCTAACTAAGGAGAGGAATCACAGTGACATTGCAGGTACTACAGTGCTAGATATATCTCCTGATACATGCAGTTTGCAACCAGGTTTCACAGTTCTGTCTCAAGACCATAATCAAGTTCCAGAAGAAGTGAGAAGGTTGATCAAATTTTTCTTCAGTTTTGTAAGAAGCATCTAAGGTCAGGAGTCATCTGGAAAAGCAGCAGATCTGGGATTATCTTGAGCAAGTCAGTTTAGCCATTACTCCTAGGCTGCAGCCTGCTGAAGGGTGGGTGTTGGCAATCAACCTGCCAGTATGCTGGTCTGCTCCACTTGCCAGAACACAGCACTAGAGAAGTACGGGAGATCATTAGGTTATTTCTGTCATTGAGATCCATCCCACCTAATTCATGGTACTTAACTGAGTGCCTAAGAGATAAGCAGGCTTGTCCTAGGCTCTCTGTAAAGACAACAGACCACCACAGTGTCACTCTCTCACCTAAATCCCGAATCACCTCTTCATTTTATCAGAAGATGTGTTTATGAAGGCTGGGCTCCTCACCTAGTTCCACACATGACTGGGATCTAGGCCTTACTGAAGGAACAGAGCTATCTATGAGATATAAAATTGAATACAGATTAGTAGGTCTTCTACACTTCACCTTTCATCTCAATGCATCTGAGCCTGCCATTCCCACACCTTTTGTAGGAGTGATGTTAAAAAGCTTTGCTTCAAGGCTCTTCATCTAGGAGGGACCCAAGAAAAAAACAGCTTTACCACTCTGCCCAGTGATGACTAAGGACATCTTTTGAGCAGTCTCAGAGCCTAAGAGGGCTTTGCTATCAACCAATGCCATTTTGCCATCGTGAGCATTAGCATTCTCTTCGTTCATTTGTTGTCACTTAGGCTGATTCTCCTGCTGGAAGACTAGAGAGGAATTTCCATGACAGAGTCTCAGAAACCTGCTCACCACATGTTATGGTCACACAGGATATGAGGAGCCCTTGGAAAGGAGTTTGGTTGCATCACCATAGTGCGTTGCACCATGGCAATAACACTTGATCTTCTGGGCCTGTACTGATTTCTCTCAGCTAGAGAAACAGCTCACCTTGGTGAAGGTGATTGTGCATGTGAGAACGAGGGTAAAAAGCTTTAGGTTTGCTACAAATTGCAATGTTAAAGGACACTGGATCTCCTCATGAGCTTTCTCCAGTACTGTATGACAAGCAAGGCTGCCTGGAAAAAGACAGCTTCTAATAGCAGCGAGCACTTGGAGATAACTGACAAAAATGTAAACACTCTGCTGATTCCAAGTCTGTTCAGATGTTTTGATTGAACAAGCTATACTTCCAAATGCCTTTCCATACTTCAGTATGGAACTGTGTTTTAGTAGATAGTTGCACTAAGGAAATGTTCAAAACAAGAAAACCTCTGGGGCATTTATATCATGGGGAGGCATATTGATGTTGCAGGGATTTTAAAGTGATTGGTTTCTCTAAAGCAGTAAGAGTGACTAATTTCCTTTTCAATGAATCCACATATGCTCAGTTCTCAGGTTTTGAAAGGCAGCCAAAGCAACATTCTTTCAGGCTTTAAGTTGATATAAATAAAGTATAACAGAGAGCCCCAATAGCAAAGTTTATCAATGACACATGCCTTAGTTGGAATTTACACATGGACATGGCTGGATTTTTCCACTTTGTCTTCAGATGTCTCTTAAAGAATGTCATCAGTTGCCGTAAGCTGGCAGTTTCCAGCCACAATCCATCTGAGAGGGGGACACAAAACCCCCATGCACGGACAATCTAGAATGACATTTGGAGAGCAGCAGGCTGAGGTGAAACACAGGTCCACAAAGAGCAAGGTACTTTACAAACTTCCACTTGGGTATGGAGAACTTACGGGTTGTGCAGTGTTAAAAAAAAAACCAACCCAAAACAAAACTCAAACACAGATGAACATATTCATAAAGTGAGCTGGGAGATGTGACATGTACAGTTTGCTAATTCCCTGCTGGTCCTCCCTATGCTTTTCGGGGTTTTTTTCGAGTATCTTAATGAAATTGTTAGCTGCAGGCCTTACGTATTTTAAGATATTATATTGAATTTCAGTACAGTTTTAAAAATATTTTTCCATTCTTGGGGAGAACCATCATGCGTGTGCAGCACATAGTGATCATGCAGCAACTATACTAGAGGATCCCCTCTTGTAAACTATGCCCTGTGCTGAAGTACAGAAGAGATACGGCAGCTGACAGAGCAACAACTTCTCATATAAAAACTTCACCCAGATAATCTGCCTTTTGGAGAGATTTTTGGATGAATTCCTGCCACACAGCCTCAGCAGAGCTTTTCCTGATTGCATCTCTGTAGCTTGAACTACAAGAGTTGATTCTTTCTTTTCCTCTTGCCTATGCATGTGACCGTCAGAGGTTATTTGGACTGGACTAAACACTGGTAGGGACCATTTCCTCATTAACCAAGCCCCACACAGAGAACTATCGGGCACCTAAATTAAAAACATTTGCAGCATGGTGGATTTCTTCCAAAGCAGGCTGAATATTTGAGCTAAGATTGGCTCTCCCTGCTTAGGTTCTTTTATTCCTCCAAAGGTTCCTTCTCTCCCTCTCCATTGAGAGGACTCCAGCACCTTCTTACATCTTACTCCAACTTCCTTCCCCTTAAGGGTGGGTGGTCACACTCACTCTCTTCACCTGTGTCTTTCTGGGATTGTCACTTTCTTGACTTCTTCCTTATTACCCCAAGCCTGGATTGCTGAGTATCTTTGTTCTCTCATTTCGAATTTATAGTCAAAGAAAACGTTTTCAAAAGCTTATGATCAGAATTAGTTGCCTACCTCTTCCACTGGCTTTTGTATGTTTTTTTACGTGTATATTCAAACCAGTAGTTCTTTGGGGCAGAGCTGTATTTTTTCTGAATATTGACAAGGAAGGGCAAAAAGAAGATGACAAGGAGGAAGGAATGAGCTTCAGTAGTGCAATCCACAGGACCTGAATCTACAAAAATGATATCATTTTTCAGTAGCATAATCACAAAACAACAACATACTTCAGAATTCATACCAATGGCAGATGTGAAAGTAACCCCAGGCACTTGTGGTATTAGAAACATAGGCATGTGGTCCAGAAGATGCCTTCCTGCATTCTTTAATAACTAAGTTTGACATTATAAAGCACTCATGAATTAAATTAAAGGGGTTCCATGTCAGAGTATGCTCGAAATGAGAGGTATGTTGTAAGGAAATTCTAGCTAAAAAATGTCCAACTAATCCAAGTTCTCTGCTAAAATCACAGTAGTATTGTTAGGTTAGAATCCAAAAAATACTGCTACATGAGGGAAAGAGCTGTTGATACCATGATTTTTTGTGAATAGCAGCCAAATGTGTGACATCTTGCTTTTGAAAAAAGCCAGATTGTCATAGTATTAGTAGCACACAGATACTAATTTTATTAAATTCTTTTGGAAAAAAAAATACACATTCTCTGCATTGGGATAAAGCAAACAATACATGGTAAACACTTTTGCAAGGTTTTGACTCTAAGGTCAAATCCCTGCTCTTGGTCATTAAAGCCCTTAGTGGGTCATTTGACAACCATTGCCATTTGTGACCATATTTCCACCTATGTGCAGATATAAATTGATATAAATAAAGTATAATAACTGGCAGTATTCCAGGTGTTCTATGGTAGGAAGTTGCATGTCACAGATAAAAGATGAAGAGTAGAAAAATTATTCATTCTCAGATTCACATGTGAAGCAGTCTTCTAGGTGAATTGAGGTAAATCAACCCTTTTAGGCACTCTTATCAAATTATTTGAAAAATGCCACCCAAATATATCAGTGAAACACATCTGCTGTAACTGGTATGAGAGAATGGGATCATATAGTATATATTCCCCAGCAATTTATTCAATAAAACAAGAGAAAACCCTGAAAGTATTAAATGCACTAGAACATCATCATGAGATTTAACAAACATAAAAGTTATATGTATGTTCTGGTGAAAAGTGTAATACAATAATAAAACGCAGAAAGACTCTCTATTATTCACTTTATAAAAATGTTATTTAAGTTTTCCCGAGGGGCTGTTTTTTGTGTTAATCTAGCTTCTCCTTCATCAGTCCACACATTATTAATTGTATCTCACAGTCAGTAACAAGCTACAGTGGCTGGCAGAATGCCACCTTAAAATTAAGTGCCTAAGGTAGGACACCTTGTATTCATCAAAGTTGAAAAGATAAAACTGCCTTGTGCAACTTCCCATGACTGGTTTGGAAATAACAGGTAAGCTATTTTAACCAGGCTACTAAAGCAATTTATCCAGCTTTCATGCCTGTACTTCCACACTGGAGGGTGTGCAAGGTGGTGGGGAAGGAAGCGGGTTGAGAAGAAAAGCACTTTAACACAAGGGTGGGAAATGAAGGAGGGAGAACAAAGCACTAAGCCCCAGTGCCATCAGAGATGGGAGGCTTCAGAGTCCCCAAACGTGCCCTTCTGTAGGAATGGTAACAGAAATTTAAATGGAAACTCAATTCAGTCTTGGGACAGGATTTTATTCCAAAAGACAGCATCTGGGTGAATTTTTTTGTGCTTCCAACTACACAGCCTCTTGACATAAGATTATAGAACATCTGTTCTATCAACAGACCTCTGAGTACAGAGGTGTCCTGAGATACTGTTGCTGTTGATTGCTTTCATCCATCTGAGCTTTCAGCTGGTGATAGCATTTAAATCTGGGCTAAAAAATTATTTTGCTTACAATACTTCTATAGAAAGCAGTATTTACTCCTTTTTTCCCCCCTTAACTTCCCACCTAGCACATACTAGAAGACACAGCTTTTTCTAACATACTGCTAGCTAATTTAGGACAGTGACTCTTCTTAATATTCAGGATAATTGTGGCATTTTAATTTACAGGTACACAGCACTACTCCTCTGACTGAGCTTTTGATCCCAAAAACCAGTTTTTTGCCTGCCAGCCCAGAGCACAGTTTGGCACCTCTGTTAAGGAGGTGATGAGGACGGCTTTAAGCAATGTTGTCAGATGCTGCACGGTGACAACACCACGTGGCGAGCAGAAGTGCCACGCTGCTGACATTGCTGTTGAAGGAGCAATCTCTGCCCTGGCTGCACAGCAGCTGCTGGGGTGAGAACTTCAGGCACTGCAGCCTCATTTGTCCACAACCCAACACGAGCACTAACAGCCCAGTGTTGATCCCCCCTGAGCATGAGATCCATGAGAAAGTAACAAGCACAATTCCAAACAGGAAAAAATCGGTATGGAACAAGAGGTGGCTACAAAACACTATTAAATCACAGTGGTAACATTGTTCTTCCTCTTCATTTGTTCCTACCCCAAGAAAAAAAGTCTTCAGGTATGTTGTACTCATAAACAAATATACTGTACTGCTTTTTTCAGTATGTTGGTAGTCTTCTCTGTTCATATAAAACATTAGTCTTGGCTTAAGGAATATTTATAGTCAAAAAAAGACTCAATTTCCTTTGACAGCATCTCCTTAGAACACTTCTACTTTCACTTTCTACCATCTTTTTAAAGTTTAAAAACTTTATAACCAATTTAGAGAGCTCTTCTTTGGTTCTCTGTCATACAGCAAGAGATGGGGGCTAGAATAATCTCAAATTATTCATTCAGAATGGCCCTTTATTCAGCTGATAATATGATTAATTTATTAAAATAAGAGATGAGAAATAGTGGGGGGGGGGGGGAAGTAAAATTTCTCCCAAGCCTGAATGAACAATATTCAGCAAGTCTCACAGCACGTGCAGGTGACTCATTCAAAAAGACAGATCATGTGGAGCCTATTTTCAACGTTATGAAGCCCCTTTCCCCATGATTTGAAACTAATTGGCACGGCTCTGGCATAGCCCACATTTTTTAGGCAGTGTCAAACAATGGTTTCAATTATAGACGAGGTGACAAACTCTGGGCTGGCAGGGTGCCCCCATCTCCCCGTGAGCGGAGCAGCGACTGGAACCAGCCACCCAAGCGCGGCTCAAGCGGCCCCTCACGCTGCATCCTCCTTTTCTGGGCAAACACTTCCCTCTCCCGGAACAAAAAGCTAACTACAGCCACACCACACCAAAAAAAAAACCACTCTCCCATCTATCCTTTCATGCGTTATTTTAAATATTTGCATTTAATAATGACGATAAATTTAATTTTAATATTATTTGCCTCTTCCCATATGAATAGGATACTGGATGTTTGAGCTCTTTCCCACCTATGAACAAGAGTCTGGCAGTACCTGAGCTTTTGGCCAGACACCAAGGTCCCTTCTAACCCAAACAACTCTATGATTTTCATTCTATGATCGTGAGAAGTGTAATTTCTTCTGGAAATATTTCTGTCACCGAGTAGGTATCCATAGGATGTTGTTCAACCGGTAAATTGTGAGTGCTGAGGTGATTTTACTGACAATATAAAAATCCCTAATCATTCTTACTTCAGTGATACTTTGAAAACGGTGGCAGACTGTGGCCTAGGATTGCTTATCAGAAAAAAAACGACAGCCACATCTGTACAGTCATTTCCACTTTGGCAATAATGAAATGTGAAGGGTCTGGGCACAAGTCTGACGAGGAGAGGCTGAGGGAGCTGGGGTTGCTTAGCCTGGAGACAAGGAGGCTCAGGTTGTTGCAGGTTCTTTCACCTGATATTTAAGAGGCCAATCCACACACTGAGTCAAGGTATTTGATTTATTTACAGTCTTGAGCAGAGAGGACTGCTGGGTGGCAAATCCACAAAGCCAGCACACCGACTGCAAAAATGTTTCACTATTTATACATTTTAGCAAACAAGGGCATTAATGTTCATTGGCTACAAGTTACACAGTTCTCTTATTCATTTGTACTCTATCTTCTGTTGGTTAAATAATTCCCTCAATTCTCATGCTAATTAGTCCGTACGGTCAGGCCTTTTCTCGAGTTGGTGGTCCATGAGTCGGTGGTTGCAATCTCCCTGTCAGAATTACCTTTTACCTAGCTCAAGATGATTTCACCACAGTTGCCGAGTTGGCTTTGTTCATTCCATCCTTATCTCGGGAGTTCTGCCAAATTTTCTGGTGGCCTGTAAATTCTGCATTCTTTTGTGTCCACTCTCAGTGGCACATCCTTCTCCCCAAGCTTTGTTAACCTTTGTCTGAGATCACTGAAATATGTCAAGTCCTCAACTTGAACAAGGCAATTCCATCGACAAGTAATTTATCCTCTAACACCCGGAAATCAAGGGAGGTCCTCATCGCTCTCTACAGCACCTCAGAGGAGGCTGTGGCCAGGTGGGGGTCGGCCTCTTCTCCCAGGCAACAAGTGACGGGACAAGAGCAAATGGCCTCAAGTAGTGCCAGAGGAGGTTTGGGTCGGATATCAGGAACAACTGCCGCACCGAAAGGGTTGCCAAGCATTGGAACAGGCTGTCCAGGGAAGCGGTGGGGTCACCACCCCTGGGAGCGTTCAAACAGCGTGGCCCTTGGGGCCGTGGTTTAGTGGTGGGCGCGGCAGTGCTGGGCTAACGGTGGGACTCGACGCTCCCGGAGGTGCTTCCCAGCCGACCCCGCTCCACGGCTCGGTGATTCCCGACTATCCCGCCGCCAAAGCCCACGGGCCCCGCGCTCCCCCCTCTTCCCGCCGGGAGGATCGCGGTCATGGCGTCATCGGCGCGCGCCGCGCCGCGCAGCGCCGCCCGGCCGGGAACATGTCGCCGCCGCTCTTCAGCCTGCCCGAGGCGCGGCTCCGCTTCACGGTGAGCCTCCCCCGCCTCCCTCCTGCCCTCCCTCCGCCCCTCTACCCTTCCCTCCATCCCCGCCGCTCAGACGGGGCCCGGCCGGGCGGGAAGCTGCGGGGCCGGACTGTGCCTTGGTGCCTCCGGGCTCGCGGCCCGGCCGGGGCTGCTGCCGGGAGCGGCCCGGGCGCGCCTTTGTGGAGCGCTCAGCGCGGCCGAGGTACGGCGGTGTGGGAGTGAGGACGGGCTGCGCGCCGGCTCTGCCAGGGGGAGGATCAGCCTTCAGGTTAGCGAAAATTAATGTAAAAGACAATGAAGGTATGGCGTGCCCCCCGCAGCAAAACGTCCGAGCGTATTGCACTTGCCGCCTCTGCTGAGGGATGCTTTTCCTTTGCCAGAGCATGAGGCTTGCTTGTGTACGCAGGCCTCTGGATCCCGTCGTTTGCGACCCAGGCTGTCAGACAAGAGGGTGGGATTTGCACAGAAGTGGTCGAAGCACAAGCACTCGATCCATGAGATCGATTTCGTAACAGGAAACAGTAATTTTTAGACCATCTTCTTAGCAGGAGTCATGTGCTTTTCAATACCTTCCTAAACGCAGAACTTGCCGGGATCCTATGCAAATTTGTAGGTGATACAAAATTGGGAGGAGCTGTTAACTCCCTTGAAGACAGAGAGGCTCTTAGGCACATGATGTGATTCTTAGGGCTGTCCGTGCAGGGCCAGGAGTTGGACTCGATGATTCTTCCGACTCAGAATATTTTGTGATTTGTGTCCCAAACCACCATAACCACCTGAAGTTGTGAGTGTGGCATGTGAGACAACGATAGATGCAGTGTTGGTCAAACAGCGTGTTCCTCTGTGCATCACTTAGAAATGCTGTTTTCACCACACTGTTAGCCCAGGTTTGAGGTGTGATGCTCTACTAGCTGAGGTGTGTCATTTCCTAGGTGCTTGTCATTTGCCCTTCTTGTTCCATAGTTCTCCCTGTAAACTAACTCGTGTGTGGCAGAAAGATTCCTTAGTATTTCTGTCCACTGTCAGAGAAATAGGAAGATCCTTTTAGTTTTGTACTGGTGTTGTAGCGTTTCTTTCTTTGCATTTTGGTAGACATCCACCAGAGAGGCTCTGATTAACAAAAGCATCAAGCCGCTGTTGAATGCATTTAACCAGGTTCCTGGGAGGTAAGTAGAGGCCACTTGGTTTTTTAAAAAGTGCCTCCTCAGATAGCTTTTGGTAATCTTGTGCCTGAGTGTTGTTACTAACTAAGGTGGAATGTTTGCATTTGCAGTGAAAATGAAAAGAAGTGTACCTTGGATCAAGCTTTTAGAGTTGTTGTAGAAGAAGAAATAGTAAGTACTTTAAACTGCTGAAGGTTATCTCTTATTGAACTTCGAATTTCTATTTGCAGGCTAGTATATTAATGTAATAGCAACTGACTTTAGTGTAGGAAAACATTGTTTATTAAAAACAGGAACTATGTAATAGGTAATTGAGATTAAATACAGATGATTCAAGGAGATTGGTAGAATCTTGTATTTTACAGGCGTCACACTATGGTGAGAGCTGTTGACTGAGCCTTTTCCAGCAGTTCTTTGTAATGCTTATGAAAGTCTGCTACATCTTAAAATTCTAATTCATAAATTTGCCTTGTTCTGTAACTGTACTTTAAGAGTGGGTGGAAAGGGTAGGTTTAGAGTAGGTGTCAGAAAGAAATTCTTCACTGTGAGGGTGGTGAGGCACTGGAACAAGTTGCCCCGAGGTGCTGTGGGCGCTCCATCCCTGGAAGTGATCAAGGTCAGGCTGGATGAGGCTTTGAGCAACCTGGTCTAGTGAAAGGCGTCCCTGCCACTGGCAGGGGGGTTTGTACTAGGAGATCTTTGTGGCCTCTTCAAATCAAAACTCTTTCGTGACTTGTTATTAATATGTAACAATACTAATATGTATTTGTAACAAAGTTGCCTTGTCAGCTGACAAGAATCATGTAAGGAGTCAAATAATGTTACCATCAAATAGTACTTGAATGAAGTCTGAATGTGGGATATTAATTTTCAGAGGTAAATGACTCTCTGTGCCCAAATGGGTCTTTAGTGGCTGGAAGCAGTCACGAAAGATTTCACACTCAATAAAAACTTATTATAGTTAACTGACAGGTCAAATTTCATACATTGTTTTGGAAAGTTGAATATCAATATTTGTTTTAAATATGCCTACTTGGAAACAAGAATTTGAGTTTTATTAGATACATTTACGTCAGACTAGAGAATTTCAACACTGTTTTCTTTGTTTAGATAAACAAAGCTCCATGTGAAAATCTCCTAGCAATTATTTCTCTTGCTATTAATGGAGTCACAGAAGGTGAGCATCTCTTTTTCAACTCTGTTGGAAGTTTTAGGGACCATTTAGGGGAATTTTAAAATCTTGATTTCTGTAACTCACCTACAGCAGTTACCTGTGGTGATAGGTGACTCTTATGCTAGTGGTGAGTAGGTTTGGGTTTCTTTCAGAAGAGAAATTGAGTATAATATAATTAAATTTGGTTATATGTGTGACATTTGTGTTGGAATCTGGAATCTTTTTCTTCTTTCTAATAGAAATGCATGGGGTTTTTTGCAGCATGATTAGCATTTTCTGTCTTTGTCCAGCACTCTAAAATTATTAGAAGTTTCCCAGCATAATTTCAGAGATGAGACCTCTGAGGCAGAGGTGTAAAATGGCTTGGCAGAGCCAGAAGTGACATCTCCTGGATATTTGTGCTGATCTCCTGTCAGTACATGGCTGTTTTTTAGATAGTTGAATCTGTTTCTATAACAGTTTTTTATGTCAGA
The DNA here is from genome assembly GCA_014706295.1 of Lycocorax pyrrhopterus obiensis. Classification (NCBI taxonomy): domain Eukaryota; kingdom Metazoa; phylum Chordata; class Aves; order Passeriformes; family Paradisaeidae; genus Lycocorax; species Lycocorax pyrrhopterus. Next base: position 104,231,641 of record JACSVZ010000002.1, read on the forward strand.
AATCAGTGTGTTGATCTCTTCTGAAGTGACTTTTGAGCTCTTCCTTTTGTTTATTTGTTCACATTATTCATCAAAAATTGTTTGTTTTAGTAAGTATAGGTCAACTACATGTATGTTTTGTGAGCTGTAGAATAGCAGGAACTGTGATATGAGGAATGCAGGCATTACCTACAGAGCATGGATGGATGGCCTTGGAGCAGTTTTAGTGGTGTTTGAAAAGGCTGTCAGGCTTCATGGGTGTGTGTAGAGTGACTGACTGGATTTAGAAGTCTGAAAGAGTTCACTTGCATTCTGCGAAAAGATGCAACATTGTTCGAGGCTTTGAGGTCATTAGAACAGGGACTTTTTTAGTATTTGTTTTATGTTAGCGCAAAGCTTTTGCAAATCTCATTTGATTATGTGTAAAAATAGCTTTAATGAAAGTTCACATTTTAGTCCAAGCTTTCTGTTAGGATTTGTAGGAACTCAGAAGAACTTCTTTCTTCTTCTTTTTTCTTAATAAAATGTCCCTCAAGTGCAATGCATCTTTGTTTTTTATATTTCAGTTCAAATTTGTTGAATAAGAGATTCCCTGTTCCTCACAGGTATCTGCACTGCGTCAACTCCTTTTGTGCTTTTGGGGGATGTTCTGGATTGCCTACCTTTGGATCAGTGTGACAAAATTTTCACTTTTGTGGAGAAAAATGTTGCTACGTGGAAATCGGTAGGTATTTTTGCAAAATGTTATGTAGTTTGGTCAAAGCTTTTGTCTACATGAACCGTTTTTATGAACAGAATTTAAATGTCTTTGTAGCTGACATGTAAGTGTCAGGAGCCCCAGAGATAGCACCCGAAAACCATTCTGCTGTCTCAGTGTTTTCCTAACCTGGATTTTCTAACCAGAACTTCCTCCCATGGTCATTAACTCAAGCTGTTCTGTTTCAGATAACATTATGGCCCAGATATATTCGCAAACTGTTCTTTATCATGAATTCAATTAATTTTACCTGTTTCTTTCTCCTGCTTTCAAATCACCAGTGTTGTGAACACTGTAAATCTTTTGTGAGTGCTCTTTGCTTATTTATATAAACCATACGTGGAATCATAAAGGAAAGTACTGTAAAAATTAGTGTATTCAAAAAAAAAAAGTGGATGCTGTTCTTACTGTTCATTGACACACGTTTTTCTTGATGAAGGCTGGATTTAAATGTGTTTTATGCTTTGTTGGAATTTGTGGCACTGCTTGTTTTATCTTGCCTTTGCGTGAAACCTGCCTGTTATGTAAGGGAAGACTCAAATTTCGAGTTATCTGTAGGATTGACTCATACTTACTCATATCTTGTGATGGGGTTAAATCTGCTCAAGATGGTTTTATGATCTCTTAATGTTCTAAATGCCTTTACTCTGTTTCAGAACACATTTTACTCTGCAGGGAAAAATTACTTGCTACGCATGTGCAATGGTGAGTGGTAGTTTTTCGGGGAGGGGGGAGCCGTTTTAAAGAACTTCCTGTATCAGCAAATAAAAGTGAGTTTAATAATTTGATTTAAATTCAGATGTGTTCAATAAATAATAAAGTTAAAAGGTGCATCTCTCAGCAGATACAAATTCATGAGTCTTGCTTATCAATGTAAAAGTCATACAGACCTCAGGGAACTCTCTTCATCAGTGGAGATCATTATAGAAGAATATCATTCCTCAGCAATGACAAGGCTCATATCAAAGGCTGTATTTGAGTAGGATTCATTCAAACTTATTTTTTATTGGTGTTGAAGGTGTTAGAAGAATTGTAAGAATGCATTTGGAAGAAATATGTCTGATCAGAGGGAGTCACTGGCATTTAAATTTACAAATATGAGCTTCCTTTTGTTAGCTCTGTAGGTCATGTAATTAGCAAGTCTTGAATTCTATTACATGAGAAAGGAAAAGATGGATAAATACTAATATTCATTACTTTTTATGGTGTCTAGACCTCTTAAGAAGATTATCTAAGTCACAAAACACAGTCTTTTGTGGAAGGATTCAGCTCTTCTTGGCTCGATTATTTCCACTTTCAGAAAAGTCAGGTGAGATTTTTTGCATTTCATCACACTTAACATTGAGACTAAATAAGCTGAACCTTGTAAGTTTCTGGTGGTTGCAGACCAGTTTGGTCCAGTTGGACCAAATCACCAAATTTCTTGTGTCTGTCCTTGATGTTGTAAGTGACTTTTATTTCCTTTGATTTCAAACATAAGTTTTGAATGCTCTGAGAATTGAGTATCAGCATTTCATGAACAGCTAACTGAATGAACAGACTTGGGAACTTCACAGGTTCTAAAATTTACCCTTTGTTTTTCACAGGGCTTAATCTACAGAGTCAGTTTAACCTGGAAAATGTCACTGTTTTCAATACCAATGAGCATGAGAGCACTCTGGGACAGAAGGTGAAAATTCCTATGTCATTTTTCACTGATTCTGCAGTAAACATGTTATATTGTTTGCACGAGAAGTGTTTGGGACTGTAGGTTCGTCATTTGGTTGTTCCTCTGCCAGACCAAGCTGTAGTTTTGGGAATAGGCAGGTTACCTGGAACATTAAACTATGCACTCTGAGGGGAAAAAGATTGGTTTGATTGTGAGGAATAAGCACTGTCACTCACTGTGCAAAGTTTTCCCCACAGTGTGCAGAGGACAGCTTTTTTCAGGAGAAGTGAGGCTACCGTTGCATTAAGACACGAATTTGTTGCACATTTTACGGTAATAATACTTCAGAGATCTTTTGAGTTACCAGCTTAAGCTTTCTGATCTAATATGTAATTGAATGTTTGTAGTAAAGAACGCTGTGAGAACCCTATGCAAACTGTAGTGGCATTTGTATGAATTTTAAATATTTTTTTCCTATTTAGCACACCGAGGAGAGGGAAGAAGGAATGGATGTAGAAGAAGGTGAAATGGGAGATGATGAAGCACCAACAAGTTGGTGAGCTTGCAGAAACTTTAAAAGCTGAAGCAAAGCTTTGTAAAGTGAAAGGAAAAAAGCTGTTTGAGAAATATCCTTAAATGTTGTGGTCCAAATTCTCCTCATCTCCTGCCCTCTGAAGATTAGATGTATCTCATCAGTGAAGACTCCTGACTCCTTAACTGTTTAAGTGGAGTTGCCTGGAAGACAGAAATGTACAGATTTGAAAAAGCTGCATACCCTGGCTGAGAACCACTCTGGTTTTGACAGTTTTCCAAAGTCCCTTCACAAAACTTGTTGTGATAAGATGTATTCAGGGATTTTGAGTATATGCTTTAGGAGAAAAAGCTGTGGTCCTCTTTGTTCCTCAGATACTGAAAAACTCCTAAGATCCCTTTTACGTAGGATTTTTGCTTTTGTGGTAAGAAAGTAGCAATAGACTGAATGGAAAACTCTTACAAGGACAAACTCTGAGTTCCAGATTTCTCTGTGAGGGTTCCCTGCTGACTCATTAATTTACTTCCAAAATGAATTCTGTTTTCTGGGATTGTACATTCCTGAGCGTACTTGAATATTGCTTTTCAATATGGGTTTTTTTCATTATTTTTCCACAGTTCCATTCCAATAGATTATAACCTGTATCGAAAATTCTGGTCGCTTCAAGATTATTTTAGAAATCCTGTGCAGTGCTATGAGAAGGTGTCATGGAAAACTTTTCTTAAGGTAATCTGAGTTCATGCTTTCAACCATTCAGCCTAAGTAAAGGTCATTGTTTACACGAGTAGCAGGGGCTGCGTAAGCATGGAACAGTTCAGAGGCTCAGGCTGCTGGAAGATGATAGTGCATGAGGAAATGCATTTTGCTGTTTTCTAAAGTGAGCGTTTTGTAGTAAACAAACATGTTGTGTTCAGATGTACAGTGAGCCCCCTAATACCACTTGTGTAAGTCAGTATCAGAAATACTTCATATGTTGCAACAGTGCCAGAAGTAACTTTTTTGTGGCTTATCAGCTGCAAAAAGCAGAACTTGTAGGTTTGGGTGGTTTTTTTTTACCCAGAGAAGATAAGTAGCTCTATCTGGTCCTAGCTCTTATTTTTGAGTAGTCATATTGATCCCAGTGGGATCCTAAAGATTACTGGTTTCTAATGAAGCAAATCTCTTTATAGAAGCAATGACTTGAATGTCCCTTTCAGCCAGCTGTTTCAGTTTTGCTTAGTATGAATATTGAGGATGATTTATTGCTAAGCTACTGTTTCTTCACAATGTGTCACTCAGTATTTATTTAATTCAAAGATGTCTAGTTTTTTTTTCATCTTCATTCTCTGTGTTCTGGTAATAAGAGGTGACATCTGCTTAGACATCCTAATATAAATCTAATTAATGAGGTCTACTAATGGGGTCGAAAAAAAACCTACAAATAGCCACCACGGGTGCGGTTCAGAAACTGATCAAGGCCAGACTTAAGTCTTTCAGGTGAAATTTTTCAATGTAGCACTGTCATAATGTGAACCTTCTTTCTTCATGATGTCTAAACAACAAAGCACTGTTCACAACCCAAAACGTTGTTTTTCGTAGCATACTTTAAATATTCCATATGATTAGATGTTCTGACATGATAACGCTTTCAGTTCATTTGTGGTGTTCAGAGAGGTCCTACACATCAGTAACAAATGGGTTGTTTCAGTGGGCTGATAGCAAATTTATAAATGATTTTACTTGCTTGGCTTTAAGTCTAGTGTAGTTCTCTTAACTACAAAGGTTCGGTATTGTTTTCACGTGGTAAATAACTCTGTTTTATAGTACTCAGAAGAGGTTTTGGCTGTTTTCAAAAGTTATAAATTGGATGACACTCAGGCTTCCCGAAAAAAGTTGGAAGAACTGAAAACAGGAGGAGAACATGTATATTTTGCAAAGTTCCTAACTAGTGAAAAGGTATGTGATTTCCCTTCTTGTAATCCCAGGCTACTTGAGGTTGGAAGGAACCTGTGTCTGGTTCAGCCTCCCTGCTCAAAGCTCTCAGCTGGAGATCAGCACTATGTCCAGTTGGGCTTTGAACGTCTCCACAGATCGAGACTCCACAGATGGAGACTCTGGTATCCAATTATACCATTTGGCCAATTTATTTAGATAGATTTATTCTGTTCCTTTTTCTATTTTATTCTTTTTTCTGTTTTATTCTTTGTGGATTGCCTCTTAATTAATGACTCGGGGGCTTCTCTTTCTGGAATAAGAGTCTTCAGTAAAGCTGCCATTTGTTTATTTGATTTCATTTGTAATGTTGTCTTTACGAAGATAAGTTAAAAGAGAGTAAATATTTAAAGATCTGTTGCTTTTTTGTTGTTGTTTAGCTGATGGATTTACAGCTGAGTGACAGTAACTTCCGCCGTCACATCTTGTTGCAGTACCTAATACTATTTCAGTATCTAAAGGGACAAGTCAAATTTAAAAGGTAATGTGAAAATATTTTGTGTTTTGGGGATGGAGAACTAGGAACTTGGAGATAAACCAAAATATTTTAAAAGTTTGTCTGCTTATTCTGAGGTTCTTGTGGGACTTAGAGCCTTGGGTTGGTAGATACAGGGTGTGGCTGAAGTTATTTTACAGCAGAGGTCTCATTAATTTCTCTGTTCCTTTGTCTGATTGTTTGCCGTCCCTTGCTCTAGTGTTGATTGGACTTACTCAAACTTGTGCCATTTACTATACAGGCAAAAATCCGATCTGCTCATCTTTGCAGAGTAAATTTTCTGCCAAGTTGGTGAGTTGTGGGGTCTCAGAGAAGTAGAGGCCATTAAAACTTTCTTACGGTGAGTGCCAGCCATGAGAGGGAAGGAGACTCTCCTTGGCAGCACCAAGTTGTTAGACCAGTGGGAAGGTACTTGTGTGTGGCATCATTTTGAATCTATACTGACTCTGCAATGTGGCATTGATTGCTGATTTGTTTTTTCTTAGTATGCTACAGAACTCTGTCTAAAATGGCAAGAAATAACAATGGTGATTGTTGCTTTTATGAATTAATGGGACAGAACCAAACCCCATCTGTTCCTAGTGTCTAACCTTATGCTGAAGAAAATCCCATCTCTCTGTTCATTTCCTGTGCCCTGGGGCATATGTGCACATAATAATTAACATCCTTAACAAGGCAGCTGTCTCTCACCTGCTATATATTGCTTTTTATAAACAGCTCTCAAAGAACTTTGTAAACTAGGTTAGGGTCATTATCTTAATACTACGGATTATTTGTCAAGGCAGTCTAGTGACAGAGAAGGAATGGAATTCAGGTCTTCTGAATTGCAGTTCAGTCCTCTTGGAGTGGCAGTCATTTCAATGTTAATGCATTAAAATGTTTGTTGAAAACAATCACTTATTGGTGGTCAAGGATGGCATGAGATACAAAAGGTGTAGTATAACACTTGGTTACTTTTTGAGGTAAATCTTTTCATTATGTCCATTTGCTGTGGTTTGGGTCCAACATCAAGGCGTGATGTTGAATCACACAAATGGGCTTCCTGTTGGGTGAATCTAAACCTTGAAAGCACATCTCATTAATTCCGTAAACTAATAAATGGTCAGTCCCTGGGACCAGAGCAGTTCACGTTCAAAGTGCTTTCCTCAGATCCCCTCTAGCACTTCTCAGAAGGCATGTAGTGTAAATTATGTGTCCTCAGCACAATTTTTGATGTGTTTTGTTTTTCAATTCCAGTTCAAATTATGTTCTAACAGATGAACAGTCTCTTTGGATTGAAGATACTACTAAAGCAGTTTACCAGGTTGGTACAGTATCTACTGTCATAAAAATTACATGGAAGAATATTAAGCATGTAGTATTGTATCAGCCACCCTTGAAGCAATAACGACCGTTTTCTCTGGGGTTTTTTTCTTACATATTCTGCTACAGATACAATGCAAAAAGTTCACTTTCTTCTCTCCCATTCATAGCTTCTTTCAGAAAATCCTCCAGATGGGGAAAGGTTCTCAAAAATGGTAGAGGTAAGTACTTTGATGCCTGCCTAAACAAAGTCTATATAGCATATAAAAAAGCAGTTTCAGCTTAAACTAGCTTTTGGAGCATAGCTGTTATATCTGAGAGAACTTTCACCTCCTCCCAGTAAAAAAAAGGTCTTATAATGTCTTTTTATTTTGTAGTCATATTTTATCCCATGTTTTCATTAATAGTGTTTTCTTCCTTCTGCTGAGGAGAAACGGAACTATGCCTATATGTGCATGTGGACATACAGGAGAGATGGGTTACTGGAAAGCAAAAAAAATTTAAAACTTTTTGCAGATAGGAGTCCTGTGCCCAAAGACACGGAAATAAAATACAAGTGAAATTAATAAAAACCCAAGAAGTTGTCTTTTTGCTTTCCTTTCTTCCTTTACTTTGACTGCATCTATTTTCTTGTCTAGACCAGGGGAAATAAAGCCTTTCTCACAATTTTTGAAGAGAGGAGATACACTATTTTTGAATAAATTAAGCCAGTTGTCTTAAGATTATACTTATGATCTTCAAGACAGTGACTGAAACACACAACCTAGAACAAAGTTTTCCCCTTAATAGCTCAGTTTAAAACTTTGGGGTCAACTCTGAAAGTGCTAATGATCCTAGTAATATGCAATACTTTCTGTGTTTCTACAGCATATATTAAATACTGAAGAAAACTGGAACTCATGGAAAAATGAGGGCTGCCCAAGCTTTGTGAAAGAAAGGTAACTGTGTTATGAAACAGAAGCTTTCTGCTGCTTGTTTGAAATGGTGGTTCCACTTCAGAATATGGTACTCATGGTGCATATAAGCATTAACCATTCACCCAGCTTGGAGATCTGTGCAGTTGCCAGTCTCTTTAGCGAGTGCAGAAGGCTCTTAGATTCCTGCCGAAAGTCGTAAGGCTTGCAGTGTGTCAGGGAAGAGGTGGTTATGGGTGTGTGGGCTCTCAGGAGAGCATTCCTCATTGTCTCAGGGCAACATTTGGTGGTACTGGGGATCCAGTGGTCCAGGAGACTGGAGCAGGTTTTGTCCCCTCCTGCTTTCAGCAGACCCTAGGTCGAAGAGGTTAGTGCCCGACTTTCCCATGTACCCCTTTGGATTGCCTCTAATGAAGCCTTTGGCTTTATGACTTTGGCAGGGCAGCATACCTGGAGTTTGTGTAATAGTTCTCTCATGCAGATTATTTATTAGTGTGCCACTTGATGGTGATCGCTTACCTCAAAGGAAATGACAATTAGGTGGCTTTCACCACTGAAAGTTTCCTGTGTAATTAGTTACTAACTAGTGGCAAAACCTGAACTTTGACTCCATGTGTCTACTTGACTGTCTTGAGGGGATGACCAAACATTTGTCTTCCACCCTTCTTCATTGTACACACAGACTGTAGCCTCGTTGTGGTAAGGAGCATCTGGGTCATTATCTCTTTGGAGATTTCCTTTTATTGGAGAGATGAGGTGCAGCTACCTCTCCATGACTTAAGCTGTTTGCAAAAAAAGGGAGGGGAGCTGTTAGAAGAGAGAAATTACTGTTGCAGGGGTGGTTGTGGGGAAGTAAAATTATGAAATTTGACTTTTATAAATATTCTGTCTGCTTTAGATCTCATCCAGAGTTTCAGCTTGGGTAGGTCTTGCCCTAACCTCAGTGCTCTGAGACCTCCATTCTCTAATCCCATGAAATCAAGTGCAGCTGGGGAAAGGGGCCTTGCAATCATAGAGCAGATGATCCCAGCAGCAGGGTAGATCATACTTAACATGTGCTGCTGGCACAAACGTGATTTTCTTCCTTCTCTTTATTGGGACTCTGGTAGACCTTTACATTTTTGAGTGAACTTACTTTGGTGTCTGGCAGAATCCTTTCCTTATCTTTACTTTGCCTTCTCTCTCCTCTTCCCCACTGCCTCCTTCCACTCTTAGACTCACTGTCCTTCAGTCCTTTCATTATGATTTAACTTGGCACCATCTCAAGGTGAAAGGTGAGGGTGAAATGGCTTCTGTTCTGGAGATGTTACTGGTTTGATACTCAAGAGCATCCTTTTATTTTTTCTTTTAGACCTCCTGATTCTAAGCCAATGAGGCCTGTGAGAAAGAGGCCAGCTCCAGAGGACTTCTTAGGAAAAGGATCAAGCAAAAAAATCCTTATGGGGAAGTATGTTGGATTCTTTTTCCTTTACAAAGTTTCTGGGTTTAGTTTAGTTGGTTTGGGGGGTTTTGCGTTTAGGGTTTTTTTCCCCCACTGATTTTTCTATACAGTAATTTTCAAACTTCCTTAGTTTGGAACTGCCGGGAAAGAACAGCCAAAGGATATATCATCCTTTTAAAACTTGCAGTAGGCTTTCTTTCCTTGTAACCATCTTTTATAGATCCCCTTTAAACTCTCTGTAAGTGTGGAATTCTAGAATGATGAACATAAACAATGTGTGTTTATGCTTTTCAGTGAGGAACTGACTCGCCTTTGGAATTTATGTCCTGATAACATGGAAGCCTGTAAATCCGAGAGTAGGTAGGTAAAAAATGGGTGTATCTTTGTCTAAAGCTAACTAATTAGCACTCTAATTAGAGAGTTACGAAATTGACATAAGGAGAATGTACAAGATGATCTTAGGAGGTGTGCATTTCACACCTTCTTGAGAGAAGGTGGTCGCATGAATCTTTGCCTTGAAATCTCCTTACAGTTTTACTCACTTCTTCAAATATTTATGCTGTCAATAATTTTCACTGCTTAGTAAAGTAAAATCTAAGCTGAAAACCAGATGAAAACTCCCATTTTGTAGAGCATGATTGTATAATTAATTACCTTATATAATGAAGGAAGATTGCCAAGTCTGGCTCTGATGAAGTTAGCATGCTACTTGGCTATGATTTTCGAGCAGGCCTGTGCTTTGCACAATGCTAGATAAGAGGAAATTGGCTACCAGGCATTGTTCCTGCACATACCATATCTACTCATGGGGCAGATGCAGAAAAATGCAGTTATTGGTTGTCCCTTCTGCTTGCACAATTGTGGGAAATACTTAAAATGTACTCTGCTACGTAACTTTGTTTGTTACAGATACCAAAATCCCTTTTTCTGTGCAGACATGATGCAGAGGAAGAAAATTTGGAGCTGGAATGAGAGAGTTCCCAAAGAGAACTCTGCTACTAGTGGCTGTAGAGTCTGGTTGCCTGGGGAGAGGTGCTGGCTGTGCAGATATCCTGAATGGAGGAATTGCTTTTCCAGAGGTTCAGAGCTTTGCAGAGGAAGTGCACTCCTTTCTTGTGAGGCTGGGATGTACAGGAAGGCCTCTGACAGGATACTTGCCTTTACTAGGCCAAGGGATGAAGGTGGAGTTGTGTTTGGGACCAAAGCTTTTGATTCCGTGTGTGATTGTATTGTGCTGCAGTGTCTTTAAATAAAAATAAATTAATAAATAAAGGCCTAAACAAATGGAGATAAATTAAGAAAATGCATGCTGTGGTAAACAGGAAATAGGTCCCATGGGATCTGGATTCAGTTCCAAGTTTTTATTGTAGGCTTTGTGACTGTACGTGGTCAAGTGACTGTAGCTGTTTGCTTTGGTTCCTCACATCTCCATTCAAATGGGGTAATACTTCCTTAGCTGTCTCCTTTTTAGATGGTTGTTCTGGGGATAATACTAGCAGGACTCAGATGGGTTTTCAAGGTGCTGGCTTTGGTTCCAGTAGTCAGTGATAATGCACAGGGCATTGCTGCCCTGGGCAAAATGCCTTTTTCATAACAAAATTGAAGTGAATTTGTAGAGCAGTGTGCCTCACTCCCTGCTCCAGCCCTTTACTAGACTCCCTTGCAGAAGCAGCTGTGTCTCTGTCAGCACTAGGCAGGAGAAATACAGCTCATTCTGAGCTTACTTTGCACCACTGAGAGTCTTGGCTCTCAGTAACCTACAGCTCTTATGCAATCTGTGGTTCTTGGTTAGAGTCTTCTCAGCAGCAAACTGTCCCGATGGTGTGAAATTTCATTTCTGTTCTGTTTTTAGGTCAGGGTTCCTTTTGTGCTGCTTTGAGTACCTGTCAGAACCAGCCACAAGCGGTTCCGAGAGCAGATGGAGCTGAGATGGGGGTGGCAGGGACAGCCATGTTTTACTGATGTTGTCAAATGGCACAAAATTAACAACCATTTTAGGCTCCTGAGCACTTGTGAGCTGTGCAGATGGTGTTGACAGATGTTGGTGTCACCTCTTGGTATGGCAGGAGGTTTAAATTTATATAATAGTGCTAGCAACTGCTGGCATGCTCCAGTGGTTACACAGTACATAATTTTATAGCAATGTGTATCAAACAGATCCTTTGCTTATTTAAAATTGTTAAATTTGAATGGGTTGGTTTGGGGTTTGTTTTTCTCTCTTCAGTGGATGAGCTTGAGATGTGTCTGAAGGAACCAAAAACTGTCTATTTTAGAGAAGTTTGTGAAGCATATTAATGTCCTTATTTGATTTTTTTAGGGAATATATGCCAACACTGGAGGAATTTTTTGAAGAAGCTATTGAACAAGCAGACCCTGAAAACATGGTTGAAAATAAGTATAAGTATGTCTGTCTCTGCTGTGTTTCACTTGATTTTAATCTCTTTCGTGTTTAGCTTGTTAAAGAAAACAGGCTGTTTTCAGCATTACTAATATCTGTGCAGGACTCCAGAAATGTACGAAAACTGTTTAAATTTGGACAGAATTATATTACTAAATGTCTCAAATCTTTCTCTGTGCTTTTATAGATGCCAGACTTTACTAATCAAACTTGTGTTTTATTGTAGGGCCGTGAACAATTCTAACTATGGCTGGAGAGCGCTGAGACTTCTGGCACGCAGAAGCCCCCACTTCTTCCAGCCAACAAACCAACAATTCAAGAGTTTACCAGAATATCTAGAAAACATGGTAATCAAATTAGCCAAGGAGCTGCCTGTAAGTAATATTATCCTATAATAATAAATGCTGAATTCGTTCACTTTTCTGCTTGTCTCTCTACAGTCCATTTGGTACCTAGAGACAGAGGGGGCAAAAAAAACCCCAAAAACCCAACTAGGAAAAGAATTTGTACACTAAAGTAAAAATTACAAATTAAATTAGTCTAATCTCTGAAGGTCCCAGTAACAGTAAGCTGAGTAACATTGATTAACGTAGTAACTGTTGAGCCCTGCCTTGTACTCTGAGAAAAAAAATCAGCTGTGGCAATTCTGTTGGTAGGCAGGAGTGTATATATATATATATATATACACACATATCTATATATATATAGATATCTATATATATATATATAGATATCTCTATCTATCTATCTATCTATCTATCTATCTATCTATATATATGAACCCAGCCACTTGGGTTCCATGTCGCAGTGCAGACCAATTTTATGGAAGGTATAAGCCAGAATTATGGCTCATTAAATACACTGGGGTGGCAGGAAAAGGGGCAGCGTGTGCAGCTGAAGGTCCTGTGCTGTGTTACCAGAGCTTTACAGCAAGGTTTGCCAGAGCTCTTCTGTCAGCTCCCTGACTTCTAAAATATGCAAAACAAGAATAAACCTTGTGGAGGTGTAAAATTAAGGCATTAACCCTTTGCTTGGTCAACAGTACAAATTTGAGTCCAGGGAGGAGCCTTTCAGATCACTTTATACACAGTGAAAAGAGAGCTGCCAGTGGGGAGGGGGCACTTTCTACACCTTGGAGTTAGCACACAACCCAACAAGGTCTTGCAGATACAAACCCCTGCTTCTCTACTGAGACCTTCCTTGTATGTAATGTGAAGCTACTGAGGTGTAAAGGTTGGATTTTAATATATGGCTGTTTTGTTTGTCCAGCCATCAGAGTTAACTGTATGCTAATAGCAAGTTTAGAAAAAATGTGGGGAGGGCAAATGTATTTTAATTTGTTGAATGTATTAAGGTATGGCTGTATGCAATGTTCCTGATGGTACTACTGTCATGTGCCAAATGCTATGGCAAGAAACAAGTATGTGCATAAGGCCCGTGGCTGAAATGTAGAAAAAGATGAAACCTTTTGGCTGATCAGTAGCTAAATGAGAGAGTGAAAAGTTTGTTGTTTGTGTATTTGTTTGCCACCTTGCAGAAGTCTGAAAGTACATAAACTTTGGGGAATTCCCAAGTGAGGAATAAAATAAGTGAATAGCAATAATAATGATTTTTTTAAAAAAATGTTCATCAGTAGTGATCTCAAAGTTGATTGACTGGGGTTTTTTTAAGCAAGTGATGACGCTCTCTATGGAATGCTTAGTAGCTGTTACTGTGAAAAGGAAGAATCTTGTGAGGTCAGTGGATGTTTTTATTAGGTTTTTTAGTTAGTAAAATGTTTTATTAGAACTTGTTACTGGTATTTAGGAGACTATGGGGAATTTTTAATTCTCATGTGGGATCATGTCAGGGTTTCCGTTCTAGCACATATTTCAGAGACAAGCACAGAGCTGTAGAATTTCTCTTTGAACACAAAGTTCTTCCAATGATGTTTAGTTCTTTCATTGTAGCCTCCTTCTGAAGAAATAAAAACAGGTGAAGATGAAGATGAGGAAGATAATGATGCTTTATTAAAAGAAAACAATGAAAGTAAGATTTGCATGTTCTCGGTCTTTTCAGTTTTTCTCCTGCTTACCCCAGTGCATTCGTGCCAAAAAGCACGGCCTTTTCAGGGCACGGGGCACCAGGAGCAACCTCCCAGTGTCCTGGCCTGCAATGCTGAAAGCATCCAACCTGTTGGATTAGCACTTTCATTAGGAGCCTCTTTCACCTTTTCTGCTATGTGGTGTATGTTGCCAGTGTCACTGGGTGTTCATGGCTGAAATACCAGCTGTGTAAAAACCTGTGTGAGTGCTCCTCACCCACTGTCCTGTTCTCTCTGCCCTTTAATCACTTGGGTAAGCACTTTCCCCTAGCCCCTCCTGGAGTGGTAGTTGTGGGACTTTCAAAAATGAATATATTCCAACTCTGAGATCTTTACTTCCTCTTCATTTAAAATACTTTAAAGGTAAAAGGTTCTCTCTGAGAAGAGCAACCTTCCTGCCAAACATCATCTCGCTCATTTTTCTCCACAATCCACTCCTGGTTGTCTCTTGCCTTTAATCCTGGCATGTCCTGCTCCTAGGTGTCCTTCCCCATCTCCTTTGTCCGTGAATCTGCCCTCTTCCATCCTCATTCATGCCTTCATCTCACAGCACCTCCTCCCTTGCGTGTTGTAACTCTGTGTGCCAGCTCCTGGATCCATCATGGGCAGATGGGATATGCAGGGCATGGAAACCAAACACTGGGTACCTCTGGCAGCTTTGCTGAAAGCTTTTTTCTGGTAGTGGAAGGCCACCTGTGGGCCTCTGTGAATCTCTCTCGTTTCCCTTTTCCATCCAGCACTTGACCTTCTCCACAGTCTCCTTGGCAGTAGTAGAGAAGTTCTTTCTTCTTCAGCTTCATGCTAATTCACACAGCCTTTGTGTGAATTGTGAATTGTGTCACTGTGTGGGATTTACATCTTTCCTGAAATCTTGTCTTAAAGCAACGATGGCAGAGCTGTGGTCTGCTGTGCTTAGACATAAGGGAAGTGATCTGAGGGCTTTTCTTATTTTGTTGTTCAGCATCTTTTATCTCTTCCCCTCGATGTGACTTTAGTTCAGATAAATGAGTGTGACTCATAAGCACTGGGTAGAGTTGAAACTTCTACTCCATGCCAACTGTCTCTTCAGGTGGCACAGGGGTGAGATATTTTATTAAAAATTATTACTAATTTCTCTACATAATTCAATCCTTGGTGTTTCTTTCTTTTAAACTGTGAAATAAACATGGGTGGTAAGCCATAGATTGTAGACCATGATAAGCTATGAATGTGTAAAGCCATCTGTGTAATCACTACAGCACTTGGCTTCTCAGGAGAGCCTACTGTTCCATGGTTCTTATGTCAATGCCAGAATGACAGAAAATTCCTTAAAGTACTGACTACACATGACATTTACTGTCACAGTCCTGCTGCCAGTAGGAACATGAGAAAAAAGGGAAGGAAACTGGGTTTGGGTTTTTTTTTTACTTGGGTTGACCTTGAGTAAGGTGACTAAAAAATTCCAAGACAACTGAGTGTTAAAGATCGCTCTGTATTTTAATGTTATAATTGACTTGTGTTGAAAACTGTAGTCTGCCTGTCAAAATCCTTGTTTTCATTTGAAGGAGGCAGTTCTGATGTATTTAAGACTTTGGCACTTCTCTCTCAGTATAATAGGAGATAACATAAAAAGCAATATTTTCTTTATTATGGGCCTTAAGAGACATTCCTCTTGAAACCCAGGTAAACACCTGTAAAAACCTGCTCTCAGAGCTCGAGTAGGTTTGAAAAGCTACAGGAAAGGTGTAAGTCAGGCTGTCAATAAATAAACAGATTTGAAATGGGGCAGATCAGGGAAGATTAATTTGCAGTGTCTGGAGATGTTCCCTGTGTTTCACTGATTCCTCCTCTGTTTTCCCCAGGTCCAGAGGTGCAACGGGACAAAGCCATGACGGGCGAGCAGATCGAGTCCTTTGCGAACAGGCTGGGGGAGCAGTGGAAGGCCTTGGCCCCCTACTTGGAGATGAAGGAATCTGATATCCGGCAGATTGAGCTGGACAGCGAGGACGTGAAGATGAGAGCGAAGCAGCTGCTGGTGGCCTGGCAGGATCAGGAGGGTGCTCACGCCACCCCCGAGAACCTGATCACGGCGCTGACCAAAGCCGGGCTCGGGGACCTGGCCGAAAGCCTCACCAACGACACCGAGGGCAGCAGCTAACTCGCCTCAGATGCCAACTGACTGACTTGGGGCTGGGGGTGTTGGTAATTGTGACTCTTCTGGTGCTTGTCATTGATAATTGTTACTTTTGTCGCTAGGTAACAAGATTTTTGATAGGTATTTTATGTTCAGTAAATGATACAAAGCTTTTTAACAATACCGTGACATTGTCCAGATTGTCTGAGAAGAGGATTAGTCGCCCTGGCCTGGAACTAGGAAGCTTCATCTTTGGTGGTAGAACATAAAGGGGAGGATGGAGAGTCAAGGCAGCTTTTGATGTAGGCTGTGGGAGGGTTTGGCACCAGCAGAACTTGGGTTGCTCCCACTGGACAGAGCATTGTCAGCTTCTCCCACTGCCACTGGCTCTGCCACGTTCCTCACAGCAGGGAAGGACTCTCTGTGAAGGACTTTGGAGTCACCCCTTGGGGTGATGGGAGCTGGGGACTGTCACAATCTACCTGGCAGAGGTAAAGTAAGAGGGCTGTTGTGATGGCACTCCAAGGCACAGCACTGACTTGCAGGGAAGAAGTGCTGTCCCACTCTCCTGCTGCAGAACTGGTTCAGTCAAGGATCATGGGCTTTCCATGCTGGTTTTTATTAGTGATTATTTTTAGCCTCATTCTTTGGCTGTGTAGGAACTCCCCTGAGTCCTGGTAAACAAGGAAATTTTTTTGTCACAGGTTACTGTGAAGGTTTCATTTTAGGGCCATGGTTCTGTGTAGAGGGGTACAAGCTGTTTTCCCTCAAAAAGTGAGGGATACTTGCAGTGTTAAGTGGCAGCTGGCTACAACTTGTTCTGTGGCTAGTTTGTGTAGTGTTTCTGTCATTCACAAGATCTCTCTAAAGGATCAGCGTTTGGAAAACTACCTTCCACTGAACTCTTCCCTGTATTTTTTCAGCTATTCAATCACAGCTGTCAATTTCCAGCATGATTAGCTACCACCTCAAAGGAGAGCTCCTGCTTGCAGAGCCCTTGGTAAGAGTTTTGTGCCTGCTGCCCCACTTTGGACTTAAATGTGTTTAAGAATTTGAACAGGGTGCTTCAGTAAAGGTTGGAAAATTATAGGCAATAACAGCCCAGGTCTTAGCTCCTGCTGCAGGTAGGGGTCGGTAGAAGGTGTGAACTTCAACAGTTTCAACTGAGTGAGGGACTTGAGCGTATTGTGAGTGCAAGTGTGCAGGTGTGACTGACAACTTCAGTGCTGGGAAAGCTGAAGATGACAATAGGAGGATGCAGTTCCACAAAGCGGCAACCAGGCACAGGCGCCATCCCTCCTTCCCCTGTAAGAGGATGCAGAACAAGCATGTAACTCAGAGGAGCCTGTAGTTTCTGTGGGGCCTGGAGGAACAGAGCCAGTACTGTCAGGGGCTTCCTTACTGGGCAGAACTTGCCTTTAAGAATCATGACACTTATTTCAAATACACCGTGAGGTCTTTGGTGTGCTCCCAGGGGAAGCTGTGCAGGGGAGGTGGCACTGGAGTAACAATCGCAATGCAGAAGAGCCACATGTGAAGGCCACAGTTGATGCCAGTGTCCCCAGGGAATGATAAAAGAGGGACCTTTTCCCAGCAAGTGAGGCACAGGCAAACTCACCACGCTGGCAACAGAAGTGCAAGTATTTAATAGGAGTATGGACCGGCTAGGAGCCTGTACACAGAGGGGTGAGTGGGTTGATGGCCTTGATCATGCTTTTTAGGCTGTAGCCAGCACTAAAATGCTTTTTTTCCTGCAGTCACACACACCCACTTACTGCAGAAGGTCCTGTAAGTAAGCAAAGCCTAGTTTTGCAGCCACCAAACTAGGCTTACCTACTGAGTAAAGAGTAACAGGACAGGAGACACATCCCTACAGCTTAAAAAAAAGTGACTTTATTCCATGACTGCTTTGAGACATTCATCAGTGGTGGCCCAGGAAGTGAAAACAAACGCATACTGACTACAGTACCAGGACAGGAGCTGTTTTTAATGGAGACACATTGTCTATCACAATTTATTTTGAAATCATGAGATGCCAGCAACAGAACAGACTGAATCAGCAGGTCAGGCTGGACAAATACTTGATTGTAGCCACAGCTGTTGGCTACGGGCAGCAGCACTGAGTTACACAACAAGGCAACGGTTTCTCTTCTACCTTCCTAACAGAACTGCCAGGTAAGGCAAAGGATGGACAGCTACTAAACTGTGGTATAAACCATGCAAGAGTAACAAATGTGAGAGTAGGTGTGTAATAAATACTTGATGACACTAGAGAAGGAGGAGGAGGAGAGGCTCATTAAAAAAAAATTATCTTCTGCAAGACATTAAAGCTATTTTAAGTATTGTCACCACCACAGTGGGCAGTCCAGTCCAGTAGTGACTAATTGGTACATGGATCAGTTTTAAAACAATATCCCTCTGCACATGAGAAGGTTTGAACAAATTATTTATCCACTTGCTAAAGCTCTGGGGTTAAAGAAGTGATCAGTAATCAACATTTATTTCACACCTAGGCAGAATGGCTAAAACGGAAGACTATTGTTCAGCTTCTTCTTCCACCACTTCGATTCTGCGAGGCCCATAGAGTAGAACATAAGCTATATGCCAGTCTCCACCCCCAGATAACCTCAAAATGTCTTCAGGTGTAACAATGCTGACTTTGTCATCATCAAATTTAATCCATTCATCTGCAAGGAAAACAAGAGGATCATTTGTAACTTAGGTACATAAAATCTAAGCTTGCTTAACAGCCCCTTTGCTAAAAGGAGCTGTGAAGAGTGGTTAACAGGGCTGCAATTTGTTTATTTTTTTTTACCTTGTTTCCTTTTAACCCAAGACACATAATGCCCAGAGGAACTTGATCTGCCTTGATGAGTTAGCACTGCCTGCAGGTCGTAATAGCCGCAATTGTTAGAACCAATATCTGAAGGGGAAAGAAAAAGTAACATTGAGTCCTTCTTGAACAGCTGCAGTGTCTTTAACAGCTCACAGACCAAAATGCAGCAGCCAGGCTGCAGCTCCAGAGCTGTGTGTGTAAAACCCCAGCTACAGCACTACAAAACCACTGTGAACTAAAAGCAGCAGCTCTCAGCCCAGGAGAGTCTCAGAAAACTGAGGATGTTCTGCATTCTCAGCACATAAATACGTACGCATAAATATTACTGACATAATGCACAGGGAGAGAGCTTTGGGCCTTCATGCTCCAAGCCCTCCCCAAAACTGAGGCAACACCAGTACAACAACAGCACTTCTAAAAGTCCAGTTCAAGTTTTTGTTTTGATTTCAGCTTTCTACCACCCACTGACAATGCAGCGTGCAAAACAACTGCATATACATGCAAATGTCTTTGATATGCCTGTCTTCTATTATCACCAGCTTGTCAGATGGATGGCAATTATGCCTTTGACTATCTCAACATTTTGGTTTACCTAATCTTTCCATTCCTTAAATTTCTGTCAGTCTCTGAAGATTAATTTTCAAAGGCATTAAAGAGAGCCAGGGTTCTCAAAGTACCATCAGGCACATTTGAACACAAGTAAATAGAAAGTTACTTTAAAGTAGATTTGCTTCCCTGTACTCACCATCAGGAAAAGAAAATGGTTCATATTTAACTTCTTTCTGTGCACCATCACTTTTACTAGACTAAAAAGGAGAATAAGCTGAATTAATGTGGAATGGTTTAAAAAAGGCTTTAGCACAATCACATCAAATCCCAAGTCTCCATTCATTTAAATGTTTTCCTAAGTCTAAACATTTTTTGTTCAACTTGAAAGAATTTCCATTACTGTATTTTCTAGGTGGACATACAAAAGCCTTATCTGAAGAAGTTTAGTTTTAAGCAAATATATAACCATTTTAGCACATACTGCCTGCATTGTTCACCCACCAGATTTATGTGTTTGTTTATGAAACAATTCTGCAACTGAAGATTTATTCCTTGGTGGGGGCTTGCTAGCAGCAGAAGTGGCAGTAAGAAAATACCAGAGACTGACTCTCGGTGCCAATACATACTGTTCAAAAATAGCACTCTTTCCTTGCTCCCATCTGTGTAAGAGGGGATGCAAGCCTTATCCAAATGTTTAAAAGAATTTGCCAGGAGTTAGGCCAGGAAAAATACCAGCAAACTTAAAAAAAAATGGCTAAAACACTACAGTTTTAGCTCATTTACTTTTGCCTTCATTAAAGACAGGGAAGTCAGTGTTAGAATTATGTAGACAAAATATGACATGAAACCATTTACCAAGTTTTCAGAGTGCTGATTTTAAGCTCACCAGTACATGTACTCTAATTTTTATCAGTCAGACATGTAGCGCTGCGTTGTACAACCCCTTCCAGCTGGTGAGCAGGGAACAGCTTCCTACACTCCACTGAAGAGGGGAGCAGCCAGCAAACAGTAATATTTGAAGAGAGTAATTTTGTGTAACTTACAGAAAACCTTTAGGCATAGCACTGGTAAACAGAAGCACTACATTTTAATACATTTAATACATGCCGTTTGACTACAGCATTTAAAACTTCTCATCAAGCAAACATACCAGAGCAGATATTATATTTTCATGAAAATACAGGATAAAAAGATCTAAAGCTCAGAACCAAGGAGTTTGCTATGTAAGAAAATAACATATTTAAGGACACCAAGTTTTCTCAAGTCCTTATTAGTACCCTAATTTCAGATGTATGAATTAGTGGAAGTGTCAGGAGACTTACGTTCTTTGGCTGTTGATTTACTTTTTTGTCTTCTAGATCTTTGAATTTTGATCGATAAGAAACCATTTTTTCCTGCAGGTCTGGCGTACACAGCTCATACACATCCAGCATAAGAGGAAATTTGACATCCTAGGAAGTAAAAAGCATGAAGATTTATTAGCATGGTTTGGTACTCCACATTAAAGCATTCTCCCATGGGAAGACAATACAAAGTCAAATTAAATGCAACCCTCTTCAAACTGTTGGCAACCTGACCTACTGGGATTCTGGTGACAGTATTTACCCAAAGGGCTACAGTGCTTTCACAGAAGAATGTCTAATTCAGTATAAACAAACCACTATAAATTATTACATTCAGCATAGACTAATAATTAATAAATCAGATTGTTTATTGTTAGCTGTCATACTTTTACACTACAGAAATACCTATACAGGCCTAAGGGAAATGTAAAAAGAGGCAGCCATGTAGAATGACTGTACCCTGGCAAAAATGTCCATTTGTGTTATCCAAAACTGTCTTCTGAAATAGTTAACATGTACCTTCAATCTTTATTTCCCTTCTTCCTCTTGTAAGGAAGGAGCATCTATCATGATGCTTCTTGGGGAGCCTAAGAGGTCTGTCAGCCATGGCCAACAGAGAGCAAAACCAGAACATTCAGCTGTTTGCAGCTGGTTCCTGCATTTGTCCATCAGAAAGCCAGACAATTAAAATCATACAGGAAGTGTTTGACAGCATAAACATCTCCCATCAACACTAGAACACTGTTCAGAGTTTGAAAGCATGGCCCTCTCCTTAGTTAAACATTCTTCTCAGAACCACTGGTGAGAAGAGACCAAAAAACATCCTGTTTATTCTCATCCTGTAATATTAGCAGTACTGGAGCAAATTCCCTTCTGCCCCTCACCTCCTCCCTCAGTCTGTTGAGGGTAATGTGGTTTGCCACACACCATCACAACTGGAAACAAAACTACTTTGTATTTGAGGAAAGAAACTGCACTGTTAATGTTCTTAAATGTAATTTAAAAGCAAACTATTTATTAAGTAGTCTTCAAGTCCTCTTTATCTACCTGTAATAAAAACTCATGGAAAACATAAAGAGGAATTAAACTTCAATATGCAGAAAACTTACCTTAAGAACTTTTGCATTCACAGATTCTTTCTCTTTGTAAAAAAATCTAACCATCTGAATAGTCAGGTACGCTGGCAAGCGACTAATTTTGGACTACAAAAAAAACAAAGTAGAAAAAGCTATTACTTTAAATATTCACAGATCTTTTATACCTTAAACACTGTTCATCCTAAATTACAGTCTATTCTGAAAATGTATTTGTACACAAACCCACAGGAATAAAACAAGGTCTCCTTTTTTGAAGCTCTGTCTTAAATTTCTTGGTAGTGGATACTCAGATGCTTTATAAACATAAATCACATGGTGTTGCAGCAATAAATTTGTGGTTTGGAACAGAGAACTGACAACATTTAAAAGAACCATAAAGAGCAATGAAAGCACCACTCACAGATTTGATATAGAGTGCATTTCTCTGCAGTGTTGGAGAGAGTTTGGTGATTTCCTCCTGAAGACGCTGTTACAAGGAAAAGAAGTAACACATGTTCATCATAAAACACAGCTTAGAGAAAAGCACGACAGGGGTAAACAAACCATAAACTAAATCTTGTTCTGCCAGTCTCTTCTGTTGCTGTCAGCCATTACAACACACAGGATTTTGAAATTCCTTGGCAGAAAGGACCATGCCCATTCATTTCTTCAGCTCCAGGCTCATTCCTGAGCCCTGACAACACTGAGTTTCTCCCTGCAGAAAATTTTGCTCCACAGGAGTAGAACTCACAATAGGATTTGTTATTAATTGTATCTGGACTTGGTTACAACTGTATCATATCATCCTTGGAATACAACTGAAGAAAATCTGAAGCTTCCTGTGAGAAGAATATTTGCACATTTCTCAGCTCTCAGTCTCAAGCAGGCAGAGCTGCATCTAAAGTGACAGCTGGTGTCTCCTAACAAAATTCCAGGAAAGACTAGATTGGTTCTTAATGTTGCAACTTTCTTGCTACAGGCAATCCAGCATAAGAATTGTAGACTTTTTTGGCCTGAAAGTGGAGTTTCTTTTTTTATAGTTTTTTTAATTTGTGAGCATTAGCTATTTTACCCTACTTTTCCTTCTAAATTCTGTTAAAAAAAAAAAAAAAAAAAAAAGGAAGAAAAAGAGATACAAAGATTATCTGAGAATCATGCAACTTGGTTTTGGTCCTATACAAACCAGATCGCTGCCCTAGCCTTACACAGTTACTGTAAAGGTTTTGTAGTAGCTCCTCTCCTTGTCACCCCAAGACATTCAAACTCTCCAAAAAGCCCTTAAAATTTCAAAATACATATATATAAGGCACTGACTACCTTAAGGAGTTCTACTTAAAAAAAAGTTTGAAGGATGATGTTGTCTCACGGAAAATAACACCTTCAAAAGCTGCAAAACCAAATTTAGCTGCTACATCATCTGGGGAGGGGGGGGTTTAATTAGGAACCAAAATGCCACTCTACTTTCAAGTTGACTTCTGGACTTTTTGGGAACTGATTTCTGCATAAACTATGATACTGCTCAGTCTGAGTGAAACCCAGCTGAACAAACAAGTGGCAAACTGCCTTGCACTTGGTTACCTGCATGGGGGAGACCATGTCAGGGTCAGGAAAACACTCTGCTGAAGTCTGTCTGACATTAACATATAACTCCCTTTCACAGCCATCTTCCCAATGAACACCAAAAAGATTCTTGAAACTTTGTAAAGCTTGGACAGCAGATGCCAATTCCAAGTCACAGAGTAAATACATTCAGAATTAAGAGTATTTACCTCACTTAGAATTTCAATTAAAAAACACACAGGCCATTTAGAATTTCAATTCAATAAAAGTTGCAGTAGCTTACCAATTTTAGTCCTGTAAACAGGTATTTCACTTCTTGATTGATAAAGCAGCTAAGCTGAAGTAGATTCTCCTTTCCTTTAGTTACTTCTTCTTCTTCGGCTTCTGTACATTTCATGCTTCACAAAATTAAGGAAAACCATCATGCACCAAGAGCTGAACTACTGCTCTAGTGAGAACAACATGCCAAGCAGCACAGTAATCTAGGTAATTCTGTGCTTGTGTAGACAGTACTTTTACTTCTTGTAGTACAAAAAACATTTGAAGGAGCCCTTCCTTCAGACCAATCTGTTCCTCCGTGGCTAAGGACAAGGGGCAGTGGGGCAGACAGCACACCAAAAAAAGTAAAATAAGTCTTTGGTCACCATTTAAGCTGGGGCCTGCTTTTTTGTTTCTTCTCCCCCATCACCACCCAACCCCCAGGACACAGAATACATTAACTGGCTGCCAACACCAAGTTACAAAGCCCTCCTGCAACATCACACTCCATTGTTGTTTATGATTGATAATGCTCTTCTACTGCTGCTGCTGGCCAGACTTCCTGTTTCTTTCAACATCCAGAGCCTCCTTTCTCTGCCTTCTGTCCTCTTCACTGAAATGAAATTAATTCCTTCATTATTTTCTACACATTCCTTTTAATTGTTCTGTCTGTTGTCTCCTCTTTTCATACTTCTACCTCAATGCTTTTCTCTCATCCATCTCCTTCCAACCAGGTATTTTTCTGACTGCAGCTATTCTACAAATGCTGCCATAATCACACTTTGAAAGTCTGCAACTCTTCTAACAAGTCTTCTTCCTGATTCTTGCCTATGCATCATTCTTCTTAGCTGCACATTCCAAGACTCCCAACTATTTCAAGGACAACAAACGTCACGATAGAGGGAGAGAGATGCATGATTCTTACCTTTAAAAAGGTCTTTATTCCTCCTTACTACCAAGCTATGAGATACAGTACCTCATCTAAGGGGATGTTTCCTTATTTCAGACAAGCAAAATGCACAGCGTAATTCTTTCTAAAAGTGGTGCTCAGTTTCATGACAGCCAGGATTTTGGGGTGGAGAAGTGGGAAAAGAGTAATACTTGCCAAGAGATGTGTGCCCCATGTGGTCATATCCTCTTTTTCTTGCTATAAAGAACCTACTAGAAACTTGTCAGCTGCATTTGTTTCTTACTCATACAACAGTGGACACCTAATTTATTTCTTAAGAAATCAATCAATCAAGCTACCTTTTGTGCATCTTTAGTATGCCAAGTATGTCAGCAACACACCCTCACAAGCCAAAAAAGCCTATTTAGGATAACAATTACTTTTAGCTGGATAAAGCATGTCAGCATCCTTGAAGCTGGTACGTACCCATCTTCTCTGGGGAGGAAATCTGCTACTGAAATTTAACAAAGGGGTTTTTTTCTGCAAATTTCCATTACCCTTCTTCCTCCCCACATCATCCTCTCTCTCAAAGCATAACCCAATCTTAACTTCAAATTCTGTGTACTCTATCATGACCCTCTTCCCCAACCTACACCTTTATTTTCCATACTAATCTGAACAATGCTTTTCATCCTCCCTGAATTCAACTGCTAAAGTGAGAAATCACCGCTGTTTGTGTCTCGCCTTAGTCTTTAGGATACGCTGTTTCAAATTCAATGCTGAAGAATTGATCGATTAAACTCTTCTTTTTAGAGGATGCTGCTGTAGCTCCAGAGTCTGTCTGTAAAACAAAATCTATGATGTAACTTTAAATAGAATGTAAATACAGTCTTCTCTACAGACAAAATAACCCCATTTATTTTAATTCTTTAAAGCTTATTCCTTCATCTTTCTATAGGTGAATTTTCTCCTAGTCAATCAATCCTCTTACACAGCATAAAAGTTGCAAAACAAATACACTTAAAACAGGCTGTTAAAACCACCCTGAAGCACATTAACAAGCATGATCAAAAACTCACACATCCCTGCCCCCCACAGCTTAAATCTACCTTAAGTTTCAGATAGTCTTTCAAGACTCTGATAAGACTCTCCAGAAAACAGTTTACAGAGAAAAGAGAAAGCTGTTCTGGTAAAATAACGGGAAAAACTTTCAGCAATTTCTTATATCAGGCTGATTTGGTTAGTTGTCTGTTTGTAACAGTTCAAGTTAAAATTGTAGCACTTTTTTCAGAATTAAAAGTTCTCGTGTGCAGAATTCACAGGTTATCAGGGCCAGCTGCCACATATGTGAGCATGTGCCACCAGCAGCTTGGTCCAACCCTGCCTTACAAAGCCCAAAGGGAAGGGTTCCTTTAGCACACTCCACAGCAGAGCTGACAGGACCATGGTAGCATTATGCTGATCAGACACATCAGAAAGCAATTTCCCTTACTGGACTCCAGACACATGTTAAAGAACTCACACACAGATAATACTTAGCAAAAAATATGTGAAATACTATTAATCCTAATTCTGGTTAGAGTAGTACTACAATTACCTCCATAACTGTATCATCTTCTATGCCTTCCAACTTCTGCTGTAGTACCCTCATCATCTGCACCCAGCACTCATTGGCATCCTAGGAAGGGAACACCACATTAAACCTGAGTAGTGGCATTATGATTTAGTAACATTAAACCCATCAACTATAAAGCCAAATGTGAGGATTCCTAAACTAAGAATTTCTCCCAATTCCACCATGCATTCTCAAAGCTAGCACTTGATATTATGTTCAACTTCTACACAACTTTTCTACAGAAAAAATACCCCCTTTTACTGGGAGTAATTATTTTCACAAGAGAAGGAAAATCTTAAGATGTTCTTGTTCTCAACTTCCAACATACTACAGAATTTTAAACAATAAGCTCATAATTGGTCTTTACCTGTTGAAGGTACTGGCCTTGGTCGCCTTTCTCTGCAAACTGTGGGAAGGCCATGTGTAAAAACTGCAGGAGAATGATAGGTGGGATACTGGAGGAAGTTTTATCCATGGAATCAAACAAGTCTCTAAGAGCTTGAAGAAAAAGTAAGTGAATGCTTTGAGAAGTGTGAAAACAATTCAAACATGGCAGGAAGTGTAAAAAGAATAGTAAAACAGCAGCAACAGTTAAAGACTGATCATTTAACAGTGTCCAATTTGATCTTTCCAAAGCAGGATCAAATTCCCCAGGTGGCATAACAGGTGCACCTAAGATCTCCTTTGTGAACACGACTTTGAAAGCATAAAGCTGGCAATTCTGAGAATTTAGCACATAATGCCTTGTCTTTCCTGGCTGCTAACAGAAAAAACCAAAATTGAGCAATTAAGATTTCATTTGGAACACATCTGAGGAACAACGTTTTCACAAGAGAAACCAGAAGGCATCCACAATCTATCCTCTAGAGCAACTTAAGTTTCACCAGCTACTAGGAAAAAAAACTTCAATAAAATATCTAGGAAATACCCATGCTTAAGGCCCAGGAAAACAAGTATGTGTATGCATATGTGCAGAGAGCTCTTAACTATGTGCAATCCAATGAATGATACTGCATGACAACACACATGGCTTTCTTTTTTGTTCCACACTCCAGCATATGTCTTATCAACCCAGGTTATGGCATTTTACATCCACAGATCACATCAAAGGCATCTGTTAATCCTCACAACAACCCTGTGAGGTAGGCAACAATCTGCACAGTCACTAATTTACAAGTGGAGAGACTAATGAATGGTATTCTTGAGTAAGTGAACATAGGCAAGATTACAGGGAACCGAGGTCAGTTGCTTCCTCTTTCAGAAATGTCTTCATCAACCTTGATAAGAAGTGCAACTGATATGACACAGCAATTAAAAAAAAATGCCATAAGTGTCATGCAGGAGTTCCTGAACAGCTCAGCACCCAAGAATTAACTACAAATTACTTAAAACGATTAAAATTCCTAAGAAGCAGAGCTGTCACCTTAAAAAGAAAACAAGGGACACGAAGTAAAGGCAGTGAAAAGGGGAGGGGCAGGCATGGCTGTATAGAGTAACCATTGAACTTACCACCCCAAAATTCGATCAGCAGGCATACCCACAAACTGGACCTTTCCTTCCTTATATTGTTTTGTTTTTCCTTAAATGGACTGGTAGAAATCCCAGTGTCCTGGCCCAGCATCTTAGTGGGGCAATGAAATAGAGTAAAAAAAGAAAAAGTGGACAAGTAGTACCCTTGTTCAAGTGTAAGGGGTCTAACTAGAACTCTAGTTAGAGCTTGAAGATACGGGGCCACCGTGAGCTCCCACAGCGTGAGCACCCACACCACCACAACAACGAGCAACTTTTGTTTTGAAGACACTACTTCCCATTCCAGTAATGAAATCTGGATCTTTAGGGCAAAGGCTGAGACCACTGATAAAGCATCAGTTTCCACCACAACAATAATGCTCAGCCAGTAAATCATATTAAAAAATACCAATGAAATACATATCCCAGGAGTACGGTGTTAGCCTACCACTACCTGAAACATAGAACTAAAACATTTCTACACAAAGAGATCAAATCAACAGATGGATGGATGGAGTCTGCTTTAGGAAGTTCCAATTACTTCATGCCTACATGCAAAACATTTAGAGATACAAATTGTTTCTATCTAAGCCTAGATCATGCCTCAATATCTTCTCCCTAGCCTGCAGCCGGGTCACGTGCAGAGATAAATGCTTTGCAGGCAGGGGCAGAATAACCTTTAAAGACAAAATGAATCCTCCAGTGCCAGCAGATCTGACATTCCTATGGCATATGCACTAAAGAACAACACAGAGAGTTCTAACAGCAAATTTCATCTGCAGTTAGCAGGAAATCACACACTTGTCTAAAACCCCTGTTTTCTACTCTAAACACCAACCTGCAGTAATGTATTGAGCAGAGGCCATTTCTCCTGAAGCTCTTAAGGCACCACCATACCTAAAAGGGAAGAAAAATAATTTGCATGCAATTAAACACAAACAAGAAGGACAGTCGGGTTTCTGAAGCAGGCAGCAGCTAGATTCATTTAAAGGAAATCTATCACCAAACCAGAAGTCACCAAAGGTAAGATTCACTCACATTTACCTCCAAGTTTCAGCTATTTCGCAGGCACTGCATGGAAGCAAAGGAAAGCTGGCATCTTTGAGACAATAAGTAAAGGCAGACCAAGAAGTCTGGATACATCACTGCTGCTTCCCTAATCCTTCTGCCTCAAAGACTCATTTTATTTTTAAAGAAACTGAGAAGAAGCCTGAACAAAAGCTACCCCATTTCTGAAACATTTGCCATGGCTTCTTCAGATACAAGTTAAAAAAAAACACCTTCAAGGATAGATGGCAGATAAAATGCACAGAGATGGAGGGCAGGCTTGCTTCCTCCCTCCACAGCAGAAGCAAAACAGTGAGAGGTGAGATGTCTTCTTGGGGAAGTACTTCCTACGCTGAAAAGGTGTGGGAGTTCACCTATACAACAACAACTTACCGTTCTTCTTTGGATTCTTGAATTAGCACCTGGATGAGGAACAGATGGACTCCCCAAAGCCTTCAAGCAAAAGGAGGGTCTCACACATTCTCTAATCTCGGACCGAACTTTTGAAATTCTGACCATTGCTAGATGATGAGCAGGAAACTTTCCCCTGACACGCTACAGAACAGGGAGGAGTTCCTTGGGGAGACCAGCAGAGCAGACCGTGAGAAAAGAAGCTGTAACCCTTCCCAAGTGAGTCCTTTCACACGTCTCCCACTGCCACACACCCTACAGCCTTCCTTGCTGTCATCAAGCAGGGAAGACCAAAAAAAGGCTAAATCTCCAGGGAAAAACAGAGCTTGAATCCGAGTGCAAAAGTGACTTCCCACAGACAATACGGCCACGTCTTGTATTGCAGTCTGCCAGTTTCATAGGCTACATTTTGCCATTTGGTATGTTAAGTTTGTCAAATACTCTGATTCAGTGCAGTAACTCAAGAGTCCTTCACATGGAAATAAACAGACCTTCCAAAAATGAAAACACTGATAGCCAATAAAAACCTTGAAATCAAGTTTCTGTACTTCACAAATAGTTCTCAGTGCTTAATAATTAAGGTTCACCTGCTAACAGAATGACAAACAATTTATAACTACTTAAATAACTAGTTTACAGTAATACAGAATATCCAGCTGGGTACCAAGGAATTAAATTAATCCTAAGGTGGCAAAAGTGCTCTACCTAATTCTCACTTTTTAAAAATACTCATTGTTTTCTCATCACAATTCGTCTGGAGAACAAATTCAGGCACACAATGGCAGGCAATTCTTTTTCCCTTCAATATTCCTAACTTCCAAGTTTCCCATATATTCCTTACCAAAAAAACCAACCAACCAACCCACCCAAAAAAACCCCACTGGCTATTTCCACATTTCAGTCCAGAATAACAAAAAAACCAAACAAAAATCAGAGAAGTTATCCTACAATCAGAACAAATTAGCAAATGAAACAAAATTCCATAAAGGCATGTCTTAAGAGCTTCCTATGGTACCTCCAGGTAGCAAATGTCAGTAACATCAGCTGAAAACACTGTGCAATAGAACCATTGCAGGAAATATTCCTCAAAGGAACAGGACTCCTATATGATTGTTTTATACAGAACATATACATAAAAACTTACGGCAAAAAAACAGGGTTAAACGTTCAGCAGCTTGTCTTAGAATTTTAAGCAGGTCTTGACAGGAACTACTTTCTAGCTAAGCAAAACACATTCTCTCTACCAAAAGCCAGTTCCAAGAAACACAAAGCCTTAACTTCCTTATTAAAGTACAGACTAACACAACCATAGGAGAAACTTTAATCGATCATTATGGTAATCTTGAATAGACCTGAAGAGCGACAGATTGTTATGATAATCCATACCACAGTTAAGATGAGCATTCCGCAAAATATCTATTTCATAAGCTAAAGAAAACATTTTAGTCACAGTATTTTTGTCCTGAATCCTACCTTTTAAGGGCCTCTTTCACTTCTGGCACTGAGCGGATACACTGAACCGTAGCATTCATGTAGCAAGTGTTGCCAAGGTTTGTCAATCCACATGGCAATTCCATCTACCAAAAAAATTCACAAGGGTGCTTGAAGGTCAGAGAGATGTGCAACCATTTTTGTATAAACACTGTAATGTGCCATCAACTTCTAAGAAAATGAATTATGCACAAAACCTGGAATATTCTATCAAACTTCATGAAGTTTTCCAGATCCACTTTATGATTATATTCATCATTTACCATTTGATACTTTAAGGGGACACTCAGGAATGCTTTGGGGGTTTTTCTGTGCATGTTGAGTTTAATGAACATATTCTTCAAGCATGCAGTCATTCAGAAAGTTCAATTATAATCCCATTCAAGTTTTGACCTTAAAATTCTATTTCCGTGAAATTTCCACATGAATACATTTGTACAAAACACTGATGTTTTAATTAAAATCAGTTTTCAGTAAAACTCTGAAAATGCTGGAGTTCATAGTTTGAAACAAAAGCATTGTTTAAACTCCTCTTCAGAAGTTTGCAACAGATCATTAACTTGATCTTTTCAGACAACTTGTGAATTTCTGAAGTTCTGACCAATGTGAAGGCCAGCTAATAGTTAAACTAACCAGTTTCAGAAATCTGTGTAACAGAATTTTTCTTTTCCTTTTTTTTTTAACCCTGAATACTTAGATATTTGTCTGGGAAAAATACACAGTTTAATGAAGCTGACATAGGACTGCATACTGATACCAAAAGATTATTTTAGGAAGAGAACTCATTTAGCGTATTCCACAAGTGAATACATGCAGTGCAGACCACTGAAGTTTGTTGTATAACAAAATTTCAATGTGACAGACTTTTTTGAAATGTTATCTGACAGTGAATCACCTCCTTGCTTGCCTCTCAGTTATCTCAATGTCTGTGTATGTTTTAGTCAAAAACACGTAAGTATCCTTGACCTGCAGGTGGCCTGGAAAGCACTCAATCCTGAAGCACAAACCCAGCCCTAAACTACAGATCCTTCTTCATTCAGACATGCATACAAGTATTCCTGTTCTGCATGCACAGTTGACAACAATCATGCAACTGTTAAGTATGACAAAGAGTTTGCAGTTCAAATGACTGGTGAGAAAATTAAGCCTTTCAAATTGTAAGAAAGGAAACTCAGGAGTTACTTCATTAAGAAAATAATAGACTAATTATGCTCTTTCCAACTTTATTCCCATAGTGCAAAGCATGTGTGTCAAACTTATTTTCATTTTTCACAAAGCTGACCTAATACCAGTAACATGGACAAACAAAACCCCAAACACACCCTACCCCAAAACAAACCCTAGTCTCTCCTCACAGATATGAAAGAGGCAGGAAATAATTCTGCATATCTAAGAGGCCTTGTTTAGATAAAGTTCAGGACACTGATACAGCAAGGGCAATACTACTTTGTTTTTAAAAACATCAGCAATGCTATTTTTAGAAAATCTACTAAGCTGCCTACTCAAAGGAAAAACAGCACTAATTGTATGACTTTTAAATTAAATCTCAGACTTCTTTTCACTGCTCCCAGTTTGGCCATCGACACAGATTTGTGATTCTTGGTGAAGATGCTAAACAGGCATTCCAGTTTCAAAATCCACTTTAAGCAACTGCAAGTGTTTAAAAACTTGCCACTACTCGGAGGTTTACAAGAAACTGAAGCTGGAAACATGCTTACAGCCGAGGCCAACTGCTCCTCTGTCATGTCCTCCACGAAGACGGGTCGAGCGATGGGCTCTTCTGGAAGCGCGTCTGCAGAACCCATCATCAGTAAGGTCATCCCCTTGGAACACAGTAAAGACAGCAATGAATGTTTAAGGACAGTTATTTCCACTCAAACCCCTAAGCTCTCAACATCCTTCAGCTATCTCCCCAAAAATAAACACAATCTTTCTCTTCGTTTAACAGAACCAATACTGCACTACTGTGACTTTAGGGCATACCTTAATTCCTCAGATCTAGGAAGTAGCTATTGAGAACAATTCCACAGAATTATCCATGCTAGATGTTTCCACTGAAACATCTGGTGAGGCTGCTGAGCTTGCCTGGCAAGTTCTGAGTTAAACTAGTTGAGAAGTGAAAAATAACGTAAATTACCACATCAGTTTAGGCACAAAAACTAACATGTAAGGGTGGGGAAAAAAAACCAATCAAGTTTCCATGCTTGCTGAACTAGCATAATATGAAAAAGAATCTTTTAGCATTCAACAGGAGCACATCTACACAATTAGATCTGTCAAAGGAGGAGAAAATTACTATCTGGAGCCTTGAAATATACAGTGCTAAGAAAAGGATGAACAACACAACGAAGAGAAACTGCTTTGACAGTGTAAATAAATCCCTAGAACTTGTATATAACAGTATTAAAATGAATAAAGGCAGCTATTAGCAAAACAGTATGCAGAAAAAGACACTAATATTATGTACTGGGGTTTTTGCTGAATAACTTTGCTACAATAGCTGCAGCTACAGGCTGCTAACAGATGCCTGTAAACTAGTTACAAGGGTAAGAGCAATGCTACCTAATTCACTCTGCCCAGTGAAGAACTGGAGTAAAACCTGCAACAGATGTTACAAGATATTACAAGAGACCTACAGCAACGAAAATGACACAGAAAAAAACCCAACAAAAACCTGTGGGATTCCCTGATGCAACACTACACAGGCAAGCAACACAAACATATTCACTTTCTGCTTTCTTTTTGCACTAGCCAAAGGTATGAATTACCATTACTAATGGCTTTGTTTACAAACAGCAGCTATTTAACACAGGAGAGCACATTTCACCAGGTAGGTAAAAAAGGACATAGGCAGAGGTGTAACTTCAGCAGCACTAACACATTTGCCCCTGCTGGGGATGTGCAAGGACAAGGGTCTGCAGACAGTGCCCAGGTTCACAAGCTCTCTCTAAATAACATCACTTATTTTTATGGTCACAGACAGACAGCATAAAAGGACCACTGCTCTGACCCAGGCCATTCCTTGTATGAAATAAATAAATATGTGTACCCAAGTACTTCAGAACAGATGGTGTGATTTCCCTACTGATGCCAAAGAAAAGCTTTTTATAAATCACTGGTGAGACCTTTCTAAGCATGCTTACATATGACACCTATAAAATTATTTTTCATCAAGGTATGACCTTTTAAGAAAGCACTGTGCATTCAAACAGAAACAGCAAGCACTTTCAAGTCTTTCTTTCAATGCCAGAATAAAAAATTAAAATAGTAAAATTTAGTTACTGCTCAGAACTTACATTCTTAATTTTTAGGTTCCCCCAGTCATCATCCTGCGAAATAAAATAAAAGACAAGTTAATTATCTTGCAGCAAGAGACAAGCATGTATTTTCATTAATATTAATCACATATTTCTAAATATACAATTATGTTTCATCCAAGATTACACAATATTAACTATTTACATGTTATCAAGTCTTGTCTGACTAAAATAAAAAGCAGCCTAGTTGTGTTTTCAATAAGGTTCCTCATGGGTTGTTTAACACTGCTTAAATGTAAACAACATTTTGCAGCAAAGTTGCCTGTATCTCATTACACCAGTAAGCCTCCAGCAGAGAAGCTCCAGAGAAACTTCTCTTAAACAAACCAGGAAGAAAACACTTAATTCTGATTCTGAACACTAAAAAGTAACAACCCCCCCACCCACCAAGCTGTGTTTTGTATAAATGAGTAAAGAAGTGCAGTCAGTTGAACACACACAACTGAAGATCTTCCAGAGGAACACCCAGAAATATGGCCATTGTTCATGTTAACACATAATAAAGTTAGACATAATATAAAAAAATTGATTTCTACCTTCAGAGTTCCTCCTTTAACCATAACCTTCTGTCTAGCTGGCTGAACTCCGGTCAGTGCAAATAACTGGGCTTTGAAGACCATTGGAGGTTCGTCAGTGTTCAGCTCCACGCCATCAAATTTCTCTTTTCCCCATTTCACATTAACTGCAAACAAAATGTTTTGAAACCTGATTATTTCCTAATACCCAAGAATGCAACTACCAAGACTACCAAGACTTCACACCATCTCAAAACATTCTGTTTTAGACTCTTAAAATTGTCGATAATGAAGCTATGTAGGGAACACCTTTACTATATGGCACCTCATCCATCAGAACATTCCAGCAGGTATAAAAATACCCTACAAAACCATTATAAGTAACGTATATACTGATAAACTCTGCAAGCAATAAATATGTCTAACAGCATCAGAAACCCTTTAGCAGGTCTTCACAAAAGCAGTCTGGAACCAACTCTCCCATTCTCTTGGCACTGCTCATTGCAAACAATTGAACTTTCTGAAGGAAGTTCAGAGGTGAGATTCCAGTGCAGTTATCCACAGCATTTCCGTTCTCCTTCAGAGGAAAACAATACAATGTTCTTTAAAAGCAAGGCCATTGACCCCAGTAAAGGTGCAGGACTGGAATTAAGATGCGAAGTGAAATTTGGTGACAAAAAGCGCAAACCTCGACGATGGAAACGGGATCACCAGCAGAAACGGGAGGCAGAATGGCACAATGGAATGTTAACTGCACTTTGCTGAAGTTCGTAGTGACTCAGAGCAGACAAAAAATGCCTGGAATAAGCTGTGTGCCTCTACAGACACACCTTTGACCACTTCCAATCACTACCACAATAAGTCTTCTTTAGCAAGCCGAGATTTTGCTGAAAATCTGTAAAATACAGCACGCAGTGATACCCTACATGCACAGTAAGTGCCTGAAATACCAGGCTTTAGGAAAGCCACATCCTTCTACCTGTGCTTCGGTTTTACATAAATATATTACAGCAACTGTACCTTTTTAAAACACAACCCCCTTAGAAGTCACCATTTTAAAAACCCTTCCAAAAAGGTTCAGATTTCAGATGTATTCAGTGCTTGTGATGGGTAATAAGACAGAATACTCAAAAGCAAGTCTAAATGAGTTAGACTAAATTAGCCTACAAAGGAACTCAAATGACTGACTTTTCAGTATTTCTAACAGAAAGCACCTTCTGATTTGCCCAATGTTCTGATTTTTTTAAAAAAACATTTCTTATTTTGCATACTTAAGACCTACGAAGCACAAGGCTCTTCCCATTTTCCAGGAAGACAACACATTCAGTCACTGAACAAGCCAGCTGCACAGACTTTTTGGGTTTGAATTTTTGAACAGTCATGCATCCACTGCTAAATATGCAGAAGAGTTAGCAATTATTAATCTGTAGTGTCACCGGTTTTGACAATGCAGCACTCAAGAGGAAGAACGGAAGAGCATGAGTGTCTTCTCTTCAGAGATTGCAACCAAGACTTCGTGCAAAATAAGAGAAACTTGTTAATTTGAAAACAATGGAAAGTAAGAAAAAGGAAGCATGTAATTTCCCTGCTGATCAGAAAACACAGCGCATTCAATTCACAGAATGGGTCATACTGGAATGGGCCACAGAGAGTTATCCTGTCCAACCTCGCTGCTCCAGCAGGGCCATCCCAGAGCACATGGCACAGGATTGTGCCCAGACCGTTCTTGAATATCCCCAGTGAGGGAGACTCCACTAGATTTGGATGAGTTCAGGAAAAATCCTGCTATATTGACATAAGTATCCCAGTTTGCCAACCACAGCCAAAATTGTGGACAAACTGTGTCCTGAGACTGCCTACAACCTAAAAAACCGAAGAGCCCAAATAGGCCAGATCTGTGAGATATTATCGAGGCAATAACTGGTCCTAGAAGTGTCACTGGAGGTTTTGTTCTTGAAGTCTTCCATTGAAACCTTTCCTCACAGCAAGAAGAGCCAGAAGGATGTGATATAATTAAAGAAAGCTTTAACTTTAGGTTTAGGCCAGACACTACGAAGAATTTATTCACAAAAAGGGTGCTTAGACACTGGAATGGGCCGCCCAGGGAGGTGGTGGAGTCACCACGCCTGCAGGGGTTTAAGAAAGGACTGGATGTGGCACTCAGTGCCCCGGTCTAGTTGACGTGGTGGTGTTCGGTCACAGGCTGGACTTGGGGTTTTCCAACCCAACTGAGTCTGTAGCATATAATGGATTTCAAAGAGTGGAGGCAGACACACCTAAATAAACTGGGAGGCGCGGATGCAGAGTTCTGGCTCACCGGAGGGACAGCACCACTTCTCTTTCAGCAGAAAGCCGGAGCAAACCGAGCCAGGGCAGTGCCGAGGCACGGCGGCCCGCCAGACGCGAGTGACACCCGCCCTCCCACCGGCAGCGCCAGGCCAACGCTGCCTCCCTGCTTCCCTCCCTTCCTTCCTTCCCTCCCTCCCTCCTCCGCCGGCCGGGCCGCGCCTCCCGGGGCGCTCCCGCCGCCGGCCGGGCCGGGATCGGCGCGCACGTGCGAGGCGCCTCCCGCTCCCGCTCCCGCTGGGGCACCGCCCGCCCGCTCCCGGCAGGGCCCGGCGGGGCCGCGCTCACCTGAGAAGAGCGGCATGGCGGAGCGGCGTGTCCCGGGCGGGCGCGGGCGGGCGGGCGCAGGGCGGCGGGGCGCGGCGCTGGCGGGGCGGACGGGCGCGGGCGGGCGGCGGCGGCGGCGGGTCCCGGCCCCGCTCGGGGTCTCATTCAAACCAGCCCCCGGGATGACGCTGCAAGCGCGGCCGCTCGGCGGAAGCGGGGCGGGAGCGGTGCGCGCGCACCGCCGGAACGGCCGGAACGGGCGGGGCCGGCGGCGGGAGCGGGCTGGGGACGGGCTGGGGCCCGTGTCCGGTTAATCCTGCGAGCTGTGGGCAGAGCCGCCGCAGGGGTCCAGGATGGGCTCTGGAACGGGACCGACCTGGACGGGGTGCAAGCGGTGTTGGTGCCGCGGGCAGGGAACGTCGGTGCGGAGGGCGCAGGGCTGGAGGGAGAGTGTGTCCGGTTCTGGGATCGCCAGTACAACGAAGACGTGGAGCTCCTGGAGCGGGTCTAGAGAAGGGCAACAAAGATGATTAAGGGACTGGAGCATCTCTGTTGCGATGATACGCTGAAAACTGGGCCTATTCGGCCTCGAGAAGAGACGACTGAGAGCGGACCTCGTCAGTGTGTGTAAATATCTAAAGGGAGGTGCCTGGAGGATGGAGCCAGGCTCTCCTCGGCGGTACAAAGCAGTAGGACAAGAGGCAACGGGCAGAAACTGATGCACAGGAAGTTCCATCTGAACGTGAGGAAGAACTTTTCTGTGCAGGTTACTGTGCACTGGAACAGATTGCCCAGAGAGGGTGAGGATTCCCCCTGACTGATATGATGGAGATAATCAAGAACCATCGGGATGCAATCCTGAGCCATGTGCCTTCACACAGCCCTGCTTGAGCACTGTGACCCTCTGTGGTCCCTCCCAACCTGACCCATTCTGTGACTGATTCTGTGAGAGCTGAGGTGGGCTGTTGCACCCCCGGGGGTCTGGCCAAAAGCTGTGGTGGCACAAGGCAGGGGAAGGGAGGCAGAAAAAATAAAAAGGCTCTAGTGGATGAAATAGGTTTAGTTTATAGGAAAGGGTGAAGTGGGAGCTAAAATTATCAACAAAAGAACTTCATTGGGAGGAGAGGAGATGAATAATCAACCAGCAATGATTTTTAGGCTTGGTGATACATAAGGAGCACTGAAGGATGTGCGTGATGGCAACAGCCAGGAGCCTTCAGCATGATAAACCCCAAGTTGTAAACATTAAAACCAGTAGATGTGGAGACCTGAATCTCAACTGCTTCTACAAAAACTCCTGGTATTAGGGTGTGGTTAAGGAAACCAAAGCAGTGCTTAAACATATAAAGGAGAGAATGCCAGAAAGAAACATCTCTTCCTTGGACTGCTCCTAGCTCCCACCTCTAGAAACCCAATGCACCTCTTCTGCTTACAGGTGCAGCTGTGAAGAGCTTCTGCCACAGCTTATACCACTGTCTGGTTGTCGGCATGTGCACTTCTGGACATGTTTTTGCCATAGAGGTGATATCCTAAACAAGAAGGAGCTTTTCCTTGCTTTTCCCCAAACGTGATTTTCAGTTCCAAACAGCAGAAGAATGAAATAGGAAATGGCCGTAAAAGTAATCCAGGGTTTGAACGTAGGCCTTAAAGTGAAAGGCTTAGAAATTTCTGTCTTTTCAGTTTGTCACGGAGAAGAAGAGTGAAAGTTGATGTTATTGTCCAGTGTAGGCTCCTAGATGTGAAAAGGAGGTTTGGGGGAGCAAGGATTACATTTCACAGAGAAGCTCCAACAGGTGTTATGCTGAAATTATGCTGGATTATGCTGGATCTTGAATTAAGATGGAGTTTACAATTACTAAAGCGATTTAAGTGTTCAAATTGACCAGCAAAAGCGATGAATCTTTTGTTACTTGGACTTGCTGATAGGAGCTTTCTAGAAAAGCTTTGATCCAGTTCTAGGGTAAGATCCTGCAGACCATCTATTCCAAGTGAGAGCAGATCCCAGCTGCCTGCCTGTGAATCTAAGTGTGGGATAATCTCCAGTTGAACATTTTGTTCTTAATACCAATGGTGACCTATGTAGAGTCACATTTACTCATGCCAGCTGCATGGAAGTGGAATGCTCTACGGCCTGAAGCTGCACTGAATACATCCTTCCCTGTAGAGAAACCCTTAGCTGATCAGTGCTCAGGCAGTCACAGACCATGCGTTTCCGGGATTTGGGAAAGGCACTAGAGGGTGCTGTGCTGAAAGAGAAGAAAACGGGATTTGTATCGGCAGGAAGAATCATCCCGACCTCTGCAAGGTGAAGAACCGCTACCTCCCTCTTTTTTCCTCCGAGACCGCGTAGGCCTCTTCCTGCAGTAACAGCCATGTGCCTTTTGACTAAAGGAGGGGGTCAATAGATGCTGGTTCCCCCGAATCTTACACAAACTGACGTAAGGAGTGTGGAGAGAGAGTGCAACCTGATGTATAAATACGAGCTAGGATTACCTTGACGACATTAAAACTGTAAAAGCTTGGTTGAACATTATTAAGTGCATCTCTTTTCTTAGTAAATACAGGCCCTGGGAGAACCTTGGGTGGGGGCATGGGGACACTGGAAGTGCCTGCCCTGGCTGTGTCTCTGTGGCCTGTGACAGGGCCATCCGAGCAGGGCTCCTTCCCATCCTGAGCTGGTTGGATACAGGCCAGCTTGGATCCAAAAGCTGGGGCTGTCATCAGCACCATAGTGCACGTAGGCCAACAGGCCTGGCAGGATTTGTGGATGCTGGAAGATGGCTCAGAGCAAGTCCAGATCTGTTTAGAAAAGGCTTTTAATGCTGTGAAATCTCCCGTGGGCCGGTTCCGAGGAGCACAAGTGGTAGGTGAACCCTCAGACAGTACAAGCAGGTGCTGTGATACGGCAAAAGGTGTGGGGAAGGAAACCAAACCCCTTTGCAAGGCGTGCTTTAGGCACCTGTGTGATACCTGTGATTGACTTTAAATAACCAGAGACTCAGGAATTAAAATGCTGCATTTACATTTCTTGTTTCTTTAAAGGTCAAGGTGAGTTACCCTCATTCAATGTATTGGCAGGTGCATTTATTAATGTATAATTTATTTAATGTGGGGAATATAATGTTCTTGGGAACCACCCCCTCTATCATAGAATAGTTTGGGTTGGAAGGGACCACGGGCAGGGATGCCATGCTCTAGATCAGGTTGCCCAGGGCCCCATCCAACCTGGCCTTGAACACTTAGGGGGATGAGGCATCTACAGCCCCAGTGTATCTTCTGTGCATCTTCGGTAAAGGAAACGTAGCAATCCAGGAGATGTTTAAAGTACCAACAGCACCTGTTTTTGTGTTATCTCTTCCATTTCAGCAGTTTTCAGCAGTTTTACATTCTGGGTCACAATGTACAGCTGGGGGAAGGAACAAGGACAAAACTCTATTTGCATTTTTAATGTTTGTAACTAGTACATAAAACAAATCCCAGTAGAGTTCACCAGAACGGAGGGAAGCTCAGCACCTGCTGCCCCCTCCTCTTGCTGCACAATTCTTGACTTGCTTCTGGCTACAGCCTGAGTGGCTCCAGTAGGAAAATCCCACCTGTGGAAGAGGCCGTATCCTTTTATTATCAGGCTGTTTTACTACAGTTAGCTACTCTTTCCATTTTCTCTCCTGTTGCCTTCAGCAGGAATAGGGAGGCTTGAAGAGAGAATCAGGTTTTTTGCATTCTACCACTGCCAGTGAACCTAATACAGTCATAAAAAACCAAAAAGGTGGAGGCAAATCAACAAAAACAGGATCATGTAAGAATCTGGACTTCTTGATTTCTCAAGCAGCTTGTAAAATTACAGCTTCATCAGTATAAAGGCAGCCAGGGTGATTTATGCTGGCTCTTCACAGCTTACACGTTTCACATCTCTTGAAGACTTTCAGTTAAGATTGTAAGCATTATTTCTCCTAACAGTAGAAACCTGTGGCTGCTTTTTTTATTCAAAGTATAGCTATTCCTGTAGATAGGCACCTGGCTTACAGTAAACAGGTGCCAACATCAGTGTACCAGAACACGCAAACTGTAATTTGCACGTCTAGACTTTATTATTACAGCATTTTAGTTGCAATTTATCCCAGACACACAAGTCAATGTAATTTTACACTTCATTATGTCTGCTGTTGCTTTCCCAAGTAAAATCAGCATTTAAAAAGAACTGCAGAACTTCAGCATTACTAAAAAACTCTGGAAATGACAGTAAGTGCCAATCTGTAGAGCAAAAACCATTTTTCCACAATGCCTCCCTCTTCCCACTAGTCATTAGCTGTTCAGAACAGGGTTTATGCTATTTTTCAGATTCATGAAATATGAAATTACAAGATACTACTTTTTATTAATAAATTACTCAAGCAAAAGGTTTTGAGCCTGCAGAGGTAGCCAGTTACACATAAAGGAAAGCAGAAAAGCAATCCTCAACCTAATCTGGGTCTGGAGAGACCACAGGCCTTTCCAACTGCTCCAAATTTCCTATTACAATGTGCATATTTAAGTAAGATATGTTTAATCATTTTACTATATTTTTCCCCTCCCAGTATGTGACAGGAGATTAAAGCAGGACATAATTATCCTTTTTACTGCTTGACAAGCTCAACAGTCAACACGAATGGTGATCTGGAAGGTTGTCTTTAGTGTGCTCCAGCCACAGCTTCCATATTGCTGACATTTCTGACACAGCAAGCTCAACATAGAGGAACTTCCTGAAATTACATGAATGGCTTCTATTTATCTGTACTTCCCAGCTCTGTGACCTTCAAAGGACATACAATCATTCACATGTAATTTGTCCTTACTGCTCTACTGTTCTGCAAGCCTTGGTGGATTACCCAGGAAGATTTATGGACAGCTAGCTACATGGGATGTGCAGGCTGTTCCAAAAAAACCCAAACAAGCCTAACCCCAAAACCCCCCACCAACAAAAACTACCTCGTCTATTGAACAGTGTTGCCTCCTGCAAATAAGTGGGATTTCTGAAGCTCCTAACCTGCATCATGAAGGATGAAGGAATCACAAGACCAGCTCAGGGTGGTGGTTGAATAATAAATATAAATTAGGCTACTACAGAAGGCCATGTGAATAAGGAAATGAAAACATTATTTAATATGGTATTTACTTATTCATTAGTATTAAAAAAAAAAAATCAGAGTGCCATGGGCACTACGCTGCAAATGCATCTTGTACTTGGAAACTGTTGCAATGCCTGAATGCTTAGAAAGATGTATAAGCTACAGTCAGGAGAAAACACCATGCCAGTCGTTTTCAAATGGGTCTTTCCATAAATTACTTTATTTCTCATTAAATGAGCACAGAGTCATTACCATATTAATAACAGATATGTTTATTATTACATATCCATCAGTGCGGCTTTCAATACCACTTGAAACATGCAAATCGTCCTAAGGACGAATCAGTTTTCCAGTGCTTCTTATTTAATACACAACTGCAAAGCCATTATAAAT
Source organism: Lycocorax pyrrhopterus obiensis (assembly GCA_014706295.1). Classification (NCBI taxonomy): domain Eukaryota; kingdom Metazoa; phylum Chordata; class Aves; order Passeriformes; family Paradisaeidae; genus Lycocorax; species Lycocorax pyrrhopterus. The sequence goes on from JACSVZ010000002.1 coordinate 104,273,802, forward strand.
TACTGAGGAGGTATTTGGTTAAGAAATAAAATAAAATAAAACCATACTGCCCATACCATGAATGTATTCCTGCTACAAAGCAAGAGTCTGACAGCATTTACTGAAATTCCTGAATTACCCAGAGCTTTTGCATCTTTTTTATTTTTTTTGCATTGCCTACACATCTCTTGGCTTATGAACAAGAATCAGTCTTTCTTTGTAAGAGGAATTCTCATTCAAAGATTGTACTTAATTTAGAAAATGCATCTAGCATCTACAATACTTCAACCAATTAAAATTCAGTAAAAACTACTGATACGCAATAGTTTTTTAGAGGTTTCTTTTCTTTAGTTTTAGGTTTCTACATTTATCGACATGGCAATAATACAATTATCTCAAATTAAGGCACTAAAAGAACAATGTAAAACCAAGTAAAAGTGTTCTAAGAATAATTTACAGTTCAAACAGTGCATATATTTCTTAAATGTTTGTTAACTTAATGTACGTTATCACTTAAAATTGTAAGGCAATACATTATACAGTAATAGAAATGATGTACCCCAAAATATGCTTCCAAACTCGGTGGTTCTTTTTACTGTTAGTTTCTAATGCCTCTAACAATAAAATAATTCAGTATGGCTTGGCAAAAATGCATAGATTAAAGGCAATTACTTGTTTTCCCCCCTTTACAAACCTGCTGCATCAGTATTTTGTAAAGCATAATGCAAAATATTTAACACTTTGATCCATTCCATAGTGGGTGGTTAGCATTAAGGCTGTAAAGAACTCTGCAGTGAAGGCACTGAAGTTCAAGTGATAAGGCTTCATTTTAAGCTAGTTCTGCAGTCTTCAAGAGCACGACTTAAGAGTCTTGAAAGCAATTGCAGTCCTTCTCATTGAGAAACCTTCCTCTTCTACTCCGTTTCATATGCTCATCTTGACATAAATATCCCCTTCACAGGGTTAACAGTCCTTTTCTTTCACTGGTACGAAAGTTGGCTGCATTTCATCGTGACTGACAGGCTTTTTTAAAAAATCCAAAAAGGCAGCACCTTTTTTATACACCTAGCTAAGCTTTATTTGCTTTAACTTGCATTACATAGTAATAATTAATCTAATCTACCTTGAGGCAAACCCGCAATTAAACACCCTCAGCGTGCTTTTGTGCCAAAGCAAGGAGGAGACAGTAATAGCAATCTTAACCCTGAAGCCTGTGATAGTTATGCTGAAAGGAACAACAGCCCGTCTGCACTGCTCTGTGTGGTTAAAAAAAGCCCTGTTTCTCTGACTGCATCCCACGAGGTTCCATTAAGCACTGTACATGTGGTTAGCTGGAACAAAGAAGAAAACAGACAATTAATAACAAATATAAACATCAGCTTCGTAACACTAGTGCGTGTTTGCCAAGAGCTGCAGTGAAGAAAATACTTTAACAGAATTCTTTTTCGATTCACAAGGTACAATACTAACATCATACCTACATCATCTTCCACAAACTGTTCTCAGTTTCAAACAACATTAAGCAAACACAGAGATCAGACAGATGATAATATTACTGCAGCTTTACAAGTAAGCATTTAAGAGTCAACAATCATGGGTGTATTCACGGCAAATGCAAGGTGACCCTCTTTCACTTGCAGGACAAGAAAAGGCTCTCTAGGCTAAGAGCACGCACATGCAGCTGCAGAGCTCATCTGATGCACAAGAGTTTTGGCTGGCTGGTTGTTTTCCTCTTTAAACATGCATTAACTTGACCAAGTGCCCAAGTCCAACTATATTAAAGCAAAACACCTCAGCTGTGCTAATACAACGTGAATAAACCAGCAGACTGTAAGCTATGAAGTGTAGGTTCCGATCTCGAAGCAGTACTGCAAAGGCCAGCGAGTTCATCATGAAGTTCTCATTCATATTCATTAGTGAAAAGTTATTAAAATGAGGAATAGAACTTAAGATGAACTTTTGTATGTGAAGCTCCTTTCAATGGGTCTGAGACACCTCTCCATGAAGTCAAGGAAGCACTGCCTACCAACTGCAAAGAAAGGTGGGTCAGACCCTGAATGAAATGTACTGAAATGTCTTCAAGCATGTGTTCAAGTCTGTATCCATTCAACAAAACAGTTAATGCCTGCTTACATGGTAGGACTCCATCACCGAGAGCAAGTTCTGCTATACTGTCTGACAAGAGAACAATTTTCAGATACTTAGTAAAAGCTAGACATTTTTATATCCCATAAAAATCATTGCTGCTTCTCTTATTCCCACACTAGGTAAAGAGGATGCAGCATTTTGAGTTCATAGAGGCTGATCTAAAAATTGACTGCCTCTTGAGAGAAAAAGAGCCTGCTGTTCCTCTGCTTTATCACCTTCCTGACCCCAGGAGAGCATTCTCCTACTTACCTGTCCTCAGCTTTGGCAATCACTGCACTTCTTAGTGCACTGATCCAATCGCTAGCTTGGCACAGTAAACTGAACTGACTTGACAGTCAGGAAACTGAATTGTGGACCTTCATGGAAGGGTCCAAAATGGATCATTTCCAGCACTTACCTAGGATCCAAGGACAGAAGAGAAGGGAAGGAAGATGGAGAGGTAAAATCCTCCCCTTTAAGTAGCAACAGGCTGTCAGATTAGCTCAGCTGCTGTGCTGAGCCACCAGTTAAGTGTTCAGTACATAAGATACACTGTGAATTTATTTAATAAGCTAAATTTAAACACTGGTACATTAGAAGTGAATTTTCCTATAATAAATCTATTGCCTCTTCTTTTTAAACACCCAGGACAGAATATGTAGTGGTATCAGGGACAGGCTGGGCATAGTCCATCACAGCAGTACTTGTCTAGTTCAAAGATACAATTTACAAAAAATTTGTCTGAGAAAGCCACAAAAATGTCCACAGTGTAACTGCCAGAATGAAAAGTTCCAACCAGGCCTTTTTCTAATGCTTCTTTTCTCAGTGTAACTCTGAATCTTTTCACCGTTTGCTCGCATTGCTCTGCCAGTGCCATGCAGGCCCCACTACACTCCAGTCAACCCAGTGGCAGCTGTCTGATGGGGACAGAGTGTGTCACAAAAACACCCAAGGAGCTCCTCGAGCATCATGGAGCTGCAGGGGCCCCCATCTGCCTCCTGCATGCATCTCCAGGCAGTGTGACAGGCAGGAGCACACACACCCCCAATACTCCTGCTGCTCAAGTGCTGTACCTCTCTAAATGGCTTATGCTCAATAGAACTTTCTCCACCATCAGTGCCTACAATATGCAGCATTAAAACAGTTTCCTGTAATTAATTACATGTTCTAAGAAGCTCTGTCAGTATTAGACATCATCAAAAAGCAAGACATCAATTATGTCATCAAGTTCACTAATTGGTTTTGGGGTCAGTCTAGATGAGTAATGTAAACGTTAATTGTTTGATCCATGTCACAGTTTGTCAGATAAATTCAAGAAGCCAGAGAGATAAGATACCATGCAGGTATTAATTTCTGAATTGACAGAAAACCTAAGAGCTTTATTTCTTCCCAAGAACTTGGAAGATCTCCTTGGGTGATGGAGAAAGGTGTGAGCAGAGGCTGTACACCAGGGTAGACGGAGAAAATGTATTTGGAACAGCTGATCCGACCTGACATTCACTCATGCAAGACCATCACTGTTACCCTTCCTCCTTTCATTCTTGAGGCTGTCCCCCAAACCACTGCAACTTCTGAACCCAGCAGAAATCCACAGGCTTTTCTTCTGTGGGGTTAGGGTTGGATTCTTTTTGTTGTCATGCTTTGGGTTTTTTGGCTTTCCTTTAGTCAAAACATTCCTGGATTAATTTTCTACTGAAAAATAGATCACTTCGCTCTGGTAATCTGTAAAGCATGAACTGACACAAGATAAAGCTCAGGAATGTGCAGCTGTCCTCCTCCTGGTGCTGGTGAGCTATTAGACTTATGGTATCGTTAGGATCTTAAAAACAGAGCTTTAATTATGGTGTTTCTCATTTTTTTAAAAAAATAAGTTCCATTCCCTACTTGTGTACTTCTGTGATTCTGAAACACTCTCACAGGACAATGCCAATAGGATTAATAACATAAATAGTCTGGATAACTCATGTTCCCAAACATACCCATTCCTTTGTTACTGTAACCTTTCAAATATGCAAATCTATTCCTTCTATAGCAGATTAGCTGCACATTTGTCCTTGCTAAAGGCAACTCCAAACCAGCATTTCTATTAGGACAGAGTGAAAAAGAATCAATTAACTGATTTAAGAAAATGGATTTTTCTCCCATAAAAGAGTATGGATGAAAGCTGGTTATTACAGCTACCAGAGGACCTCACAAGGATAAATGGAAAGGAAAGCATACTCAGAATACAATTCAAAGAGTCTTTTGGAAGAGAAAGTCTACAACTCTAAACATCTAAATGTGAAATAAGGAAGTATGCACTGTCCTTACCAAGGCAAGGATTGGCAGGGAGGAGGAAAGAATCTGTACACTCAAGACCAGAGGATGATTTTTAAAATGTACAATCAGTATCTTTCAAGTATTGTTTAAGATTATCCAGTAACAAATCATAAAGATGCAAGTAAATGACATATTAAAATAATTCTTTCCAACCCCACTGGCTGGTGGTTGGTTGGTTTGGGAGGACTCAGTTGTTCTGTTTATTTTGGGGTTTTTTTTACTGTCCAAGAACACTCCCTCTTCAAAAGATTCTTAATTTAACACCTCTTTTGGTAGGCAACATTGACTAACATTATGCAGCGTCACATTTTTAAAACTGTATTAATGATTTTTACATCATCAGTTCTGGAGGTTTTTCTACCCAATCCTTTTAAGTAGCAGCATGATATACTTTTTCTTTCAGCCTTAAGTGGTCCAAGACTCACTGAAAAATCTTACTAATCAGTCATGGAGCTCTTTAACCAGTTCTGGTATCCTTGTCTGCCTTTAGTAACTAGTTTTTAAAATCCTGATTATCATTGAAATAAATGTACAATACATACAGCACTTCATATTTTTTTCAGCCATAAAACAGGAGTATTTCTTCAACAGTCCTACTGTAAATAAAGATGATGTTAACCTGTTAATTATGCATATTTTAAATTTTGCAGGTGTAATTTATTTCTAAAAGTCTTAAAGAACTTGGCTAAAGCCTATGGAGGGGTCTAACATTTTTCAGTCAATCTTGGAACATTTCCTTGGACTGAAGGAAAAATTAAGTTTGGAAACACCAAGAAGCTTTATAAAACCTTCTGGAAGTTGGGAGAAATGGACATTTTTTAGGCAAGACAAATAGTTTGACAAGATTCTGTTGTACAAGTACACACCATGTAAGTACATAACCAACATGGCTGAACCCCCCTGAAAGTAACAATTACCAATTTGTCTTTCTTTGGTACAATGCCGAAGATGCTACTATTTAATAAGCAATCCCTGATTTTACAGTCTTTTTAAGTCAGGTTTATCACTGTGTGCTTTTCCACTGCACTCACCCTTGTTTTCCACAGACTTTTACAGTGAAGACTGTAGAAAAACTGCCCACTTCCCAGGAAATCTCCCCACAAATCAGAAGTGTTTCTGTATTTCAGAACTTCAGCTTGATTAAGTGCTGGTGTTGAAAAATGTAAAATTATACCATGATTCTGTTGCATTCCTACCATTTGAACTGTAACTGGTAAATTGAGACTTTGTTCAGTGTTTGTGACTATGGCTTCTCTCCCAAGGACTCTGGCACAGCTAAAAATTCTTAACTGCTGGTTCTCTTTATGTCCTCCTCATGCTGTTGCATTATCTCTAACACAAAACTGCCCACAACATCACTGATTTTTATACTGACAGCTTTGTATTTTAGGCCTAAAGTAATTTTTCTGGATGAGATTATCTTAAGGGCCTTCACTCAAAATACTGCTATCTCAAAACTATGATCCCTGAGGAGTTCAAGGCCAGGCTGGATGAGGCCCTGAGCAACCTGATCTACCCTGGCAGAGTGGGCTGGAACTAGATGAACTTTAAGATCCCTTCCAACCCAAACCATTCTATGATCACTTATGTTTTAGGATGGAAGTCTTGGGAACAAGAAAATCAACTCCCTTTGTGCCTTTCATATTTTTTCTCTACTGTTCCCTTCAAGGAGGATGTTTCATGATACACCCACTATCTCTTTACATGCAAAAGTTTGCTTTTATTGCATTTCATGCCAGGACTGTTTGGTAGCCCTGCCAAGGTAGGAAGACTCTTTCCTTACTGAGACACTAGTTTCCACTCCATACTGTCAATTCAATCGGTTATTTGGGGAGAAAACAACACATACTGTATCAGAAGCTAATGCAGGTTAAAATCAGATTACAGTAACCTAAACATTAAAAAAGTGTATTTTACATTGTGTCTTGGTTAATGCATAGGGTCACAAATAGCTTACAAAAACAACTGCTGGAATAGAAGACAACAGGGAGTGAGTAAGCAGAGAGGAAGAATGGAATTAATACTTAAGTGGCCTCACAATAAAAGAAATGGCCCAACAACAGACAGAATCTGTAAATTTCTCATTTCAGCCCCATTTGCAGAAGACTTCTAGATTACACAAGCTCTGAGTCAATCCATGGATGAGATGACTGTGGATCGTCCTTGCTGCTAAATGCCATTACTGACACATCTACTGAGCCTTGCCTTTAAATAGGAAAAAAAAGGCAACCAGCTCCCTTCCAAGCATTGGCAGGCCAGGTACCACCTCCATGGTACCTTTCCAAATGTGAAGAACTGACAAATTTACCATAATAACAGGAGAATTTTGCTCCTTCCTTAGGGATTTGAGCAAAGATTTAGATCAGCAGTTCAACAGCCATTAACTAGGGAATTATTTCACAATTTCACATAAAGTAAGATTTTTAAACTGAGTTGTTTTTTTTTTTCAGTCAAGAAGATCTGTAGTTTTTGTAGCTTATTTCTCACCTAGTTTTTCCAGAAGTATTTTTAACAACTTTTCGGAATGACTGGTTTGCTGAGGATCTTGTAGACAAAGTTCTAGGAGAAGCACGAACAAAAGTAGATGGTGGCGTCTTAGGGATCTTCTTTACTAAATGAGTCACCCACTTCTTCTGTTCATCTTGACAGGATGCCAGTAAGAGCATATCTCTTGCTGAAGTTACATCGTAACTCACTACAAGGAAAAGGAAGGAGATGATTCAGTGAAAACCAGGGCTCCTTATCAAACTAAGAGTTATGACACACCAACCGTGCCACTGGAAGGAACAACGGCACCTAGAGAAACTCTTGTACTGGATTTGTTTATATATTTTTGGAAGACAACAAACAGCAGGAGAGATGATGAATATAATGTTTTTCACGATTTGTCATTCTGCATTAAGATTCTTGAGTCTAACATGAATATTCAAGAAATGAGAAACTTACACTAACTACAATTTTAATAAGCTGGAAGGTTGTGTGGGTGCCTTATGGCCAAGTTCCAGAGGACATACCCTGAATGCTCCACTTCACAGAAGCACAGAGAAGAAACCTTTACTCCAGTCTGTGAGGTGGCTGAAGAACCACTTTGCAAGGTCTTAGCAGAACTTGCTGATGCAGCCACTGCAATTGTCCCTAGCATAGGTCAGGTATAAGTGCAGAGGGAATGGTCTGGGCACCAAGGAGCTGCCCAGTACTTGGGCACAAACCTGTAGGGAACAACCTAACACTCTCAGGGCCCTCAGCAGAGCCCCATCAGTTACACCACCAAAGGCCTCCCTACAGAGGTTTGCCGCAGCTGCCTGTTCATAAGCAGTGTAACAGCCTATTGCTTTAACAGCAACTTTCACATCTAAAATCATGGAACTTTAGTTTTAGGTTTCATGTTAAACTAAAGTGCTTTTATTCACCTCCAATAGTTTAGCAGGTGTGGCTTAACTGCGCAGAGAATACAGAACACAAAAAACCCATGAGTATACCTTTGCATGGTGCAATTAATTCCTCCTTTTTATCCAAGTGGTCTCTGTGGCACTTCACGTGGCATCTTCGACATTCTAGGGCAGCAGGGGGTTTAAAGACATGCCAGAGAGGTTTGGCACAGGCCTCACAGTTGGCTGGAAAGTGGTATAATGTGGGAATAAATTCATGGCCTTTGTGATTTAGAAAATTTGTCTTCTCTGCCGGCTGTACTGGTTCTACCTCCAAATCCTTCCTGCATTCCCCCTCATTAGCATAGAGAATCTGAAAAAGAATACTGCTGTGTTACTGTTGAAGCACTAAGTACTTTTATACCTTTTTCAAAGAAGCCATGACTTTTTCAAGAGAGTTAAATAGACAAGAGAATATATTTCTTTTTACCTGGAATATTTTAGGAATTTCTTCAGTTTCAGCTCTATATACATCTCCTTGAGTTACAGGCCGGACATGAAACAGCTTACTGGATTAGAAGAAACATGAATCAGAAAATGCTAAAAGGCTATGTATGTTTCAGAACAATTATCAAACTGCTTTGAAGTTCTTAGAAATTATGCAAGCAACATGACCTTCTTCAAGGCTGCAATATGATTTCAGGAACTAATTCATAAACCATATAGATTTTGTCTACCCAGGTAAGACCAAAATTCTTCACAGCATGGAAAGAGGGTTATCTTACAATGGACTCAAGATCCATCATAGTAAATTTACTTAAGATAAAGGCTTTCAAATACTTCCTCAAAACACTAAGAAGTCTAACATTATTGCTAGAAAAGCTTAGTGAAAACCTGGATGGAAGTAACCATATTAAGTAAAATACTATCCAGTAGTTTTTTTACTAAATCATGTTATGAGTTGATAAACAATCAATGCCAAAACATCACAAAAGGAAATCTGGGGCACCAGCTGTCGAAAATACTATTAAAATTGGAACAAACATCATCTTATACTGGTTCAAGACTCTAAGTCCATCTCTCCCAAACTCCTGTTTTCAACAGTAGCTGTAGGAGATGTTTACAAAAAGAGAGAAAGAAACAATTCAAAGAGAAAAATAACTCTTTTCCTGGTTATGAGCAAGGGGCAGCTTAAGCATTTCCTGAGTTTGAAATTCCTTCCAGACCGCTGTATTTGTTAGTCACTGATACAACTATTCCTGAATTATAAAACCTTTTTTCAATTACTGGTCTATAAGATCCTATAATGTCAATCAGCTGTTCAAACATCACAGTCATGTACCACAGGTGGGCTTCAGTGATATTTGACACAATTTTCCTCATGTATAACCAATGTAAAGGAATCACAATTAATATATTTTATCACTTTAAACAGAAAACAGCTGGAAAAGTTAGAAATGCTTTGAACTAGAACAGCAATGAGCCTTTCTCTTTTTCTCTAACTTTCAGCAATCACAGGACAAAAAAAAAAAGTACTGTCAAAGTTCTGTTAATGGTGTGCTGAAATACAGATAGACATTTTCCAACTAGTATGGGAAATTAAAAATTATGTATGGAATTTTTATTTCAAGCTTCTGGATTTGCTATCTGCTATTTCATACACAACATTCTTCTGTCAATTTGTATCCAAAACTAACAATAACTTTACTTACTCTATATCTAGTACCATAGATGGATTAGACTGGTCCTTGTCCTTTTCATCATTGTAGAACAGTATCTTTTTACTGCTCACCACAACATACTGTGGGAAAGAAAGGGTAAAACAGTTGAAATTGCATTTTAAAAAGCAATTATTTATCCTAATGTATTCCCATATGCACATAAAAAGCCTGAGTAAATGAAAGGTTTCAAATTAACATCAGGAGATATTTAAATCATCCTGCAGGCTCCTACACTACTGACAGCTGTGCAATGCTACAGTTACAGTGACTGTACTGTCACTGGATCACTCTAAAATGCTTGTGATGACTCTGAAAGTCCATCTGTACACAAACTCACAAATTTCAGTTGCTACTGGCAGGTTACTATGAAACTTACTGTTTCACTGAGAGTGACACAGTGCAAAAATTATCATTTACTGATAATGTTGTAAACAACTTCTCTAGTTCTCCAGGCCTGCAGGACTCACTGGTACTTCCCACCAAACTGCTGGCAGGCTAAAAGAGACTCCCATGGCTCCTGCTATTTCCTATGCTTTCAATTTAATGGACTGGTAAAGAGCCAAAACGAACCAGCAGAAACAGAGGTCTGGTAGGTAGGAATACACTGAGAGAGTTAAGATCAAACAGCTCTAACCTAAGCACTTCCCAGTAAGTTCAACACTGGAATTCACTGCCTGCTGCTCTTTACTGGGAGTTGGTAGTCCAGCATCTTTGCTGGAACTGTCCACAAGCATAAGCTCAGTGACAGATGTGGCTGTTCCCTCCCCTGCAGTTTCAAATGTTTTAGAAGGAACTGAAAGGTATGAGGCTCTAAAGATCATTAAAAGGAGGTAAACCGACAGCTCTGTCTATACTGATCTCCAGATTCACATGTAATAGAACCCAGAAGGGGGGGATAGGACAGAAAAGCATGAGAAATGAATGCACCAATAGTTCATCTTGAATTCCAAGTACTGGCAGGTAACTGGATGGTTTCCTGCACAATGCAGATGCTGATAATTTGAATCAATGATTACTCCTTCTGCAAGGGGAGGTTTCAACCTCACTTTACACAGGACTTGAAGCTGACCTCAAAACCTGGGTATGAAAGTCATCTTAAGTTTATACAACAACGTTTGTAAAATGTGCAGTGCAAGGTGTGAGCTACAGTTGTAAATTTCAATTACTGAAATGCATCTAAAAAAGGCCACAAAAGGGCATTTTGTCACAATTCCTTAATAGAAAGCCTGATCAACGTGAGTAAGTACTAAGTTGTAACAGCGTGAGCCTCCTGTGATTCTTCCAATTGAAGAAAAAGACCGTGCTTCAATTCCTTTATCCACTCCAATAGAAAGCTAATGCCTCTTCCATCTTTGAAGTGTGCACCTCTGCCTTTCAAAGATAAAAGCAAGCCCTTAAGATGACAACTATCACAAATGCAAATTCTGACTGCAAAGGAATTCAGTTATCACACTGTATATAAGCCTTGGTGAAAGAACAACTAAACATCACAAAAAAAGTTATGTACAACAGCCTCAATATCCTGTCGTGAACATATAAAAAAATCTTCTGACAGTAGTTCTGTTCTACAGTGGTTTTTGAAGGATATTTTACCATCTTCACTTGGGATGAAATGAAGCTCCAGACAAAAATATGACTAATCTATTTTAGCATTAGCTTTAGGTATAACTGAAGTGCTTATTCTCAAATATGTTTTCCACACTCACCCCTTTCTAACTTAAGCTAAACAACTCAGAGGCCATGGGGCAAAAACATCAGCGCTACTGACATTTGAGTCAGAAAATACAGCAGCTCAAGTTGTAACAACTCAGGCACCAATCCAATTGCACTGCTAATGTAATTCTGCTTTTCCTTTAAGTTAACCTGGGCATGCCTGTATTTGAGGTTGCATACCTCCCACCATCCCAAAACTGAAAGTGCAGGAGAATTTGGAAGAGAAGCACATGAGGAAACTGACTGCCTGCCAGCCTGTTTCAACTGCAGTACAGTTCAGCCAAGAGACTGCACATGTATGTGAACATGGTCCCTCACTGATGTGTCTCACTGATATGAACCTCAGCTAGTTAAGGAACCTTATCAGCACAATTTATGTCATGACTGAGCCATCCATCTGCAGCTCAAATTCCTCCAAAGTGTGAGCATATTCAAACTAGGAAAGTGTGAATGGATTCACTGCCTGAAATATCTTGAGGTAAGTAAATATGCCTATACTGGGCATGCCTGAAGAAATTCTGATAGTCTGTCACTGGAAAAGCTGCATTTATCAGGAGTTTAAAATTTCAATTGTCAGAGAACGCAAAAATAATCTCCATTTTTAAAAGACAACTGTAAAAGGCTGCTGGAGTATTCTGACAGGAAAATGACACAGTATTTTATATAATCCAGAACAGAACAAAGCTACATGATTCGTGCCCAGGCATGGTCAATTCTATAACAAGAGGAGTCAAGCAGCCTTAGCTATCAAACAGATCTACAGGAAGCATCCGCCATTTGGTTTTGTTCCTGGTGGTGAATACCTTTTTTGTGGGTAAAACACCTGCTCTTTCTGTATACTTTTGCTATTAATATCGCTGGTTTTATTGTGCTTGTCTTAGTCTTGCTTTGTGCATTCAGTAAATTGTTAACCCATAAATTCTGTTCTTCCCTTATGGGGGGAAGGTGACTGGCCATCAGTTGAAATAGGGCAGAACTTAACACTCACTCCCAGCAAGCCAGAATAGGTGGTGGTTTTAATTAACAGACAAATCACCAAGGTCTGATACTGATGTAAAAATAGGCAGGTCTGGAACTCAAAACACTTGGAGTGTATAAAGAAGGCCATGTAAGCCCACCGAAAATAGCAGTACTTCAAAGAAAGAGTTCAGCAGCTAAAGGCCCAATACAAACACTTAAGTGCTTCTTTGACAGGAAAGAATCCCTTCTCCTTTAAATTTTATAGGAACCACTTCTAACTGTTGTAGAATGTGAATGTAAACAGGAGCATTTAAGAAATACCTTTCAACAGGAATCAGAAAGTTACTTCAAAAGTGTCATGAATAACTCAGTAATTCCTAGTAGCAGTCTTTGAATATAAGGAAGAAGGAAGAAAATCAACTGTTTCATACAAATGGCTTTTAAAATTTAAAAAATTCTAGAGACCATGTTCACTTTTGTATTTAGTTGTACTAAAAGATGTTCAAAGGGGGGAACTGAAAAGCCAGAAAAGATAATCAGAAACTGGTTCTTAAGTATCTCAATTTGAACATTGGACGTTTCAAAGAACCAGATCACAACCTTTGCAGAGGCAAAACAATACTGCTTTGTTTGGAGTGGAAGTTCCAGCACAGAGATCCAGTTTCTGAGAGTAAACCAGTTCTTTTCAATAGAAACAGATCATTTTAAAGGTAATGGAGACAGAAACATGCTTGGAAATCATGTGTGGCAAGTTACAGTGTGATGCACTCTTCCGTGACCTTCAGAACATTTAAGTGTGGTGTTCCCTGCTCTCTGCTGCCAAGTTGCACAAAGAGGTTCTTTTTCAGTAACAGAATTATAAAGAAGCTTAGTCAAAGAAGAAATGTGATTTTTAATGGTTCCAAGATGCTCACTATAAACCATTTCTTCCCCTGTTGTAAATCTGCACAATGTCATTACTAAAGATTTCATACTGAACTTGAATTTTCTTGGGTTTTTTCCTTCAATAATGTACATACACTAAATTACTCTTAATTATTTTGTTTGTTTGTTAAATATGAGTTGTAAAACCAATTTACCACGTGCCTAAAAACCTTTCCAAGGAAATTGAGGAAGAAAGAAAAAAAGATGTTTGTACCTGTTTCTTCCAGCCATGCCGCTTTATATTTCCTTTGTTTGGTACTGAAAGCCAACCTTCAAGTCTTGATTCTGGTTTTAAAAAATGCATATTTAATAATTTTGTGTATTTATAATAATAAAGCAGAATAGCACAAAAGCAAACTACTACTAGAAAGGAAGATGTACTGCATGCAGTAATGGGCAATTACCTATTCAGCAAAGCAGAATAAAAAGCACAGCTAAATAAAATGAAGATATAAGCATTTAATTCATGCTGCATCACAAGCCAACATCTGATTACACAGTTACTGCACAATAAAAGTAAAGCTGATTTCCCTGATGCCAACATCTAACACTGTATGTAAATAGTTTGCAAAGAGCCAGGCAGGAAAAACTTTGCTTTGAAAATACATTACAGTTTAAATTAAGAGATTTTTAAATGTAAACATAATTTAACATTCAGAGGGGCTGTATGAAAATACTCAGCAGGAAGATGCAGGAAGTAAAACAAATCAGATCCACATTTTCCACAGGAAACAAAAAAGGGAGAGAGAGCACAAGAGCAAGCAAAGCTACATGGGTGTCCCATTACTCACAGAAGATAAGCATAGGAGATAATTAAATAAGGAATGCAGGAAGAATCAACTAGATATAAAGAATAAGAGACAAGTGTTTTACTCAAATTTTCAGTGAAAAATTCTCCAAAGAGAAATGTAATATCATATTTTCCCACCATGAAACTACTGAAATAATTTAGCATGATACAAAGAAGGGCCACAAGAAAATTAGCATTCTGCCTAATGTGGACTGTTGATTTAAAAAGCCCTTCCAGCTAACTGAGAGTGCTTTCTAAAATAGAAAATTATGAAGCCAGATAATAGCAGCATTGAAAACTTCAAAAACATTAAGTTAAAATTTTCTGAAACATTCTCCACAACTATTTATGTCGTAAGGAGCTAGTGGTTCCTTTTGTCCTTCAGGAATAACTCTATGTGAGGTGTATCCCAGCAAGCTCTGAAATGCACTCAAATGTATAAAAGTTATCGTTCATATGCTTTGCTATGTAGAATTACAATGAGACTGACAGCCTAGCAAGTCATTAAAATGGGGCATGTAAAAGCTCTTCCCACATTAGCCTTACAGCATACAGTATTTAGAAGTGGACTACACTTAGAAATATGGAATCGTTTCCTAACATTTCTCCACATGGAATAGATTCAAAATACTGGGGACCACTGAACTACTGAAGTCTACTGGAAGAAAAGCATGTTAGCAGAACTCATTCCAAAAAGAAAACTTCCCAGAAAAATGAAGGTAATTTGTACCTCCCTGCCTTCTCACATCTGCATAATAACTGTGGGGGCTGGGGGGTAGGGGTCTCCACCCTCCCATCCCTACCCCGCTACCCCAGACTCTCCTCAATTCTTGATACTCAGTAGCTTTGGAAAAGAAAACCTATTTCCTCCATGTCTACAGGCCTCACAGATAATGCTTACCTTGTTTTGAATACTTTGATTATTTTACATTAAGAGAAGATTCTTCCATTTTTAGAAATTATAGAAACATCCTAAAACTCAAGTTTCCATTGCAAAACAAAGTGATGAATTGCTAATAAAGAACAAAGTATGGATGACTGGAGTTCAAAAGGAATACAGGAAGGATGACTTGTTCAAAAAAAAAAGAAATATGCATCTGTTGAAATAGTGGCATTTGAAAATCTGGAAAGATCCAATGATGATGAATTTTAAAAGACACTTATAGGGACAGTAGGAATTTTTCTAGGTTGCCTTCTATTTCAGCATGTTCTGAAAACAATTTCAAAAGAAGTAGGAAGTAAATGAGGTATTTCAAATTAATCAGTTGACATTCTTTTCTGTCTCCTACAAATCCATTTTAGGGAGCAAATTCTGTTTGAATAAGAGATGATTTCTGAGCTGTGAATAACATCTTGCAGTTGAAAGTAACAGTTTCCAAACATACTCCTTTTCAACAAAACTTAGATTCGTCTGGAACCAAATGTACTCTTGAAAGGGTAGATGAGCTCTTTCATTCCAACCTTGCCACAAAGGTTCCTCTCAAGTAGTATTTATAGTGCAGTTTAATTTCCCTTGACGGAGTTAGATAGCACAACTGCAAATGCTCATCTGGCCATTTCACAAATATTTGATCCAGAAGAATAATATTTATGAGTGTTCTGATTAAGTAATTAAGAAAATATGGGCTATCTAGATTATGAAAAAGAATCTTCCATTCCTGTCTTTAAAAATAGGCTCAAAACTATTGCCTGCAACTTCCCTGTATTTTGGAAAGAATCCCAGAATCGATACCTCATATTTGCAATCCAGAAAATCCAAGATAGGCCTCAAAAATATCTGATCGCTAGCTGGATCTGAATAGGATATGAAGAAAGAATTCCATAAAGGCTATAGATCTAGTTCTCTCTGAATATATTTTAAACATAGATTTGCATTCTAAACATCTTCATGGCTAGTATCCACACTACCAGGATTCATAGGGATTCAGTATGGTAAGAGTTCTAACAGTAAGACTTCAATCACACAAGGCAACCATGACTGTACTGATTTATGAGACCTTTTGTTGTTCTGGAGCTAAGAAATATGGGTGCTTTCATGAACAGCAAAGCATCTCTTTCTAATGTTCAAGAATTCCTATTCCTAAGAGTCTTCCACAGCAACCAAAAACCTGGAGATACTACCTTGCTAACTCTTTCCAGTCTTCCAACTTGATTATTTCCTTCTTCAGACTGTCTTACTATAATTTCATGTGGATTTCACTAAAGATTTCTGACTGGAACTTGCTTTGGGGTTTATTCAGGTTTTTTCAGGCTACTTGCAGGTACTTCAGGAAGTCCTGTCTGAGTCCAATAAAACTGCCAGCTTAAATGCTCCACATTTATTATTCCATTGTATCTTTGCGCAAAACATGATTTACAACATATGCTGTAAAATATTATGTGCTGCAGTTAAACCTGTAGGACAGCTCAATTGCTTAAATGATCTTGCCAATCAGATGAAAAGAAGCAATTCACAACAGGTTAAGTGCCTTGTAACAATTAGGAAAAGAAAACCCTCAAGTTCCCGATTATGTTCTGTCTTGGCAAAGAATAATTCTGTTTACAATCATGCAAGTATAAAGACTCCCTAAGTCCAGCCAGGAGGAAGAGGCATTCCAAAGGCATCATTAAAAAGGAAATATCTCAGCTGTTTCAGCAAGGACTCTATTAACACTGGGGAAACCAACTGAGATGCTATCTGAATCAATAATCAGGAGTGAGAGTTACAAAACATGCCTAGAATTGAATACAAGGAAAAACCTTCATCCACATAATGATCTTTCCCATGTAAGTAAGCAAAAGCCTGAGAATAGCCTGGATCATCTATCCAAAGGGGCCAATCCCCACCTTGGGAGAGTGTAAGTTACCCTAGGAGCTACCAGAATCTGCGGGAGTATTCAGGTCAATGACAGACAGAAAACACCTCCAAGTGAAATGCAGCTGTAAAGTGTGCTACCATATGAGTTCTCTGTGTCTACCTCTAAATAGAGAAATTTTTTCCTTAAAATTTCATGAGTATGAAAATTCATTTTACCAATTTTTCTTCTCAGTTAAACCAAAGGCTGCCTATTGCCAGACTGCTACCATGGAATCATTCTTTTACACGTTTTTATTATTTTGTATCTTCTTTTTTTTCCCTGGTGATGTTTTTATTGTGACAGAAAAAATTAATAAATCATACTATAATTACTTATTATAAAATTCAACCATTTATTTGCTTAAAAGTTTTTAAGGAGTGTCTTTGCCTTAAGAACTGGTGCACCAGCTAGAGAATCCTATTGACTACTCCTCACATCCAGCTCTTAAACAAGATGCTATTCAAGGTGCTCTGAAGGAATGGGCAAGTTTGAGCTATGGAATTGATCGGAACTTGGCACACAGTTGAAGACAATCAACATCATATTACAAAGCTGTAGCAAATGAGCTGCTGTAATATGTCACCTTCTGTTTTGTAGACTACTTGGTTTGCAGGAAAGTAACTATGTGCTGGATAATTTCCTCTTTCTGTGGCATAGGCTATTTCTACTCTGAAGTCTGGCTTTTTTTTTTGTCTTTATAATTTTACTGCACTCCTTTTTTGCCCTCTGCTTGGCTCTTTGACAAGTGTGTGAAATCTGACTACACTAATGTCACTTAATCTCTTTTAATTACCAAATTGCTTCTTATTCACATTCTGATCAACCCAGAAATTCATTCAAAAAAAAAAAAAAAAAGGCAGCAAGTAGGGACATGATCTAAATCTAGAGAAGTCCTAATAATATGTATTAGAGGTCCTACCTGTATCACACAGTAAAACCAGCAGCACAACTGCAGTAAAAATCAGAGGCATGTGTAGAGAAAAGGGCAAAAAAAGAGAAGAGAAATGAAAGGCTAGCAAAAAAGAAATAGTTGAGGGATAACAAGCAGACACCTCACCCAAGAACACCGGAACTTCCAGTAACTGTGATGTTCTAATTAACAATGGAAATTAATAGCTGACTTGAAAAGATCTTGCACAGACTGAAATTTCTGCCTCAAAACTGAAGCAACAGGTCATGCAGCCAAAAGCCTGACTACACACATCTCCAGAGGTAAAACTGAAAATAACCTTCCTTAATGAGACAGACAAAGAAAGAGCTTTTTCCTACAGTCCTTCCAAGATCTGAGACACAGCAGGGTCATATCGACACACTACTGCCCTTAAGAAAAAAATAGGGAAGGTATCTATGCCTAGATGGAAGCATTTGTGTTTTCCATGTAATACACAGCAGCCATTAAATGAAAATGGATGAGATGGAAAGTGAAGAAGTTCAAAACTACTCTTTTGAGGAGAATAAATCTGGCCTGTTTTGTTGTAGAAAAAAACCCTGAAGCTCTCAATTTAAAACAGTTCAGAATTTTTCTACCAAATTACGAACCACAGTCTTCTTCAATTAGGAGACACTTAAAAACATAAGGCTTGATTCCAAATCGTAATTTGAGGTGAGGAAAAAACCACTTCAATAAGCAAAACCCTTTTTATTTCTTTTTTATCCCTGTTAAATGGAATACACTGAGAATGACTATGTAAGAGAAAAACTCCTGGAAAGTACTGATACTTCAGAAATACCAGAAGGAGCTCCTAGCAGGTGACAGCTCAAAAAAAATGTTCTTTAACCAATCTAATAGTTCTAAGAATCCAATGGAAGTTTGCCTTGAAGATGTTGTCAAAAGACAAAATCTTTACAAGATAGCAATTTACAGATCAAACTCCAGAGTGCAAAAGGCTTCTTGAACAAAATGGAAGTTGTGAAGGAAAAGACTATACCATTATCTGAACAAAAATCTATTCTAAAATGAAATTCATTAAAGCATTAACTAAAAATAAAGATCTAAAAATACACTAGGGGAAGACAGGAAACAAGAACAGACACAGAAAGGAGTAACTACATCAAAACATGTACTAAGACATGTACTAAGATAACCTACCTGAAATTTCAATCACTCTAAGACTCCTGGAAAAACTCTAGATTGTGGCAATTTGAGCAGCACGAAGTGCATTAACAGGAAAAGAGACATCTAAAATTATTCTATTTACTTTTATCTGACTACTCATCCACTAAAGTCATAAAATACCCAAAACAGTGTTCTGGTTTTGTATGTTTAAAAATATTTTTCTACAATAAAATTCAGACTTATCAAAAACTTACTAAAAATTTCACAACGAATTATAAAAATTACTTGACTATAGTAAAAAATATATACTATAGTAACCTAGCTATGATGTATGGAAATTGTCAAGCACACTTGATTACCACTGAACATTTTTTTTTCCTGTACTGAGAGATACAGAAGTGGATCTTGTGAAAGTAGTAACTGATTATACTTTTCAAACACAGGGGAAGGGGAGAGGTAAATAACTAATGAGTTTAACAGTGGGTCTCAAAGTACAGTGCCTGGTACTGACACATGGAAATGGCTGGCTACACTGTATTATTTGTTCTTATTTTAATCTGCTAAATCAGAGTACCATACAACCATAAATTCATTATGGAAATTCCTAAAATTATTTTTCACATCAGCAATTATTGCCAGTTGTCACAGAGCTGCTACATGACTGAGTAAGACAACACAAGATCAAGGCAATTTTGCATTCAAGATATAAAACACAATCTTGATGTTGTAGAAGTGTTGGCCCTGTCTTCTATTCACCAAATACTGCACATTGTATTCACTGTATTGGAAAAACAAGAGACGTAAAGATATTCTCTCCACAAACTTACATACAAACTATGCTAATGCCAAGCCGTACAGCGGGAAGTGTGATGTGAGAAAAAATTAAGACTGAAATATAAGCAACTAAGGTCTGAAATAAAAAAAAAACAAACAAACAAAGGAAGTGGAGATGTGATACAGAATTAGACAGCCAGAAGATTTTGAGAAGCAGTAATTGTTTGAAACAATACCTTCCAAAACTATGTGTATGCAACAGGGCCAAGTAGTTCAAATATGCTTTTCTCTTACCTGAAAGATTTCCATCTGTTGGAAGGCTGGCAACACTGGTAGAATCCATTCCTTGCTGGAGGTCCATAATTTTCCTTCGTAGTTGTTCTATGTCGCTCTCTTTACTATCCAGCTGCATCTGGAGTTCGTTCCTGTATGTAGATTCTTCTGCTAGTTGCTGTATTTATATACACACATGCATAGTTACTGTGTTACCAAAAATATGGCAGCCAAATATTTTAAAAACAAAGCTCATTACTATTTTTTTAAATACATGTAGGTACTTTTGATAGAATTGAAATAAACTATTACAGTAGAAGTTTTTGTTTAGCTTTGGAAGGAAAAAAGTTAAATATCAAAGATCCAGTGATGTATTCACGCACGAGACAGTCAGATTCATCTACTAAATTACCATTTGTTACGAAAAGGAGACCATCTACCAGTGAAATGAACTGACAGTTTCCTACCTGTTAGCATGTTAGATAGTATTCAGGCTTTTAATCTTTGTAATATTATTAGTAAGTTCCACAGTCAAGAATTTAGGTGAAATGAATGAGAACAAGCACAG
This sequence comes from Lycocorax pyrrhopterus obiensis, assembly GCA_014706295.1. NCBI lineage: Eukaryota > Metazoa > Chordata > Aves > Passeriformes > Paradisaeidae > Lycocorax > Lycocorax pyrrhopterus. The sequence goes on from JACSVZ010000002.1 coordinate 104,294,211, forward strand.
TTGTACACTTGACAAATTCTCTGCTTCACTAAACTCCTGTAGCCTAGAACACGTGAAAATGAATTTGTTTTCAAGTACATTAGGAGCTATAAATTTTTCCTTTGGAGATGATTCCACAATGTGATAAAAAAATTAAATTATTTTACCGCTTGCATTTCATTGAGCTCCTTTTGGTATTTCACTACCATTTGATTGAATTTCTCTTTTTCTTGGTTAAGTTCTAATTGGAGCTTTCGGTTTTCCTTCTCCTTCTTCCTCAAATCTTGCATGTTAGCTTTCTTTCTGTCTATTTTAAAATCTTTCCGATTCATTATCTCAGCCAGTTTGTTGACAGCCTGTTAAGAAAAAGGAGAACCAGTAAGAAAAATGATACATGCAGCATGTTTCACACAAAACTTCTCAGTTCCTCTAGTTACGGGATTTGATAAAAAAAACCCCTTTGCCAAAATAAATGGCCCTCACAATCAAAGTAATACTGAAAAGTCCACAGCATCAAAACTTATTCTTTCAACTGTAAATTTAACAATGCATAGTGTGTACATCATGGTTAATACAAACTTAATTTCAAAGGAACTAAGAGTTAGTTCACAAAAGCAATAAACCTGAAATACTTCTGCTAATGCAAAGTAATTATTGCTATTAAATTGAATACAAAGTCATACCTGTGTCTTCAGAGTTCTTTCAGTGCTTATGCTCTTCTCATAATGCATTCTAATATTATTGATTTCCTCCTCTTTTTTCATTTTGTAATCTGTTAAAATAATATTCAGCTTTGAGGTATTTTAGTACAAGGTAAATATTTTAAAACTTAATTACTTCTTTAAGTGCATCTTTTTTTCCATTCTGTTTTCCTGTTGTTTCCCTTTTTAAGCACAATACAGTTTGCAAAGACAAAGGTTACCAGTTTAACGCTACTGCAATGACAGAAAATTACCAAAAGGGTACATCAGAAAGGCACAAAGATGAAATACTAAAGCCAATATCAAGCCCAAAATAATATGGAAGATTAACAGCAATGTCTTCTTCCACTTCCCATTTCTCCATGTATGCTTCAAATTCAATCGTGCTTCAGAACAGATCAATTAAAACTCCACACACAACATACCTTCTTCTTGTTTCTTAAATTTTTCACTGATCTCTGTGTTTTCCTTTGTTATTAAATCAACATCTTTGGTTAAAGTGTTAATAGTTTCTTCCAGCTACATGAAAAGAAACACATTTTAAAATAAAGAACTTGACATAAATTCTAAAAATATTTATAATACTATTATTTTAAATACTCTTAATTCTCTAACAACCATTTACTTAGAATGCCTTCTACCTATGTGAACTTTTAAAAAATGCTACTATTTTTCTGTGCTGTTTTGATTTACCAGAAGGCTCAAAATACACCAGTCCCAGAAAACAACAACAAAAAAAATCATTGCAGAACTGACAACACTGTAGTATATAATTAAAAATCAACTTAAGCAAGTTAGATTGTCAGTTATGGAATGTGGAAATTTTCAATTAATTTGTTGTATTTTGGAAAAACTAATATCTAGAGGCCTGATACCTTGAATCCAGACAGAAAAGTAGCTGACAAATGCTAGAACAACAGCATTAAAGGCTAGAGTAGATACAAGGCTTTTACTGCTAAATAATTGTCATAAACCATGAAAATCAGGATAAAAATAAAACTAAATTTAGTCTAAGATAACGCAGACATAGGTAAATATGTACAGAGATTGAAAAAAAAAGAAAAAAGTTGGAAAGGAAAACCACAACACTTTGACTATGTGAGTATGTTCACTGCCATAGCCAGGATCATTTAACAAATCTGTATGAAAAACCAGACATAACTGTATTCCTGAATAAGGTTTTTGTTTGAAGCCTACACAAATGATTGTGTATCAAGCTGTCTGACAAAATTATCAGAATATACGAAACCAAAAAAGATATTGGCAAGAAGGTATTCCTTTGATGCCACAGAGATAGTCTTCTAAATGCTGCTTAAGAAATGGTGATATTCTGGAGATCTCAAACTTATAAAAGCAAATTCATGAAACAAACACTATTTGCACTGTCTTTACACAGGGATGGAATATCCATGGTAGCACTAATAGAAAGCTTTGAGCAACTGAGCCAAGTTCAGTTACACCTGGAATTTTACACCCCCAGGATTTTTAAGAAAACATGCATAGCTGATGCTAAATGGGAAAAAACAACAATGATAAAATAACTGTGCTACATATGGCTTGCTATTTGAGACTTCTCAGTTAAATACATTTATCAAGCTCATGCTAACACCCAAAAGTTACTCTAAAAAGCGTTGAAAATTACAGTTTGAGGTTTGTGTTGTGGATTTTTGTGACTCTCAAGTGGGCTTGGTTTTTTTTAAAGACTAAGTTACTTTGCAATAAGAGTCTCTAATACACTGCTCCACAAATTTACAAGATTTCAGTAATACACTTGGCAATGACAAGAAGTAAATACAAAAAGCTTAATAACTGAATTATAGACATTCACTTGATTTTCATTCTGGCTCCACCTCAGATTAATGAATTCTATTTTTTAGGGAGGTCACATGATGAAATTGTTTAAGGTTCCAAGTGAACCCAAAACTTAAGATACTTAATTAATTATGACTTACGATCACAACAAGACTTTATAAATTAAAGCTATGAATTTCTGTTTCCTGTTGGAAGGGATTTATATAGGTATTGGTAACAGTTAATTTACCCTTCTTATGATGATGTCCTTATCAGTCAATTCTTGCCTGTGCCTTGATGCAGCTTTTTTGCTTTCCTGATTCAGTTCATAATACTGTTCTTCAGCGAGCACCCGTGCCAACCGTTCCGACTCAGCTTTGGTTTCAGCTAAATCCAGCTGGGTAGCGAGTGCTTCTCTGTAAAAAGGACATTAAGATGCCTATGCAAAACATTCCAAATTCTCATTAAGACTATCAAACCCAAATTATACCACTCAGCTAATGGTCATTATCTTAGTTTCTTAAGAAAAGCAAGAGTTACAAGTGTACAGAATGCAGTTTTGTATCTTTTGATGGTCCACACAAGCTACAGCAGCAAGCTTACTATGACTTCATTAACATTTCAATCATCCATGGAACACCAAGATGTATTCTCCTCCCTCTGAGGAACAGAAAATAAAATTGAATTACACGTACAGAGCGGTCCACCAAAAGATACTTAACCCACATTTGCCCATTATCACAATTCCTGTAGTTATATCCAAGTGAGAAACGTTTATGATGAACATAAGATTGCAGAGCATAGGGAGGGAATAGAATACAGAGAATCTATAAAAAGAAGTAAGAAAAGAAATAATTAACCCCAAGAAGAATAAGGGAAGTCTTGGCTACCTTCTCCTCCCTCCCCATGCCTTTATGTTGGTTACCACTTCTGAACAACTTTGCAGAGACACATGTATTTTCCTCCTACACCATATTTATTAGCACAATATCTTTGCTTTCTCCCTTTCTTAGCCCACCAAAATGCTGTACAAAATGAACACTGTACATAACCTCCATTTTCCAATGCTGATGCTCAAGCAAAACAAGAGACACAGACTTTAGGAAAAACTGTACTTCAAGCAGAAGGCTACAGTCTCCTTCTTCAGCTTATGAAATAAATTAAGAAATTGGAAAAACTTTAAAAAGCTTAAAAATTTTTTCTTATTTAATAGCTTAGAAAATAGTACATCACAATTAATGGTTGTTAAAACAACTATTTTTGCTGCAATCAGAAGTATACTAAATTTCAAATTCAAAGACTTTTCGTCACCTTTTTCTCAAATTATTTTACTGACTATAGAAATACATTAAGTAATTATCGAAATATATTAAGTAATTATCAGGATAATATAATCAAATGAAAGCAGTTGGTAAGTGATATGATTACCACAAATTGGAATGTTTTTTCAAATTTTTGAATCTTACTAAATTCTCAGAGAAGTCATTATTCTTCTTACAGACATTACAATGTCCAAAGCAAATATGAATAACCGTATTTGGCTCTGTGAGTCAGTATAGGTAACATCCTATGTATTTGCCATTTACAAGGTGTTACAGAACACTTTTGAGGCCTTTTTCTGAAGGAATTAAAACATCTTAAATCTGATTCAAAGTATTCATGACTGAGACAATATTCCATGGAAAAACTTAGGTGTATGTGAGAAACATAATGGGCATACTTTTCATTTTGCAACTCCTGCATTTTTCTTTGTGTTTCTTTATTCTTTTCATCAATCTCCTCTTTCAGTTCCTTAACCTGAGTTTTGTAAAGTGTCTGTAAAAGAAAGCATAAAAAAAAAGAATCAGTACTCAAATTCCATACTGAAATTCTTCCTTGTTTTCAGACTAGGTAGTTTGAATTTGTCAAACCCCAACACATGCCAATACTGCCATTACTGCCTCTCCCTGATGCTTCTTTCCAGTTTCAGCTGGGTAGGGAACTGATACGACCAAATTACTTTTCAATTTTCTAATCTGTTTTCCTACACAGCTGCACAAATACACCTGCTGCAAAAGAGAAACTAGGCACTGTGACACAGCAGAGCAGGTCTCCTGGACACAAGAGGACAAAACTGGATCCTCTTGAAGCATCAGTGTCTCAAAATGTTTGTCCAACAAGCCTAACACCATTCCGTGCTTTCACCTGTTGCATTCTCTTTGTGCCCATGTATCTTTTCTCTTAGAATCTTAAGTTTTTTCCGTACAAACTTTCTCTTAATAAGTCATCCAGATGAAGCCTGATTTATGTGAATGAATTCTGTGAATTACTTCTGGTTTTAATTACTACACTGTTATTAACACCACCTGTAATTCTGAAAGTTAAAATTTGATCTTCTACAGTAAACTATTTTTGCTAAATAGTCAGACTGAATTATGAATGTCTTATTTAAACTACAAGTTAGTGAAAAAGGAAAAAACTGAGAAACACAATGCTCTGCATCTTCTTATTAGCAGTATGTCATGGAAAAATGCACAAAAAGCCCCTGTAATAGATAATGAAATGACAATCATATGCAGTTTAGTAAACAAAAAAAAATTCATTGCCTCTCCCAGGAAAAACCAAATTTAAAAGTATTTCCCAAAGTGAAATGAGTCTGTTCATATTCACAAATGTATTTGAAGTTCAGGTGTTACAGAGAATCTCATGCCATTGTTTCTTTTCACAAGAGACGAAACAGATCAAACTACATCTAATGAAATACACATTTTGGCTACCTGGAGTACCCAGAAAGGTTCTTCAGGGATTCAGGTGAAGAGAAGGTATCTTTTTAGAAACAGGAATACATGCAGAATGCTACTGAATCTATGGTTCTTAAACGTATGTATGGTAGAGCAATAGCATGGAATATTTTCTAGTAAGTTTGGAGATTTTGAACTCTCTACAAAGTCTGCAATTATATCAGAAAAATATCTCTTTTCCAACACCAAGATAGAAACAATTCTGATGAATAATTCAGGTAAGAGTTACTCAATGCAACATAAGTTTTGATAAACAACAAAGCAACATTTTAGATACACCCTCTAATGTTGTCTAATATTTTGTTCCTTATTTGTATTTCAAGCAGGATTTTTTGAATTGCTGATTGATGCCAGGCTGTTACTTACATTAAAACAATTTTAGCTTCAAATATTCACTGTTAAATGATTTTATGTCAAAATGTAGCAAACACAATTCCTTACAAGTCTTACCGAAAAATACTGCTCAGCTTCAAGCTGATCCTGAAGCTCACGCATCTGACCTTCATTTCCTCTGTACTGTCTTTGAAGGAATAAAAAAGGGAAACATTTTAAAAGTCAGGTACTAACAAAAGACAAAGACAATTTCTAACCAGAACAGCATCCTATGACGATCTTCCATTTGCATAAATATTATTTCACACAGAGCAACAGTTTGCTGCATCTTAAAATTCAGATTTAATACCGTTTTTATTCTAAAATGATGATCGTTTCAGTATATAATTTAGAAGCCAAGAACTCTAAATGGAGAAACATTAAGTCAGCCGAAGGAATATATCATAAAAGTCTAATTAATGAAAAATGTCTTCATTTTAAGTCAGTTTAAGAAACATTAAGAAAATGAATCAGGCAATTAACGGGAACTACTGACTCCCGTGTACTAAAAGTCCCGTATTATTTAGTAAGTAGCGTTGGAGTCAATCCATAAAGAAGGCACTCAAATAAAAGAGGCATATATATATACACACATATGTGTGTGTGTGCCTTAACATAGAATGGTGAGCCAATAACTGCTCTGAATCATAGCTCATAACAAAAATATTCCAACACTGAAGGCTACATAGAAACCATAACATGCAGCTACATAGGAATCATAACATGAAGCTAAAAATACTCTTTTAGTTTAGGAAAAAATGCCTATGCACCAGAGAACTTTATTCACTAGCAGGAACAGGCAAAATAGTACATGTAAAATTAAGCAATTTTTTCCATTTTACTTCAGGTTTTTACTTACTTTGCAAGTTGAGCCAACTCAAATTCCAGTAATCTCTTTGCTTCCAACAATGTATTGATTTCCTGTTTCAGCTGCTTCTCAGAACCCTTCAAGTTATCAGCTTCAAAAGCTTGTGCCTTTAATTCATTCTGTGCCATTATTCGCTTATTTGTCTCTTGCTCTAGCTTAAGTGTCAGATTCTTTACCTAAATGAGAAATATTTCAATTTAGGAGCCTTTGCTAAATAACCAATTGCATGTGGCTGGAGAGGTTTCATATATGGATTATTTTATATTAAACACCACTGACTAGATGCAACACCATGTACCATATGTCAAAACATTCCTGAATCTCCAAACACTTCAGAGCAATAATCTCACACAAAGCTGCTGCCCTTACAGAACCTATGCCTATGATGCTGCAGGACGATAAAGCTTTCCCATTTTTAGTTTATTTCAAAATCCCCGATTTGTTTTAACTTATCTGAAAGACAACAGTTGAAGAAATCCAAGTTGTCTGCAAACCTCTCCATGGATTTCAGATCTTAAAAACCTCTCACCCTAGAAAAAAATTGCAGCTTACCAACCACATAAAAACTAATTTACATGAGTTGTGACCCCCAAGAGAGGTGTTATAAACTTCATTCCCACTGTCCTGTAAAGAAAATGTAAGGATAAAGCTATTTGTCTTAGGACCTAATTTTCACACTCAATATTCTACTTGCATTTCCTTGAACAAAAGGAAAGAATCCAAACTAGACAACACAAACAGATCTGTAAATCATCCACATCAATCAGACTGCACAGTCAAATTCACAAGCAAATTTTTTCTTTACAAAAAAATGAGAACACAAAAACGTGTTATATTGAATTGAGGTTCAAATATGTAAGGCATGTAAGAGTTTAGAAACAAGCAGAAATTACCTAAACCTACTTATGCCAACAACTATCCTCAATTCTGCTGAGAGGTGTATTATATAAGGAGCTCAGTGTAAGTTAATTTAATTTTCTATTTCTCAGTGCAACTCTAGTTTCTTATTTATATAGAAAATTATTAGTGATGAACATTTTGCTTACTTCATCTTCCAGTCTCTCCTTTTGCTGAAGAAGATGTTCCAGTTTCTGCTGAGATTGCTTCAGGTCGAAGTCCAACATGGAACACTGTTTTTCAGCTTGAACTATTCGATTTTCTGCCTTTTCTCTTGCTGCCCGTTCTTCTCTTATCTTTTTTTCCATTTCTAAAAAAGATTAAGGAAAGAAAAACAACAAAAATGAATACGGAGCATCTGCAAGCATGCTTTCGTAAAAACAGTCTTAAATATCCTAATATTTTTCAGACCCTTTTCTTCAGCTCTCTAAGCTCTTCTGCTGTTTGATCAACTGATTACCCAGTAAAAAGATCCTGGCATTATTACAAGGAACACTAAAAAAGAAATATAATTCCAATCAGCATTCAAAGCACTGGAATATTATGACAACTGAAAGATAAATAGTGAAAGAAATAAAAAACGCAGATTTTTGAAGTAATCATTATGAAGTAAGGCAAAGTTTCATTTCCATGATTGGATAGTAGCAAAAGAAAAAAACACTACCAGTTATTTAACTCTAAAAACCACATTTAGGTACCAATGACCTTCACAGAGAATACCTGACATATTCAATTATGAGATCAAGACACACCTTTGATTCACGTATATACATCTATAAAAGAAACTTCTCCCTTCACTTCAGACAAACCTAATACAACTGTGGTATTTTTAATGCAGTTACACAGGAATGAATGCTCTAAGACATCTCTCTTGATAATGCATTCCCATCAATCTCGTTTAGCATCAGCCAGAATTTCAAGATTCAATAGCATTTTAGAAGCCAAGGAAGGCTTTGAAGTAAGGTATGCAAAGCATCAAGAAACAATACAACTTTTATGAAATAGCATGTCAGGGAAAATAATTTAAAATGTGTAGTTTCCATGTTTTAAGATTTCAATATGCATTTTCTTTACACAAGGGATCAAACACTTGTGCAAGAGTACTATGTTGTAAGACAATGTGCATTAAAATACTGTGATCAAGACACGTTTTATTATGTATTTACCTGGAACTTGCAGGAAACACTTACCACACATCGCAACTGATCTTGCCTCCTCTATTGACTGGTGTTTGTCAGTTAACCGCGCTTTAGTCACTTTGTGCTCATTGACTTCCTGTTCTAACCGGTCTTGTAAGGATTTCAGCTTGTAGTTCAAATCTATCTCTAAATTATTCTTTTCCTAAAGATAACGAAAAAGTTACCAGATTTAAAGATTCTGAGGGAATCACACTTTTATTCCCTTTTTTAGTATTAACTTTTTGTTATCAAGAGATTATCAGTGTTATTTTCCATGCTTAGTAAAGAACAGTAACAGATCAAAACTGTACTCAGTGTTCTGGAAAAAAATTTAATTAACTTTTTTTTAGTAGCCTATAAATTTCTAAGATAATGAAAACTTCTCAGTTTGAATAATCAGTAGTCACCTAAATTGGAAACATACAACTAATGAACTGACATCTTAGAGCACAGAGGAATCTGAATTATTGTTACCTGGATGCAATCATGTAATTTCATTGCTAGGATTGCCAGGCATTAACAGTAATTCATCAAACAAGCACTGGAGATGTGCTTTGAGAGATGTGGACTTGCCTTTGAAAGGCTCCTTCACATAACAACAACTTAGAATTGCTTTCCTCTTGTCTCACGGGCAGTCATATCTCTGGTTTATTTGCCTAGACCACACAGCACTGCAAGTCTTAACCTGACCTCACTAGAGAGAGTTAACTCTGCAGTTTGTCTGGAGAAAGGGTGCAGTATTTCCTTTTACTCTTCTTGTTTCTCCATCATATGGAGGAGATCAGAGACGTTAGGGGGACATTCTCAGAAGGAAGGACAGAAAAAAATTCCGCACCAAAGGCGAGCAAAAGGCCTGCCTGGCACTGATCCAGTCAAGTTAAAATCCAGTAAAGGCAGAAAAAAAATTCTTATTTTTAAAAAGTTCATCGATTTTCAGAGGCAAGTCTTAGCAGTCATAGTTAGGCAGGCTGAAAAAAATTCCCTGCTACTGGCAGTAGGACTGGATCCTTGAATCAGTGATACTGATTGACAAACACAATTTTTATGCCCAATGCTACAAGTAAGAACTACCCAAGGACTTGTGAGACCATCCTGATGAGACTGTAAACTACAAGTACTTAGTTAATAATCTAAACACAAGACTGATTTAGAACAATAAATAATATTTGAAAACATAGTCAAAAGCTGGCAAAGAAAATCAGCCTCAACATCATTTCGCCATACCTTTTCTGAATGACTAAACATATCCTGTGCTTGTTTTCTTTCCACTTCCACTCTTTCAAGATTGTTTTTAATGTTTTTTACTTCTTCTTGTAAAGTTGTAATCCGAACTGCCACAAAAAATTAAATACCACTCAATATTAGTTACTTCACTTAGATCAATTGGCTTTGCAACTTTTAGTGATTTCTATTTGAAATACTTCAAATTTTTCAGCCATGCAAAGGCCATACATTGTAGAGGAAACTGACCTTTTTAGACAGTCTTTATGCACATCATCAGTAACAATTCACAAAAACCAATCACGCAGAAATGGTTCCTGCCTTCCATCACTTCCAATATCTAATATTCAAAATTGCTTTCATTAACCCAAGCTCTGCTATGCCACGGAACAAGCACCTTTCCTGACGCTAACTTCACTAATGTGTAGATAAGGCACATTATACAGAACATCAGTCTCAAACGGATCTGTGTGTACTAACACAACATGCATTCACCTAACTGACTCAAACCATGGGGAAGTCAGGCACTGGAAAGGGCTCCCCATGGAAGTGGTGGAATCACCACGTCGAAAGTGTTCAAAGGATGTATAAATGTGGTACTTGGGGACATGCTCTAGTGGTGGGTGTGGCAGTTCTGGGTTAATAGTTGGACTCAATGATCTTAGGGGTCTTTTCCAACTGAAACCATCCTGTATGATCTTAAGCACTATGACATGGAAAAAAGAACTATTCCTCAAACCCCACAGCATCTATCCTTGTGTGGCATAAGACTTCATATGAAATACTAAGTAGAATCACTTGGTTTGGAAGAGACCTCTGAAAACCATCTAGGTCCAACCTCCCTGCCACATGCAGGGACACCGCTCACTAGACCACATTGCTCAAAGACCCATCCAACCCAGCCTGAAACACTTGCAGGGACAAGGCAACAACAGTTTCTCTGGGCAACCTGTCCCAGGGTCTCACTATCCTTATCGTCAAAAATTTCTTCCTATATCTAATGTAAATCTACTCTCTTTCAATTCAAAACCATTGCCTCTTGTCCTGTCACTACAGGCCCTGGTAAAAAGTCTCTGTCTTATAAGTTCCCTTTTAGTAGGGAAAGGAGAGTCCTCATCAAAAGCCTGCACCTCATGGAAACTCAATACTGCAGACAGATGGTTCAAAATGGCAAGTTAAGAGTCAGGGTCCATTAGCACAGGCACAGTTGTGAACTAATGCATCTGAATAGTTCCTAGTATGAAGAATCAGTACAGATAGCAAAAAGTTTCAAGCATCCTGAAAAAAGGGATTCCACATCTGCATCCCTCATTGTGCTCTTAACCTTGCTTATAAAGTAATGTTGAATCAACATAAAAGAAAAATGCGATTTAATAAATAAACAGCTTTCTCCACAAATGAAAGAAGAGAAAATGCAGGATATATCAACTTGGCTACTGCACAAGGCAGTAAGACAGGCTGCATCTTCTCTAGCACTGTGTCAGCTCTTCATACTTTTGCACCACTGGACTCAGACTTTTAGTCAGGGCAGCCCCAGACTCACAATCAGTGTTTGACACTCCTTGATTTCGGTATTCTCTTTCCCTCCCAAGAGCTGTTCAACATGATCAGGAAGCTGGATCCAATCTTCGGAAATTGTTCAGTCACACTTTGCTTGCAGGTTGGCTTTTCTCCCATTACCAAACTGTACTTCACTTAAGTAGGGTTATCACAACTTTTTTTGGTAAAGTATAAATTCAGAATAATTACCCTGTAGTTCTCCAATCATTTCAGATCCATGACTTCTGTCCCTTCGTTCTGACTCCAAAGCTGCTTGTAACTGGTAATAATCTTTCTCCACCTGCAGTTTTGTGCTTTCCAGAACTCTGCACCTTTCCTGCAGTTCCCTGTTCAGTGATTCAACCTGACTTAAGGACTTGCTCATTTCCGTGTTACCCTTTCTCAGTCTTGCAGCTGTGTCAGATTCTGTCCTCAGCAAATCATTTGCTTCTTCTAGCTGTTAAAATAAACCAGACAAGATTTTCAAATATAAAGATCATGGAACCAGTTTTGATACATTTAAATGCTCAAATATAAGAAATAATGAAGACAAGGAAAACAAACAACATACTTGTTTTTGTAACTGTGTTATCTTCTCATTTGAAATTTGTGAATGCTGGCTGATTTTTTTCAAGTCTTCCATCTGATCTTTTAGTGTGGACACTAAAGAAAAATTGCACCATTAATACAGCATACTAAAAAACCCTTAGGGTTTTGTTCTTGTTTTTTTACACAAACATGCTCAAAATTTTTTTTTGCATTAATAGATCTTCTGTTGACTTTTTGCTTCTTATATATATTTTCATGTCAAATTTTGTGCTTGCAGACCAACAATGCACAGCGCAGAGAACAGAACAAAAAAATTGTGTTCAAATAAAAATAAACTCAAAATCTGTGTTCATTATTTGAAAAGATCCCTTTTCTTTAAAGCTGCATAGCACTTAAGATACTATGATACTAAACTGTTCTCCAAAACACATCATATACCTCATCAGTGCCAACGTTTGGACAATATTGCATACCTTCATTTTCCGCATTACGTCTTTTTTCATTCTCTTGCTCAAATTTTCTTTGGTACTCATTTATCTTGTGTTGTAATACCATCTTTTCCTTCTCAATCTGAGACACTGTTGTTTCCAAGTTCTTTCGTTGATTTCCCTAAAATTCAAAGAATTGGTATTTTATAGTTACATTTGAAGGAATGATCCCTAAACCAGTATCTCTGCAACTAATTAAACAAGGAAACTGATGCATTGCTTCCAATGAATGAATTTCTGGCTTCCTTGGAAAGGTTTACAGAAAAGATAGCTTTTATAACTTCTACGTGACAAATTTATACAATTACTAGAAAAATTATTGTTAGTACGATTATATCTAAAGTAACTACTAAAATTATTATCAAGAGACAAGAGAAGGACTCAATAGAAAATAAGCTGTATTTTTGTAGTAATTGATTTTGATAAACTCCAGAAAAATTGCAATGAGCAAGACTAAGCAAAATATTTAGCAGAGTAAACAGAAATCAGTATGACTCAAGTATGACTCACAGAAAGAAAAGTTTTTGAAAATGTGTACACATAAAAATATAATCTCCCAATGCTATGTATTGAAACATGACAGTTAGGTCTCAAACTTGAACACAGAACAATTTTTTTAGTCACAGAAAAATTATCTTAGAATCATAAAAGTACTGTTCCTAACTCCACTCTACCCAATTAAGGCAACTTCAGCGAGGAAAAAAATTACCTCTTCATCCAGTTCTTTCATTATCTTGTCTAGCTTTATGTTTGAAGATCTAAAAATAAGAGAAGATCATTTAATAGATACATTATATATACCGTTTTTCTAGTGAAATGATTTGTGACTATTACTAAAGTGAACATTTATATTTTGACTAATGTTATTTTGTAATGGACATTTAAAACTGAAGAAGACAATCAATCACTGCAAACAACTTGTAAAATGCAAAATGTATTTATCAGCTTTGCTGCAGATTAAATATGCAAAACTTTAGGTACCACACTTTATCCCTTAATCTGCAAAAAACAGCGTATGTACACAACACGTTATCCTTAAGATTAGAATACCCCAGTAAGCTGCTAAAACTTCCTCTAGTTGTGACTTCCAAATATCTACAATAGTTCATCAATTCCACAGCAGACAGCTCCCTACTACAGATAAAGTTATATGAATAATATTATTTGGAAGTCTCTCTGTTGAAGCAATGTATTAGAACACTGGACCACAGAGAGAGTGAGGCAAAACGCACAGTAAAACCTCATTTAACTGGCAATAACACTAACACATGCATTGCATTTTTGGAGGCAGCTATCCCTCTTCAAAGAGGCAACAAAAAGGACCCAGACAAGGCTACCTGGCAGGTACAAAAAGAGGCAGTTACAATAGTTAGCACTATCTCCTGTCTACTAACTCTGCAGTGAATGGTATGACATACCAGAAGACACAGCTGTGCTCTCACAACTTCAGCAGTACTGCAGGAAGACCGCTACTGAATATCCCTCAAGAATGTATGTTGGGCTTGTGGACAGCAATCAGAACGTGCCAACAGTGCAGCAGTGTCACACAGCCTAAGTTCCCACCAGACCACTTTGGTTACCAGTTTACACCTAAGGAGCTTGTACAGCCACACACTATGGTTCTAATTCACAAGTCTAAATTCTTCCTGTATCCTATACCTAGTGTTGCCTCCTGGTATTATTTAACCCTTCAGGAAAAGGCTTCAAAAGGAGAAGCTAACTGAAGGGGAATTTAGTTTGCATGACTCTGAGTAAAAATGCCTGATTATCAGAAAAGAATAATCTCAACTGTTTGTTCATAAGTGTAGCTGCAAGAAAAATGCAAATTCTCACATAGCTGCTTCTTCAACATGGTAGAAACAGGACTTTAGAAAGCAAATAGTTGTTCTTAGATGTCAGCCATAGAAAAAAAAGTGGTTTTCCAACAAGTACCCTGTATTTAGAAAACAGCTAATTAATTTTAATAACCTAATAAAAGCCATATATACAGAATCTCACATTTTCAAAGAAATCAGCATGATGAGTGTGTACCTCAGTCCAATAAAACGTCTGAATACAGAGATATCAGGTAAACACTTAAGTGTTCAGAAAGAACATGTGTTACATGGGTGTCAATGAAAAAAAAATATTTTCTTTATAATATACTCAAGAAAATTTTAGAATTACTTAAAGCTGTGCCTGGAACTCCCTTAGAGAACTACAATAGTATTCTTAGTGTTATCTTGGTAATCCCTAAAGCAGTAAAACAAAACTGAAGTGTTAGATACATTTAAATTATGTAAACAATTAAAGTTCAAAGTCCCACCTGCACTTTTGCTCCATTTCATCTTTCAGCTGCATTTCATTATGTAGCTGTTCTTCTAACTCATAGATCATCTTCTGCATATTTTCCAGCTTTAAGTATATATTTGTACATGAAAGAACATGCGTTAAATTTAGAAACTTTAAAGTACTTAATAATATTCAGTTCTGCTTACATTGTATCACAGCTTACTTTCTTCTACCAAAATAAGACATTTTACCTTATTAAAGTGTGATGCATGTCCCTCCCTCCCTGCCCCAAAATTTAATTACAAGAAATAACACAATTTTTTTCATTTGCATGCACATGAAATTTTAGGGTATCTTCAAAATTTACAGGGCTAAGCTAAATCATTAATCCCCCTTGTTTTACATTTCTTCAGAATCTGACTAAAGATATTACTACAAAGATATAAGAAAGCACTTTCGTTAGTCTTAAAGTTTCTTCTAGCATGAACCACCACATGTATTTTGCAATGCATCTTCAAGCTCCCAACAAGTTCAGGAAGCAGAACCAGGCCTGTCAGGCAATGGGGAGAAAGTGCTCTTACCATCTCTTTACCCAGAGATCATTTTTACAGCTAGAACTGTACTAAGGTTTGAAAAATATTAACAAACTTCAGATGTTAATATAGCACATTACTGCATAGCATGTACTGTTTGCCAGCAAGATAAACTCAGAAATTCATTCTTTTCATGTAGCCTCAAAATATCTACTTTCTACTGCCTAGATATCTAGGCACAATAATCCTATTCCAACATCAAAATCCTCAGATGGTGTCAGCTTTGAGGCAGCTCATTAAGTCAGCCTTGTGTTGATTCATTCACCTTTCTACTGATATTGTCAGGATTTCAGCCTATTTAGTTTTTCCA
The DNA here is from genome assembly GCA_014706295.1 of Lycocorax pyrrhopterus obiensis. Classification (NCBI taxonomy): domain Eukaryota; kingdom Metazoa; phylum Chordata; class Aves; order Passeriformes; family Paradisaeidae; genus Lycocorax; species Lycocorax pyrrhopterus. The sequence continues at coordinate 104,309,748 of JACSVZ010000002.1, forward strand.
CATTTCCCTCAATTGCTCTTGGAATGGCATAGAGAAGCACTACATTCCTAATCTAGACTCTCTTCAAAGCAACATATTCAAGTGGTTCTGATCCTTTACTTTCTTGTTTCCTGTTTTAACTCCAAAATCTCAAGAAAATTCAAAAAATTAGACATTTCAGCACTTAACAGAGCAGCTCTGGAAAACAAATTACTGGTGTGACATAGAACATAACACTATGTGGATAAGACAATGGTTGTAGTTAAAAACAAGGGAAGGCCTCAATCTAAACTTCAAGGAAAAAGGAAGGAGCAGTACACAAAGCATTTCTCTCTGGTATGAACCACTGAGAAATAAAGCAAGAAGCAAGACTATTTACATGCTCTCACTTTAATAAGAAAGGACCACAGCAAACACCCCATAGCAGGATAATGAAGTTTCAATGTAATTGCTCTTTCATTTCTTTTTACTCATGTTATAGCCCTTCCAGACAGGGTGCACAGAGGAACTAAATGGGATAGATGAGAAACAGGTCTAAAAAGACATCTGGCAACTGAAGCATTTCTGTACTGACTCCTACCAGCTTGGACTGCTCTCGCATCCTCTTGCGTCTCTGTCTCTGCATGTTCTCACATCAGGCTGTACCCCAGGGGACCCATCTGAGCTTGCTGAGCACTCTAATTATATCAGTAGAGACAACAGGCTTCCGGACAAAGTTCTGCACAATCTGCTATCAATAGACTAAAGAATACCTCAAGAAAATCCTGAGTTACAATTAGCTCAGTATAAAAGCACTCCTTTAAGTTTTAGTTCGTTCTTGGTTTCCATTTTGAGTAGGAAGCAGGGGAGGAAAGGACCACAGAAAAGCCTGTCTGCAGCAGAGAAGTCAAGAAAAATCCCTCTGGAGCTGTCATACTTTTTTCTTAATCACTACAGCATAGTGAGTCTGGTTCTGTACCCTGAGCAATGAAGCAAACTTAAGATCCAGTGCAAAAGAATCTGTTAATCTCCTTTTTCTGAAAATCTAAATGTTTACAGGTGGTTATGGCAGCACTAAACCAAAGTAAGCAATCAGATCTTCAAAGAGGTTTGATACTCAGTAAAAGGACATCGAATTCCATTTTTGCACAACCTCATGGCCTAATTCTGTGAAGTTTTACACACTTGTAAAACAATTAATTTCTTGGAAATTTGTGGCACTCATGTCTCTCCCAGAAGACATTCAGTATGTCAAAATGCAGAGAGACCAGGTAACGTCTTGTGTTATATTTTCAGAACTAATTAATTTGCTAACCGTGTGTCAACATTACCGTTTTCATTGCAGCATGTAATGAAAGAAAAACAGCTGAGAAAGAACTGTGGGGTAAAAATACCTTGTAGTAAAGACTCAACATTTATTTAAACCTTCCTACACTTAAATTGTTCCAGAACTTCACCTCCCAAACCTGCTAAAATCACAAGACATACAAATATGTCTGACAACATGGACAGGACTATTGAGAGTTCTTTAACTACAGACTGAGTAGTATTCCACTGAGTGCGCCAAGTCCATTCAGTAACTCACTTCAATGTCAACCAAAAGCCAGCACACAGTTTTAAGTACTTTCAAATATTTGAAAGTCTGGCTCTGGTTTTAAATTTTACTATATCAACAGCCAAATGCTTATCAGGAAAAGAAAATACGTCAAACACATCAATACACATAAAGAATCAAGACATTTCAACAAATAAATTCAGTTGCCCAATAAAGGGCACAATCAGTTCCCCTGCCCTGTACAAATTTTCTCTGGGTAGTGCCATGTGTCATTAAATCTTTATTGCCAGTTTAAGAGAAAAGGGAACACAAATCAATATCTTTTTGACTCTCAACAGAAAACAGAAAAATATACTAACAAAGTAGATCATAGTCAAAGCCAAGATTTCTTTTAGAGCTAATTATCAATTTTTGGACCATGTTTTCTTCTGGAAAGAATGTAATTTGTAGAATATCAAACCATTCTCAGGGAATAGCTTGACTTATATCAGAACTTACATGGAATCCAAGCGTTCAACCAAGTCTCAAATACCTTAGCATATCTTCCTGGAAACCTGACTGCCAAGATGCTTGGGAATGAGTATTCCCAAGAAAGAATTCCTGAACATTTCTTGCTAGGTGAACTGCTCTAGAAATGCAGATCCTCAGTGCCCCAACTCCCAGCAGATCGTGGGGAAGGCTTGCAAAGGAGCAGAATGCCCAAGCTTGGTACATTATCTTCCACCTCCCACTTAGTTCACTGGAAGTCCAGACTCCATGGTTGCCACAAAGTTACCCAGGATCGACAAGGCACTCTAAAACCCTGCACAAGCACTTGGGTATTTCTAAAGATAAAAAATGTGAATCCTTTTCCACAAAAAGTTTCGGCTATTTTATTCAATTCAGGAAAATCAATGTTACATTAAGAAGTGAAATTCTGCTTTTCCAATAATGTTATTAGGGAGGCCATACTAAAGAGCTAAAAACTATGCATTGATTTCTCATATCCCAAACACTAAGACAACTTGAGACATTTCTAACTCAAACAGTTTACGCCTACATATGCAGTAGACTCTTTATTAGGATACAGTAAATATGAAGACATACCACACTTTTGTCCACACTGGAGCCTGTTCTGTTATCATTGGAATTTTCTGCAGGGACACCTAAATACCTGCAAAAACATTTTTTAAAGTTATATTTGAAGAGCTGTTTAAAGGCAAGATTATGAAAAAAGATTAAGATAATACAGACATCCTAAAATATAACTCCCAGATTTATTGCTCCAAAATATGGATAATCAAATAGTAACATAATTAGATTTAAGCACATTTAATTGAAAAATTCAATTTATTGTAAAGGTTAAAGTAGAAAGCTGCAGTAGAAGGCCTCCAGAAAAAAAGGATTTCTGCCAAATACTAATACAACCACTTTCCTTTTTTTAATAATCATTAAAAAAAACTTTGCTTTCCTTGGTTACAACACTCTCATTGGCTTCCATCCCATAAATATTTACTCAGGCACTTATGCAGCAAGTAGCAGTAATGAAGCAAAGTCTGCAGAGATTGTGTAACTTTCAACAAAGTTACTAAGAGTTCCACACACAAAACGTTTGCCCTGAAGCCAGTGTTCTTATTTTACGTAAACGTTTTCTAAAAATACCATATATTTCTAGTTGTGATGATTCTGAAGAGTCAGGTAAATAAATACAAATTACTATTTTCAAATTCCTTTGGTATTTGATGTGATATTCTTGGCCTCATAACTGATCTAAAGAGACATAAAGCATCTATTAAGGGCATCAGATTATGTGAGGAATAACTCTCCAACACATGAACTGAGAAAGATGGACACATTCTCTTTTTGTTTCACATGGATATTTCCAGATACAAAAAAACCTCTCCAAAAGATCAAGGAGGGTAAAATCAAAGGCATCTCCAAACCACGGTCAAATTAAACATCAAGCCAGCTTTCAGACAATCAAATGACAAAGTGGAAATGAAGCCCTTTCCTACAGAATCAGGCTTGCTGTTTGGAGCACAAGAAGCCACCATATTTTACACACCAGGGTTGTTGAGCAGGGAGAATGTGATACTTAGACAGGCACAGCACCAGCTCCATCAAATCTAGAAGAGAACTCACAAGCCAGATAGGGCTACAAAGCGTTCTCAGCTGGTATTCCAAAACCTGTGTTAAAATGTCCAAATACAGATTTATTTTTCTTTTAATACTTGGACTGTTTTCAGTACAAAAAGAAAACAAGTCACGATCACAGGTTTAGCAAGCACAAATAGTCATTTCAGAGTTTTCAAGACCATCAAACCAGCAGAATATTACAGGACAAAATTCAATTCTAGGCCAGCATTATAGTTCTAGTAAGCCTACAAAGTTGTGATAGTAGCAGAGGGCAGCAGAGCTGTTCAATGACAGCAAGAACACAGCCACTTAGTTCTCTAAATTCCTGATACTGTCCCCCGAAAAGGAAGATGGGGAAGGAAGAAATTCTGTTATTAACAAGCTCCTAATATACTACTTCTTGACAATATATTCCAAAATATTCCTGCAAGGCAAAAATTAAAACTTTTCAAAGTTACAGACTAAACTAAGAACAGTAGGTGAAACTCTTAAACTGCTGAACTCACCCAAAGTGTTTGGAAAGCCTGCAAGTCCTTCTACACCTTACCATGGCAAAAAGTAACAACAAATCCAACTCTTTGCAGAGATGGAAAGAATTTCACCACAGGCTTGGAAAAGTGTTTCCTCTTCTACACAAGGACGAAAACCAGATTTATTTCCTTTAAGATTTTCCTATCCAGAAATGCTATTAAAACTAACAGTCTCTATCTGACAGTTCTACTAGAAGTTTTAGCCCATTTTAAGCCGGACACCACAATTAAAAGCAGCTTTCCAAGTAATAAAAAGTTATTGAGATTTTTAAATGGAGATATAGCTATCCATAGGGCCTACAATAATAATGACTATTGAAAGAATGAATTAATACAGTTTTAACTGATGACATTTAGAAGTCTTTTAAGCAATAGTGAAAACCATAAAGCATCACAATCTCACTCTGCAGTGGATGTATACTTAAAAAAAAAAAGAAAAATTATGAAGCAGAAAGCAGGCAAGTAGGAAATATTTCTAGTAAGCCAAGGTTTAATTTACCACACACTAGAACACTGATGTAAAGTATGGAAACTTCATATACAGCTCAGGGACAGTAATTTGCAGTAAAACAAATGGACTTTCAAACCCTGATTCATGACTCTACACACACAACTCAGTGCTCTGCAGGCAGCTCTGCCTAGTAGTGGCAACACTGGATTTTTCTTGCTTAGCTTCTGCAGCATCACTATAAAATCTTCTCAATGCAGAATAGGACATTCAACAACACAATGTGATATTTTAAGGTAATGATGCCTAGCAATACTGGTTATCATTGTTAAAATATTAGAAGAGTAATTTTTAGTATTCTGAATGATGAATAAGTATGAATAGACTTAAATCTAAATATTGGTTGGTAAGAGTCAGAAACAGCGCCAACAAAAGAATACACCATTCATTTGCTTTCTGCATACGTACCGACGGTTGCTGTAGTACGTAAATCCTACAAAAGGAAGCTGGTTGCCCACAAATGCTTTTGGTATGGGAAATGTTTCTTCCTCTCCTTTGTCTTCTTCCAGATCATCAAAATTACTAGTGTCAATGTCACTACTTAAGTCAGGCACAACTGGTGCTACGGCTAGAAAAAATGCAAAATATTATGATAATAATTATTATATTATTCAAGTCACTAAAAGATTTTTGCTTGGTACAGAGTAAATACAATTTTAAACTCCTTTAAACAAAATACACCAGAGTCCTTTTGCTAACATGATACATACGTAAGCCAGACCACCATTTCTGAGAAAAGCACTATACTTACTGTCTCTGAGTGTTTCCCAAGCCCACTGATCATTTTTGAAGAAAAGGTGACGTTTAATTTCTTCTACGCCATTTCGTCCTAGCCTCACTTCCCTGTTAAAGAGTATTTTGGTTAAACATGTGAGATTCCATAAATTATTCTGAAGGAAAGACTCATTTTAAGGCGTAATCTAACAACAAAGACAATAAAATACCTCTCAAGCTCCAGTAGAACATAGACATAACTCAAAAGTTTTCATAAGAAGGTATCTACATGACCACAGCAGCTACATTTCAGAACAGAGCTTGGTTTTAACTTTTGTCTGTAAGAAGCTCTGCTGCTTCTGTTTCCACCATCATGGACAGCTCAGGCAATTGCCAAGTTCTTATACTGCATTCCTGCCCAGCTAATAAGAATTTCACTTCTCTTGAGCAGTTTAAAAATGCACACAAAACAAATATGTATTTTCCTTCAACATGACAAGAAATATTCTTAATGAAGGCTGACTTTCATGATGAGTAAAATATAAATCTTACCTATCAGTTAAAAAGGCACAAATCAGGTTTTTTGCCTCTTTAGAAATGTCACTGTCATCAGGGAAAGTAAGGGAGTTCTTATGGTTCATAATCTTACTGTACGTTCCAACCAAAGAATCCGCATAAAAAGGGGTATCGCCTGAAAAAGCAGAACCACGAACATTAAAAAGCAGATCAGAATTACTGTAGACTTGATTTGCAATATCTGAATTACATAAACAACAATATATGCAATCAAGCGAACAAGGGGCAAGGACAAATGCTTGAGAACTCTGCCAGAATTTTTCTAAAGTATGTTCTGTAAATACCAGGATCTGTAAACCACAGCTTATACCAGAAGACTAATAATGCTAAAAACAAGAGTGATTTCAACATGGGAGTCTACTTAAGTAGTGTAATGTAGTCTATTTTGATGATCCCACTACTCACCTACAAGCATCTCATACAAGAAGACTCCAACTGACCACCAGTCACATTCCCGCCCATAGTAACCATCCCCTCCCTGGGACTTCAGTACTTCAGGAGAGATGTAGTCAGGTGTTCCCACAGCCGTGTCACATCGTACCATTCCTTCCTACAAAGGAGAGGAAATCAGCCAGGCCCAAACATAAGATCCAAAATTGCCAGTAAGTTCCATGAGTTTATGCAGCCTAAGCAACATCAACAGATCCACATCAAATTTTGTCAACAAACATTCTTTTTTAAATGGATTTTTTATATTTTTAAAGTCTAAGCTGCTAAAGCTAGAACAAAGCACTAGATCTGTCAAACACAATGGAAGTTACTTTAAAAACCTCAGTCAGTATCCAAGAAGTAATCACAATTGCATCTAGGCCCTGCACACACCACACAGCCACTCATGCCTGTATAAATATAAATGTGTCATTTGCTGACAGGATGTACTGTAAACAGTGAAAGCTCCTCTGTTAGCATAAATGGGTCAACATTAGGGATTTTGATAACAGGAACAGCTGAACTGCAAGTTTTTAGCCTCTGACCCAAGATACAGAATGCTAGGAAGACTAAAGGTAGATAAGGCTTTGAAAACCTAAGTAGGGAGACTTCAAAACAGGTAACGGGTGAGAAGAATGTTTGATGTTCCTCACACCCCTGAGAAAGGGCCGGCAGAACTGAGATCAGTCACACTGGAGCTGTCATCCAGAATGCTGAAGCCGCAACCACACACCCTTTTCCAGTGCCACTCGGGCACTTTTGAAATAATCCTACGCCATTCCTAGAAATTGATCAGCAGAAAAACTTGCATAAAAATATATAACTAAGCAAATAGAATAAATGCCAATTTAGTGTTGCATATGCAGCAAATCCTAAATTAAGCTCCTATCCTGAGCAGCTTTTCTTCTATAGAGTAAACTTTCTCTTTCAAAAGACTAGAGGAACCAAGACGAGGCTCAAGACTACTAGGATTTGTACACATAATCTGCACTTGCTTTTCATCGGTGCCTTTTATTCAGCAGCTAAGTACAGTAGTTTACTCAAATCCCATGATATATGGTGAGACCATATTGCACATATTACACCAACTCCACTAAGTACCATGTATTTCATATTTCCACTGTATGTGTTCCTCAAATATATGCACAGGCTGGCACAAACCAGTCAGTTTTGTGTAGGGAACAGTGGTACACAGTATTTGAACATTGTTGCAAAACATTTTTTTTAATGACTTCAGAATACAATTTTAAAAAATAAATAATTCTATGATACCTATTTCCTTCAGATTTGTCTTTGTGCTATGTCAGCAAAGGTTAATAAGTACAATTGGTATTCAGCAACTGGCACATGAGTTTTGATTCTTTCATTTCTGGCACACTACATAAAAATCATCTCATTTCTTTGCATTAACTTTTCATACCAAAAGACTTAAAGAAATAACCCTGAGCATCTAGAGACAATAAAAGGCTTGACTTCAGAAAGTTTATTTCGAAAACAGCAGCTGAAGAACCATTTCTGCACTTTACATTGTCACTGAACAAAATGCATGAATCACAGAATGATTTGGGTTGGAAGGGACCTTAAAGATCATCTAGTTTCTTTCACTAGACCATGAAGAACAGTAAGAGAACAGAGTGGAACTTTACACTGTTCTTATCTAGCTTAAAACTTTTCAGTATCTTTTCTTTTCACTTTTAAGTATGTTTTCCTTTCACAAACAGAAAAGTGAAATTACAAACACGTTTACCTTGTTCATCTTCATACAAGTACCAAAATCTGCTAATTTTAAATGACCAGCTTTATCTAGCAGCATATTATCAGGCTTCACATCTCTGAAAGAAGAAAAATATGTATTTTTTAAAGTAAAAAAAAATCAGTTTAACTTATGAAAACAATGGAAGTCAATGGCTTTTCAGATGCAACATTGCATGGAAAAACAGCAACATTAAAGCACCACTGCTGCCTCCATTTTTTTCTGCTTTCTCCAAGTATCATGACCAACACAGATTCCTGAACTACAACATTTTTAAAAAGTAGAGCACATGAGAATACAGCCTTAAGTCATCAAATGTAATAGATCTGGACACTAATCTTGAACCTCCAGTTCCTAAAAAACACTCACTGGTTATGTCAAAAAGGCATTGAAAACATAGCTTCTTTTCTGTACCACTTCTATTTCAAGGGAACAACTGGATGTCATTTTCAAAATTCTATTATTGTAAACAAATATTTTCCCATGACTCAAGAGGAGTATTAACTTATATCCCTCTCCACCAAGTACTTTCACTATAGAAGTTTTCATAAAGTAACTGGTAACGTGCAGCATGTTGATGTTATTGAATATACTGAAGCAGAAGAGTAGTAAGAAACAATTATCAAGATAATGTAACACAAATTTCAGGAGAAGTATATTTCGGAGACCTCAAAGGAGAACTCTGGCCGTAATCATCAGATGAAGTGTAGTGCAAATGTACCAGTACACTCACAGAATAATTTTGGTTGGGAGAGATTTTTGTAAGACTCTCAGTTAGCTGCCTAATGTATAGCTACAAAGTCAGATTCAACTTCCAAGTTACATTAGGTTACTCAAGGTCAAATCCAGGCAAGTTTTCTTTTTTTTTTTTTCTTTTGAGGATGGAGATTCCATAACCTTTCTCTTGTACTGTTCGACCTCCCCCATAGTGGAAAAAATAACTCCTAATGAATAGCTAGATAGTCCCTTGCTGCAACTTGTGTCATCCATTGCCTTTCATCTTTTTGGCACGCAACTTCAAGCCTGGCTCCACCTTTTTTATGAAGTCCTGTTGGGCCCATGGTGACTAATGCTTTCTGTCTTGTCTGAGCACTGTTCATGTTGTGAACAGAGACAGTGCTGATCCCAGTATCAAACCTCTGGGGAACTGCTGCTAGCTGACTGTTGCTGGACAGCACAATCTACTCCAAGAGTATCTAGACAGTTCTACCTGTCAAAACCCGGCTACATCTACAACTTTGCTAAAGTCAAGACAAACATACTCTGCCTCACCAGTGAAGCCCATCATCTCAACACAGAAAGTAACTGGTTTGGGAAGGCATGCATTTCCCTTCATAAATCCATGCAGGCTGTTCACAATCACCTTCCTATGCTCAGAAATGGTTTCCTGAGAATTTAATTCAACTGCCCTCAGGCTGGCTAGCCTTCAGCTCCTCTAACTCTCTCCTCCTGGCCCTTCTTGGGGCAAGACACGTGTGCCATTTGTTTCCTTCCAGTCATCAGGAATTTCCCGATTCCCACACACCTTCCAAGGTGACAGAGAGCAGTATCATAAGGATACTTGCCAGCTCCTCACCACCCATGGCATGTCCCACCTTGTGCCTTGGACACGTACATGTACATATCAAGTTTGCACAACTGGGACTCAGCTTCATCTTCCTCTGCCAGAGCAATGCTTCCCTCTCCCAAGCTCTGCCACTGGGCACAGGGACCCAACAGGCCTGAAAGCAGACCTTATCAACGAAGGCTGGGCAAAGGCAGCAACCTCAGCCATTCCCATGTCCTTTGTCACTCGGTCCCTGACCCATTAAGCAGTCGGACCATTTTTCATAAGTTCCTTTTCATTCATCAGAGTTGAACAGATTAACTACAGGAGAACACAAATTCCAAAAAATCTGCTGGTGTCAAAATAATCTAAATTTTCACAAAAAAAAACCTCGCTGTGCTGCTGGCATCTTCTAATGCCTGCTTTCTAAAGCTTGCAATACACACGTACAAATGGTTCATTCAGCCAGATAATTTACCCACTAGATGCAGCATAGCTACATAATTAATGATGCTCTAGATCCTACTCAAGCAATGGATTAGTCATTTATTTTGCTTTGTGGTTGCTTTTTTGCAAAAGCTTACGTGTTAATGCTGACCTTGTGACCAACTTACAAATTGAAAATGTATATACTATAGTGTATACTACACACTACTCAAATTCTTTCTGTACTTTCTGTTGAAAAAATTATTCTTCTGCTCCTAGTTAATACAATTTTTTAAAAGCTAGCAACAGATACAAGTTCAAATATCAAAAAGAAAACTTCTCAACCTATCTGAGAAATGACTACATTTCTATTTAGGGCACGTACATAATATGAAACTAATACAAGTCCCTTTGCTCTGCATCTCAATTTTCCGTCTTGCCCCTTACAAGAAAACATATGGCTGGGAGATTTTCCTCACATTGTTCACAGATTCTCGTTTAATGGGTCACTGAGGCTTCAAATGCCTAGCAGAGAATTAATTCCTAACAGTGGATACTACTGTGATCAAATTCCCTAAACAGCTTTTTCTAATCAAAAGGAAAGAGCCATTTTGGGGCCAACGTGCTCATACCATTTTTGTTCTTGTTATCTCTTGGTAAAGTGGGACAATTTTATTGCTCCCCAAACTGAGGAACACTGGCCCACTGAAAACCTTTACTTTGACTGTATCACCTCAGACTTACAGTTTCTGATGGCAACAACTTTGCAATTTTTAAGATGAAATAATTATGGAATAACAATAAAGAAGTAACATCTTGAATTTTAAAACCGCCTAAACTGAAGTAATTCTGGCAGCATCAGGAAATAAACAACCCAATGTAACATCTTCTTTCTTACCTGTGTATAAAACCCATTGAGTGAATTGCATCTAATGCAAGTACAACTTCAGCAGTATAAAATCTTGCCCATTTCTCTGGAACATCGTAGTTACTCATTAAATTCACAAGGTCCCCACCAGGCATGTATTCCATCACCATATAAAGGTAACGGTCATCTTGGAATGCGTAAAATAACTGCAAAAAGCAAAAACAAGAAGTAAGCCACTTAATATTCCAGTTATCTTTAATATTTTGCTTGTTGGCAATCAAAGACATTTCTGCACAAACTGATTTCCAAAGTAACAGAATTGCTACAATTACTGCAGCAACTCTCATCATCCTGCAGACTTCCTAAAAAGAAATTAACCTCTAGAGCAAACTTTAGCCAGATCCTCCATCCCTTTATATTACCCTGGAAGAAGTAGAGTGCTGGTACAAATCAAGATTAGTGAATTTGGTGCAATAAATTTTGAGATAATTTCAAAGAATGCTCATTACATTAAGAAGACAAAATCCTTCTTTTCTCACTGGGATGCTAGCTGACACATACACAAACATGAAACCACTGTATTGCAAACATCTGCCCGATTCTATTTGTATTATCACTAAATGTTTACTTTTTATTGTCAACATTTATTTATTATATAGAAAATGAGCCTAAACTTTAAACAAAAATATTTTCCTCAAAGTTGTCAGCCCTCTGTTCAACATCAGTAGGGCAAGCAGATTTTTCTTTACTTAAAATTGTATGAAATGCCTAAGTTTAATTCTGAACAATCACATCCAGACAGATAGTAATGCAGTTACCCATCTGACTTGCGTAAATCTTGAATGAGTTTATGTAATTCCAACCTAACAGAAGAATTTATATGCTTAAGGGTAAGAACAGTTTAAATTAACAAGCTGACATGTGCACACACAATGCATGATGATTGGTTCAGGCATGCTCCTTAGAACTTCAAAGGCAGCAGCACCTCCCAAAAAACTGTCAGTGACAACAGTGAAATGAGAAAAAATAGCCAGAGCAGGCATAATTTGCAATCAAAGATACACACAGAAATTAGAATACACAGAATCTGTGTCTTAAGTACATCTTTCTAGTACGCTGGATGCCTCAAATAATTGCTATGGAGCAGATGCACCAATATATATCTGGAAAAGAGTTTTAATAATAAACATAATAGTTTATCTTGTAAAAGTTGCGACAAAATACAGTTTGAATCAAGTGCGATACCTGCTCTTTTGTACAGCATTCCCAATGTTAGTGATGTATTCCCTAGCAGACCAAAAATCCAAAAAAGAGACTTTGAAACATGTAATTCCAAGTCATGCAGTGTTGCAACCAAACTATTCTATAATGCCAATATTTTAAAAGTAATATCACTTTACCTGAACAACCCAGGGACTATTAGCAAAAGCCATAATATCCCTTTCTTCCCAGAAGAATGCAGAATCTGATCTTTTTATCATCTCAAATTTGCTCAGAAGCTTCATAGCATACACTCTCCTTGAGGATTTATGCCTTACCTGTGAAGACAAATGTGACATATGGAACATATTAGTTTGCCATATTAACACATGACAAACATCACTGAAAACATTACTTTTCCTGCTTTACCATTTAACACATTTTATAAGACTCTTCACATTACTATAAAGGATTATATACTGTAGGTCCACAAAATAATTACATCTGACAATGCATTACCTTTAAAATACTTGCTAGAACTATTCAACACAGATGTCCATAGAGAGTCACATAATTTGCACGTATGTGCCTTTAAAAGGACAAATATTGGCAGTTAGTGTTGTTAAATACCATAAAGTTAAAACTATGAGCATTTTCCAGAGTTCATTAGCAGATGTGTATACTTGCTGCTGTATTTCCAGTTTCTCCCACCAGCACTCAATTAAATAAAGCAGGATGAACAAGCCTGGCTGCTAACCTATCACAAACAACACACATCTCTCATCTGTGAGAAGTATGTCCACAAAAATCTGGTGTAGTCCCTGAACTGGCAGAAACTGTTCTAGCCCTTAAGACTTCTTCAAGTGTCCATGTAAACAGTGGTAAAGGCTAATTTTCTTGATTATGAGGAATACACATTCAATTTTATTCTAAGAGAGAAGACTACAATGCAAAACAAGTACTTGTGCACTCAGACAGGACCAAAATACAACATTTTCAAAAACATTTCCATGAAATACAAAGGAATGAAATTTCACTGAGCTAAAAGCTTTAACATTTAAGACTGCATCTTCGGAACACTTCTCTGAGAAACAGATGCATGAGCAAACACTAAAGAATACATTCAAATGTACAAATAGAAACTTAACTTACCAACTGAACCTCCCCAAATGCCCCTCTACCGATCACCTTCACCACTTCATAATCTTCAGCTTTCATGCGCAGATCTCTCATTTTATTTACTGTGTCTTTATCTACACAGAACAAAATTCACATTTCATATATAGTCAACTTAATTAAACCCATTTGTCTAATTTCAGTTTTTCACAGTTTTTAGAAGAAATGCTGCTCAAAGAACCCACCTTCCCATTGAAAAACTCTCTGCAGAATGCATGACCTCATTCTCATGACCACAGTAACCAAAACCTGACGTAACCTAATGCAATGACTACCATACAATCATATTACAGATCTTAATTTAGGAATTTCTTAAAAATAATTACCTGCAAAAAAAAAAAGCTATGCAAAAATTTCACATCCAGAATGAGCCTGCTTGCAAGCTGATCAGTATAGTAAGATTATTTCTGAATAAATATGCAACACATCCAGGAAAGCGTATCAGAAAATACACTACAAGACACTTGAAAAAATATTTTTTAAAAAAAGTGCTGCTTTTCTGCACTTTCATGATTCCTAATATTCAAAAAAAAGTAGATTTTAATTTAAAACATACAGTGGGAATCATTGCAATTATTTATATAAACCTGTCATTCTATAAACTAGAATAATTTACAAACTCCCCGTGGGCAGATATTCTAATTCCAAATTTGGTAAAAGATTAAAACAGTCTATTTTAATACATGTGGGTCAACACTGGCATGAGACTACGTAGAAAAGCTTCATGCTTCAGTATTTCTAAAAGCCAGGAAGTTCTACTAAAACAGACATGCTTCTAATAAAATAAATTATGCAATGATGTTTTATTTTCAAAAATAATATTCTAGGCCTAAAAGCAAAGTTTAGAGAGAAGTAAGGACAGCTGAATAAAAAGGAGGACAAATAAAGTATTTTAAGTTCATATGTTAAAAAATGAGGAGGCACTTGACAGAAAATTATCATTAGATTTCTGCCTACACAGGCCACGACCTAAAACAAAAGCAGCCTATGTACAATAAAAATTCAGTAAGATTTTATTACTGCAAGAGGAACAAACATAGTTCCGTTTGAATAAATACTCTGTGGCATTACTATCTAATGTAAAGCCAAGCCCTTTACAATGCAGCATAACACAGGCTGACTCTGGTAAATCATAGCAAAATTCTAAATTCTGACAAATTCTTCCACACAGGGATCAAAATATTCAGTATTTCCAACAAGTAATGTATTGCCTTATTTGCCCTGGTGCCAACTGGCCTACAGTAGAGGAGGAGCAAGACTACACAGAACTAAAATGCAGCAATTTTCATGATAGCAATATTCTAGCTATTGTTAACTTCCTGCCTAGTAATCTCACAACAGGAGGTTCGCCACCTCTGAATGAAAAAGCCTGACATTGGTGCAAAAGAAAGCTAAGCACAACATGAATCCTCTACAACCACAAGCCATGCCTATGAACAAAGCAGAATTAAGGAAAATACATCTGAAGAGCAACCTAAGCTAAGTATTTTAAAATAACATAAACCAAGCTTGTGATCAGTTGCAAATTGAAATTTACTGCTTGAGATACCTACTAACACTCAGTTATCTTCACACAATGTTACAGTAACAACAGTGTTGGAAATTCGACCTCCATATTCTAAGACCTGGTATACAAGGTTTATCAGGCTGCAGTATACTTCAATATGCAGTTCCTTATCTCCCAGGAGCAGCGGAGGATCTGGCCAGTTTATGCTGTATGAACAGCTGGGGTGGCTCCCATGGCAAAACATCGCCCTCTCCAACTTGCCCTGAACTTTGGTTATAGGCTTAGATGTTGCCTTGAAATAAACTGAGTCACCACTGCAAAGCAGGGTTCTCAGATGCCTTTAATACTCATTTCTTTATTCTTCTAATTCTATATGGTAGAAAATCACTCAGGTTCTACATCTGCAAAAATCATCCTCACAACCTCAGCCGGTAGAGGCAGATTTTGGAGGCTCCACAAATATACAATGTAAATTAGAGGTAAGTAAAGAGGGGATAAGGAGTGGTTCATAGGGCAGTCTATAAAATAAAAGAAGCAAACTCCCATTTTATTTGCCATCTGGAAATTTATTTTAAATTTCTGCAATTATGGTGCAAACCAGGCAGCTAATACTGCAAAAAAGATATTTAAAACAGTCTTCTAATAAAACTAAAATAAACAGGAAAATGTCTTTTTAATTATAGAAATTCAAGGCAAACTAGACTTCACAGTTCCTCTAAGGCCACTACTTGCATATCCACAGCTTGCTTTCACATTTCAGCAAACACTGCAAGTTAATGTTCTAAAGGCAGTTTGAAGGGAACTAATATGTTCTGCTCTGCACCTTCAGATTACTTCAGGTCACATCTTACACAGTATATAATTTATACCTGAAAGATATTCATTATCAGGCTGTAAATGTAAAAGTTTTCTTTCACTCAGTCCCAGTTGCAAAAGTGAAGCTTTTTGAGACTCACTAATGATTTCACTACTCATAAAAATTACATTCAAACTATCTGTTGCAATGAGTATTTCCTTTGCCTAATACAACTTCTCTTTTCTCCAAGAGTTTCACCACACCTTGTCAGTAAACAACTGAGTATACAAAATGTGCATGTAACTCAGCATATGGTATCAATATAGTTTGAACTGTGAAAAGTTAAACAAAACGTTTGAGCTTAGGCTTTCGGTAACCAGCTTATGTGTAAGTGAGCCATCAACTAGATCTACTGGACTCTTATATTCACACAAATGGAGAATCATGTAAAATAAACACCACAAATTCACTATCACAGGTTACAGCTGCACCCAATAAACCATTTGTAAAGACCTTGGAAACAGAAAAAAAACCCATATAAATTTCAGTGAAGCAAAACAAAAATTATTTTAGCCAAATTATTTTATATTTGCCACAAAAAACATTTATTACAGAATTCAGCTGAGATGCTTGAGCCTGTAAAAATCTAAAAATACTAGCTTAATTTCAAGTTTTGCCCATTTAGTCCCCAGGCAGAAGCAAGTCTTCAATCAGCAAACATTTCTGCCACGATCTTCAGAACTTGTCAGTTGGGCAGCCTTTAGAAAAGATTTGATTCTTAAACACCTTTTTGGGGTTTTGTTTGTGTTTTGGTTTGTTCAATTATGAAAATTATAGAACTATGATTTCTATTTAAAAAATCAACTTTATTACATGTGCAGGAAGTCTGGTAGTGGCCAAATACAGAGTAAATGCAGAGAATTCTGCAGACACATCAGCTGCATACATTAAGTAAGTGCATCAGCTATGCAGTATAAAGTTTTCATGAAAAGAGAGCTTTTATACTAAAAAACCAAAAGCTTACAAAATGCGTGCTCCAGTCTGTTAGTGAACAAATATTAAATACTATTTCTTGACATTGTATACATCATTATGTCATTTTACTGTTAATTGCTTATGATATCTTAGTACATGAAATTAGAAAACAAGTTATGCAAATCCAGGGGCTTGCCCTAACAAAAACAACGAGCCTTTCTTTTAAAAGGCTTTGTGCCACTGCAGACAAGGCAACAGATTGAACATCCAATTGCTGGAGATGAGATTTGTATAGGCAGCTGTCACTTCTCACTGGGAAATAAATAAATAAGACTCTTACAACAACTTGCACTCAAAAACTCAATGCACCCCAAATCCCTAGCTGCCCTTCAAAGAGCTAGAAGAGGTGTTTTCTTTTCAATATGATAAACTTCTGTTATTTAGTAAATTTAACATTAAATACTTACACCTGTTTAAGAAGTTGTCAATGTTCTTGTTTTTTCTTAAGGCAGGAAAATCCAAGTCATATACCAAAGCATCTAATCCATCCTGAAACAAACCAAACAAAACAACAAGCAAAATTAAGTATTTGGAAAAATAATTACACATGCTGCTAACTGAAGAGCCAAGATAAAAAACCAGTTGTCCCTATCAATCTTCCATGCAAATGAAATCATTCACATTATTTAATGACTGTTAGCAGTTATGTGAAACAGCTGTCACTCCTTCACTTCCATTGGACTCATTAAAATTTAATTCTGCATGCTGCTATGAATTATTAATTATGTTAATTAGCTCCATACTTACATGAAAAAAATTACTTTTTCCAAAGACAAAAAGAACAAATAGCAGTTCTAATGAAGTTCTGCAATATTAAAAAGTCATAGTGTATCACACAGTAGGGACTTGAACATGAAATGGCAACTGGCAAACAGGACAATGACGGTAATCTAATTCTCAGAGTCAAACCCCAGATTTTACCCATTGAATTCAGTGTGAATTCTGACAAACAAGATACTGGCTTTATACATTCCAACTTAAATCTAGAAACAAACAGCGACAAGCCCATCTGGCACTACTACCACAGCATACATCCCCACGAACAAAAGTAAACCAAACACCATCAAAAAACCCAAGAGAAAAATACAACAAAGAAGGAGATAGCTTCAAGGGCTCGTTAAGTGCCGTGAACTTTGCGACTTAAAGGTTAAATCTGTGTTTGCCACTAGCTATAAATGATTCCTCAGTGTATAGCATTTTCCTGGAGAAAAACTAAACCCAGTCTTTTGGCTGAAAACCACAGATATGGTTTCTACAGAAAAATGATCAAGTATTCTAGGGAATTACATAACAGAGAATCAAAGAGCATTACGGAGACCTCTGTCTCAGGTAGGTATTGTGTAAGTGACAACTGCAAAAACAGAGATGAAGGTCTTCAAATACAAATTGATGGATGTTACCAAAGCATGCCAGAGATGTACTGCTATTTACTTGTCCAGTTCATAGCTAGCTGTCTATGTTATCTATTTTTAACCTAGTTGGAGCGAGATATTAGACCAGACATATCTTTGATCTGATCAGTTCAGATCTGACTAGAACTAATTTGATTGCTTTCAGCTTTTAAAAGGATTTTTCAAGATTGAAAACTGACCCATCAGTCTTTGCTAAATATATCAAGTAACTATGCCCGAACAAAAGCTACAGTATAAGCTTTTTGAAAGCTTATTTTCCAGGAATATATAGTTGAGAACACATTTGATTTATTAGTCTGAAATATTAGTCTTTGATCTTCCACTTCAAATTCAAATCTATTTTTCGCCTCAGTCTTTAGGACTGATTTTTAACTATAAAAAACCCTAAGTGCTATCAAAATCAAAATTATTTCTTGGCTTGCAGTCCTCACTTCTAAAGTATGTGAGAGAGAAATTATTTACTTCAGATACAATAAGAATAAGCAGTAAAATAATGCTAGAATTTGAAAACGGGTAGCTGCAAGGATAATGAGAATTATTTTCAAGGCTAGATAATATTAAATTTGTCAATTTCATTAAAACATTCCTGTTTTAAGTTACCTCTGCATACAGTGGCTCACTTTGAACTAAGGAATGTTAAAATGAAAATTATACAAATCAAGAAAAGCATCACAGTATTTCAGTTCTCTAAAATAAAGTCAGGTTTTGCATCTTGCGTATTAAAGGATCATCTTTTTGGACTGACACTGACAATGAAAAGGGAAAGCAAATAGCAAGGAAACAACATTTAACAGGTCAGTAGTAGAAATAAGAGAGTAAGAAGCCAGCAACAATTTGGACTCAAGACAGATGCAGAAATAAAGCTATGCAGGGTAAGTGTAACTTAGTGAGAAATACTTCGCAAACTACTAAAAGACACCTGTTCCAAAAATACATGGTAAATACCCAGGAAACCCAGGAAAAAAAATTCTCTTCTTTGGTAAATTCAACCGAGAACCATGATAACTGCTTGCACAGC
Organism: Lycocorax pyrrhopterus obiensis; assembly: GCA_014706295.1. Taxonomy (NCBI): domain Eukaryota; kingdom Metazoa; phylum Chordata; class Aves; order Passeriformes; family Paradisaeidae; genus Lycocorax; species Lycocorax pyrrhopterus. The sequence continues at coordinate 104,328,870 of JACSVZ010000002.1, forward strand.
AGTACAAAGTCCACTAGTAGCTTCTGTGCATTTATCTCCATGCTGTGGGAAGCAGTAGGAAAAAAACAGCTATAAGGCTGCTGGGTCACATCCAGTGATTTTTAAAAGCAAACTAGAGATGGCAATGAACTGCCAAAATTTGAGGTCCAGTCTGCCGTGAAGCCTTCAAATCTGTAGAGTCAATTGATTTGTCCAGGTTCACGGCTAACACAGAAAACTTCCACATGCCAAGCAGAAGCACAGAATTCTCAAATCCTGGTTGGCTCTGGGGTTGTGCAATTACCTCTTTCATTTCAGGGTTTGCTTCAAAAGCCAAAATTCAGTCTTTTTCTTTATAGGAAGGGAGGTTTTAAACACTGAATTAAAAAATATAGGAAAAATAGGAATATGTTCAAATTTATAACGTCAATCTTACTTTTGTATCATACTGTTTCTTCCAAAATACTACAATATCAGCCCATGCCAAAAGAAGCATAAAGTACAGAAAATGTCATGTTTTCCTTGGTGTCTTAGGCATGTTAGGTATTTTGTTGTGTTATTTTTTTAAGTTTTAATTTAAAGATGGGGAAAAGTATACAAATTCACTTTCAACAGGCAAAAGCAAATTTCAATTCTGTTTAATTCAGAATTCACATACAATGGAACATACATTTCCTGTTCTGTTCTTTGCCTTCCAGTTCTTAGATACGAACTCTATTAAGTGAAATAATTAAAAAACTCTGAAATACAGATTCAAGCTATTGATCTCACATTCACTTCAAATCATGTTTCAAGACCACGCAAACAATATCTAAGGAAGCTACATGCCAATAATTGCTTATTTAAAAGGCTCTCCATCAGCTCCCCTTCACTACAGTATCCAGAGAATAAACTATCCTGGTTCAAAACTTCCATTAAAAAAGGTAGAGATGGGTGATATTCCACAATAATTAAGAGACTTGCAAATCCTTAACTGTCAAAACAATTATTTTTTTCGACTGAAGTAAGTTTCTGAAGAAAAAAACCAGCTTGGTATTACTTTAGTGGCAGACTGCAAATGCAAGACTAAGCTTAAGGTAATTTTATGGAATCATAATGGAAGTAAAATATTCGGGATATCTCGTCTATAACACAACACATGAAACAGCCTTTCTCACTTATATTAGCTAAAGCAGAAGAACTTGCAAACACTACAAGCTGTGCCAGCACAAAGGGAAGCACAGAAGCACAGCTATTTTTAAGTGGTATCACTGGTGAACAAACAGGGAGGAGTACACAAGCTCAAAGTGAGTGCTGGTTCAAAGCGATGCGAGTCAGAGAGATGGGAATATGTGGCAGAGTTTTAGAAATAATGGCTTGCAGAAAAAGGGTAAAGGCCAAATGAGACATGATCATTATTGTCAGTGGCTGCAGAGATAACTCAGCTTTCTTCATTCCAGCTTGCTTGAGCTTTTAATATGTCATCAGACTCCTTTGGTAACACAGAAAAGAAGGAACATCATCGTTCCATCAAGACCTATAGCAGTCATACTCTTCTCCTCTTGAAAAAAAAAATAGAATGACAAGATGTCATTATATTAGGCAACCATACCTCCAATAGTTTCATACACTTTACTAAAATAAGATGGCCTCATTTTTATGATGGATTTTTTTCTCCACTTGGATGGGTTCCATGTATTTTAGTATGTATCTTCTTTAAATACAGCCCATTCCATACTTTTTAGAAATACATATTGTGGCTTAGAGGTATTTTCAGCTAACGCTAAGTTCCACCTTATTCTGTCATTACACAGCAATTTTCCTGCTTAGCTTTGAGGTCTACACAGACATTTTCCTTTCAACAATTAAAACAGAGTACTAAAACAAATTGGTTTATACCTCCACTTACACGGAAACAGTATTTCAGAGGTGATCAAAAAAACAGGGGAAAAACTGCCTTTCTAATGTTCTTCAGTCAGTTTCATGGTCTGATACAGACTTTGCTATATCACATTCATTCAATTAAATCATCAATAGCTTCATTATCTATTTAAAACACCTCATTTTATCTGGAAATTTTTTAAAAAGGCACACTAGGGAGACATTACAACATGCAGAGTTCTTCTATATGAAACCAACAATTCCACATATTCTGTTGGTTTAATTTCATTCACTACTACACCACACTTAAAAGTTTAAAAGGAATAGTTATATGGAGTATAATCAAGCTCTGTCTAGATGCATAGACTGGCTCTGGAGATGACAGTAAGAATGTCCAGGAAAGAAGACATGAGCAAGTCCAGCACACGCTAGTACTGCTCAGGTGTATGTGTGAGCCAGAAACGGCACTGTCATAATTAACTATTACAAAGATTTTCTAGGCAACATTTTCTTCAGTGATTTTCTAAAACATTTCTAAATGTTTTCTCTGGTTTAGTTTCTTGCATTTACAGCATCATGCAGATGTGAACTCCACCACCTACGGGCTATGTGAAAGCGTACCTTGTTTTGAGCGTACCATTCTTCAGCCAAAAAAGGGACAATGATTCTTTACCCATGTACCCCAAGACACAGCTTTACACACTTGCAGCATTTCACCATTGGCCATCTCTCTTCCAATTATCCTTGTATGAAAGCTGTTTCAATTCCCACCATCGGCACCCTCTGGTAAGTACACGATGCAGTACATTTCCTGTTCTGTCCTTCGTTACATTTTCAGTCATTCAGCAAAATAGCTGGTTAATTTTTATAGTCACTGTGCACTAGATTGATTCTTCCACAAAACTAGGCATTAAAAACCAAAGCTAGTTCAACATAACATAAGTACACAAAGACGAGAGGTTTTTCTCCCATGCACTCACTCAACATTCAATGATGAATTTTACCTACCACTTATAATCAGCCAGGCACCACAAAGTACTAATTTCTTCTTTGATTTGCTGGATCTTTATTTTTACTGCTCTACCATCATTAATTAACCATTATTCACCATTTTAGATCCCTTATGATGGTGAAATACCATACACCTGTTAACCCCCATTACCAATCTGTTTGGAATAGACTGATCACCAGCTTTCCATTCATTCGTCTATTCACAACAAGCCAAATCCAACAGCCTTTTCCACTACTTTCCCTTCAGTTTTTCCTAAAAATACAGAATGCTGGAACACAAAACTTATCATTAACGCAAGCATTCACTACACAATCTATTAATACTGAATTTCTCAAGTTGTTACACTAACTTCCTTTCATTAGATTCATCTCAAATGGACTGGTTTTCTTCAGTTTGACCTAAGCAGTGTCACATTAATTGGATTTTTTCCCAAATGTTGGTCTATACCTATTTCCAAAGTTTTAAAGCATCAAACTGCCAGTCCTACTATGACTATACTAGACTTCTTCACTCTGCAACTACATTTCTTAATCTCAAAACTCATTATAGCTATGTAATACTGGTTTTATTCAGATGTATGAACTAATATTAATGCAATTTTATATGGATATTTCAAAATATACACCATCAACCAATTCCAATTTAGCAAAACATATCTCATGATTCATAAGTGATATAAATTAGAAAATGCAGTATATGATCTACATTGTCAGGGTACAACTATAGCATTTTTATATTTTGAAATTTTATTTCATACACATTTCATTATGATGTAGTATCATCTAGCACATAATAAATAAAGATGTATGAAATTCAGTAGAAACTTTGTTACTGAGACACTTGCTTATTTTACTATTTATTTAGCATTCAAAGAACTAAAAAAATACTTAATGGGTATTACCAGCATACAAAATTTGCATTCCTTGGACAGACTGGCAGTTACCCAAGTTTAAAGTCTTTGCCACTTCTCCTTTTTTGGAAAGACGAAAGTAAGTCTTAAGAGCTACAACTCTTAACTATCCATATTTTAGTTCCCTGTATTGGAGCCATTTTCCTATTTCTATAGTACTATGAGCTTCCCCCAGTACTCTCAAATCAACAAACCTGACCGACCTTGATTTGCGCATGTTCATCGTAATTCGTAATAATGTCCTGTCATACACAAGTGATCTCTCTGGTCAGCTATACCAACAGTGCTACATTTATCTATCTCTAATCTAGTACACAAAAGATCCCACTAAGTTTTAAGTTAATCACGCTCATTTATTTTGCTGTCCAAATAAGAGAAAACTGCAATTTAACATTTCATCTTCAAAGCAGACAAGACAATGTAGACAGACTTAAGGCACTGCACTTAAGAATTTTCATTAAATTGTTAGAGCAGGCAAAGTACACAAACTGACACATGAGCCTGAGTAAAAGGTCCTTGATTCATCACTCAGCACGATACAGCTCTACAGACCTCCTTGCCTCCTACTATCTTGCAATACTCATAAGAGTTCTTGCTAATTTGGTTAAATCGATAGCCTTTCAAAAAGAAATATTGGGGAGGTGGGGTGTTAACTCAATAAAGAGCTAAGAGTTTGACTCAGTGGAGATTTAACATCTGAAGAAGGAGATCTTGAAACTTCAGGGCAGCATTATTGAAAGCAGTATGGATTATTGCTTTCATTTTGGCCTTTTTAAAGGGTTATTCCATGTGTAGCTGCAAACGTCACCCACATTCTGTGTACTTACACATATAAGTACATGTATTTGCCTTCTGTTCAAACAGTAGCTGTTCAACATTTGCTCTGACAAATTCCTAGAATATACATTTACTACATTACTCGCTAGATCATAATTCAATGTAAATATCTCAATATATATTGATACACAAACACATATATGAAAACGCCCACTGTCACTAACACCAGAGCTAAAAGACCTCTCAATATTGTTACATCCATATTAGCACTGAAAGAAACCTCAGGAGCAAGTCCACAGACAGATACACATAAAAGTAGTAATGTTTTTTCACATTTCACTTCTGGGTGTTGCTGTTTCTCCACTCCAGCAATGGATCCTACCACCTGAAGCATCTCCTAAAATAAACTAAAACAAAACGTAGTGCGAATCTGTCAAATCAACTCATATACAGCATGCATGCAGGAGTACTGCCAGCACCCACCACACTGATCATTCAGAGAACCTACACGCCTCAGTCTTTCGCTAACATTGAGGGCAGGTCATAGATCCTTCACACCACAGACCCTCTCTGTCCACTGACTAGATGCAAAAATCTTGAATCACTAGATCTGTTCTGCATGACACCTATTCATGAGACTATTTTATGCCTAAAATTATGGAAAACTGACATTGTTTGAAGACGCATTCCAGAAAATGTATTTTAGTGGGAGTTTTTTTCCCTCCAAACTCAACCTTTTAACACTGTATTACAACATCAATTTCACTACACTAGCATAATTTATTGTGGTTAATAGTCTTTACACCCAAACTTCAATTTATTATATTAGAGCTTTATTATTTCAATTTGGCATCAGAATTAATTCCTCTTAGTATTGCTTCTTTAGGAACAACTATCAGATGAGAGAGCAGTGTCTTCAAGGATGACAAAGAACATAGACCAAGACAGCACCAAGAACATATTTCTGTGAAATCTAGGCAGAAACAGGTACAATATCATTTGAAAATAGTTCAGGAAGGTGTGAAACCAGAGTAAAAGATGACTGCCATTAAGTCAAATTACACTGATTCATTTCACAGCAAGTGAGATCTCCAGATATTTACAGCTTCATTTTCTTAAAACTGCATTGGTTAATATGCTCTGTGGGCAAGTTTTACAAACTTCAAAGCTTCTATACCAAATGTGACACATTCTACCATGAACGAATACATAAAAAGACTAAAGCAGTTGTAGATCTGGAGGGCTATGCAGATTCTTAATATTTTAATGTGTAGAAAATAAGAAAATAGATAGCCTACTTTAGGTTTAAATGACTTATCAAACCATGTTTGACTAGCAGAAGAATTAAATAAAGCATAAGTACAGCTTGTTAAAAGTGCCCTCTTCAAGAAAACCGTACTAGATGTGAACACACGTACACCTAAAACATATATATTTAAATAGTGTTAGAAGAAGTAGGAGTACTGGTAGTTAAAGAACTGACTGATGTTTATCACCACGGAAGCAGCATTCCACAGCCACTGCAGCACTTGGCATTAGGAAATGCCTCACAGGTCTAGAGTTCCCAGCTACAGTAACAACTGCAACTGGAGATGAGCAGACAGCCTGACACACAGCAGGGTAACACTATCCACAGAAATACCTCGTGGTGGAAAAAAGTGACTTCACATCCTTTCCACTTCTCAAAGTTATGGTATTAACCAAAAATAAAAGGCAAGCCCTGATCCCTAACCTAAGATATAAAATAACTACTTTTTTTTTTTTTAAGCCAAACCTCACTTGTAAATTACACAAGCAAATGCCCTTTGAGGTCCCCAGAGCTTTTCTTGGTTATCCTGTGAGGGCAGATTCTTCCACAGGCAGCACAGAGATCTGCCATTCCGATCTGAGAGTCCCAACATTTTCATTTTAAACACACACACCTAAAACTACCAATTTAGATCAATGGGAGCCAACACTCTAAGGAATGCTCATTAGAAAGCAAAAGTAACATGGATAAAAATTAACACTATGGATGCAAATACTGGTACATAACTTCCCTTCGACAAAATGGTATAAAGACAGATCAGAGATAGGAAAGAATGAAGACAAACTGGTCCAGTCCCAGCTCAAAAGTCTAAGGCTTCTTTCGCAGCAACCTGCAAGGAGTTGAGCAAAGACTTCAAGAAAAGGAAAAGAAACTGCACAACTCCACTAAGAAACAGTGGTATTTACCAAAGGAAACAGAACCCCCTCCACATCTGTTGCCTAGGAAATTGCTGTCTGCCTCACAGATTTTTTTCCAGGCAGGTATCCATGAAACCTGACTTCAGAAAGTAAGCTTTAGTCACTTGGACAAGATATGAATTAGCAAGACACCAACATGCTCATAGGAGTTATTGCAAACAACATAAATGAAAATGCTTTAACTCTTGTAAAAGCTTTCAAATACGTAAAGCAACTTTAGATCACTTAGCTTTACATTATAGTAAAACTAGCCTAAGTTCTCCCATCAATAGCTTAAATTGCTGCGTCTAGCTCTCCCACCATACTTTTGTCTGAAAAGTGATACCTCTGCTGTGAAAAACAAACCAAGAAAGCATTACCAGCTAAGTATGCAATATAATAAATCAGTGGAAAGGTAACTAATTTTTCTGTGAAGCAACAATACCTTAGCAGCCATACGGAACCTGTTGTCACCTGACCTGGATTAGGTTTGCTGCAAACATCACCATGTGCTAACTACAGATATAAACAATAAACTATACAACAATAAAAAGGCAAGTTCTCCATTTAGCTTTGACAACTTGGTCTCTGGAGATTATATTTGTTCAATAATTATGCCTTAAAAAAGATTCTAAAAAGGTGTATAAAGAAAAACAAAACCCTCTGCTAGTAATAATATCCACCCCACAGAAAAATAATCCAGGGACTGGAAACAGAGGCTAGGCCAACTGAGAACAAAAGTACTTAATTTTTTAAATAGAGCACAGACAATTCATTGAATAACTTCTCAAGAAAGAGTGAGAACATCATAATTTTTCCAGCAGTCTGGAAACACTGTACAAAATCTCCCCATCCCCACCACCAAAAGGGAAATTCTTCCCTAAAACTCCAGAACACTTCTACAATTAGAGGCGAATAGCCATGAGAGAAGTCCAGAAATGAAGATTATGAAATAATTATACTAAAAAAACTCTGTAGAAACTGAACTAGTGATTTGTAAAGCAATATGCCTTTCCTTAGTGTCACATGCAAACCAGTCTGCAAAATGAAAAATATGGGAAGTTGAGCACAAATGAAGCAAAGAATCAACTTTGAGAAGCTTCTGTGATTGCACAATCTCCTGCCAGAGCTCTCGCTACATTTCTGCAATAAACATTCCAGCACAAGCAATCACACGTCAAGCAGATATTTGAAATATGCAACTAAACAAGAACTTTACACTATTTAAGAATTTGGGCATCGTTATGCAGTTTTGTATCACAAACCCTAGCGAAGCCCGTAGACTTTTTCATGGATTGATTAAAAGAAAAACTTCACTTTCAATAAAAATACGTCTGTATGCATAAACTCAATGTCTTCCTATATTTATTCTTTTTTCCATGATGAATATATCCAGAAAAATGACTTTCAAGTAATGCTATTTTTTAAAAAGGTTATAAAAATTCCATGAGAATTATTTTAGATATAGACAAGTTATTTCTACTTCCAACCACTCAGATTCATCACCACTGATACGATTTTGTAACTAACAGGAACAAAACAGCAAGTTTTTCACAACTTTTGGAGATTTTCACTGCTAACATAGAACAAAACAGTTCTGCTAACAGATTGTTTCCACAGTCCAGAACCCAATAAATTAAATTTACAAATTTATAAATTTAAAAACCATGCTTTTACCCACTCCCCTTAAGCAATTAAAAAAAAAAGTGTGAAGAGACAAGCTCTCTTTCAAAACCTACCTGAAGAAAAAATGGTAACATACACAGACAACGCCACTAGTAACACAATTTTTAATTAATACTGGATGTTTAAGTGTATATTCAAGTCACTAATTACTTTCAGGTCTAAAAAAACTCCCACAATAGATGCTTTCAGAGCAGTTGTGGATGTCCCATCCCTGAGTGTCTTCTTCAAGGCCAAGTTAGACAGGGCTTTTAGCAAGCTAAATGATGTCTAGTAGAAAGTGTCTGTCCACAGCAGGGGCTTGGAACTAGATGATCTTTAAGGTCCCTTCCAATCCAAACCATTTTACAATTCTCTGATTTAAACCAAATCTCCTCTAAGTATTCTTCCTACCCTTTCTGACATGATGATAGAATAATGACTAAAATCCTGCATGCTTTGGACTGCATGTGAAAAAAGAGAAGTGTAACCACAAAATCAAAAACCTACATCAAAGCATGGTTCCATATTCCAGCAGTGAAACGACACAACAGAACCAAAGCTGTCCATGAAAACTTAAGGGTGGCTTTTCACAAACTGCAAGTCTCTCTCATGATAATCAGTACGGATTTTATCATACGTAATACTGCAACAATATAAGCTGGTTTATCTGGGATTTTCAAGTATGGTATTTAAAGACTAGAGGAAGAGAGGAAGTATTAGAAATCCATTAGAGGAGCCACCACTTTTAATTCCAAGAAAGTCCAAACGTTGTGATTTATTATGCTTACAAGCTTGTTAGGGACATGCAACTAAGCTCTTCTATGTTCCTTTTCAAGCTTTGAGACTAAAGTTAGAAGAAAACTAAAGTCACTGACTTCGTATACCAAGAAAGAAGTTTTTCCCCACATTTCCACTGCTCAAGCATAAGACGTGCACTTCTAATACACTTGCTCAAGCATGAGACAAAGAGAGCAGAACTTCATAAAACGGTAGTACTCAACTTCTACGACACTGGGTATTTTCACCAAGCTGATATACTGCAATCACAAGGATGAAAAATACTAAAATGCTAAGAAATAACTGTAAAAGCAACTCTTCTACCAATTTTTCCAGCTACAATAAAAGTCAACTCTTCCCTAATACCATTCTTCCTACATAGCACTTCAGAACCTGAGAAAAACCCATCGCCCTCCATCCCCCACAAAGAGGATACAGGAGACTGATACATGTACTCCAAAGGCATGATTTTCTTTTGGATTCAGAACACGGGAGAAAACAAATCTTAGCACAAGAGGAAAGAGAGCCAGGGCTGTCTGGATCATTGCCAAAACCACGGAATCTTGTCAAAGTCTCTCTTGCCTGTCCTTACAAGGGAGCAAGATCGAGCTTGGGCTGATTAACTTAATCTCTACAGGAGATGAGGGTAAGCAATATTTTTGTCACACCACAAAAGCCTGCCATGAGACAAATCAGAGCACGCTAACATGACATTTTCTGCTCCTCTGTCCCACAGACCATTTTGAGTAGCTGTCATTTAGTTTGTCACTAAGCAGAAAGCAAAACTGATGAAAACGTGTTTTCTACAAAATAAACCAAAAGTGAATGAAAGGCTACTTTTTACTTGCATCCAACTTCTATATGATTATTATCCCAGCATTTGCTTTATGAAAGCATTTTTCCAGTATCTAATTAAGCAAAAAGTCATTAAAAAACACACTACTTTCTTGGAAATCTACATGAACTAAGAGACTAGAAATACATTGCACATGTGTATAAAAATTTATAAAACCAAGCAGTTCAAAAGCCATGTCAAGTGAAGTTAGGCAACACTGCTACTTCCCATTCATATAAATTCTATGCTTGTAAAACACTGAGGAAAGCAGGTTTCCAATTTCTAAATACTACAAAACATCAACATGAGATGTTCTGGAATGTAATTAAAGAGCAGCAACATCAGTTCAAGAATTTAGAGTCACACTTTTGTCAGACATCCTACACTTCACTTTCCAGAAGTCTGCTGGACCACAAAGACAATTTCTCAACAACTACGTAAAACATGGATGGAAACTGTCATTTTCAAAACAGATGCTTGTAACCAACCACGGTCATTTTATAAATGAACACACCTAGCCTCAGAGACTTCAAGAGGAAATGAAGAAGGCAGTTATATATTTGGTGGTATCCAAACAAAATGCACTGGCATTGAAGTAAACTATCATTAAATTTAACTAAACTCTGAACTACAGATAAAGAATTTGACTTAGAAAAGGAAAAACCCAACCATTTGACATTAGGAATGGTCTAACACCAGGAAGTGTGTGTGTGCATACACCCTCTACGCACAGATTTACACATCCCAAACAACCAAACATTTTAAATAATAATAAAAAAGTAACCTACCACTTTTATTCATATTCACATTTCCAAACTGTTTGCTTGGCAAGAGAAACAAGAAGTACCGAAAACTTCAACAGAGACACAAACTCTTTTGCATTTGTAAAATTACAAGTAGTTCATGATGCAAAGCTCTATGTGCTTAAGGCACTCTTCAGAGAAGACAAGCAATGCAGCATTTTATCTAATACTGTCATGTAAAGCACATTCAAAATCCCCCTTACTTGTTTCAGTCAAGTTAACACATTGTATAACTTGTAGCAAACAGAAAAGAACTGAATTTCCTCTTTTCTGAACTGCTGTAGATCAACACTAAGATCATGTCACATTCACATGTTTAGAGCTCTCTTTCCTTCCAATTTAGATTTGAAGGACAAGTATGAGACCTGGTCCTTTCTTATAATTTTGTCCCTTTACCTACTGTACTATGACATGACAAATTTCCAATGTATTTAACCTCACCTCATTAAAAAAACCTCTTAATCTGTTTATTCTCTGAAGATGACACTTAGTCCGGTTTAATAGATTCAGTTAAAAGCCAAATTTTATAAATAAGAACACAGGTAGAGGTAATACCTCTTTTTGTACGTGTTCCTGTAAAGAATTAAGAACACAGCAGAAAACCAGTCTATGAATACATAAGCTATTCCTTCTCAAAACCAATATAAAAGTTCATGGCTGTCCAGAAGACAAGAGCAAGAAAATTCAGAAAAAAAGCTGAGTGGAGTAATTGTAAATTCTCACATACTATTTCTACATAGAAGTTAATCTTAACAGCAGATCTTCCGAACATCCTAAAGCCTGACTTGTTCAGTTTCCAAACGCTGTTCAATATCATGAGCATGGCAAAAACATATTTTGACTTTTCATTACAAAATTTTAAAAAAAATTTAATTACCAGCAGTATGAATTTAAAAATGACAAAAACAGAATAGGATAATATAGCTTACATTCCTTATCAATCCTCAAATAAATATGCTATTTTCTGCAAAAAAGGGAGAAGCATACCTTTGAGTGTCTTAAAAGGCCAATGTGGCTTAGGTCTTCTGTTCTGTCAAGAGTAACTACCAACACACTGAACTATTCTGAACCAGCAGAAACATAACAAGAACTCTGACGGTAAAGAGGTGACTAAAAGATATCCTGATTTAATCTCTTTTCCTTGCCACACCACAGTGACAGTGATTGAATTCACCTGTTTGGCACCACAGATGTTGGAGCACCTCGTTTCTTCAAAAGTGAGTGGGGAATGCCAACGGCCTCACATAACTGCAACCAGGAAACACTGTAAGCAATAGCTGGAATTTGATTTGCTCTTTCCACTGAGTTCTTCCAATGCATTCTTCTTTCATCTAATACACCTTCTGCTATGAATCATGGTAGTTGTCCTCCTGCCCCACAACCCAAAACATAAAAAGGAGGTAAATTCTAAACGGCCTGTATCTAACTACTACAGCTACTGAATGTAGCACGAGGGCAGTAGCTGTAATAGACGCTGGCTTACAAAACAGAGACAAGGCTGCTGCAGAAAGACTGTGGCCTCACTCTTGATGGACTGGCCTAAGGATTCTTGCTACAGATCCCTCTAATACCAGTCTCATTGTAGAAGTGGAATTCTAAAACAAATCCCCAGCACTTCTAAGTTTTATTACAGAATAATAATCTGCTGAGAAAGAAAATACACTTGAAATTAGAGCATAGTTTAAGCAATTTTTTTTCTTTATAATTCTTAGGGCTCTATCAGAAACACAGATTCAACCAACTACTTCAGTTATTTTTTGAAAGCGTACTTGAAGTCTTGATTTTATGCCCAAATAAACTGTATCTCTTCATGTAGTAAAAGTTAAATGTTGCTTGACTATATCTGACTGTATATGGTAACAATCTTTCATATCCAAATTATCTGTATTACTTCCACACTCACAAGAATTACATTCTATTTACTGAAAACTTCATTCTACGCTAATTCTTAATTTGGAGAGTTATATACTAATCAAGAAACTTCTCACCTGAAAAATCCTACTAGCTCCTGATCATTTTGCAAACTTCTCTTAGTTTAGCAGAGGTATCTTTCCAATCTAAATAGATAATTTGAATTTGCTGGTTCAAACCCTCAGAATATTTTTTTCCTCCTTCCAGATAGAGTTCATCTTAACTTCTAGATTATTAAATGCCACAAAGAGAACAAAAATTAACTCTGTGGGAGCTGCTTTTCCTGTTGCTTTTTTAAATTCAGATACTATTGTTATTTAGAGTTGCCATTGAGAGTGAAAAATATTTAAGAAAATAACAACAGTTTATATTTTTGTCCACTTAGAAACTAGACTTGTTGTGCATGCATTCTGTGGTTGAGTTTCTTCTGGGTCTTCAGGCCACTAGCTTTAAAGGTTTTTCTCTTAAAGTCTCTTTTGCTCTCATCAGAGCAGATCTGCTATTAAAAGAGAAATGAACATCATGCTGCTCAGCACAGATATCATACCCTGTACAGTGTCACCTCAGAAAATGGGACCTTGATAACTACAGCTGACAAAACAATTTGTACATATTGAACATATCATTACCTTGTGCTTAACTAGCACTGCTGCAAACACATTGTTGCACCGATTTAAGAGCTTTACTGAGGCTCTGAAACAAAGCCAGGAAAAGGAAAAGGGGAAACCAACCAGTGAAACACTGTAGAGGTGCTTTCTCCAAAGACGGAGAATCATAGAACAGTCTAGATTTGGTGGTACCTCAAAAGTTCACCTGGTCCAACTGCTCCAAAAGGGAGCCTTGATGAGATTGCCTAGCACCCTGCTGAGTCTTGAAAACCACCACCAATGGGAACTCTACCACATCCCTGGGGACATTGTTCCAGTGACTGACTACTGTCACAGCAAAAAATTTCTTTCTTACATAAATCTCTCCCAATGCAACTTGTACATGTTGGCCCTTGTTTACTCCTCCTGAAAAGATAGCTATCATCTTCTTTGTAGCTGCCCTTTTACTACTGGAACACTGTGATGAGGTCCCCCCCACACCTTCTCCAGGGAAACACCTTCACTTTTCCCTCACAAGGCAAGTTCTCCAGCCCTTTGATCACCTTTGTGACCCTCCTTTAGAACTCTCCTTGAATTGCAGGAACAAGAACTGGACACCTCCCTACAGATGTGGCCTTATCGGCACTGAGGGGAATGATCACATCTCCCATCCTCCTAGTAACCCCTCTGTGGGTGCAGCCCAGGATCCAGTTTGCCTTTGTTGCTGCAGCCGTGCTCTGCTGACTCATGTTCACCTCATTGTCCAACAGGCCCCCCAGGTCAGCACAGCTGCTCCCAACCTCACAGATCCCAGCCTGTAAAATTAGCGTAAATTTAGTGGAGTTAGCTGCACTAACCCATACAAAGATTGCCATAAGAAGCACAATAAGCTCACACAACTCTTTGGTTATGTCAGCCCAGATGTAAGACACTGCACTTGACTTTGTTAAGCTTCATACTGTTCTTGCTTGCCCACTCTTCCAGCTTGTCCAGGTCTCTCTGTAAGATGTCTCTTCCTTCTGAAGGGTCCCCTCACTACTCAGTTCAGTGTCATCAGCAAATTTGCTGAGGGTGTTTTCAATGCCACCATCCAGGTCATGCAGGAAGATGTTGGACAGCATTAGGCCCAGCATCCATCCCTGGAAGACCCCACTTGTGATAGGCTGCAAGCCTGAGTAAAACCCGCTGACCACCACAAGATCTGATATATTTTTAAAATAGTATACATTTGATGTCTCACCAAAATTAACTCTAATGCAACTCTATATTCGCAAACTTTAGGTAGATTATTCCTTGTGCAATTTTGGTGTCACTACTCAGCATACAGAAATATTCTTATCATAGTTTCCTTCTAACAAAATTTAGAGCAGAACATTGTAATTGCACAGTACTGAAAACAAAACCTCCTATCCATTTTTCTGAAACTCAGAGTACTTCAACTGAATTTGCAATTTTTTTTTATTTTAAAGGAAAATGAATGTCATGATTTCATATTTATCATCACTTTGGAGTGTGTATACATGTACATAAAAGTCTGCGAATGTACTGAGCATAAATTTTTTCTTTTTAGCCAATTCACTTATTTAATGATGATCTCAAGTGATTAATGAAGCTTTTCACAGAAGGGCTTTCCTGGAAATCTGTTAAGCACACCTTCAGACTTACAAAGCAAGCAATAGTTGCATATGAATTCATTAAGGTACAAAACCACTACCTAATCAGTATGTAAGGCTAACAAGAAGGAGAATTATTTCAGAGAACTAATGAACTTTATTTATTACAACCCTCAAACTGCTTAGGTCAATGGAACATTTTAGTGATCGTCCCCTCTTTCCTCCAGTCATTACACTACTGGAAACTATGGAAAACAGGAACAGTCTCCTGTTATACTACTGAGCACTATCAGCTGAGCACTGGACAGTGCAGTTAAACTGCAACTTAAAATGCACATATCTTCATTTTAACAGCTTCATATACACGCACAACACAGTTCAAACAGCCAGTACTGACATTTTCCTATGGAAAGCACCAAATTTCACGAAGCTCTTCTTTGTATACAATTTTCCCCCTAAAAAATACAGTAATTCTCTACCACACATTCAATGCAAAGAGACTGATGAACATAATGAATATGCTACTAAAAGAGCTAATGTAATGTAAAAATTTACTTATTATATGGAAGCACAGTAATTTTTAGGTTCATGTACTAATACGCATTAGCATGCAGAGAAACTAATTTTCTTTACTTAAAAACAGTATTTTGCAGTCATAAGCCCATGTCCATGTAAATTAGTTTTCCCTACTTGTCTGTGAGAACATCTGGAACTTAAGAAAACGACAACTCTTAGTCAAAAGGATAACCCTCTCAATGATTTTTGAACAATTTTGGGAATCTAGAGAAGTTCCAGCTGACTGGAAGCTGGTAAACACTGTCCCAGTTTTCAAGAATGGCAAGAAAGACAACCCTGGAAACTACAGGCCTGTCAGGCCTGTCACTTCAATGACTAGTATAGAAAAGATTATTTGGGGAGGTATTGAAAAACACCTGAAGGACAATGTAGCCATCAGTCACAATCAGTACAGGTTGCTGAGGGGAAAGTCCTGCTCGACAAACTTAATTCTCTCTTATGACAAGGTAACCCACCTAGGTATCAAGGGAAGCCAGCGGAGCTATCTTTTGGGATTTCAGTAAAGCTTTCAATACTGTCTCACACAATGTCCTACTGGACCAAATGCCCAGCATTCAGCTGGATAAACACACCATGGGATGGGCGGGCAACTGGCTCACTGGTCAGGCGCAAAGGGTTGTAGTGAATGCAGTGACATCAAACTGCTGGTCTGTCACTAGCAGGGTTCTGCAGGGCTCTATCCCTCCACAGCGCCTTGTGCTCATCAACATCTTCATTATTGACTTGGATGTGGGACTGGAAGGAATACTCAGTACGTTTGCCAGTGATACTAAATTGGGAGGAGCTCTTGACTCCCTTGAAGGCAGGGAGGCCCTGCAGAGAGACATCAACAAATATGAGGGCTGGGCAACCACCAACCATGTGAAGTTTAACAAAGACAGGTGCTGGATTCTGCACCTCGGATGGGGCAACCCTGGATGTACATACAGACTGGAACAAGAGGCTGGAAAGCAGCGCTGAGGAAAGGGACCTGGGGGTCCTGGTCGATGGCAAGTTGAATCCAAGTCAGCAGTGCCCTTGCAGCCAGGAGGGCCAACCATGTCCTGGGGGCATCAGGCACAGCATCGCCAACTGGGCGAGGGAGGGCATTGTCCCGCTCTGCTCTGCACTGGGGCAGCCTCACCTCGAGTGCTGGGGACAGTTTTGGGTGCCACAATGTAAGAAAGATACAAAGCTTTTAGAGAGTGTCTAAAAGAGGGACACAAAGGTGGTTAAGAGCTTTACAAGGAGCGGCTGAGATCACTTGGCTTGTTCAGCCTGGAGGAGACTGAGGGGAGACCTCACTGCAGCCTACAACATCCTCACGAGGGGAAGTGGAGGGGCAGACACTGGTCTCTTCTCTCTCACAACCAGTGACAGGATCGAACGGAATGGCACGAATTCAGGGGATGTTTAGGTCGGATATTGGGAAAAGGTTCTTCACCCAGAGGGTGGTCGGGCACCGGAACAGGCTCCCCAGGGAACTGGCCACAGCACCAACCCTGACAGAGTCCAAGAAACATTCCAACGATGCCCTAAGGTGTGATTCCTGGGGTTTGTAGTGTGCAAGGTCAGGATGATCTTTGTGGGTCCATTTCAAGTCTCTATTTCTGTGATTCTATGAAAATACTTAAAAATTTGAAAGCAATGGGTTATATTAAAACAGCAGTTTGTAACATACAAATGAAGATGCAATGTTAAACAGACTCACACCTGCCTTTTAAGTCTTGCTATGGAGGTTTTTGTTGGCCATTCATGTTTGACACATGTCCTTGCAGCTTGACGTCTGCTTTTTGAATACCCAATGGTACTACCAGTGAAATTTCCCTTCCCCTTAAAGAGTACAAAAAGCAGCTTGCCTCCACACCATCAAATCCACAAATGGTGAGGGGTGGGGGAAGTACTTCCTTATTTTAGATGCAGGAAACAGAAATTCAAAACAGTCTCACAAAAAGGCTGAAGAAATCAGGAAGCCCTAACTTACAGCACATTAGGCAAAACAAACAATTCCAACACCAAAATCATCTTTATATATCATCTTACTAATTTCTCTGCCTGTTTTCCAAACCTCATATCTGTATATATATCTTTCAGACAGACAAGTCTTCCTTCTCCACAAAGGGCATTTTTTTTTTGTTCTTGTACCCTACCCCTGCCACACCATAAGTGTAATCTGTTGTGTTCTGCTGTTAAAAATACTCAAAAGTAAAGAAGGATGTATCACAGTATCAAGGATACTGCACTGATGCTTCCTCTTTTTTTGATATTTTATTTACTAAGGGAAGAGGATAACATGGCACACCAATTTTCATTTCAACTCCTGTCTTTTCAAGAGGTATTCGACTGGTATTCAAACAAGAAGCATCTAAATTCAATGATTGACTTTCCACAACCTCAACATCAAAACGAAAAAGTTATTTTCTGTAACTATCAAGAATTAAGTAATTTATGGTAGGCAAATATCCACTGCACAAGTTTAAGAATTAACTCAATAAATTGACAGGACTGGCATTACTGACAAAATAATTTTTGTCGACTGCCCCATTAGTTGCTTCTCCTTTTTACATCAGAACTTGATTACTGATTTTGCTTCTACTGCAAAAGTGAAGCAAACTATCCGAAGACTAAAGAACATAAAATCAGGACAACATACACCACCCCTCTATATTTAAAAATTAAATGATTCTTTTGTTTCGCAGAGATGAGGACACAGTATCTTCCCCAACTTAGTCGTGCTCTTATGGGTAAACACTGCTTCCACCTTCTTCTGGATGTAAAAAGGAAGCTTAACCAATGGATCAGATCATTTCTGTGAGCTGCACTTCATTACACCTGAAGGCCATTTGTTTATCTTGATGAAATTCAAGGGAAGCAAGATCTTCAGAGAAATATCTAATCTTAAGCATAAGCTTTAGCTCAAAGTTGCAAGTAACTTGTTAAGGATTGTCTTTTTCCATTGTTATGAAAGAGGCTATGTTGATTACAACTCTTCTGAAAAAATAAACTTATTTTGTAAAATCATCATATTACTTTTTAAAGTAATTCTTTAAAAACTCATCACCCCATTTCTTTTTTTTCCACTTTTGCTAACCCTTCAGCTCAGAAGACTTATTCTTAAATTAAATGTAAGGGCCTGTAAGAGGAATTATCAGTCAGAAGAAACCTTAGGATTTCAACTCGTTTCTACAATATACCCTTGCTGAATACTGTTATTTCCTCCCACAAAATATGAGTAATGCAGCACCACTGTAAGGTAAGTCTGCTGATGTTGAAACATACAAGAAAAAAAGTGAAAGGTGTCCTGCTTTGGTAGAGTTAGTCAACTTCTCACACGATTTTGCCAGATTTGAACAAAAACCTTCAGCTGCCTATTCTTGTTGAACCTTAAACTGAAAAATTAAGGGCATCAGAAACTTTGAAAGAAACTTCCCAACCTGCAAATAAATGGTTTTAATCAATATTTTATTCCTGACCATATCTATGAGTTTCTCAAACTGCAACAAGAAAGGGTACATTACCAAAAAAAAAAAAAAAAAAAAAATCCCTTTTTCTCCCCCCCAGCATTCATGGTTCTCAGACCCTTCTTTCCCATGAACTTAAGCAGGAATTATGATAGAAACTATTCTTTATATGAAAGTGAAGTTAATCTGACTCCTTTCTTTGCCAGGGGCTCAAAGAGGAGATTGTCAAAGAAAAGACCAATGCAGCCATCCCGACTATTCCCTGATGCCACCCAAAATCAATTGTACAGAAGGCAGAAAGTCATAGAGGAGTTGTGTACAGTCACTGCAGTCCCAGAACCAAAGCAGCTCCAGCAGCACCAGAGTCATAACACCCCAATTTTACCTCTAAATGGTATCTTTGCTTATATCCCAAGCCCAAACTACTGATGATAATAGTATTATGTATACATTGCATTCAGAAGGACAAAAGCTTTCTTATCAAAGCCGGAAGGCATTTGAGGACAGAAAAGAAACAAAAGGAAAACACTTCAAAGACTCCTCTGACCTTACATTCATCAAGAATTAAAGCAAGAGAGACTTTTACTCCTTTCCTTACTCCAATCCACCATGCAGAATCAATGAACAGCTCTGAGCATGCAAGTTATGTGATACAAGACCTTCTTTGTATTACAACTTTATTCTTTAGACAAACAACACAGAATTTTCCTAAATACGGTTTTCCTAACAAGAGTCTTCACAGCTTGATTCAGAACCACATTGTGACTAGCTCTGATGATTTCTCCAGCCACCTGATTTTGCAAGTCAAAACCATCTCCAAACACCTTAAAGTCATGCTACTTCCAAAATCCAAATGCACAAAACAGTTTGTAGGGTATAAGAAAGGCTAAAAATAGCCACGGGCATTTTAGTAAAGGAAGGAAGACAAAAACTCTTCCAAGAAGCCTACTGATTTAGTCTCTACAGAGAAAGCCTAGGTCTTTAATGACATGTCCAATTAAAAATTCAATGTATTGAAAAAAAAAAAAGACAAAACAACCAACCAACAAAGCCACTGCTCAAACAAAAAGCAACTCAATAAAATACACGATCACATCCATAGTTCAGCTTTCACTCACAGGTCTTCATGGACATTTTCTTATTTACGTCACCATCTTAGCTCCACAAATGTTTGCAACAACAGCCCCTCTTTCAAAAGCCATGATGATTGTTGCCAACCAGCAAAGCAAAAACTTCAATTCCTAATGAGTCTACCATTTGGCTGGCATCACTTTCGGCCTTGAATTTCCACAAAAGAAGATATATAGCATGTAAGAGCAGGTTTGAATGGTCCCAAGACCACCAAAAGCTGTATCACTGTTATGCTGGCAATTGTTTGTTTAATTGCCAATGAACTTTGTAGTAAATTAAGTTGAAGGAGGAGGACAGCTACCCACAGAAGATGTATTAGAGCAATAAACAAATAGTCACTGAAGCGGCAGAACCACCTTCCCTCTTTGAAAGGGGAAAATAAATTCTCTCAGCTCAATACTGACAGGATTCTTTGCATGCCTACAGTCAAAGGTACTTTCTAAGAAGAGATTAGTATAAAAATACATTTGTATAAACAGATTCATAACAAAGAAGGGAATTCTACAATTCTACCTCTAACATTGACAGCAGTGCATAGTATCAATACAAAGTTGTGAGGCATCAGTATTACCTCTATTTTCAACCACAGCTTCATGTCCTGCCTGGTATAATTAGCAAAATCTAGCATCTGCAAAAAAGCACAAGCCAAGTATAACCAGCACTAACTCGTTGATTGTCCAACCCTCAGCCTCACTCCTCCCTGAAGAATCCTCCCCATCCACTCCAGCTCAATTACCTCCTGGCTGAAGAGGTTTCCTCCCCTCTTAAGTACTTAAGAGAATTAATCCACACTTGTGGTCAAATGAGCTCCCAGGTGTCAGTGGTGGAATTAACATGCTGGACTGTCATCCATACTCTACGAAGATGGTGCTTGTTGTACTGAGACTTCACACTTCAACTCCTCTGAAGTCAAAGTCTGAAGTTGAAGTCTCTCCTCTGAAGACTCTGCCTGAAAACTCCACAGTTAAGTCTCTCCTCTTCACCTGTCTCTCAGGGACAGGTCCCTGTCCCATCACTGTCAAGAAGTCATTCACATTTCCAGGCCAATAAGGAAGTCCTACCCAGCCTCCCTCACTGCCTGTCAGGAAGAAAATGATGTGTGTACATGGATACAGAAAACACAAGGCTACATAATCATGAAAAACTGAAGTGGCACTCATGGAGTGCAAACTGGACATCATAGCAAGGCATTCACTCTCTTTTTAGCTCCAACAGAAAAATTCTACATCTGTTTCAACCACAGTCACGAATTAAACATGAGCTTATGAATTCACAGCAACTGACTACCCAGATACAAACCTTTATGCTTAAAATGTCTGAATCTACAAATGCCTCCACATAAAGTTCCTCAGGTCTTCTGTGGCAGATACCTTTCAAAAAATTATTTGGGCTAGAAATAGGTTTACTGAACAAGAAGGCCAGAACTCTGCAAATAAATACCAAATGAATACTGATGACTTTTCTATTATTTTTGGTGAATTTTATTTTCCACTGTGTGAAGCGTCAACAGAGTAAGTATTCTTCTGAGAAGTGGAAAATTACACGTTGCCCAGAGAAGTTGTGAAGTTCACCACCTTTGAGATACTCAAAGACCTTCCTGGGCAACCTGATCCAGGCCACTCTATCACAGTAGGTGGATGAGGGATCTCCAGAGGTTCCTTTCAGCCTCAATCATTCTGTGAAAAAACAATCATTTATACTCAACAAAATACTACTTTCCCTGTGCACATGGTATTAAACATCAAGAAGTCAGACTTCCAAATCATCATCCAAAGCAACTGATTTAGACAAAAGAAATAAATGATCAAACAGTAGCCAGTTTGAGACGAATGCCCTAACCATCATTCCTTCACACTTTCCCACTGCAAATAACCACTATGGCTATAATACAAGTTTTACTAACCATCTGCTGAAAATGTAACTTCTCCAACCACAAAACAGGAAAAAATTTCCTAGCTGAAATCTCCAGATGTCAAGAGAAACTTCTGGCTTCCTCTTCTTCAAAAAGCACATTCCAGATGACATACTTAGTTTTGCGTACTCAGGGGTTTTTTTGGCTACTATTTATTCGCCAAAAATTAAGCTCAGCCTCCACAGAAACATTATATTCATAGCAGTCAGTGACTACATAGGAAAACTTCTATTAATCTTCTATTAATGCATTTTCTACGTAGATATCTCACATCAAGTTTTCCTCTGAATATATTCACACCTTAGCATTTAATACATCGGAATATAATGCAGCACTGAGTACTAGGCTGCTTTTAAGAGAAAGAATGTAAAGACATAATTAGTCAATATTTACATAACTATTAGAATTCGAGGATTTTTCCTAAGTGAATATTATGACTCCTGAAGATCCGTAAGAAAAAACAAGGATGTGTTCCACTTGTGTTTCCAGTTCAATTATAAGCTCTGCAGCCCAGACACACACAAGCTAGAAACACTTTTACATAGTTCCAATCTAGAGTCCAAAATAAAGCCTTAGTGTGTGCAGTGTTTCCTACAGAGGTTTCCAAGCATTAGATCTTTGCATCATCTCAGACCATGCAACTGACAAAAACCAAGAAAACCTCCACATATTTCTGAACTCTATGAAAGAAACAGAAGAATGAATGCATATAAGAAACATAGGAGAAGCTAAAATAAAGAAATCTGCAGTTGGATTTCAATTAGGACTTACTAATAAGGAGATCTTACATACTGTCCCCATGACAGTTTTTATTGTATAAATATTGACAGGGAGTGGCAACCTTTCAGTTAGTGAAAGCCAACTCTTTACTAGATTTTGAGTATCAGAATAGACTTTGACCTGTGCTCCAGTCAGAAGCTGGTGCTGATCCTGTGCCGGTTCTCCCTTAGCAACATGGGCAGCCAACCCGGCCAAGCAGCCCCTGCTTGTCTAGACAGTCTCCAGACAGCTGTAACTGAAGATGCACCACAGCACCTTATACCCTGCTGATGCTGAGCACGCTACAGAGACATCTCTACCCTGCTGACTGCAGACTCCAGTAGAGGCAATCCAATCATCTCAGCACAGCAAAACACCACGGACAAGAGAAGCTGCAAACCACTTTTCTTCTTCTCAAAGATCCAGCTCCATCTCTTGTTCAATCGCTGCTCACAGAATCATTCAGGTCGGAAAAGCCCCCAGCACTGCCAAGGACAACCGCTAAACCGTGTCCCCATGTGCCACATCTACACGCCCCTCCAGGGATGGGGACTCCATCACTGCCCCGGGCTGCCTGTTCCAATGTCAACGTTCCAGCGTCACAGTTTTCCTGCTGCACGTGGCTTCCTGCTCCTCCTGTTTGCTGTCCATGCTGTGTGCCTTGGCATTAATTTGAGTGTTTATTTCAGCAGATTGCTGAGGAAGCTAAAAGATGGTGTTATTTGCGTTTGCTTTAACTGAGCTATAACTGGGTGTTGCCTGCATAGTGCCATAGTTTTACCAATATTGTCTCATCATCCTTCTGGCTTTATCGCTGCTGGAATGACTGGACAAATTAAGGCAACGACAGGAAACTTTTCAACCATTCTCCAATTTTGTTCTCAGAGAAATAAGTTCAGTTTTTCAGTATTTCCATTTGGAACTGCAATTTCTTGATGACAAAGGAGTTTTGATAAATAAAATCAAGCAACATCCACCAAAAAAAGATTTTTAATTACATGGTTTGGGATCTCTTAAATTCAAGATAAACATCCTGTATTAAGACAAACATCTCAGTGTTCTCTGGTAAGAGACCTAAAAAAGCTTTTTAATTTTACGTAGAACTAAAGTATGACCCAGGGAATTCTGCTAACAGCAACTGTGAGGCTACCAACATCATCTGCTCACAGGGCTTCTCAGTATTTATTAAGTTCTCAATGAGGGGCTCCTGAAGCTATCATTATCCTCAAAGTCAAAGATTTACAGACCAACAGGTTGATTTTCAGTTTGTCCAACAAACAAATTCCAGGTGTTTCCCTCTTCCTTCCCTCAGGCAACAAAAAAACCACTCTGTAGTTGCCAGGGAAAAGGACATTGTTTACAAATATTTTTACTTTGTAAGAGCATTTATAGCTTGGTTGGGTGTTTTATTCCTCTTGTCGAAATGTGTCTTAACATCAACTTTCTATTATCATTCCTCATTAAAACTTTTTATAGGAAAAATAAATAATTACATTCCTACACAGCCTCAAGTTTTATAAGCAGAAGAATTGGCTAAGTTAACTATTAATTCCTCTGTAAAACCTACCATACACCATGAAACAAAAGCTAACATTTTGACAGTTCCACATCTCTACTGTTAACTTTCTAAAAGCTAGCGTAATATTTAAAAATTCTTAAGAGACGCAACCTGAAAGAACCCAAAAAGTTACTGTATTCTCAAAGCCAACTTATCGAGTTGCATTTTACCTTTGACTAACATATCAAGATACATATTTTATCATTAACATCAAACTGTATATTTCATAATCTGCAGTGATGAGAATATTAACATTAACAGTAATGTTAAATAACATAATGAGAAGATAATTTTAACATTAATGTTAAATAACATAATGCTACTGTTAATTGACATTAACAATTAACATTAATAATTAACAGTCATTATTTTTGCATCTAAAGTTCGGATACGCTAACTTGAAGACCTGGAATTGCATTTCTAGGTCAGCCAGAAGTCTTATTTTGAATCTAACTACCAAATCACAGAATGGTTTGGGTTGGAAGGGACCTTTAAAGATCATCTAGTACCAATCCCCCTGTCATGGGCAAGGACACCTTCCACTAGACCAGGTTGCTCAAAGCCCCATCCAATCTGGCCTTGAACACTTCCAGGGATGGAATATCCACAACTTCTCTAGGCAATCTGTTCCAGTGCCTCACCAACCTCCCAGTAAAAAACTTCTTCCTCATGTCCAATCTAAATCTACCCTCTTTCAATTTAAAGCCCTTGTCCTGACATTAACAGGCCCTGCCAAAAAGGTCACCCTCTGACAGAAGAGCCAGAAATTCATATAAAATCCCCAATTCTTTCTCCACAGGACTGCTGCAAACCATTCAACACCCAGTCTGTAGTGATACTGGTGACAGCCCCAAGACAACTGCAGGACCTTCCACTTGGATCTAAAGAATGGTAGAAACTTGTCCAAGGAGATTTCATCAGTCACAACACTTTCCCTTACTTTGAACTATCTTCAGACAACTTACAGAATTCTGAAGCTGACAATCTGCAAATGTTCATGAAGTTCTGCTTCTTCTGTGTACAAGAAGTTTCGTTAGCAATCAAGGAAGCTTCTCAGATACCAAAGTTCTCTAGTATTTAATCACCCAGACTTTAAGAGCAGAGTTAGTGTGGTTTCAGTCAAGGTGATTTCAACAGTTATTTGGATAGATATCTCTAAAGTAAAGGTACTTTCAGTTATATACTTTTTATTTATTGCTTTCTAAAAATTTATTATCCAAATCCCTAATCACAAGGTCTTCAGAAGTGCTTTCTAACACATTTAAGAGAAGGGAAATATGTCTAGTAACAGAGATATATATAGAACTCCAAATCCCAAAGATGAGGAGATCATCTTGCCTTTTCCTATGCAAGACAGATGAACATGAATTAATCTAGCTGATGAAACAGGCCTAGGAAAAACAGGTGAATAAAGCTCTGTAGTTATGTATTTTTGGTGCAACAAAAATGGAAACCTCTTGAGAGTAGATAAAACAAGTTTGTGATACGCAGTGTTTACTGCTGTCAGTTAATTTGAAGACAAACTGCTCAACAAAGGAAACATTTGACATCTTTGAAGATCAAGACCACCAAAAGTGTGAAGTTTTTAAAATCAACTATGGAAGTAATTGACTAAGTACCTGAATAATTACAAAATTATATTGTTTTATATATATATATAAAGAGAACATATATAATAACCCAAGTGCCTATATAAACCATGAAAACACTCTTCATGAGTTCTTACCTGAACAGAGAGAGCGCCAAAATACATTTTCATGAAAAGTTACTAGTTATTTTAGAATCAAAAGCATAGGCAATTTCAGGTCAAAATGTCCCACATTTACTCACTTATTACACCCCTTAACTCCCCACTCTCCAAAAACTGGAAGCCCATAAACCCCAAGAATGTACTAAAACACGGGTTCATTACAAAAATTGTTGTAGAATGATGCTCACTGAATACAGCTTTTCAGGGTTTAAGCTCATAAATGAGACACTTAGCTCAAGTTAATACTTACTTACACTGCCTTTGGGCCTACTCAGCACCCCTATGGAATTCACCAGGATCTGACCACTGCACACCCTAGAGTGTGACCACCTCTCTAACACAGCCTTCACAGGATTATTAGATCTTTTGGGGACTGCAGGACTCCTAGTACCAAATATTTTGAGAAAATGCACTACATGATGCTGTGACACATTGCCTATACTTAACTCAGGCTTGGGCCTCATGCCTCATCAAAAAAAAGATGGTTTATCTATGATTCCCCTACCTAGTACTAAATCAAGCGCATGGAAGCCCCAAAGAAACAAATTTAGTTACAGAGAATTGCAACTTAAATTCATTTTCTTACTCTGTTTTTATTACAGTTGCATAAGAGAAAACATGAAAAATAAACACACCTCTCTCCTGCAACTCAGCTTTATGAATTTCCTTCCTGCAGCATGTAAATTGAAGTTATAAGGCCCTCGGTGCGCCTTTTCCGCCTGTTCTGCTCTGTTGTCAGCACTCTTCTCCCACACCTTCCTGAAACAGTAACACATCTTCCTTTGTATCAGCCCCCACCCCCATCTTCTTTTCTTAGAGTTCTCATACTACTTCACATATAAATTTAGAATCCTTCTAGCATACAGAACACAGCTTATGACATTTACAAAACCCAAAATGGCTACAAAGCTGATTTAAAGGTTATTCCATGTCTTGCCTGTTAGTCTACAAGGGGTACAAACTGATGGGGAAGAAACATAGGAATAGAAGAAAAATGAAGCAAAGTTAGAGGATAAAACCATCCTAAGAGAAGCCAAGAGCATTGCTGAGACTTTTCTTCATATAGCCAAAAAAATGTTTCCTGAACCTAAATGAGCCCCAGCATTTTAAACCTACACATACAGAATATCAGATGCTGAATTGTCTGTGGATCAGCTATTCACGTATTTCCACTCAGATACACACAGTTTGCTATCACGTTTGCTTAGGAAAAGTGAAAGCAGTTATAAGGAACATCCATGCACAATCTTAATCAAAAGTAAAAAAAAAATTAGGTTTTAAAAGTTTTATTAAAAAGAATTGTATGTAGTCTGATCACAAAAATATTATTTTATTTTCAAGTGTACCACATCTAAAGTCTGTCAAATTTCCCTCTTTAACTGAGACTTGCAGGGAGAGGAATGGGGATTTCATTTCAGAAGGTATTTTAAATGCAGATCCATTACACCTAAGCATTTCTTCCTTAAAAGCATATGCACACAGATTTTAATGGATTTGATATATAAGTAGTACTTTAGGTCAAGAATGATGCTTGTAGTGTGAATCATCACATTAAGAACTGGTGTAAAATATTTAAGCTGTTCAGAAAGTGTTAGGATACTTAAACTCTTCCATAGAAAAAACCCCAAGACAAGTGAAACAAAGTATAAGTACAGCCAGCAGGAAGACCGATATATTGACCAAACACATACAAAGTTAGTCTACCAACTGATTCCCTCAGAAGCAGCATTTTCTTTTTTAATTGGTAATAGTTTACAAGAAATTTCCTAAAAAATTGTCTCTATAAAGGACATGATATCTGTGATGCAGACACATGTTCTAAAACTTTCAACAAGCATGACAGGAAGCATCCCAACAAGTTCATTCCCAAACTGAGTACAGCTTAGCTCCTAATCACAATTAAGATAACTGAAATGGGGCAAATCCTTAAACTGATTATAAGATTAAGGAATACGGTTAAAGATACTACCAACTGCATGTCTGATACCTGCGAATTCCTTCCTACCACTGTAGGAAGGTCCTCATAGAACAGCCAGCACTAAAGCACATGGTAGCAAATTGAGCCATGGTTAATATAAACTCTGGACTCTTAGCTGACTCTATACTCTTGACACCTATCAATACAACCTGGGTGTAAAAACGTCTGATTAGTCTCGACTTACCAAAACTGACATACTATATCCTAAGAACCAGAGTCTCCTCATTAGCTTTGGTTCTAAGATGACAGATACGTAAAGCAGACCAACAGAAGCAAGTTAACCAGAAGATGCAGTACTATTTTCCTTTGTGACAGCAGCATCCACAAGGCTCTGCTTTTATCTAGGGATGTAGGTTTGACCTGCCAACACTTCAGAAGCTCACAAACCAGTAATAAGCTAAAGAGAGTAAACAGTATTGTGAACTTGTACAGATTCTTGCATTACTCTTTCAATCCCTCCACTGCCCTATGCTCAAACAAGCTTTCTGCCAAGAGCCATGTAGCAGAAAATGAAGAATGACTATAAAGAACTATCTCCACCCCCACACCTCCCTTCCCTTCCAAACTCAAATGTCAGAGTTCATACGAGGAAAAAATTCAATTTATTTGTTCCTCTGACAACAGAAAGCCAGGAAAAAAATATACACTAAAGAACTTCTATCACTTGCTCCAAAGAAAATAAGCCCTCTACTTCAGTGTGAAAGCACAAATTATACTTTGGTACTATTTAAGGACATCTCTAGGCATATTTAAGGACCCAGCTGCATCCCAAACAAATTGGTTGGATTTGGCATGCACTTTACTGAGGTACTAAGTGAACTAAATTAAGACCTAAAAGATCATCCAATTCCGTCAATCAGCTACCATATGACGTTGGTTGGTTTTAAATCAGGAAGTGTTATGGTTTGCTTTCCTATGATGCAGTTATAACACTGACAGCACTGGTGAGACCCAATGATTAGGCACGACCAATTAGGGAAACAACAAGCGAGCAGCCCTCCACCCCAGGCCTAGCACAACCACCAGTTTAAAATGCATTTAAACCCCTGCCCACCTGTAAGGGCTTATTAATCGTGTTGTATGCAACTGTCAGTGCCACAGCATAAGAGGACCTCAGTCTTTAAAAAAGTTGTTGGAGAGAGAATTGGTATCAAAGCTACTGCAGTCCTGTGCTCACACAGAGGAGCGGCACTCACGAATTCCGCCTTTGTGGAAAGGCTCCACCGCCCCTGTGACAGCCGGCGAGGCACAGAGCGGTGCGCGGAGCGAGAGATGACAAGTGTGAGGCAGGGCTGGGCAGGCGCCTCCTTGGCATGAGCTCTCCCGGCACACCGACACATTCACGCACCCTCAGCCCAGGGCTGAGTAAACAAAACACCAGTGCGGAGCTGAGCAGGGCGGTGACTCAGCCAGGAGTGCGAGATTCGGTCCCACAGGGTAAGGAATTCGGGGAGACGTGACCGGGGGCCCATCGGCGCTCCCTACTCACCAGCAAACAGTCCACGTTCACTTCGGATTTGGGGTCCTTCAAAGTCACGTCGATTTTCTCAAACCGAGACTCAAAACTTTCTCCCGTCGACATGTTTCCGGAGATAAAAAGTTTCCCTTATTCCAGAGCAAAGTAAGGTTAAAAAAAATGAAAAAGTGTAAAAAAAAAAAACCAAAAAAACCAGGAACAGGCGACCACAAAAGAGAAACCACGCAGCCTGGAGCGAGCTGAGGAAGCACCTCCTGCGAGATCCCTTCAATCACAGAAGTCTCTGGGGCAAGTCCCCGTCAAGGGGGCAGAGAATCCAAGGGGAGCCCGCGGCAGGCGGGAGACGAGGCTGCTTCTCCCCCCGCTCCTCCAGGCACGCCCGCAGCTTCCCGGGATGCTCACAGCTCCGCAGCAGCAGGTTTCCTCTCCCTCCCTCCTCTGCTCGGGCCCCACCGTCTCAGCATTCCCATGTTCCCAGCCGGGGAAGCCGTCCTGGGATCCAGCGTAGCGGTCCCTCCTCCTCGCCCTGCTGCTCCAGCGCCGGCGGGTCGGTGCCAGGTTCCGGAGCGCGACTTTCTTTCCGGTGAACCAGAAGAAACAACAGAAGAGGGGGAAAGAAAAAGAAAAAAGACAAAAGCCTGCAGGCACACCAACAAGGCAAAAATGGATGGAAAAATAAAACTCAGGGGAATCCTCTCGACGGCGTGTCTCAGCGCCGTGGGGTCGGTCCGTCCGTGGGCACGGGGCGAGGAAGCGAGGAAGGCACCAAGCGAGTGCCCCCGCGGGCGGCGGACGAGTCACCTCACCGGCGGAGCGGCCGCAGCAGCATCTTTCTTCCTCTCTCCTCCTCCTCGCTGTCTCCCGCCGCTGCCAACGCCGGTTTAGCCCCCCCCTCTCCGCTCCTCCGCCTCGGGGACAGGACGGCAGCCCGGACCGCCTCAGGACCGACCCGAGCTTGCAGCGTGCGAGGGGAGGAGGGAAGGAGGCGGCTTAAGGGGAGGGGAGAGCGTGAGGTCCGGCAGCTGCGAGGAAACCTGCGAGAGCTAACATGTCCGCCTTCCTGTTTGAACAGTCGGGACGGGGCGCGGGGCGCATGCGCGGGGGAACGGCTCCGGTGCGGGCGGGGACGGGACGGGACGGCGGCAGGAGGTGCGCGCGCGGAGACGGAGGCGGGGGCGCGCGCCTGGGAAGGGATCACAGAAACAGTCACAGAATCCATTAGCTTGGAAAAGACCTCTGAGACCACCTAGGCCACCCTGTGACCGAACACCACCACGTCAACTAGACCGGGGCACTGAGTGCCACATCCAGCCTTTCCTTAAACACCTCCAGGGACCGTGACTCCACCACCTCCCTGGGTGGCCCATTCCAGTGTCTAATCACCCCTTCTCTGAAGAAACTCTTCCTAATGTCCCACCTAAACCTCTTCTGGCGCAGCTTAAGGCAATGCCCTCTTGTCCTGTCACTTGCTGCCGGCAGAACAGGCCGACCCCCAGCTGGCTACACCCTCCTTTCGGGGAGTTGTAGAGAGCGATAAGGTCACCACGAGCCTCCTTTTCTCCAGGCTAAACAACCCCAACCCCCTCAGCCGCTCCTCATGGGACATGCGCTCCAGACCCTTCACCAGCTTCGTTGCCCTGGTGAAGGAAAGAGCGGGAGAGGCGGGAGCGGGCGGGAGGGATCGCGTTCGCTTCGGCCTCGGCGCCGGGGCGGGCGGGGCGGGTGTGACAGCTCGGGATCCCTCTTCCGGGAGCCGCTGTCTTTGTGTGCCCGCCCCCGCCCGGCGGTTCCGGCGGGAATTGCGCGGAGCCGAGGGGCAGCGTCCCGCCGGGAAAGGCGCCCGTTCCTACCAGCTCCCCGTGCCATGGCGGGATGTTGCCGCCGTGTTTCCGCCCCGGATCCCCGGAGGCGCCTCAAAGCTGGTGGCTCCCGCCGCCTTGGCACAGCACGGGCACGGGGGGACAGGTGGCAGCGACGGTCTCCCCTAGAGCTGCTGTGGCTTCCATCCTTGCGGATCTTCAAAAGCCAGGCCCTGGGCAGTCGGCTGGAGGTGGTCCTTAGGTGATCCCTCACTGGAGATATTAAAGAACCATATGGGCACAGTCCTGTGCCATGTGCTCTGAGATGATCCTGCTTGAGCAAGGAGACTGGACCAGATTTCCCACTGTAGTACCTTTCCAGCCTGACCCATTCTGTGATCCTGCGGTTGTGTCCTGCCTGATCAGAGGGACTAGAGAAGCTGACCTCCAGAGGTCCATTTCAGTCGCAGCCACTCTGCCGTTCTGGTTGTCCAGGGAAGGAGAGGCCAGCTTCCGCAGTGCCAGAAGTTCAAAGCATTCCCGTCTATGTCCAGACAAGAGCCATGTACAAGGCAGCACACCAAACAGAGAAAGAATAGATACCAGCACTAAACATGGAACCTGTGCAGCCTGTGTTGGTGTTTCCAATTCAAGCCTTACCCTCAGACCACAGCAGGGACCTTTTCTTCAAATAAGGAAACAATCACAGAGTCTGTTAGGTTGGAAAAGGCCTCTGAGATCATCCAGGCCAACCTTTGACCGATCACCACCATGTCAGTTAGACCATGCCACTAAGTGCTACGTCCAGTCTTTTCTTGAATACCTCCGGAAATAGTGACTCCACCATCTCCCTGGGCAGTCCATTCCAAAGTTTAACAACCCTTTCTGTGAAGAAATTCCTTCTAATATCCAACCTGATCCTCCTGTGACTCAGGTTGAGACTTGAGCGAAGTAATGATTTCAAATATTACTGGACAAAGGCCACAGTACTGGTTCGGTTCTTTGACTTCCACTGCAGTTCCATGAATGGCAATGGCATTTTTACCAAGATCACTATAAATTGCATAGAGATTGTCAAGTCATTAATATGTAGTCGCTGAACAGTTGCCAGTAGCAAACCTGAATCATTAGCATTATGAGTTATTTTCCATGTCATGGTTAAGAAACAAATTCATAGCCAAGTGTTAGAGCATTTGAGCTATTCGGTCCTGGATGTCAGTACTTGCTGTCTTGCTTTTTGGGGAAAAAAATAAGAAATGGCATTCTACATTTTGCTTTTTCATATCCACAGCCTGCATCTTTGTTTTTGTTTTCTACTGAGAGGTATGTACAGTTAAAGCAAAAATACAGGATACAGCAACATTTCTTGCTCTCTCGTTTTGTGCTGGCTGCTACCACAGCCCTTTGATTCAGAGGCTTTGGCTGCTCTTGGAAATGCAGATATTCCATTTCAGCAACCACAGTCCAAAGAGAACATTTCCACAAGCTATAGGGTGTAGGCTTGGGATCATTTCATATGTGATGCAGTAACTAATTTCTAAAATACAGAGAAAATGCTTCTTGCAGTCTTCATCTAAAGCAAGATGAAAATCATCATTAGAGAGACAGCGCCTAATTCACAGTGCCCTTGGGCACCTGGTTTAGGCATTAAAACATACACAGGGATGGTGCCAGCCCTCAGTAGGGTGATTTGAGGCAGCTAGCTGGAAAGAATGCAAAATTCATGAGCCTGTAATAGAGTACGGAAGAGGAAGCCTGAATCTGCAGCTCACTGGGCAGGATCACCACTGTGATCAGCAGCTGCCACTTATGTGTTTTATCCAATGTCTATGGGAAAACTTACAGGTCCTCTTGGAAATGCAAAACACCTTGCATCCTCTCCAGATCTCCCTGTAACAAAGCTGCACGGGTCTTGCTCCCACTTGCCCTTTGCTTCTTTGCAGTTTTTTTTCACAGTGGCCCAGATTCACACAGTAAGTGGAGAGAAGCACCATCCCATTGTTTGGCAACTTGGAGAATTCATAGAGAGACGAGAGCTGGGCATTGGACAGGCCCAGCCTCACATGTTTATTTGCTAGTGAAGGATCTTGCCTCTGGACCAGTACACCTGAGAACCTCTACCAAAGTTTGTGGTGAGCAAAGCTGCCATGTTTGTGTTCAGCTGTGTGCAAACTGTGTGTGTTTCAAACATGTCTGTCAGACTGGGCTTTTCTCACGACTGTGGTGGACTAAAAGTCCTTGTCTGTCTGTCTCAAATAGAATAGAATTTGTGTGGGAGGTACTCATGCAGCTGTCTAGGAAACTCTGAGCACTGCTTCAAAACTGTAAAAGGGAGGCTTTGGCTGCCAGCCTCAAAAAGGATAATAGATTCTAATTTTCAAAAGCAGGTATGGGTTAAGTGTCTCGTGTGATAAAGTACTCATGTTGTACCTTGAGAGTGTAATGCAATAGTTTTTAATCCAGAGAACACTCATTCACATGCTGGGATCTTGAAGCCCATTTTCACAAACTTCAGTCAGACTATTTGTATCTATATGATTAGTAACTTGCATATTTCTAGCATTGGCCACTTAGAAATTATATGAATCCCCATCCTACATAACCAACCAGTGCATTGAACTCTTGAACATTGAATTGTTTTATCTTCCTGATAAATAAACTAAAAATGGGTAATTACTTCTTGTTGCGTTTGTTGTGTCACGTATTTTGGAATTGAGCTAGGTTTTGTTGAGTGAAGTAGGAGTTACTCAACATATGCATGACCTGATAACACTGCGCTGATAAAGCATGCAAGCCTGAAAGATCATTTTTTCTCTCTTCAGAAGCATGTAGTCTCTAATTCTTGTAAGTGTCTCTATGTAAGTTGATGTCCCTACATAGTAAATAAACAAACTGATAATAAAACCAAAACCATAGTCCCCATATCCATATTGTCTTGCCTGTTTCATAAGATATTTAGATGTTCCTGATGTTTGTGTGATACAGATTGACACTGACTTAAGAGCTGATTGTTTGGCAGAGATTGAAATTTCGTATTAAATACAGAATATCAATAAACTGTTGAATGACTACATTGGCTTCCTCTAAGCCATAATAAAGTACTGATAAAAAGTACAAGTAATACTGTTTATTGTGCAAATAACATTCTTGTACATGAGAGTAATAAAACTGTGCATGTAAGAGGTTTCAGTAGTGCCCATTTCAGGAAAATTCAGCAAACAGCAAGAACACAAGAGCAGTGGAATATTCAAAGTACTGGCTCAGCCCTCTCTGAGCAGGTACTGTAATTCCCATCCTCTTGTGAAAAAGCTAAGAAAAATTAAGCAAAAGAGCTTGTAATAAAGTCAAAGGCCATTTACATTTTTCAGGTCACTGAGTGTGCATTTTTAAAAGGCATACACTCTCTGAGAGAAAAGGCTGGGAGACCTGTGTTCCTGAAGTAGCTACTGACTTCAGAAGAGTTGCACAAGACAGAAATGAAACTATATCCTGTTCACCATATTAGGCCAAGTTAGTAATGCATGAGGTCCCCTCACATTCAGCTTCCGATTTAGTCAGCGTGAAACCTTCAGCAGTTAAATCACATTATGTTAAGCCTGCCTTCGGTCCACCACCCTCTCTACTTCTTTGCCCTGCAAAACTGGCTCCGTTTAGCCTCTGCTCTCGTCCGAGGGACAGTTAATAGTACAGGCCTGCGTGGCTTGAAGCCCTGGGATGAAAACTGATCAACAAATCCAGTCATTGGGCAAAATATTTTAGCACTGCTAAAGCCCATGTGTGCAACAGGCCATTTGCAGGAGCTTCCTGCTTCAGGCAAAGGTGTGATGGATGCTCAAGCAGACATATCTGAACCGACTTTAGGTAATGATAAAGTCACACTAGCATTGATCTCAGTGTGCTTGCAAAGCCTGAAATATAAAGGCTGCGTTAGGTAATGAATGCTGGTGGCTGTAAGTAGCTAATTTAAAGCTGCAGTCATGGTGGTGACTACACTGCAGCCCCCTCTACTCCTCTGGGGGCTCACCTATGCACTGAAAAGACTCCTCAAGGAATTACAGACTGTAAGCTTGAGGTGCAAAGTGCTCTGAGTAGTGAACACATTAAAATGCTCTACGAATAGGAGAGAGAAAGTAAAGAAATGAGAGAGATATTAGTCATAACTTGGTATGCTGAGAACAATCATCTTGGCTCTTGATGGGGCAAAACATAGGACCTATGACAGAAATAGAATAGGATAGAAGTGGCCTAGGCAATAAGAACTGCTACCACAAGAAGACACTTTTGCATATAATAGATCAAAAGAGAATTTCTTAACAAAAGCAGTATCTTTCAAACATCTGTTTGGCAAACACGTTTGATGTTGAAACAGTGCAACATACACCTATACATATATAAATATGTTTTTCCTGCATGTCGCCAGATTTAATAAAGGTGTGAGGCTCCAGGCATATGGCCTTGTCTGTTCCAATGTATCCCAGCTTCCCAACAGAGGGTGGTTGCTGCTGTTCCCTATTACAGTGCATTTTCAAGCACCTGTAGTACTTCCTTTTGCATCTAGTGCTGGCACCCTGAGGACTATCTGCTCCCGCTGACTGGGAGTGGTGAGTGATGAGTAAGAAATGGGGTACCTGAATGTGAAACTTTGTTGCATGTTCTTGAACAAGCTAGAAATAGCAGGGGAAACAAATCACCTTTTGGAACTTAATGGTTCAGTTTGATGGAGAGGATCCGGTCTGAAAACAAACTGCTGCAAAGGAGGAAGTAAACTGGATGGCATTGTCTGTTCCAGCACAAACACAGATGCGTTTGCTGCCAGCAGACAAGGGCATCATTGTATAAACAGCATAGACGCTCCCAAAGTAACTTCTGCTGTATCTGGAAAGGAGGGGAGCTGTGAGCCCAGAGATAGATAGCAACCCCCGTATCTGGTCACCATATGGCTCAGGCCAACATCAGCCACAAGTGCATATACAGCACAGGCTCCCTCCGCTTTTATGCTTTAAAAGTGCAGAAAAAGGCCTGTAACCAACGTATGGCAAAAGCTCACAAAGTGATTTGAAATCAAATCAAAATTCCACTGGAATGCTGAAAGCTTCATACCTCAGTAAGGACCATTTCCGTGGCAAATACTATTTTCCCATTGAAGCCACTCGGTGGGTACAGAAAATGTCAAGATGCCAGAAATTCTTCTTTTACCCTGGGAAAAAGCTTTTTTATTTTCACTATCCCAGGGCTTAAAAATGGCCCAAGTATTTCTTGTTGGAAATCTTCAAAAAGCCAAACAAATTCAACTTTTAAGTCAAAGAAAAACTGTGGGAAAAAAATTGCTTGAAAAAATGAAGATTTCAGAAAGGTAGAAGTATATTAAGGCAGGAGCTGAAAAGTAATCTCCTGATGGTCTCATCTACCAGAAAATAAACTGAAATTATCTATCTTTTGTGTCTATATATTTCCATTGTATAAATGGAAATATAAATAAATATGTATTTCCATTAAAAGTAGGGTGATTATCATCATTTTAGACCTCTTAAAAGCTATCATGAAGCCGATTTTCTACACTGCTATTATCTTGTTAACTGTGAATCACCTATGAGGTTAAGAAGTTTTCTTCTTATTTCTCCAGTTCATAACCCTAAGTGCTCTCTCCCAGAACAAATTTCTCCCACCCCACCTTACTCCTACTTCCCTGACATACACATATCACATTTCCTGTGGTTGGATTAGTTTTGCAGTCCTTGCTCAAATAGTTCTTCTGAAGACAAAAGTTAAAAGTAAACTGGGCTGAGTTTAAAAGTAAACTAGCTTTGGTTGCCCTGGCTTTGTTTTTATGTATGCTGTCCTAAATATCTACACTCCCTGTAAATGCTTTGCTCTGATGAAGACTACGACAAATCCATAAAAAGTCATGTTTTTTATCTTGGGCCTGGGAAATATTTAACAGTTTCAGGCCTTCACAGATAATTAACTTCTAAATGACACATCTCGTAACTTTGCTGGTATAAACAAAGAGGGCTCCATATGATCCTTTTTGGGACAGAACGGCAGAAGTTGCCATTCCTGACACAGTGTGAAGATTCACAATGCAAGTTATAGACAATTGATTTTATACCATGAAGCTTCATGAGATTCTGCATGTCTCGTCTTAAATTAAATGCACTCAAATGCCATTAAATACACAGTTTTTAAAAATGCATATGTTTCACATCTTCCGGATATTTAAAAAAAAAAAAGTTTAGTCACCGAAAAAGAATTCAAATTCACTGCAACTGCAGGAATTATAAATGAGTCAACTTAGTAATTTTTTGGTGAATCGTCATAACTAAATCCTAGAAGCTGATTTTGTTCACATTCGGGATATTTTCAAATTCTTCTATTAATCTCATGCCACTAGGCAATCAGTTAATCATTATTTTATAACACTGTTGTTTTGTTTGGAAAACTCTGCTACTATTAGAACACATAAGGTTTGAGAGAGTCTAGTCTTAGACAACAGAGGTGACTTTTATTATAATTCTGTTTTCATTTGGCCATAACAACCCAAATCCCAGAAATGAAAATTTTATAGGTTTGATCATAGACGGAAAACTATGTGTATGAAAGTGTGAGTAAGCTCTTTCTCATCAAAGAGTTAATCTTTTTCTTCTTATTCTTCTCTTCCTCCCCTCTTGAAGATAAAAAGACACCAAACTTCCTACTTCCTGTGGTAAAATGCTATGTAAGTCTGTTGGGTAATTCAACCTCAGACCCTCCAAAGCATTGATACTCAGAAGGTGGCAATTTTGTATCAGTTTTACATCATTATTTTGTTTCTTTATTATTATAATTATTATTTATCATAATTATTATTACTTCAAATCCCCAGAACTGCCTTGTTTGAAATGGAGAAGGGAGATAGGACAAGAACAAATGGCCTCGAGTTGCATGAGGGAAGGTTTAGATTGGATATTAGGAAAAAGTTCTTCCTGACAAACCAAAAGGATTGTCAAGCATTGGAACAGGCTGCCCAGGGAAGTGCTTGCGTTACCAGCCTTGGAGGTATTTAAAAGATGTGCAGATGTGGCACTTGGGGACATGGTTTAGTGGTGGATTTGGCAGTGCTGGGTTAATGGTTAGACTTACTGATCTTAAAGGTCTTTTCCAACAGAAACCATTCTACGATTCTAAAGACATCTAATCTGATGACAGCAAAAATAATCTGACGAAGGGACAAACTACAGGCCAGAACAGGCTATTTCAAAAGCATAGTAGAAGCAAAGTAATGCCTTCTTGATGGACAGTTTTTAGGCAGAGGGGGGAAAAGAGCCAACTCAATTTGCTTTTTCCAGAGTCAAATAAAGCCCATCCACCAGGACTGGAGAATGTCACCATTGTCCTAAGCTGCCTCTGCACCACAAGAATAGATGAGGCTTCTCTATAAAGCACTGGATTAAAAAAAGTACAAGGTGATTGACTCATTCATGGCCCATGGCCATACGAATACTTGCAAAATTGCCTCCGGCTGATGTTCTAGAACCTTTACCATAGAAACAAAAGGTACTGTGGCAAACAAAGCTGTCCCTCAGAAGTCTCATACAATGAAAACAAAGCTGGGAACATGCATATGCAAAGCAGTATTTGTAAAGAGTTACATCATTACACCTTTGCAATCACTCCTTTTTTGGTGCCAAGCTTTGGTGAAACTCTGGAATAAGAATAACTCAGAACTAGAGTAAGTTCTTTTAAACAGATTATTGAAACTGTAAGTACTATGTCCAAATTATTATGGAGTTTGAGTTTGTTTTAATGAAAATATCTTTTGTTTACCTGATATTATGTAGTTCCCAGCACTCCTTGGTGGTGGCTATGCCATCATTTTATATTCCTATGAAGGTAGCAGTGGTACACTGCCTGCACTGTAAAATATCCACAGCAACTTAGACCACATCCACACCATGCTGATAGATGTGATGGTATCATCCAGCTGGCTGAAGTCACAGCAGGTAACATGAGTCACCTGCTAGCCCCAGGTCATAAGACCAGAAGTTTATCCCTTTGCCTGTCAATGTGCATGCAGAAAAGGGACATACAATTCTGTACCTCCAGACTTCCTTAAGCTAGTTTCCAGCCAGCTAGCTGAGGCACTTACAGTGACACAATCAGCCTCCACAGACCATCATGTTACTTGCCCAGGCCCCAAAACCCATGTTGCTGCAGCTTCATGCAGTTGTTTCTCAGTCAGCTGGATTACACCATTACATCTGCTGAGCACAGTGTGGACATGGTCTGAATTTCTATGGACATTCCATGGTGCTGGGACCATAATGCTGCTACCTTCACATGTGTAGAAAATGATGGCACCATCACCACAGGGCCCTGCTGGGAACTACTTGGAGTTGGATAAACACAAGACCTTTTCACGGAAGGAAACGTGAACTCTGTTATAGTTTGGATATAGTAGTGAGGACTTGTAGTACTTACTTGTATGCAGTAATTTGAATATAGGAATCCATCCAATTATAAAAAATCATGCAGTTATAGCAGTCAGTGGGTCAGTGATGTTATCTGCACTGTGGGCAACCATGGCAAGAATTTCTTGTGGCCAGTAGTTCTACTATTTGATGACCAAATGATTTTTTTTGGTTAGTTGTTACTATTTCCATCTTGACTCACTCCTAAAAGGCACTGAAATATCACAGACTCATCACTCACACGGCAATAACTGCAACTGTCCTTAAATCAGTTTTGCAAACCTGCATCCAGTGCATCCCCTACCAGAAGGGTGTGTGCTCTGCACCTTGTTAAGTTGAAGTCCCCCCCCTTTTGTTTGATGTGAGCCATGGGATCCAGCCTTTCATTTGGGCTTCTTTAGACTGGATTGAATCTGAGGGGAAGCACCTGCAAAGCCCTGGAGGTAATGCCACACCATGGGAAAATGAGGAAAGAAATGTGTGTCTCGTCCAGTGCGGGAGACAATCAGCTGTTAGCCACCATTCTTCTCAGCTGGGTGGAGGTTTTAATCCCCCCACCTCACCCTCAGCAGCCAACAGATCATTTCACAGCAGTCATCTTTATAGCATCTATGTGAGCATGGTGGGGTGCCTTGTACTTCTGAACACACATTTCGTTAATGTCTTTTTTCATGTCCTGATCAGACTATTGCAAAACCCCACACACAGACTCCCCAAAATGAGTCATGTCTGCCGGCAGGGATGTCTGCAAGATGTCTCTGCACAGAGGTGCAGAGCTGTGCAAGAAGCGTGGGAGAAGACCACCTGGCATAGCACAAAAGCTTATTTATTAGAGAGAATGCCTTAGTGGAACAGAGAGGGCCTAGCAGGTCTACCCCAGGGAGCAATTCAATCCATTAACTGCCAGGTAAATTGTAGTGGGTTCATTGTGACCTCCAAAGTCTGACTGCCGTGGGGGTTGCCCCCCTATGAAATACGTCCCACCTTGCATCTGCAGAGAATTGAAGTTTTTCTCTGGAAGGGTAATCCCCCAGTGGGACTTGGGACACTGGAACATGATCTGCTCTGCACCTCCAGGTCCCCAACTTGTCCTTTCTTGTGGCATGTTCTGATTTGTCTGGTTTTAGACCTACTGTCTGTGAGATTTTTCCTGTACGTCAAATCTGACACTGGGAGAAGGAGCTGCATTACTCATACATAGTTTCAAAATTGTGGGTAAACTGGATGGTTTCTTACTCCCATAGACATATGACTTCATCGTGTCTATCTTCCCAACTTCATGCAGTAGCATGGCTAGATTTATAAGGTAATACTCTTTGCTTCAGAGGTCTTATCAATAGGCAAAAAAGAATTCCTTCCTTATCACCTGTTAAGTTGAAGGATCAGTTGAGGCAGCCATGAGGCATCTCTTGGTTTCTGTCTGCCAGTAAATTAGCCGCATTCAGTTTCAATAACTTGGCTTTTCTTAATATGTTAATTCATTTTTTGTTATTTACATGAGAAAAAATAGGTTGGCATGGCAAAATTCAGGCCCTCCAAAGGAT
The DNA here is from genome assembly GCA_014706295.1 of Lycocorax pyrrhopterus obiensis. Classification (NCBI taxonomy): domain Eukaryota; kingdom Metazoa; phylum Chordata; class Aves; order Passeriformes; family Paradisaeidae; genus Lycocorax; species Lycocorax pyrrhopterus. The sequence goes on from JACSVZ010000002.1 coordinate 104,370,175, forward strand.
AGCAGACTAATACAATAATGCCTTGATATGGAACAAGTGAAAAATGTTTTCCCCTCTGGCTCCAGAGCCTTCCACAGCACCTGAGCAGTTTACTCAGGTTATTCATGAGTAAGTTGTGATTAGCAGTATGCTATTAATTGCTGAAAGCCTCTGGTTTGCTGCTATTGTCCATAAAGGATAAAAACCACTTAGGCAGCCCAGTCCATTTCCAGCCCTACAATTTAAACTCACTAAATTACTAGGCCAAATCTATATTCAGAAATTGTTCCATCCTACTCTATGTGCTTCCTCACTCTGTTTTCTTATATCTTTTTCTAAGCACGTATTGGACAAATTACATGTAGAAAATGACATCTGTACGACTTACCTTGTTTTTTAAAATATTTATTTTCCTGTCAATCAAAACAAATAAAAAAACCTCCAACCAAACAACAACAAAAAAACCTAATTACAAAGCTATGTGCAAACTGATATAGAGAAATGGTAATGCAAATTTACCCATCTTTCACACTCAATAGCTGTTTCTGGTACTCTGCCTTTGTCCTTAGGATTTAATTAAATCTCTCACAGAAAACAGAATTTGCTAGTACTTGACCTTTGTTTTCAGAGCCCTGAAACACAAAAGGCATTTAGAATCAATGACAAGTCACAAAACACAACGCACTCCATTTAGTGCTCAGGGCAACACAATGCTCATCCTTTATATGGAGAGACCCTGGGTTAAAAAAGGATTAAAATTAAGCCACAGTATTCTTTTCTAGGTTGTCTCCTGAAGAATCACGACTGCTTCTTCAAGCGGATTACGTTATGCAGTCCACCAGCACATGATGCTCAATGCTACCCCTAAAGTAATCTTTTTCTCACTATATAAACTGTATCTCCACTCTTTATTTGCCTTCACTGGCTTCCTTCCTGTCTTTTAATTCCTCACTGCAAGCTCCTCACCCTCTGCTTGAAGACCAAACACAAACTCCCTGCTCCCATTTCTGCTCCCACTTCCCCTTCCTCCCATTGGGGCCGCCTACAGCCAGCTTTGCTCCAGCAGCCTTTCTGCTTTTGTTTCCCAGCTGCTCTCTCCTGCATCTCTTCAGCTGCTCTTTACACCACTTACATCCTTTTCCTACATGGCTTTTTGCAGAGATGCTTCACACTTTTTCTTCCTTTTCTCTCACCGAGTTCTTGCTGGATTTTTTTTTCTTCGCTTTGGTGTTAATGGAAGAAAAATGGTGGATTTATGATAAATAGTAAGTAAAATTTTAATTCTTGCAGAACTCATTGAAACAAATCTGAAAATTAATACTCAGCTAAAAAAAAAACTGGTAGAAAGCTGATTAAGGGAAAGCATGATGTTCAATGGCCTTGAACTATGTCGAAAAAGGTCACTGAATGAGAAGCTACAGAGAATAATTTTGCCTCTGGTCATGTTAACAAGGGACAGTAAGCCACACATTAATTATATTCCTTGAATTAGAAGGAGTTTCAAGGGTGAAACTCTCCTTAGCCCTTGCAGGGTGGCTCACAGTAGGAGAAAGGTGTGCTCTGCCTGTTGCACCAGCCAGCCAGGCCCATAGCATTTCCTTCTGTTGATCTCTTACTCATTTACTATCCCACAAGCTGCAAGGAAGCCCATTCACAGCTTCTTTCCCACCCAGTGGCAGGCTACACCTCTGCCTGCTATTCATGCAGCTGGGAAAAGTTTGTCTGCTTCCCTGAGCTAAAAAGTGTCTTTCTTGTGTCTGTTAAAACAATGTCCCTCAGCACATCTTACAGTCCCAGGCTTCACAGCCTGACTTTTAGCTTAACTAGAACCTGGGCATGTTTTTGTTTGGGTTTTTGAGGGTTTTTTTTAATGTGGGAGTAGAAGAAGCAACAAATACAAGCTACTATATTTGAGGGAAATAATTGAAATAATTTAATAATAACAATAATTAAAATTATTTGAGTAACTTGTTACTCACGATTTTGCCACCAGTATCCTGCAGAAGGATCACCAGGTTTGCTTTGGTATTTTCAATTCCCCCATAATATTGCTGAGATTTTACACTGCTGAGGGGCCTCCTACCTCCTGGGATGCCTTCAAGGATACCTGGTTCTGGCCCATATGGTACAAATCACATATTTTTAAGCCTTCTGTAGGAAAAGCAAAACTTATGAAAATGAAGAAGACTGGGGGAGATGCATTGGCACTGGTCCCATTTCCATCTTTCCTGTTGGTTAAACTGGTAAAGACTATTTTTTTTTAAGAACAAATTATTCTGCAGGTCATTTAAATAAATTCCCATAATCTACATAAAATCTGAGGACCTGTAAAGGTCCCTTCCAACCCAAACACACACACACACACACACACACACACACACACACGGAGGAATCCACCTCTGCCTCTGCTGGGCCTCTCCAGCGACTCTGTTGGCAGGAGCTGCTTCGAGGATGTGTGAATCACTAAGGTGTTCCCAGTTTCTGCCGGCTGTTTTACCAGGTGCCAGGCAAGTTGCAAGGCTACAACCCCCAGCCGGAGGGACTCTCTCTTGCTCATGGCCCTCTGCCGGGCTCTGCACAAGCAGGGGCCTGATTCCACAGACAGACGAAGGAGGGAAAGGCAGATGTTCTCCCGAAGGAAAAAAAAAGCGTGAACTGAAGACACATCCTGTACCACGACTGCACATGCCTACAGAAAATGCTCCACATTGCTACAGAAGCTGCCTCTCCAGGACTTGCATTTCCTTTGATTTTCCTATGACCAGAAATAGCAAATAACAAATTGGGAATCAAAACCAATACCCACCCCTGAAACCCTCTACATTTAACAGAAACCAGCTGTTTTTCTGCAGCACTTTTACGGTAATCTATTAAGCTATTTTCAGACTGCCTGAACCAAGAATAGCAGTGAATGTCAAGTCCTTCTGTGCATGGCTGTACCCTTCATTTCTCTGTGAGATACATTTCCAGGCAAGTATCAGGCCTCAACAACTATATCAAACATTCAGATCAGGAAATGTTATGTTCAAGAGGTAGATAATTTCCCCCCCTGCTGTGTCCAGAAACACAATAATCTACAACCCAGCTCCTCTGTTTCTTCCCATCACATATGCCAGTCACCACTGTTTTCCTTATTCTGTCTTTGTCCAGAGTTTTGACCTCTGATTGACTTTGAAGTTTACATATGAGGAAAAACAGTCAGGCAGCTGCTAAAACAAGCGCTGAGAGATCAAACGGTTCTGAAAGAATTAAAAACAAACAACTTTTATCTTTTTCTTTTGTGTTTACCAATACAGTAACAGATCCAGATAGATGGAGAGATACACAAATGCGCATACATATATATTTAAATGGCAACATTAAAAAATTACATTAAAACAATATTGTTTAGGTTAGTGCAGCCAAACATTGAAGGATAAGGAAATTAGGAAAATTAGGAAATACCAGATTAAGATTGCTATGCTAATTTCTTTCTGCTACTGGGTGTGATTATCCTGTGTTGTAAAGAATGAGGCATGCATCCTGTGGGAAAATCTAAAATATCACTGTGTCATGGAAGGGTTTGTAAGAAAACATATGCACATGGGGAGGGACAAAAAAAGATTGCCCAGAGAGTCTTAAATCTGCCGTTTTCTAATGTATCAGGAACTGACAATGTAGCTAAAGTGGCACTATTTAATGACTGGGGCATAGGGAATTGGATGTTCTAGCTTGTTTTCAAGGGAGAAAAAAACTAGAGGAGGGAAGTCCCCTGCAACATGTATAGAGAAACACAGACTCTTGCCATTTCTTGAGTCATTGCAGACATTTAATTAATCAGGTTTGGAGTGTTAGGCATAAGTAGGAGTTATTTAGTCCAGACTCTGGAGCTGGAAGACCACTTAGTCGAAATCAAGTTTTGTTTCCTCTACCGTACTAAACCTTCTTAAGCTTCATCTCTATTAAATTGAGTCCAGAAATTTCATTCTGCTTTTGCTGTACAATTTCTCTTAATGCTTCATCTCCTATTACTGTTTCGGTGTCAGCAAGAACTCAGGTCTTTAAAACAGCGATGTTGCCCAATTACTATACTGGCAGACTGCCTTGACCTTTCCTGGAGAAACCAACAAGAGAAAAGCAGTGGTAGTTCCCAACAGTTTCCATCTCAATGACTCTCACACAGAAATTCACAGAACACAGGAAAAATGTTGTCTCTGAGATGAATGACTTTGAATTTCAAAGGTCTGCCGAAAGTAATAAAGATGTTAAACTTTCCAAAAGATGTCAAATTTCACAAATACCTAAAAAATATTTCTACAGATACCATACAAGTATGAATAATAATGTAAACCAGAATGTTTTAATTGACAATAAAGTTCTTATCTGCTTCGTGAGAAGTTTCCTTTTTTTTTATTAATAAGATTACTCTGGCCTGTATAATATGAACTCTGAAGTGCTCTGTAACTTGTGGCAGAGGCAAACCAGTCTGTGTGTTCTCCTGCCTCTTGATATTGCTTGTACATTTAAGATAATTTCTATAGTCAGTTAATTCAAATCTGTTTTCTTAAATGCTTAAAAAGCATTAAGTTATAGGATGAAAATTCTACCAAATCACAACGCTGTGTGTGTCATTTTGCCTTTCTGCCATAGATAAGCCATTGTCTCTTTTATGGCTATAATAGACTACAAAAGGGTCAGTTTGGATAAATGGAAATACATTTTCCTGTGGGTTTTTTTTTAAATGCTGAATTTCACAGATTGTTAAGATAATTTTTGTAGAGCAAAGTAGCAGTATAAACAGAAGTAAAATTATCTTTTCAGTATTAGCTTCAGAGCTGAAGCAGTTTGTGTACAGTTATCTTTTCCATCAATCCCTTGGGCATAAAGGCAGTGAAAGAATTCCTAAAGAGGGGAAGGAAATTGCGTTGGTCAAGATCAAATTGCAAGCATGCATAATTTGATGTACTGATGACTGTCCACCAGATATCACAGCAGGAGACTTGCCAAGATGTTAATTGTCCCAAGGACTGGAGTTTGATACTTAACAAACATCTCCTCAGTTTCGTTGTGGAATGAAAGTTATGACAGCTGCAAAGACTGCTTGTCTTAGTTGCATGCGCAATAGCGAGTAGCATTGAGAGAAATCTTGATTTTAAATGAAAATGTCTTCTGCTTGCAAATAGTAGTTGTTGGTAGGGTTACTGGAGAGAGTGGAAGTGTAACTTCGTAGCTTCAGTATGTGGAGTCAGTACAAAACTCCAGGGTTGACTTTGTGGCTTCAAATCAACTCAGACTCTAGGGGAGCACGTAATTTTGTGTAGCTATTTCCACTTTTGGAAATGTCATGTTGGATCTTAGAGACAGTCCCACAGTGAAGTCCTTATGTAAAACAACTCAAAGCTGTATTTCACAGTCTTTGCATAGAAGACAGCAGGTTGCAAACCTGGCATATTGCAAGTTGGAAGATGTCATTTGTCTCCTCTCATGTCCAGACATATGAACCAACAAACGGACAGGCTACTTTGTTTACTGCTTTTTGAAGCAAAGAGGTCAGTCAACAGCCCATTAAAAAGACTTACAGTGAATAAAATATTTCTAAACACAGAAGGTTCTCCTAATCTGACTTCCGTTAAGCAAGCCTGCTATTCATCACCCCAGTGCTGAGTAGTGTACATAAGAAGAAGAAATACTTCTCCATTTAGAACAGAAAATTTTCTCACTTTGATAGCCAGGATTTCATCCCAGATATTAAGAAAACTTTGACTGCAGTAATTGTAGACCTGCTACTCATGCAGGGAGCATTAGGATCATACCAGCCAAGCAATTGTTGTCCAATTGGTGAATGGTATGACCTTTCTCTCTGATTTTTCCCCTTACCACCAGATGGAGAAGAATCCTTCAAAACAAATGTTACAGTGTCTGATTTGTTGTAGCTGTTAATGGAAAATTGTATGTGCCGGAGCTCACAGTCTTCTGATGCTTGGATTATAATTTCTCAGAGCAGAACTCCAGCAACACACAACACTCAACAACCACCTCTACCTTTGGCTCCTCCCAGGGCTTGATTTATAGGGCTTGTGCCCGCCCTGCAGCCACAGCTGTTTGTAGGAGGTTAATGAGTACTTTAGGTTGAGGTGGTCTTAATTAATAATTGGATCCTGGTGTGGATCCTGGTCTTGAGTGAGAGTTTGGCTAGTGCATACCAACAGGGTTTAAATACATTATACAACGATTGTACGCATGAGCTTGGATTCTGTTTTTGGCTGAAGAAGATTAAACTGCAGAGGGAATAATTGGAATTAACCAAGAGCTATCACACATATGCTGGATTACTGAAGCATGTAGGTGATCAGCATTTCCCATGACTACCAGTAAAAATGTCAAGTCCTTTTCCTGCAATAATCCTAATTTACTCTCAATATTCTTCTGAAAAAAATTGGTAGCTAATGTTTATCCACAGCATATATCCATGATGGTTGCAGTTTCCTCTCTGTGTAAAACTACACAGAAAAAATGATCCAGGGCAGAATACATGAATTACTTGATTCGCTGATGTAACTGGTATCCTTGCTATGGCATTCCTAGACAGAGTTCTTGGAAACAAATTTAAGGGCAAATACCCATAAATAATGTTGAGAGAAATAATGATATCAAACCAGAAGAATTACTGGACTGTAGTGACTGAAGGCTGAATCTTCATCAGGAATACATCCAGATACCTAAAATAGTGTGCACTTCAAAGCTCTGTGCATCCATATTGATGATGAGAAATAACAGCCATATTATGGCCATTTCACAATTCCTACTGGTTCCTGAAGTGCTTGTGTATCTGCAAGAGATGCTATCCAGCAATCTCAGTTGATCAAACTGTTAAGCATTTTCTTCTAAAGCAAGAGAACTTGGCCTCAGCCTGGAGCTCAACCTGGAGTAGGCAGGATGAGTTGTGAGCTGGGTAGAGCAGCTGTTGATCCTGTTTTTGTTTCCACTGCTGCTTGCAAGGGGTTATTTACCCTGCTACACTTCACAGGCTGCTCCAACTTGCCATAAGGCTTTTCTTTCTTTCTGCAGCATTCAAAAGAGGCAAGTCTGTAAATTGTCTTCTCTGACTACTCTGAATCACATTAGGCTGCTCTTTTTTGTAAGCATACCCCGTAGTGATAACAGAGCTCAGGGTGGCTTTATCAGGCAGCCAGCGTTGCTGTGCCTGCTCTTCCCCATGTGCACATACATTCCCATGTTCACCACCTCTTGGGGGGCTCATGCCAGGGAGCAGCTTTACCCCCAGCACCAGGGCAGCTCTTAGGGCTCCCCTGCTGCAAGCACAGGGAGGAAAACTCCACTCACCACCCCTCTGGAGGATGCATAGCCTGTGAGAAACCTACACAGCAGGGAGGCCAACCTCTAAGAGAAAACTCTCCTTGGACAGTTTTGTTTCTGACTACCAGGGAAAATACTGACATTTATCTGTGGCTCTGGTGCCAAGTTACATTTAGGCTTGCTCATGCTCAGGAACTTTTTGGCTTGGAGAGGGAAGAAAAAGAAAGCAGGTAGGGCACAAGGCTCTTCGCTGCCTTTCATTTTGTCCCTCTGGGCTGCTGCCTTTTTCCTTACTCCACAGCAATTCATGTGGGAGGGGAAAGAAGTGACTGTGGCAGAAAAGCACAACAGAAACTGGAAGCAGGAGCCTGCATATTGGGGCATGATGACCAGCAAATCTGCCAGGAGCTGGTGATAACACCCAGGGCACAGTAACCTACACTAACAGCTAGGAAAATTACTTTATGTGCTTCCAGGTTTGCTGGCCTGTTTGTGCTCTTACACCTTCATGGGGAAAGTATGGAGCTGCTGCTTGGTGTCAGTGCTGCTGGGCACCTCGAAAGAGTTTCTCCATGCGCTGAATACTTGCCTCTTGGGAGGTTAAGAATTTTGGTTTGCATAAATAGTTCATATTTTATTACTATAACTTACCCAATCATAAATTTAATTCATTATTTATTTTATTATTATAATATGTTATGTATTTTATGTAAATATATTTGCTTCCCTAATTCCAGTTTGGACTGCTGGATTTACTTTCCCAGGAAGGAAGAACCCTTGTTTTGGGAGAGTGTGTATCCACCCTCTGAGGAATTGTCAAAGGCTTGAAACCCAGGTTTCTCCTGCACTATAGAAAGTGAGGAAAATGCCATTGGTGATTATTACCTTGGGCTGAACTGAGGATGAGCAACAAAATCTGAGGAACACAGCCTGAAAAGGGGTGAATTTGTTTGCTCTCCCATCCTGGTCTCCTCTTTGCTTTCTCTTACAGAAGATGTTGGCCTGGATCAGTTTCTGTTTTTCTGAAGGGAGCTTGCCCAGGGACACTGGGGTAGCTGAGAACAACTGCTGAGCAAGGGCATTCCCCACTTCAGTTTGAGCAAAATACTGTTTACCCCATTCTCACTCATTTGCCTCTCCCATTTCCCTGTTTCTCACTGGAGGCAACGGCTGCCTGAGGCATGGGAGTAACAGCAGATCCCTCAGCTGCAACGGCTGTCAGACCAGGAAGGGCACACCAAGCCCCACAGAGTATACCCCGGACCCCTGGAAATTGCTTTTTACTACATGGTCCAGTTACCCTGCCCAAAGCCCCTTACACCCAGGGCGATGCCACTGCACGGTCTGACATTCTTCATACACATACCCCACGCTGACTAGGGCACTCTGGTATTTACTTCCAGGTGCCACTGCACAGCATGCTTATGCACAACTGGAGATGATCCTCTTCTTACCACCACCCTGTCACTGCTCTGAGATACAAACAGAGGATCCCTACGGATATGAAGAGGGAGGTCTCTAATTGTGGCTTCTGGTCTGAGATGTGCTGGTGCCAGCACACGTGTCCCTCATTCATGGGAAAGCATACAAGAAAGAGGCTCAGCAACTAGACCTGTAGCTGCCTGAGCTCAGAAAGTCTCAGGGTATCAACTGTTGGCACTCAGACCTGGCTTCCTTTGGGTGTCTGGCCACCTCCTGCTTGCCCACAGTTCTTTTCAGTCTTGCCTGTCTTCCTTGCCGGAGAGACCAGGAGGCTTGGGCCTACGAGTTCTGCTTACACTTGGTGACATGGATTGAGTGCTGGTTCCTCAGGATGGGTTTCTGCATATCTGTAAGGTTACTTACTCATCACAGACACCACCACCCGTGGTGAAAGCCCAGGTTCTCACAGTGGACCGTGGGGGAAACTACAGCTTGCCACTGCCCCGGCCAGATTTGTCAGTGGGACACTTGATGGCAACAAGAACAGGAAAGCTCAGGAGGGGGAGCCCAGCTAAGCAGCCCTGGTCATGACACATGTGAAGGTAACTCTGACATGCCTGCACAAACCATCCTGGCTTCCCATACTTGTGTTTTTTGAGTCCTCCCACTTTTAAATCTGACATTTAACATTTGCTGCACCTGTCTATGCCAGATACATAGTATGCACACAGTGGATCCAACCCATATTAGCAAACCTGCTGTGCACTGGCAGCTGCTGTTGGGGCCTGCCTTTCCAACTGGGAGCCAGATGCTTTTGTCTGTGCACTTGTGCCTTAACATGGCATTGGAGCCAATGTGCTGAGGGTTGTTTCTACTGCATGAAGAAATTTGTGGTGGAGCCACTTTTCCCTTGAGCTGGTTACAAGACTGTTTCCTCAGATGGCTCAGAAGCCAAAGATCAGAAAGCAGTTCCTTTGTTTGTCCTTACCAGCTCCTGCCACACAGAGCTCAGCTAAAGAGGCTCTTAATTTCAATTTTCCTCAGAGACATATTCCCTGATCCCAGACCACAGGATCAAATAATCTTTTGTTCCTTTGTTTCACAGATTCTCCCATCTTTTCTGCTTTTTCTTTCACATATTTCCAGCACACACTGAATGTTGGCCATAGTTGGTTATTCTGTCACACGTCTTGTATGTCTGCTCTGCTACAGGCATTGACTTGCTCCTGTGTTTGGGATGGAGATTGCTATTGTTTGTATGGCCTAGCTACATGGAGAGCCCCTATGGAACTATCTTAAATAAGGGATGACAGTTAGTCAAATACAAAGCCATGTGAATTTTAAAAAAGGCAAGTTATTTGAAAATGGGGGGAACAAGAGGCTGGAAAGCAGTGCTGAGGAAAGGGACCTGGGTGTCCTGGGTGATGGCAGGGTCCTGGATGAGTCAGCAGTGCCCTGGCAGCCAGGAGGGCCAACCACGTCCTGGGGGCATCAGGCACAGCATCGCCAGCTGGGCAAGGGAGGGGATTGTCCCGCTCTGCTCTGCACTGGGGCGGCCTCACCTTGAGTGCTGGGGGCAGTTTTGGGGACCATACATGGAGTGACTGAGGTTTGTTCTGCCTGGAGAAGAAACAACTGAAGGGAGACCTCATTACAGCCTTCAACATCCTCATGAGGGGAAGTGGAGGGGCAAGTACCAATCTGTTCTCTCTGGTGACCAGTGACAGGATCCAAGGGAATGGCATGAAGCTGTGTCAAGGGAGTTTTAGGTTGGATATTGGGAAAAGGTTCTTCACCCAGAGAGTGATTGTGCACTGGGACAGGCTCCTCATGGAAGTGGTCACAGCACCAGGACTGCCAGAGTTTAAGAAGCATTTGGACAACAGTCTAAGGCACGTGGTGTGATTCTTGGGCTTGCCCTATGTAGAACCAGGAGTTGGACTTGATGATCCTTGTGGGTCCCTTCCAACTCAGCATATTCTATGATTCTATTATTCTAAATGTTTGCTCACAACTGTCCCAGACTGCTCACCCAAAGTTAAAAGGAACTTTTTGCTTTGATCCCCATGTTCTGTTTCACATAGAGGCATGACAATCCTTCACTTCACTAGAATAGAAAGATGAAGAAATGTATGTGAATCTCCCAGATATTATAATAGTGAGATGCATAGAAAAGCCGAAGAAGAAGATGAAGGTTTTTCCTCTGATAATGGGATGTGGGTCAGGCGATCACTTGATGAAGAAAAACTCAGTTCTACCATGATTTTTTTCTTTCTTTTCCTGCCAAACATTCAGCCCATCTCCTGATATTGTGAGACATGGGGGAATGGTTATGGTAGAAGAAATCACGCCACCTCCACCACATTACAGCAAAAGAGATCCCCTATGCACCAGGGAGAATCTACAGTCGGAATCTCCAATTGGTTTAAGTTCACGCTCTGCATGCATAAGCAGAGCAAACTTGGCAGGCTGAACAGTCTGTCCCTTAGGAATATTGACAGATGAATATAAACTCAATTACCTTGCTTTTTCATTCCAGCTGGGTTACTTGTGCTGTGTAACTAAGTACGTCAGCATCTGGAGTCACTCTGAACAACAGGAGAAAACATTCTGGTGTTGAAACTAGAATTTTGTACAGCATTTATAACTTGCAAAAAGTCAGGAGGCTGACTGTGTTTGTTTCCCACCATCCTGAAAAAAAACAAACAAACCAAAACCAAGGCAGAAGGGTCACCATTGCCAAGGGCTGGGTTTTCTTTTTTTGGTATAGCTAAAAGGCTGATAGCCATTTTGCCTATGAGCCTGCACAACTGAAAGATGTAAAACCAGCTCCTGAATTTTCCTTACCATTCTTCCCACCACCACCATCTTCACTATCCATCAACCTGCCTCATTGCTGAAAGCTGAAAACACAAAAGTAAACATTAGTTAACGAGGATCGCACCCGGGGGTGGTAAACAAAACTGCTCTCCATGCCTGTGAGCTCTCAAAGGGAAACTCTGCTGTAGGAAAACAAATCTCGGCACAGTAAGAACAGGTCTGCCTGGGGTGGGGTGTGTGTGCAGAGAATGGGAAGAATATTTTCCTTTTTCTGATTTCATAATTAGGGAATGATGAGGAACAAAATCTTTCCTAAATATGTCCCTCCAGTTAGAAAATACATATTTGCCTTTCTTTGTTTTCACTGTAGCTAGAAGCAGAAGTGGATGCTAATCTGATTCCTTACTCCTCTGTAGTTTGGGACATTTCAAATACATATTTTTTGTCCTGAGATTTTGTCTCAAATGGAGACAATTGAGACTTTGTCTTGGACTGAGAGAATCAAGACTTTGTCTAAAATGCAATAATATGGCGCATGCTAAACAAAACAAGTCTTTGTGTATCATCGTTATCAAAACATTGTAGCAGCAGGAAATAGCTAGACATGGACTTTCCTTTGCTAGTTAACTGCTACTATAGATCTATTAAAGTTCAACTCATTATACATTTAAATCCTATTACAGTAGCTGAATGCTTTGACAAAGAAAGAAACAGGCTGTAAGACAGTTCTTTGCAAAATAGTCGTGCATATATTAAATCAGTATATTCTCACCTTACCACGTCCTTCATTCAGTCCACACTTCTCTGAACGTGACTTTCAGTCCGGCACCCAGGCGTGACCTCCTCCTGCCTGCCCAGTGGAGCATCGACAGCAAGCAGGCAGGAACCCCCCCGGCAATCTGGCCCCCTCGGGAGCTGCACGTCAGGGTCAGGTCCACCCCTTCAGCATCGGTCACCAGAGCCGGGCTCGGTCCCCGTCTTTCAGGAGCTGCTGGGAATCATTGGTCAGAGGAAACCCCGCACAGTTTAACGCCCGTGGCAGGGTCTGCCCTCTCTTTCGGTGCTCTCTCCTCCGCAGGGCTATGGTCTGAAACAAAGGCAACCTTTAAAAAATCAGATCTCCCTAGGCATATGTTCAGAGATGGATTTTCTTTTCTTCTTCTGGTGCTCAAATCAGGGAAAGGACTAACTCCTCTGAAGATAATGGAGCCAAACTAGCACAAGTCAAAGGAGAATCAGACTGTAGCTCTAAGAAACACCTATTCCTATTACTTCCTAGGGGATTTTTTTCTGCAAATATATAAATCTTTGTATTAGCTGACTTCAAAGATCATAAAGCCCTAATTGTATGTGCAGACTACTAAGGCAGTGTGCTGCTGACGCATAAAACACGCATAGATAGTACACAAATACACTCAGCCTGGGCTTAAATTTAGCTTCAACCACACAAAAGATATCTTTATAACTAAGAATGACGGGAAGAAAGATCTCATTCCAGACCAGATGAACAACTCATTTTTTTCACTGATCCTGGATTTGGCTGACCTGACTTAAATGTGACCTAAGACATTTCTTAGTTCTTTGGAAATTACATCAACATACTTGGGCTGGAGATGCCACAGTTAGGAAAAAAAAATAGGGGGATTCTATTTTTAAAATTCTGCTGTTCCTTTTTAAAATAGATCACTGAAGCATAACTTTTCCTATAGCTGTAATTTTTCAGGCTAAGCAATCTCCAATAATTTCAAAGGCAGTGGGAACAAGGGGTCACTTGGGGCCAGCCAGAAAAAAAATTAACTCTTTGCTCTTTTCCAGTACAAGTTTTTGTCATGTTATTATTGTTGAAAAGAGTCAGCTTATAAATGAAGAGGTAAGCTTTTCCTTGCAAGAAAACACAAAATGAAAAAAAATATGTAGTGATAGTGATTTCAGAGTTGTACGAGAACATTAATGAGGGAAGAGAAACAATAAGGAGAGTTCAGCTGTGCATTTTCTCAGTATCTATCACTAGAGCAGGACTAGATTTTGCTAAATGACATCTGTCACTAGACAGCTGCTGTCATCAGGAGACTGCCAGGAGCTACAAACACCTTTCAGCAGCAGGAGGCTATCAGCCATGGCAGTCTACAAGCTTTTCATGACATTGCTTGCCTTCAGTGGTGAGAGCTCCAAAGCCTTTCCCTAATAATATTGCTGAAAGTCTTCAGTTTAAAGGGGAAGAAAGCCATGTTACAGCAGCATGACCTGAGTGTCTTGAAAACTTAACATGAATAGTATAGATCCTTTTTTCGTGCTTGTTTTGTATCAGACACCTAGACTTTCATAAGCTAGTGTGTTAGGTGATTTTTTGATGTTACATTGTATACAAATATACAAATAACCCCGAAACTCTAAAAAACCCAAGCACAGGTAGATAGGCTGCCCTTGTCATTAAGGTGTGTTTAGCAAAAGGATGGACTCCCCCCAGCCCAAATTCACACCTTTGAGCATTGGCCATCTCACTGATAAAATCCCTCGGGTAAAACTCCATCTTTACTTAACCTGCCAGTTGTAGCTCAAGTTTGCTGATTTCAACTGGGGCTCCACTCACATTTATACAGAAGTTACTTGCCATCCTCCTGGCAAGTCACAGGGCAGATGATTCTTTTCCCCCATACTTTTCAAGTATGGGAATGGGGTTAAAAAAACCTATTGGTTTCCCAAGTGGCTTCCAACAGGGTAATGATAGTTTGGCACTGGAAAGGCTTGACATCTGTAGTTTGAAAACCAAACTGGGGAAGCTAGGATAGGTGTTCAGGCTTTGAAAACACCAGCTATCTTCTGTTTGTTTGTATCTACATTTACATTGGGATAAACAGCTCTCAGCAGAAGAAAATGCAATTTCTTTAAGTATTTCAGCCAAAGGACAGCAATTATAACGATACGGCACTCCTTTCCCTACCTTCAAAGCATTTGCTACTGTCAACAACTAAGACCTGAGACCAAGTCCCGAGGCTTAAATGTCTCCTAACTGAGCCAGCTTGACACTTAAGAGATCTACTGTTATGCACTAGACATTGTGAAATGCTACAAACACTTTCTAGTTAGAGGGTTTTTTTGTCCCATTGACTATGGAATAGACACAGTGCAAAGATGTCACACTGCAATGATGTTGTAGACTCCTCCTTGAGAAATGAGCTGCTCCATGCTGCAACTGCAGAGTGTGATCTGTGGATAGACAGGACACCCATGAATCTTTAGTCACAAGCCATCCATGCAGTTCGGTAGCACCCTCTGAAACATCCACAGCTCCTCACTTGTCAGGAATTGTGTCGCCTTAATAAATCACATTAAAAATCTTTAATGGTATTTTAACTTTAACAGCACGGAGCATGCATTGTTTCTAGGAAAAAAAAAACCAAAAACCAAAACCAGATGTAAGGATTTGAAGTAAAAAAAAACTTGGTGGTCTGGAAGTGTATACCAGGAAGGAACACTCCGTAGCCACAACTTACAGTAGCTTCTGATGTTGGCATTGACAAAACAAAAGCGAGCCTTCTCCAATGTAACAAAGATTTCCATGAGTTGATCAGAACATGCAGAACTCTTTGACCAAAAGTCTCTTTTATGTAAAAATATCTGCCGTATATAAGCTATTATAAAGAATAATTTTTAAGGGCTCATTCAAAAATAAATTTCTTTCATGAAAAATAAATTTCTGCTTATAAAGAAATTTCCTACAATTTCTTTATAAGTAGAGATTGAATTGTTCGTTGTGTATCTGTTACTGAAAAAGTTCTCCTGCTAAAAGAGAAGAGAAAAAAAATGCCTTCATCCCCTTTTCTTCTTTTTACTTTTCAAGTTTTCTATATTTTCATTTTCGCATTTTGTTTCTAAAAAGCAGCTTGAATATTGCGCCAATATTACACTTGCGAATGACCCAAATTGGTCCAATCAAGTGGCTCAATGCAGGACTGTTGTATTCAAAGACAGTAGATGGATCCTACATTAAACACTTCCCTGAAAATCTAGTCACCTCAGGCAATAGCTATTTTGATTTTTATAACCTAAATAGAGCAAGACCACCAGTCAGATGAGAAATATGCAAAGAAAAAAAACTGAAGATATTTTAAGGAACTGTAGTGTGAGGACACAGTAAATTTGGCTTTAGGACTTCCAGTATCAAATCAGAAGTTGGCAGTCACATACTGTAAAACATCTTGGGAAAAAAAAAAAGTCATGCTTTTAGCTGAATTCTGTTTGAAACAATCTTAATTCTGTGCAGGTGGCACTTGGGCTTGTATTGATACTGTCAGCACAAATGTCATCGCCCAGTCCTCAGCTTCTTGTCATTTTTTCATCTCCACGTTGCTGTTGCCAGTCATGCTGTTCTTTGAGATTCAAGTTAAAATCTAATAATCTCTAATCTCTGTATTGCAGCCATTTCCATAATTTGCCTCAGACATCTTGCACATTCTTTTAACCTCTTCTTTTGCATTCACTCTTTGCCTCCATCCTCATATGCTGGAGAAGGTGAAGAAACTCAAGATGATCACAGGGACAGATATGGGTTTCTGTCCATAAAGAGGCACACTGTAAGTCACATGCACCATTTGTATTTCCCTAGCCCCATCTGCCAAAATCCAGCCTGGTCCCAGGTTGTCAGCATACATCATGATGAAGTTTACAATGCCATTTCTATGTGGATAGCACAGGGTAGACACCAAAGAGAACTGGAGCAGTGCAGGGACAGAGCTATGAAGTGTGACTGTAAGAAGTCTAGTGACAGGAACAGATGACTTGATGCAATAGGGTGCTGCTGGTTCCTGAGGTGACCAGTTTATCCAAAGAAAGTGGGTACAATGGGAACCTGAGGGCAGATTTCAAGGTGAAACTTTGAGCCTAAATGCTCTCTTATCAGAAAAAAAAAAAAGGATTTAAGTGTTGTGAGGGACTGTCCTAGGGGATGTCAAAGGGTAGATGGGTAGATGGGCAGTGCCTTCTCTGTCCTTGGGTGCTGTTTACAGGAGAATGTCAAAATAAAAAAAATAAATAACCAGCTTCTGGCCCAAGTAAAGAAGCTGGTTTGAGAGCTCTCTTCTTCTTGCATTTTTTTGTTTGTTTGCTTTATTTCTTTTGTGGGGTGCTCCGGTTTTCTGGGCACGTGTCCAGCGGTTGTGTGCTTTGCCAAGCGGCAGCTTCACATTCTCAAGCAGGCAACATCCTGGTTCCACCCTATCCTGAATGGGGTGTGCTCACACACCCTCATCTACCGTCAAGAACACTTTATTTCAGACAGATGTTTGGTGAAGAGAAGGTAGACTAAATCTGCATTTCCCCCATGAACTGGCCTTATTTAGTGTACTGGCACCTATAAATATGAGCTGTAGCTTGACATAGCAGTGTTGCAGCCTGTGGAGAGATCCCAGAACAAGAGATACTCTCCCAGTATCATCTCCCTGTGCACAGGCTCTTTCCACAGTCAGATTCACAATGTCTCCTCAGGCATCATTTGCTGTTGGTGCATTGTGGCGTAGTTTGACTTGAGTGACAAGGGACTTCAACTGATTAGAAATTACATGGATCACTGTCACATTCTCCAGCAGGGCAGAAATTTCACCTGTGGACCATCGCCCATAGACATTTACTGTCTCCAGGGCTGGCCCAGACAGGGAAGGAAAAAACCAGAGATGCAAGGTCTAAACAGAAAGGAAAATGGTTACTTATCTGTGTAGTAGAGGAAAAAATAAGAACTACTTAAATTTTACAATACTGCCCCGAAACAGGGATGTATAATTCAAGGGAAAGATGATAAATCCACAGGTGTAAAAGCCAGGGAGCAGAAGGCAGCTGGGGCGTCAAGTGGAGGGCTCAGCCGAGCAGACACGCACCCTGTCCCCAGCGCTGAACTCTGTTCCCGGGCAGCCATGTGCAGCGGCCGGCTGGCTCCCGCAGCCCCCGCTCCCGAGGCGGGGAGAGAGCAACCAGCATGTCCAGGGGAAAGAAACTCACTCCGGTGAGTTTCCACGGAGCCCTCACCCCCGCCCCGGGCACCCAGCGCCAGGCGGCCGCGGGCCGGGCCCGGCTCCCGCGCTCTCTGGGCCGCTGGGCGGCACTGCGGCAGCGCGGGCTCGGCCCCGCGGCCTGAGGGGACTTGTTTGTTCGCGAGGCACTGGCGCTTGTGGGAAGCTGTGAAAATTTTATGTGTATACTAAAAAAAAAATGTTTTAGGCGCAGAGGGAAGGTTCCGTGGGAGGATGACGTCCGTGGTGCTACTTGCGTGCGGCAGCGAACCCCGGCGGCCCTGTCCCTTTTTCTCCCGGGGGCCCGGGCCACCGCCGATGGATTCCCCCGGCTCCCGAGGGTCCTCCCTCGCTGCGCTGGAAACACGTTCTAATGTGTCTCTCACACTGAGGCAGTGTCGATACGGGAGGGTTTGTCGGGATTTGCACGGGAAGGACAGAGTGACAGGCGGCACGCAGCCAGGAGAGGCGGCTGCCATGCAGCACCACAGAAGGGCAAGGACGCCGCGGAGATGAAAAGCAGCATAAATACAGATAATAAACATTTCAGAAGAAGGTTTCTCTAAAATGATAGCAACAAAGGGATTCTAATAATGTATTAATTGCTATAGGGGGATGGTATATAAGTGGTACCAGTGACGTAGGAAGGGGTGAAGCTTCAACCAACGTAACTGTGCTCTAGTAGGAAACACTTTGAGGGGATTTCTTGAGACTCTGCCTCAGTTTTGACTCAAGTTTGCCAGGGACTTTTCCTTATGCACAATATAAACCAAACAAAGATTTGCAATGGACCTGGTTTGGGAATTTCAATGAATACCTCAGTTCTGCATCTGGGAGAAAAAGCAAGTGGCATCACTGCTGTGGAGGAAGAGTAGGTATGTCAAAAGGCTGAGAGAAACAGCCACTGATACCAGACATCCTAACATCAGAAAATGTGCCAGCACCCCAGAACTTCCTAAGATCTGGCAGAAGCTTGTCATTAAAACTCACTTTCAGAAGACCTGGAAGTCCGGGGGATCTCCAGAGGGTGGAAAAAAGTTCATGCTGAAACAGTATTTTGAAAGATGCATAGAACAACCCTGGCAATTCAGGCAGTGAACTTCTGTCCAGCCCTGACATTACCTGGATTCTTCTGGCTGTGGGCCTGATGGAAGTCCATAGCCTGAAATGTGTGCTGCCCAAAATGACTGTTAATAAATACCAAGATAAAAGGAAGTATGTTATTTATAGTAAGTGACATGGATTTACAGAAATCAAATTTTGCTGAGATAATATGTTACCTTTCTCAGAAGAATAAGACTTATTTTCATATAAAACTGCTAGATGCATGGGGCTTTAGTTTTATGCAGCTCTTTGATGGAGAGGTTATAGCATATCAATATATCAGTTCACAATCCAGTGGTTAACTCTATCAGTAGTCTTAATGCTAAACAATCGTTGTCCAATATCATTCATTGTTCAGGAGTGTTAACTAGTGAGGCTCCACCTAGATTGTCTCCTGGCTATTTTCCATTTTGACCTGTGGTACAGAAAAAACCATAAACTCATCATATGGCAACAGACCAGAGAAACAGAAACGAAAGTAGGCCACTGATGAAATCGGATGGTAAACAAAAAGCAAGCGTGTAATATACTACCTTATTACAGGTAAACATGAATCTATGTATCTAAGAACAGAGAATGAAGGCCACAAAATTAAGATGGGAAACTATACTTCGAAGCAGTGGCTCTGGAAAAGACTCACAAAAGAGGGACACAGCAACCGAACAGAAACTCCCACTGAAAGAGGACCTAGAGGGGTAAGGAAAGCTTTAGATGTACAGGCAAGGGAGTTCTTGAGTTAGGCTAAGGAAGATTTTGGGATTTGGCACTAATCTTGCCATTATGCTGAAATGTTGGGTCTAGTTCTCCTATGCTTGGGTCTGGGAGGATGTTGTCACATAAGTGGGGGGAGAGATCAGTGTCATTTTTCTATGTTAGACCCAAAGCACACATTAAGGAGTTCCACCAGGGACTTCTTTTATAGACAAGAAAATGGTGTAATGCAGCAAACAGAATGCTGAAATTTGTGAAAGCAAAGCTTTTTCTATCTGAAAGATTGATCTCTGGTTGTTATCAAGTATAATTTTCCTGGAACTGAAACCATTCAATACAACTGAATTTTTCTCCTAGATGGAAGTAAATACTTTTGAGGTCAAGGTTTCCAGCTTCTACTTGTGACTGGGAACGAAATTATGTCCCATAGGATAGTTATCTGAAACAGGAAAACCTTATGCACTTCCGAGGATAAATGTAAGACTATTTCTTTTACTGGATTTCTGAAAATAGCAAATTAAATCATAGAGTCATAGAATCATTAGAGTTGGAAAAGACCACTAAAATCATTTAGTAAAACCATCAACCCAGCACTTCCAAGTCTGCCATCATTCTTTTTGCAAGGGTTTCTTCAACCTCAAGCACCCTTTCCTCTGCCCTCATATTTTGCTGTTGGACTGTTTTTGCACAGAGCAGCCAATGTCAACGCTTGCCTGTGTCCCTGTGTGAGGATTTATGTATATGCAAGTTGCCTGCATCTTAACACCTCACCACTGTGTTATTTCTTTTCATTTTAGTTACAGCAGCACCGCGCATGGAACTAGGAAGTTAAAAGTACCTAAAAGTGTCCATTCTCTTTTACCGAGTCACTATGCAGTTGCTTACTGACAACAGAAAAAGGGGACAACTGGAGAGCACCTGCTCCAACCCCCTGCTCAGGACAGGGCCGATTTAACACGTGCTACTCTGTGTCTTTTCCAGTTAGTTGTAAATATGCCAAGGTAGGAGATTCCTCAGTCTCTCTGGGCAACCAGTGCTTGAAAGGGTTTTTCTCCCCTAATGTTGTGATGGAATTTCCATTCTTGTTCCCTGATAGGCAAGTAAGTGTCAACTGATGTTTACAGGGGAGGGCAGTATGCTTGATGGTGATGCGATGAAGAACAAACGCAGGGAGGTGGCATTTACATTCTTCAGCATGCTTTTGGTCTTACTGGTTGCTCAGCAACTCGTCTCCAGTGAAACCAGATAAGATTTGAGTAGCAACATTGTTCTCCCAGTCAGCGGGCAGTTAAACGACCAGGTAGTTGACCAAAGTGTTTGATGAAGTCAAAGCAGATTCTATTTCAACCAGTACTTTAATGATCTTTGCATTTACCTGCCTCCATTTCGTGTCCATCTTCTCATGCCAGTTTTACTGATTTCTGGTTCCCTCTCTAGTTGCATCTCTTGAAGGTTTTTATAAACTATTCCCAATATCTGTCTGTTTTCAGCTCTGACTTGCTGACAGCACTGGACTCCTTCCTTGAGTCTTCACCTCACAAATGATCTTCTTTTTCTCCTACCCTCAACTTAAATTGGAATTGAAAAGTTCAAAGTCTCGCAATTTTCAAGTTTACTTTTGCATAATGTTCATGTACCTGGTGCTGGTGATTACAACAGATGTAGACAGCACTCAAGCACCAAGAGTATAGTGTCTGGCAACACTAAAATTTCCCACCACAGCTGGAGCCACCATCTGTAAGACATCACACAGCTCATTTGGTACTTTAGGAAAAGTGTTACTCTCAGGTGGTCTCTTGAGGGGGTTCCTGCTGAGACAAACAACAATATGCCTTGTTTTAATTTGGGGGCGTCAAAACCCAAGAGGAATCTTTGGACTTTTGACTACCAAACATTACATAAAACCAAATTTATTTATGAGGGAAAACCTTCCTTACAGGCTAGGGAAAATAAAACAAACAAACAAACAAACTCCAAAACCAAACAAAAGACAAAAACAAATGTGCGATCAACTAACCAACCAGAAAGCAAAGGAGGGCAGAATACCATACAAATTCATAGATTGCTGAATGTCATGAGTGAATGTACTAAGAGACTTCAATGGCTTTTTGTTAATTCAGATGAACAAAAACTCTTTTAAACAAACTGGAAAACCCAGAGGAATTTGTTTTGCATAACCTGGATCTGCCCTTTCTCTGGAGCTACTGGAACACAGGCCATTCTATACAATAAACACATAATAAGAGAAATGAATAGAGATTAAGCCACAGCATTAATAAGTTCATGTTTTGTAGCCCTCAGGATTTTCTTGCTCTTTTTGGCTGACTGGACAGCGGCTGTTTTGGAACTGTTTCTAACCAGCAGAGCAAGCAGGCAAGTTTCCTTCCTTGCAGACAGCAATCACAATCCTGTCTGTTTCACTGTCAGGAAGTACCAAGGAACTGGTACAAAAAAGCAGTATGTAAATTAAACATGACCTGAAACTACACGTTGCAGTCATGAGGATCCAAACATGTCTGAGCTGGGACTGGGGGCCATAAATTGGCTGTTGTGGACTCCAGGGCAAAGCCATGCAGGGAGTTAGTGCAGCAGCCTTCCCTGATGGCCACATACAAATGTGTGGGCCAAACCCACATACAAATCCCATCCCAGATTGCTTTCAAAATGCTGGTAGGGACTCTCCACCAATTCCCTTTCACTGATGCCACGAGAAGACCCACAGGAATCCAAAAGCTGTACAGCAAGTTGTTAGCAAAGGTAACTAACTCACTGTGCATTTTGTAGTAACACGTGCTTGAGAGATGGTAATATAATAAAAGACAGAAAGTGACACTAATTTGATGAAACAGCTGATTTCCCCGAGACAAAGATGAATCTAACTCAGTATTAAATCAAGTAGCTTTGTAAGACATTAACCTTTATTAATCTCCCATGAAAGTTACACACAGAGAAAGAAAAAGAAGACAGGTAGCTGGACAAAAGTATTTGTAATTAATACATTATAATTCACATACAAATTTATTTTTGCAGTGAGGTTTGTAGCCATATACATACTGCAGCATTTAACTTGATTTGCTTTCTTTTTCTCTTTTGTTTGAGAAACAGGATAAACAGCTGGGAGATGAGCAACTAAAGTATTCTGTGTCTGCACACCTGCCGAGTGCAAGTTAAGACACCTCAATGTCAAGACCCTGGAAGCTGCCCAAGAGAGGGATGGTGGGTATCAGACATGTTTCTGAAGCTCTGTGGGAAACCTTCACTGTGGAAAACCCAGCTGCTGGCAGGTCACACCCCATGACACACACCCATTTTTCTTTCTGTGCTTCAAGAGAATTGAGCCAAACCCTCTCTGCATTCACATATCTATGTAAACTCTTCTGGAGAAGATGGAGATTTTATAAATATGGGAGTAGATATCTGTGTAGGCTTAGATGTTTGCCTTCACAAGACTAAGACAGCATTTGAGCCAGTTAAGATACAGTGAATGCTGGACTGAGTTCCCTTACCAGCTAAGCTTTTTATTAGCATAAAGTCTCGTCTACCATAGTGTGTGTGGGCCCGGTAGGAAAACTGGGAGAGGAGTGAGTTACTGTTACTTCTGGCAGCTACATAAGCCCAGGGATTTTACCATAGGCTGCTTTAAGTAGGAATTTTTTTCTGTGTAAAGGGAACAGTGACATACCTGAAAATGGTTAAGGCTTGTGCAGTCTTATACACCTCACCTTAAAAGTATTTTCCATTTGTAAGAACCCCAAAAGCTCAAACACATCTGTGACTTTCTGGTGAAAACAAAACAAAATCACAAACCAAGATGAAAATTTGGTACCTTAGATAGATAAACCTGCATAGATTATAGGTAGTGGAAAACACTAAAAATTCCTTGTACTACAAATATTACACTTAGACCATGGGTGACATTCTATTAAAGACATGGGTGCTGTAATTGTGAGATGACTGTTTTTCACCTCTAAAATTACCAATTTCCATGTCTTGACTCCTCTATGGATTCACAGCCATTTTCTCTGCTGTTGTTAACATACTTGTAGTTCATAAGCAGCACCTCTTATGCAGTGCAAATATCTGTTTAAGAAAAGGGCAGCAAAAATAAAGTAGCACAGGAATTAATTGTGATTTCCCAGCTGGATTCAGAATAAATATCCCAATAAACATCAACCAACACTAACCAGGCCAGGTTGGATGGAGCTCTGAGCAATCTGGTCTAGTGGAAGTTGTCCCTGCCCATGGCAGGGTGTTGGAACTAGATGATCTTTAATGTCCCTTCCAACACAAACTATTCTATGATTCTATACCAATTTCGATAAGAGTCGCTTCTCTTACTGATAACAACTGCAGGAAACCTTGCAAACTTGGAATTTAAAAAACTAACCACTGAGCTTTACTCTTCAAACCATGTCAGTGCCTTGAAAAAAACCCCACCTCTGTAAGCTCTAAATGTAAATGCTTATATGTAACTGCAACTTATCTTTTTGCTGTATATGACTAATTAGCCAGGGGACTCACAGCCAGCCTGTGAGTGGTTCTGTTGTGCAAGTCGAATGGTGAACAACAGGGAGAATTTTTTTAATATCCCTGTGGTAAATGATCAGGTGGCCACAAAGAGACAGTCCACATTCACCCAGTATTGGGGGTATATAGGTGTGTAGTCTAACCTAGGTCTCTAAACTCCCTCAAAAGTCAATGAGAACAAGAGAAGAGGGATTGCCTTTTGAAGGTGTTCATTTAAGAATGGGATGAAACTGCCAAGTCATTTTCACTGTCTATAAATAAAGATAGATTAGATCTCAAGTTTTATACCTCTAAAAGTTAGGCAAGACTGCCTCCTCTGTAAGCAAGCCCTGTTTAAAAGGATTATTTCAGTCTAGGCTATACAATAATTTGATTAGATTATGTGTTTGGCAATGGAGACATGTCAATTAGGGGTAATGGATCTAAGTTTCAGTAGTGTCCCTGAAGGGGCAACCCATGGTGAATAATCCAGAGTAGACCTGAGTATTTTCTAGAAGAGTCAGTATTATGCATACCTTTTCCATTTTGTTGAGTTTGATTTTCATATGGTCTTGCACTTTGAAAACATTTAAACAATAAGTAGTATTCCTTTTTATTACATACAATTAGCCAAGTAGCCTTGGCAAAATTCCTTTTCTTAAAATAATATTTCCTGATGAAGAAAAGACTAATCTATATCTAGATAACCCTGGGGGGAAAAAAGAGTCTTGGTCTATGGGCCTCATGATTATACTAACCATGCATTCAAAGATACATGGGAATTCTTTATAAAGTAGTTAAAGTGAACAAATCCAACTACAATCTGAAAACACTTCTTGAATAACTTCAAGCAGTCACCATGCTTTTAATTTCCCTTTTAAAAATTATGCCAGTAGTGATACCATTTTGTTGTATAGTAAAAAATCTGTCTGTATCTTCCCACTGAAAGAGGTCAAAATGGATTGTGCTAATCCCATGGTGTATAAAAACCAGGCTCAATCAAAAAACCTGAATTCACACTGTATGATTAATTTTGCTCAGCTATTTTCTAGACTAACACACAGATTAGCTAATAAAAATGATTCCTTGATCATTAGCTTATAAAAATTATTCACTGAAAGATCAGTGAATTCTGAAAGTGAAATATGAAATCAAAATTTGTGCAGGTAAAAAGAAAACATAAAACAGACAGCTTTGACAAAGTGCTCACTTACAGAGTTTTCCTTAACTGAGAACATACTTCTTTGCAATACTGTGGTAGTACCAAAAAGGGGTAGTCCTTTTTCAATGCCTTATCTGAAACAAAATTATTTAGAAAATTATGAAGAGAAACACTGTTACAGCCTCTCTCATGTAGTGCATTTTCCCTTTAGCTGGCATCCAGGCTGCTGTTAAGGACAGGCTTCCAAGCAAAGGAAATGGCATCCTGCTGTGTCTTGTATGATGGATGGTTTACAGTTACAAATCTGTAAACAAGAGCTGACACTGCAATACCAAGTGTTTTATAGAAGCTTCTAAAAAATGGAGACTCTGTTATAGTTTCTAGAGTCAGGGTGACTGAGATCCAAGTGATTAACTCCAGGACTTTTCTACAACCATCCTTTTCTTTTTGTGAAATTATTATCTCATTAAAAGTGGTCATTCTGCAAAATCCTATCAAAATCAAAAAGGAATAGAAAGTATATGCCTGTCACTGACTATGTACTACTGCTGAATTTCCAGAAGAGCCTGATGATGAGTTGCTCAATTTCTATGGAGGGAGTAATGGAAAGATAGAGAAAGTATATCCTTACTAGTTGTGAGAAACACTCGTCTCTTTCATCTTACTGTGCACCATCTTTTTTTTTTGTAGGAGGTGTGCTAAATATTCATGCTAAAAACACTGATGCCAAATATATGGATTTTAAAAACATGTCCGTAAAATAATAGCAATAGGGAAGCCTAGATATGATGACTTAGAATTGGAATTACAGCAGTGTTGGAGCATCAGATTTGAATTCAGTTTAGCTCTGCCCTCAGACTGTCTGCATTAAAAACATTTAATTTTATGTACTTTGACTCCCCATATCCATCTTATGCTTTCTGTTTCATCCTATCCACCTGTTTCAGCCATTTAGAATAAAGGTTTTTAGGGGAAGAGCTCATTTCATAGATGCCTCGATGTTAAACAGAGCAAATAGTGTTGGTCCTAATCCTAATTACAATACTACAACTAGGGACAGGATAATTCACATCACAATAATAAAGGGGTAAAGTATAATTAATCTTAAAAGATCATTGGTGATTCATATAGAAGGATAGAAGTTAGAATCTTCTAAATTCTAACATACAGAAGGATAGAATCTTCTAAAAGAAGACTCAAAGCAGAATTACCCATCAAGATGGTGGCATTCACTTTAGCCCCAAAAAAGAAATCAAAGCAAAGTCCACAATCAGATTTTAACAATGACAATACCTGAATTCTGTGGAATTCAGACACTTCATTCAGGCAAAATTTAATACCAAAGGTTTGGTAGGCTGGATCAACTAAAACATTGATACTAATGTTTCTAAGATAGAAATTACTGGGTTTAGTATGTATGAAATCAATAGTTCACAAATAATAAGAAATTAAAGCAGAGAGTTCTCTTGCGTGACTATTTGTTTATTTCTTTATATTTTTTGAAACCTACTTCCTGAGGTTGGATATATCAGATTATCAATGAATATATAAATATAACTGGCATGACAACAATAAACACAAGCTGCAGTTCAGAGAATGATCTAAGATGAACTTAAAACTTTTGCTTGCAGGATTGAAAAAAAAGGTTGAAATCTGTCGGAAGTTCGCCTTTATGGCTTGGAAGAGGGGAATGGGCTTTCAGAGCACTCTATCTTAAAGGACCTTATCCCTCTTGCTCTCAAACCCAGCAAATATGAAGAAAGTGAAGAGACTTTCACTTAAATGCAGAGTGAAATGCAATACACAACAAAGGCTCGGGTCGGAATGATACCTATCAACTTCTGTAGTTCTGCTGGGCAGTGGCCCATCAATCTTTGCACAAAGTGTAGTGTCATACTGTTCTTATACAGTAGTCTTTTACAACAGAATAAAGGTGATGGTATCTTGCCTTGTAAGTATGAAAATGGCCAAAATCTAACTCGTGATTGACAATTTTCTTCTATGTTGCCTAGTCAGCAATCAGAAAATGCTGTTTGCTAAACAAGGTATTTTTTTTGATGCTGCCTCTTTACCTCAGTATTAATTGACCTTGATTCCCAAAGTGAGTCTCTAATTGCTGTGCAACTGCATGTCTGCTGTCAATAATTCCTAATGATTGACTCCAGTTTCTCACTGCTTGAAGTTGCCCTTTCTTGTTCCCTCAAATGTCCTTTTTTTCTTGATGCCATCATGTTCCCCAAACGGTGTGGTCTCTCCTTTATTTCACTCCAGCATCTGCTTTGGCATTCTGCGTCTTCTGTTTCAGATACATGAGTGGCTCTGCACGTTTGTGTTGTGAATATCATGGCTTCAAACCCTGAAAGACTTTTATGTCCCAAAACGTTCTTGTTACAGATTTTATCCTGCCATCTGATGTGCAATATGGCCCACAGATGGTACAGATGAAACCGCCCTACAAGCTGTAAATGTTGATAGTCAAAATAGAAAGTTAGAAGAAAACATATAATTAATGTCTCTTCCTTTTCAAAAAAGCAAAACAAAAATAAGTCCAAATGAGAAAAGAGTTACTGCATTAAAGCTACCAGAATAATTCTCACTCATTCAGTACATATCTCTAATTAAAATCAAACAGAAATTTCAAGAGAAATCTAGACTGCAATTACTGAATTACCGGGATCAATTTCGATATAATTAAGTAATCTGAGTTAGAGTTATCAGATGCTGTAGCATAGTATTATACATGCACCTTGGTATGCTTTCAAATCTCTCACAAACCTTTAATAGCAATAATAGTTACTATCTAAATCTGTCCAGTCACACGGCAACATTATCTCAAAAGGACTGACACTGACATTACTCAATTCTATTACACTTGTGTGTAGTATCAATAGCAGAGTTAACATACACAGCATAAAAATGTACCACTTAAAACTGGCAAAGTGATGAAGTTTGATCCTAAAGCCTGATCTGATTTTGTAAATTCTCTTAAACTCTGATTGACCTAAATTTTTAGCTACCTGTTGTTAAGGGCCATATTATTAGCAACTTTATAAATACCAAGAGATCCCAAGATGTTTAGGCGAATGGAGGTAGTGTGTCTTCAGGTAATCCATGGCTGAAGCCCAGCTCTAAGCAATTCAAGCATGTGAATGGCCCTCTCAAAGCCAACTGACGTAGCTATTCGCATAAAATTTGCATGAAATCAGAATCAAAGTAGCCAGTGAACAACCCAGTTCCAGAGCTTTATTTGGGAGGTGCCTTGGTTTTGAACATTAAATGAACCTAGCGTTTTTCTGCATTAATCACACTCTTGGCTATAGCCACGAGCTCCAGAACTTCCTTACATTTATTCTCCCGTCACAGTTGTTCTCATTTCTGGACCAAGCAGCATTATTGCAGTGCCACACTGTTGCTGTGCCACCTCTACTTTCTCCAGGAGGTATGGACAGTTTTTTCCTTTCCACTTTTTGATGGAAAGGATGCTGGAACTTAGTGTTTTAACCAGCAAGTACAAAAGAAAAGGATGTGAGAAAAGTATTGGACTTCTTTTTCTCTCTGGCACACTGCAGCAGGTTCCTGTCAAAGAAAATGAACAAACAACACTACCACTTTTTTTGTCACTGTGCCTTTTTTTTTTCTCAGGTGTTGAAGCAGAAAGATAAAACACTGCATAGGATTGAGCCCTATGGTCCCAAGAGATGAAAAAGGCTTTTTGAAAAGCTCTCAAGAAGTATGTCCTGTGAAAAGCAAAAAAGGAGATGGTTCGTATGGTTGCTTAATCAATCCAAGGCAAAAGGAAGGAAATACAAAATAATTTTTCCGTAGTTCAATGGGTATTTACCCTCAGAGCACCTGCCTGTATTTCTAGTCTCCTTCCCATGCTCCTGCTATGTCTGACCTTCATCTTTGCACACACCAAGGAAACCTGCTGCTTCCCCACACATTTCGACCCCATTTACAGTTCTAAATGTTCCAGATCCTTCTGTTTCCAATCTCTCCAACACAATCAGATCCCCTCATCTTTACCCACCTGTTCCATTTAGTATCAGGCACAAGTATACCTGGAGTGCCCTTCTCCTGTTCGTCTCTAGCATCCTCCTAGCACGCTAAACCCCTTCAGTTTCTACTTCACCACTCCTGGACCAGCTCCATTGCTAACTAAACCCAAACACAACATGAGGTGATCCTCCGGCCCAAATTTTAGCTCTGTCCATAGCCCTGATCGGCGTGCACTTCAGGGCCATCAGCACTCCAAGTGCCAACTTCTCCCCCACCGGCCACCGACCCACTCTGTATCCGACAGGGTTTTGAAGCTTCCTAGCTTGGCTCCTCTCACTGCAAGGCTTCGCCCCTTCCCTCAAAGACTGGAAGCACCCCAGGTCGCTCCGTCCTCGCCGAGTCCCGGCCGCTACGTCCCGAGCCTCAGTGCTCTCCACCTGCCTCCTCCCCTAACTCATGTCCGTACCAGCGCCCGTTCCATCACCTCAGTCCCTGACACGACGCTGGCACTCCCTTCCCAACCCCGCCGCCGTGGGGCACGGCCAGGGCCGCCGCCGCCGCCGACCACCCCCGCACCTGAGCGCGGCACTCCCGCGGCCCCCGACCCCTCTCCTCCAGCTGACAGAGCAGGAGGGGCGGCACCTGCGGGTCCGCCCCATTCTCCTCCCCTCGCCTCCCCTCCCCTCCTCCCGCCGAGAGAGAGAGAGAGGGAGAGAGACCGAGACCGAGACCCGGAGGGAGGGGGAGAGAGAGAGAGACGGTGGCAGCGGGGGCGCCGTGCTGGACTGCCTGAGCGCAGTGCTCGGCGTGAAGGGAGAGAGGGGGAAATTTAAAAAAAACCAAAACTAACCAATCCCCCAAATTTTCAAATATTTAAATTAAAAAAAAAAGAAAGAAAGTGAGGGAGGGGTAGAAGGAGAACGCTTCAACTTTTTCTCTCTCTGCCCAGCAAGGTAAGGGAGCGGCGCGGGGCTCTGCTTCGCCTTCTCGCCGGTTTCTGGGAGGGCACAAAGGTAGCGGGTCGGGCGGCGGCGGCGTCTCCGCTGGCTGAGTCGCGCTCGGTGTTGTCACCCCGCGGAGCGCAGCCCCGGGGGCGGCGGCGGCGGGCTGCCAGCGGCGCGGCGGGCAGCGCCCGTGTCACCCGCGGGCTGCGGGCGCCCGCCCCCGGGTGGGTTCCAGCCCTTTGTTACCGGCCTTTTGGACCGGAGCGGGGGGAATAACCCGAGCCGATGGGGCAAGGCGGGGGTGGGAGAGTCTTGGCCGGGGGGCTGCGGGAGCAAAGCAGCCGCTGTGGCCGGGCGGGCGGCGGGCAGCCAAGCCCCGGGACGAGGCGGGCGCGGGGGGTGCAGGTGGCTCTGCCGGGGAGCGGGCGGGCGGCGAGTGCGTGCCCCCGCCCCGCGCTGCCAGACGGGCGGCCGCCGGCAGAGGGGGCTCGGCCGCCTCGCCCTCCGCGCCCGCGGGAGGCTTCGCCCGGGGCGGGGAGCGCCGGCCGTGGGTGGGCCGCGGGACGGGGGGGTGTGTGGGGCACTTCTGGACATGTGCAGGCCGGGTTTGAGGAGGGAGGGGCGGACAGGGAGCCGGGCCCCCTTCGCGGGTATGAGGGGCTGTCGTTGCGTCCCCGGGAGACGCGGTGGCCCCAGCGCGCGGTGGCGACCGCGCTGCCCCGCGGGCTGTGTCACCGGCGGCACGTCCGTGATGCTTCCACCGCGGGGGCAGCTGCTCGACACGGCTCCTTTGGTCTTGGGAAGTAAAGGTAGAACGGGGAAGAAGCGGCTGGGATGAAGCCGGCGGCGGCTCCCCGCGGCAGCTGACAGATGTACACAGGGGCCTTTAGGTACTGCCGGGGTCCGGCACTTCCCTCCCAGCGCTCCCCGAAGTCTCCGTAAGATGAAAACTTTGTACACCATAGGATTTCGGCCAACTCAGCGGCTGGGCCAAGTGCTGATGTTTGTTCAGGCCCCAAGCCTGTAAATATTTATCCATATTCTGAAATTTAGGAATTATCAATGGTTAGATGTGTTTGAAGTGTGGGAGACTCTTTCAGTTACCCCGTGGAAAAATATTTCCCATGTATGCTGCTTGTCAGCATGTTTGCTTTGAATACGCTGAAGATAGGACCTTTTTTGCGTTATTCCATTTGCCTTTCTTTGAATTGGTGCCTCTTCAGACTTTTCCACTGAATGATATTTTAAGTATTATTCAAATAGTACTTAATATTCTTCGTACTTCATTGATACCTTGTTACAAAGAGCTTTTTAAAAGATGGAAATAAAAAGGATGCTGAGAAGAAAGTGCTGTGTTTCATTTCCTGACTAGGAATTACTGAAGCTTTATTTTATTTAATTTATTTTTACAGTTAGTACTGTTGTTTGACAGGTAAAGCAAATAGGTGCATATTTCAGTTGCAGGTATAGTTAGTTACACGTGTGGTTTCTGAGACAGCTAAGGCTTGCAGCACTTTTAAGTACTGTAATGCACACCTAAGTTTGGTTTTTATTAAGGGATGTGCCCTCTAAAGAGAGACAAGGATGGGTCTTCTGTTGATTGAAAAACTTACTACGTATGTAGTAGTGAATTAAAAAAATCTTGACAAATTTTAAACATTATCCTGTAGAATTTTCTTGTGAGTACAATAAAAGCACTTATGAAGCTGGAGGATTAACTTGTTAAATACGTCTTTGCAAAGGAGTAAGGATTATGTGAGTATTCTCAGAGCTGTTGAGAAATACTTAGTTATTTGTAATTTTTAACATTGGTGGATTTTGAACATATGCATACTTTTTCTGATATATTCTCAAGTATTCCTAACAAAATGCTCCAGAAAGTCAATGAATAACGCTCAGTGTGTGCCTACCTGTTTAAATGATTGAGTTCTGAGACCTGAAGGTTTAGTTCAACGTCTGTAAATACAGATAACAAATACAGTGTATGTTTTTGCTTACTGTTAGCAGTGTTTGTGCACAACAATTCTTTTTCTAAGGTGTTTAACAGGAAAAAAAATTAGCTATAAAAACCAATTTGTACGTACCAGGAATTTTTATTGGTTGGGTTTGGCTTTAGATAATGTAGCAATCATAAATAGTGAGGATTTTTTGGTAAGGCAGTTTTTAAGTCCAGGATGTAATACTAAAGGAAATAAGCAGTAATAGGCAAGCTGATTACTGCGCTTTTACTGGGATAATTAAAATAAGTGAAGTTTCTTAAGATCTCATGAGGACATCACAGATAAAAGGAGGGGTGATCTGACTGTGTGAAAAGTTTGTCTAGAATTCAAAAAAAGCACATTTGGTTCAAGGTCTTCTGAAGCACATAGCTACTGTCATTGATATTTGGCAGTTCAACAAGTCATGTCCAAAGTATTTTGCAGATAAAAGGCAAAGAAAACTTGGAGTCTAATTTAGGAGACTCTAATTAGTTGCTATGCAATGTAGAGAATGAAACTATTTTTTTAAGGGAAAAATGTCTGTACCTTGAAGCCTGTCACACTATGAATGTTTATTCAGTGTAAAACTAGACTCAATGTAATGTCAAAAATATACTCTAGTAAATCCTTTAGTGAAAGCTAAAAAACCCCAATTGAATGCATTTCTCTCTAATTTTCAGTGTTTCTAGGAAATTTGGAGTGGGCGTAGGACTGTAAGGATTTTACTTCCAGTTTTGTAGTACTTATATTAAGCATGTGGTTTTTAAAAGTGCTTTTTTTGCTTTGTATGGTTCTGTACCATATGTTTTGTATTTAATTCTTTGAATGACCACTGAAATGCAGCCAACTTTGGGTGAATGTGGCAACTGTTAACTAGCGCTTAGCAACAGTGCACAATAATCAAGACGGGAAGTGAGGAAGAATACCATGTCTAATTGAAACTACGGGGGGCATTTAGCTAGGTAGGACGTAATTAACAAAACATGGAGCTTGGACATGATATTAAGGCATCACATCTTGACTCTTGCCAAAAAAGGATTGTGAAAACAATAACGTAAAAAAACCATTTCAGATATTTGGCTTTATACCTCAGAAGAATAGTCTCTTTGGGATGTATGTGCTTCGCCTATTCTTGCCTAATCATTTCTTGCATGTAATGCAAAAGATGCATTTTCTTTTGTTTCTAAAACAGAATTGTGAGGAGGAGGACTGTTGGGAAAACCAACAAATGAAGGAGTAATAAGCCTTGACATTCTGACAATCATGTCTTTTTCAGAATTAGTCCCGTGAACTAGTTCATTAGATAAAGTAAGCAATTAAGATATCTCTAATATCCTGAAACAGATTACAGCAGCAGTCATAAAACAACACTAAACTTTTACAATTAGTGTGTTGTTATTTTTTTTAAGAATTGTTGACGTTCCTCAAATTCTGTCTTGTCATTACTTTCCTTAATATGTTGAGAAAAGTATTGCTTGTAAGAATATGTGTTCAAAATGCTTTTGCCTAATGTAGTTTCAGGTTTTATTTTCTAAAAATTCCAGACCTGATCATTTTGTTTCATGCTGTATTCTGTGTGGAGATACATTCATGGACCAATTTTATTTCTTGTATACCCCAAACACATCTTGTTTCTAAGAACTCTGAAGATACCCTTGTATAATAAGGAGAGAACTAGTGAATAAAGTTACAGTGAGTCATTGCAAAAGCATTTCTGCAACTCTGAGCAAGCTAATATAGCCCCTGTTAATGGATTTGAATTTGTAGGTAGGTAGTGAGGAGGGCCCAAAACCAAGGAGCCATTATTTGAAGGTGCGTGTATTGGTGAACTATCCAGTAGCATTAGTCTCTTAATAATTAAATAGAGTCATTAATGTTTTTATAATCCAGAAGTAAAAGAACACAGGATATCTGTTGGAGGAACTTGTAGATGACAGAAATTTGGACCAGTGTTTATTCACAACGGGGACAGCCAAATTTTGCACACTGTTGTTGTTGGCTTGGAAGTATTAAACAGAAATATGGAGTTCTTACAGAAATTACAGGCTGGATTGATGGGCCAAGGCCAACTGTATGAGGTTTAATGAGGCAAAGTGCCAAGTACTGCTCTTGGGTCACCATAACCCTATGCAACACTACAGCCTTGGGAAGAGTGGCTGGAAATCTACCGGGTGGAAAAGGACCCGGAGGTATTGGTTGACAGCCAGCTAAACATGAGCCAGCGCGTGCTCCGGTGGCCAGGAAAGCCAATGGCACCCTGGCTTATATCATATAGCGGAGCCAGCAGGACCAGGGCAGCGATTGTCTCTCTGTATTCAGCACTGGATGAGGCTGCACCTTTAGTCCTGTGTTCAGTTTTGGGCCCCTCACTACAAGAAGGACGTTGAGGTGCTGGAGTGTGTCCAGAGAAGGGCAATGGAGCTGGTGAAGGGTCTAAAACACAGGTCCTATGAGGAGCGGCTGAGGGAGGCAGGATTGCTTAGCCTGGAGAAAAGGAGGCTCAGAGGGGACCACCTTGCTAGATGGAGGTTGATCTCTTCTGCCAGGTAACAAGTGATAGGACAAGAGGAAATGGCCTCAACTTCCACCAGGGGAGGTTTAGATTGGCTATTGGGAAAAATTTCTGCATGGAAAGATTTGTTAAGTGTTGTAACAGGCTGCCCAGGGAAGCTGTCGAATCACTAGCCGTGGAGGTATTTAAAAGAAGTGTAGACATGGCACTTACAGACATGGTTTTGGGGGTGAACTTGGCAGTGCTGGGTTAATGGTTGGACTCAATGATCTTATAGGTATTTTTTGACCTTAATCATTCTATGATTCTGTGATTCTAAAATGTAATTAGGTTTGGTTTGGATGACTCCTGAAGCCTGGTGAGTTGGTTTCTGTTGTCTTATTCTGTCACACAATAATGTCACAACTTCTGCGAAATTCTTTTGAGACATGAGAGATCATAGAGGCCATAGAGAATTGTGTAAATTACTACTTTCATTGCAGTGTATTTAATGTAATTCTCATTGAGTTAGCATTTTAAGTTCCATGGTACGTCAGATCTTTAATAAGAAACCTCCATATACTTGACCTGAAAATCTTGCATCATATACTGTCAACTGCTTTGGTTACTTTAATTCAATTTTTTTTTTAGCAATTACTCTACACTAACTAATAAAATGTTCATAAAATATAAAAGATAGGAAGAACTATATATGTGACATAAAATAACCAGAAGAGTAAGAAGGTAGGGAGTAGTCAGTATGACAAGATATAATAAAAAGCTTTGATTAATATTTCTCAGGTAAGGTTTTGGAGAGGTTATTTTGAGGTAGTTTTTCAAACTGCTGGAGCTGTGAACAGAAAACAGTGTGGGCAGACCTAAGATACTGTTACTTAAGAGATTACCAGACATCTGTTGTAGTGATTCCATGACCAAGCTTGGAGTGACTAGTTTTATGAAATGCTGTGCAGAGATCGTGTTGTTCTCTGTCTCCTATCTCCATCACTGTATGTAATTAGCTCTTTTCAAGACCCTTGGTGTGATCTGATCAGAGCACTTTGAGGCAAGTGAAGAAGTTAGTTACTGAATGTAACTGTGGTCTGAAATACACTCTATTAGTAGCCTTCCTTTTTAAAATGAAGATTCATCTGTGTGTCTCACTGAAAGTTATAATATTTCCCTAGAACCTACAGTGTGAAGTTTAGTTAGATGGCTGACTATTTTAAGCTGCTGAACATTTTCCTGGTACTCCTGTCCTTTTGCACCAAATTCTGCTGCACCTCCATTTACAGCACTGATTTCTCTGTTGAATGGAGTGTACAGCACCAAAATTTCAGAGAAATCAGTAGCCTTTTTTGAAAGGCTCCATTTATGCTGCTGTTTTTCTCTAGAGCCATACTAAATTTAGATGTGGCTTCATAAAGAAGTATGAATGTGCATATGAAACATTTTACCTTTAGCATTCTGCGTATTTGAGAGAGATTAGGATTTGTCTCTCCCCACCCCCTTTCTTTTATAATGCTACCTCCAACTTTAAAACTTGCTTTCTTATAGACTCTCAGGTCTGTAGGCATAAGGAAACCTAAGGACAAGTTTTCCGGGAGTTTGATAGTTAAATTATGCTTTTAATTAGGTAAAATTCCCTTATGCCATCCCCCCTGCTTTATTTCCAGCTGTCTTGTAAAAGATAGAGGTGGTTAATATGCAATTGTAATGTCAATGCTCAGGGAGACTGTGTATACTCTGAGTTGTACGGTCCCTTGTTGTGTTATCACTTAGGAGTAATTGAGTAATTAGGAGAGTGTTTGGAAATTGCTGTGTGCCTGATCCTCTGCAGTCTTCCTAGTAAAGAGGAAATGATCACTTATTAAAAAAGTGAAGTGTGGCACAGCATTCTGGGCTAAGTGAGATCCATCACACCCACTTCAAAGAGGTGATGTAGTGGTAAGGAACAGCAGATGCAAATAGCTGAGCTCAGCTGCTTCTGATGCTGTGAGGAACTCTCTTTACACTGGAATCACTGGTGAAATTGGGATGTTCACAGCAAAGTTCTATAGATATTACTGTTGCCTACCCTTGCTACTGATGTCTCAGAGTGAAGAGCATATGTGACAAAACTTTGTCTTGATGGGTCGATTTGGGATTTGCAGAGAGCCAAGTGCTCTGTTCCCTGTCCTGAGCCCTGTGTCCTTTTACTGCTGGTACAGTACTTCACTGCTATTAGTTCTCTACTTACCATCTCCTTGGTGATAATGTGTTTCAGTGTATGATTGCATCTCAGTTTTGCCATTCAGGAGAACAAGGCATCTACTTTTACTGCTTTTGTTCCTGCCTCACTGACCATCTCCCTGTGGCTTCTCAGGAAGTCTCCCAAACTCTGTGTTGCTTTGGAGCATTAGGTGGCTTTATTCTCCTGCACTTTTACACTTTCAGTCCACTTTGAGAACAGCTGTTTCATAAAGGAAGCGTAATCTTGTAATTTCTTTAAACCACTTATACAGAATCAAGTTCTTAGTGCAATTAGGTGATTCCTTTGGGAAGACTGGGAAATAGGTCTTGATTTTTACAACTAAAATGCACTGAATCAAGAAGAGGGAAACAGCTTCCTGCCAGTCATGTTGTACGTGACATTTAAGAACGTGGTGGTTTCCTATTCTTGTAAAAAATGCTTTCAAAAATTAATTTGTATAGATGAGACGTTAAGATACTGTTGTTACTCTTTTGAATCTTAACCTCTTAGAGGGAAATTTCTGATTGTGAGGACAATAAGAAATTAGATGGATTAGCCAAGTGATTAGTACCACCCCACAGAGGAGCAATTTTGAAGAAAACCTAGAGGAGAAGGGTGGGACAGGCAAAGCCATCCAAGAACACTTGAATGCCTCCAATAGAGGCACGCAGAGCTACCTATGGGATATTTAAAGCAGAAGTTCAGAGTGAAAAACATGCATATCCTCACAGTCCCCTTTGCAGCAGTTTCAGCAAATTTTGACAGTTAGTGCCTGCCATTTTTTTTTTTTCAGTAGGAGAGTCAGCACTCAATTTCCAAGCCATTTGAGCAGGATGAAGACAACTTGCCTACCAGACTGTGGACTTGGAGGAAGAAGGTGAAATAACAATCATGATTATAGCAGATGTGGAAGGTGAGCTGGATTTCAAGGGCACGAAGATTAAAACATTAGCTGTCACAAATTTTTGGGTCAAGAGCTATGAAATGACAGGGCATCTAAACATACATATTTTTTGTTTTGTTTTGCTGCGTTAACTTAGTAATACTCTTCTTTCTTACTACGTCTGAAAGTGTTTTGGGTGCTGTATGGAAAATACATAGGCAGTTGTCTCCTCCAAAGTACTCAGAGCTAGAGAGGATAGTGTGTATGTTTGTGCATATACATATATGAAAGAGAGAAGGACATGAATTAGAAATGCTGAGGTCTTAATATTGTACTGGTCCAGTACATTAGTGGGTCTTTAAAGGATTCTTTTTTTTTAATGATTGATTGGCTGAGATGATTTATACTGGTTTTTTGTGTTTGCAGTTTGCCTTTATAGACCAGAAGTTCTTAGTGGGTAGTAGATGTGCCACTAGTAATGTTTCGAAACAGTATGCCTTGGAAGCTCTTAAACAAAGGCCACCACCACAAAAAAAAACCAATTTAATTTTAAACAGCAGATGTGACCTTGTGGCAGAAAAGCCTGAGAATGAAGGGGAAAAAAAAGGATTCTTCTGGCTGCTCTCAGCTATCATAATGTACAATGTTGCTCGTTGACTGTCCAGCTTGGCTGTTTTATTGAGAGAAGTCTTGTGAATGGTGTCTGTGCAGATAAATGCTCAATTTTCATCTGCAGCACAGCTGACTGGCTTTCTGTTAAGCTTGGTTTTGGGGTGCTTCCAGTTGTCATGTGGATTTGGTGTAGAAAGAGGGAGGCTGTGTTTGCAATAGGAGTTAAGCACTCCCCTACACAGTGCAGTGTAGGTTTTCAGCTCCGTTTGCTGTCGCTGTAGCAAATCCATTTCTGATTATGTGCTAAAGCCAGACAGATTAACTGCCGAGTTGAGCTTGTGAAGTTGTGTGTGTGTTGCCAGAGTCCCTCCTGGTGGAAAAGGCAGATCTATATAACCTGTGGATTCAGAACAGTTGAAAATTCATCCTAACATTGTAGCTTTGATGTCTCTTTGAAAGCAAAAAAACGATGTTTGCTTTTGATTACCGTGTTTAAAGGATGCTGTCCCAGCAGTGTAATAAATGAGTATTGGATCTGGGACTTAGTTTCAGTAAAAGACAGTGTTCTTCCAGATGCTTTTTAATGGACTCTTCCTGTGAAAATGGGCTCAACTTTGAATTCAGTAACATGCAGTTCAGGGGTTTAGGGCTGAAAAACAGAGAGGAATGCAACAGATGCTGAATAGTTTTGATACTTCTTATGTCGGACAATACTGATATTTTAAGCTTGTGTTCTCTATTCTGATTCCCTATATAAACAAGTACAGCGTGAACCTCAGTGTATAACCTTGACACGACTGGATCTTTGCTTTGTAGGTCACTAGCAGTTTGTCCAAATTGCAAAAACTGCATGTTGGGAAACAGAAGAAGTATTTGCATCAATAAAACATTTAATTTCCTTTGACAAAAGCTGTTTTGTGCCTTGGGATTTTTATTTTTAAGAAATGGACCTTCAGTTCTTGATTCATTGTACTCTAGCTGAGAATCACTGAGAACCTCACAGTTAGCTTTGACAGGATAATAAGTGAAAACTATCAATGCAGATCTGCCATGAACCAAAATACATCATAATATGTGTTGTTTTAATGGGATTTCCAACATGGCTCTGCCAAGAGTATGAGTTTGGACTGTTTGACCTTCAGACATCCCTTCCAACCTGAATGATTCTGTTGTTGGTTGCAAAGTGGGGTAGTACAGAACCCATAAAACTTGGCAGTATTACCTATTAGTAAGATAGAGCTTCCTGAAACAATTCATCTGGCCCAAGGGCTTTGCAAAGATACTCAAGGAACAGGCTACTGGCAGCCTGAACTGGTTTGGTAACCTGCTTTCCACTCTCTTTTTCTGCTATGTGCTAGATGTGCTTTCTGTATATCATCAGAAATGTGTGCTGGTTGCACATCCAGTCACATGCATCGACAGAGAGACTCCCTGAGTTCTGCTAGTGGCAGCTCTCTGCTTGTCACGTTGGTGGATGGCAACAGAAATGGTCTGGTGATTGAGGCATTGCTGGGCATGTGTTAATAGGAAGGCTGCAAAGCTTGAGTGACTCCGTAAGAGGTTGTTTGGGCTGTTTGGGATGGAAGATTGAGCATCAAAGGGTAATAATGATACCTGATGGATTGACGTTTTTGCATTGTCTAAAATCAGTCTGTCTAAATTCATGTTCATAATTGAACGTTTTACTCTAAGGAAACTTGAAATAAGCCCAGTACTATTAATTTTAAAGCTTTTTCAGAACTAAAATAAAGCATGCGTAAAAAGGAGGTATTTGTTATTTCAGTTAATCACTTCTTTCTTTGTTAATTAGTGAGATTTGGTAACTGCAGTTTTCAATGACATGCCCTCCAGCATCTTTCTGCTCAGTTGTACGTGTGTCTATATGTTTTATTTTTGTGGACATACTGATTCTTATGTGATGATTCAGTATGTGGGTTGCAGTTTCTCCCTAGTTGCCATATTCTAGCTGAACACACTCCATATGTAGAGGAAAACCAGACAACTGTGGAAAGAAGGGGGTTGTGCTTTTTTTGTTGCAATTATGAAAAGAGGAACAGAGGCTGGATGATAACATACCTCTTCCTGCTCCAAATGATTAGCTAAATAAACTGTGGGAGATGGAAGTTTTGTAAAAAAACATAGCAAGGAGGGAAAGAACTAGAAATTTGCAACTGCAGGTTGAATTTTCTTTGAGAAATTCCATCTCAGGAAGAAATTGACTGGCAAGTTTAACGAGAGCCAGAAAGCAGAACCGTTTTATGATTCATAACTAATCCTTTGCCCCAAAGACAGAAGCAAGTGTATTTTGAGGCCATATGCCTGGAAGGAGGCTGGCCTCAGGATGAATTCATTAAAACAATTCTGTCCTCCCTGTTCCAAAGTGCAGTACATGCTGAGAGAGACTGATAAATTTCTCATTAAGAAATGCTTGTTGAAAATGTGGTCTATTCTCTGTGTTGTCACACTGCCTTTCTGATCTGGAATAAATTACATACACTGTGTTCCTTTCAGCCAGCATACAGAGATAAGAGAATGCACTGGTGAATCTTGTGTCCATTCTGTCACTTATGTGTGCCAGGAAAAATAGCCCCAAACTAAATATATGAACAGAAAATTGTTTTAAGAGAAACAGCCCCTTTTAACATGGGTTGATGTCAAACTGGGAAGTAAACAGTTAAATGCAATGCCACCATATAGCCACATGAAGGATAATATTCAGGTTCTGATTTTCTCTGTTTTGGAAATGAGGCTTGCAGTTGTCTACTTGGAGTCTTTACTGGCTTACCTATCCCTGTAGGCTGTCCCTTTTGTAATTGCTTCTCTGTTTCTATGGATAAACTTATTTTTCCATAACAGAGCTTTTAACTGATGATCACTGTTCTTTACCATTCTGTTCTTCTGCCCATCCTTTAATGAAGAGAAGCTCTATTATGATTTTAATAAGACTGAGGAATGTTCTTACGTTTTGAACACTGCCTACTGCTATTATGTTCTATGGCAAAAAAAGATAGGGACTTGTTTGGATCATTCACAGGTACAAGCTTTATTCTGCTGTTGAATGGCTTAGTTCAAGGTAAAGAGTCAAGTTAAACTAATTATTATAATAGACTGTATTAGAAGACCTAGAGTTCTAAACTAGCATTGAGAAATGTAGAATCTAAAGAAAATCTGTTGTGATTTTTCTAAGAAAAAGATACTGGAATGCAGTCTCTTCAGACCTCATTTCATAGAATCATAGAATTATTGACAGAGATTTGAGGTAAACTTGTGTCCTTTTACATTTCAACCAAAAAACATGCAATGTGTCTGGAGATACCATCTTGGCCAAGGAATATGGAAATTTTTTTGGTCACTGAAGAAAAAGCATGATGGTTTACTTAAGAGGGGAAAAGGCAGCAACCTTTCTTTCCCCTCTTAGGTGATTCTCTCTCTCTTACCATGGCAGAGTGGTGTAAAGACATATATTTGAATGTAAGAGAAAATGCCTCTTTTAAAACAATAATAAATGCTTATGCAAAGCTACAATGTATGTTTTGATCCCAGATGATGGTCTGTGTATAAGCAGGTAAAGAGTATGGGGCTTTTGCTGCCGTGGTGTATTTTGCACCATTTACACTAATGTACAAAAGAAACAAAACCCCTGCAGTCCATAATTAATTTTTATAGAGAAATTGCTAACATGCATTAGAGAAGAGTTGTAGTTTCATGTCTTATGTAGCCATATTCTGAATGTGTTAGAAAAATAAGTATATCTGTTCCTGAATAACCCTGGGATGACTATCACTGCCTGCCTGATTGGAGAGACTAATTTCAGTAAAGGCTTGGATTTAATCTACAGGTCTCTTGCTAAGCTGTGAAGAGGGCAGGAAAAACAGCTGTAAAAATGTTGATGTTGGCCATGAATTTACATAAATAACAACTTGCTTGCATGCTCAGGGTGATATTACAGTGTGGACTTGGGTCTGCAGAAGATGTGGTTGTATTTCCAAATTCTGCCACTGAGAGATAGCACATGGCCTCTACATGCGTCAGTTTCCCTCTCTCTAAGCCAAGGTTTGGGTTGTTGGCCTGGGAGTTTTAAAGCACTATGTGACAGTAATGATTTGCTGTTAAGGTCTTCTGTGGCTGAGCCTAGAGGGCCCTTAGTTCAAGTCTCCTGGTCAGGTCCTTGGGCTGCTAAGCTTCATGCTTCTGTCAGAAAGCTTTAGACCTCGAAAAACAAATGGTGTTCTTGGCATACATACAAGCAGCTATTTGGCTTTTTTGTGTTCTGTTTCATTTCAATTAACTTAATTTTAATTAATTGAATCTCGACATCACAGTCTCTGGTTTCCCTGTGAAAACTATTTGTCACGTGCAGAGAGCCGGGGCAGCGCCTCCACCAAGATGACTTTGTGGTGAAACAGATTCGGAAGTCCAAGGCCCTTGGTCAGGGAAGCAGCCCATGGCCAGGGCTGTGTTTACCCACAATAGCGATGGGAACCAGTATCTGCACTGGTGTCAAAGGAGTACATGAAATACCCAGTGAAAACAGGCTGTGTCTCGCAGAAGGTCTTCAGCTGGATAAAGCAAGCAGGAGTTGAGGAGGGAGAAAATAAAGCTCTGGCAGACCACATGCTGCCACAACCTTTCCCCTCCCCCCATACTCCCCCCCCCCTTTTTTTATTGGCCATATGTTTTAGTAGTCTAAGTATGTGTCAGCGGTAATCCAGGCTCTGTGCTTTTAAAGGATGATTACCCAGTTTGTTGCTGAAGTGAGACTTTTTCTTCCCCATTTAATTAATTTTGTGAGGGTTGTAATAGTAAACCTTTTTTTTTTTTTTAAATTTATTGCAGATTACTCTTTGTGTGGCTAAATTTAACTCCCATCTCTTTTTGCTGGCTGCTGGTCTGTTCCCGGTGTGTGTGATTGGGGGGGTCAAACAAACCGGTTTGTTCCCTGGATGCTAATCTGAATTTCAGAGGCGCTGTCCTTCACCCCCGGGCTCTGCTCCCCTCCCCCTCCTCCCTGATCTCTGCAAACAGCCTCTTCGGGTCTCTTTCTCCACT
This sequence comes from Lycocorax pyrrhopterus obiensis, assembly GCA_014706295.1. NCBI lineage: Eukaryota > Metazoa > Chordata > Aves > Passeriformes > Paradisaeidae > Lycocorax > Lycocorax pyrrhopterus. The sequence goes on from JACSVZ010000002.1 coordinate 104,413,364, forward strand.
CCATTCCACCCCGCTGCTCCAGCCCTTCTTTCCTCCCCTGGCTCACCAGAATAGTGAATGTTGATTATCCTTTCGTACTCATCCCACACCCCAATTCTCACTTAGGGTATTTGATGTACTAGAGGATTAATGCTCCTAAAATTCAAAGGTTTTAAAAGTCCACTGGTCTGTGTGTTATATTAAAGATATCATGGTGCTTTTTTTGGGAATTAAGTTTTATGGATTTTTATGGGTTAAAGCATGTACAGGGTTTTATGATGAGTTTTAAAAAGAAGGTGGTGACTTTTTGTCATGGTGTGATGAGGGTCATCTTGGTTTTATATAAAATAGTCATCAGGAACCCCTCTCTTTATGGAGTAGTCTCTCAGGTCACCTTGGCCGAGCAAGGAGGGGTTGCTAACTAACATCGGATCCTGCTTTATAACCCGTCTTCATGGTAGTTCTCATAGCATGGATACAGTTAATCTCCTTCTTGCCTTAAAAAAAAGGAAACATGGCTAGTGGGCATGCAGAAAGGCGTTGTCATTGCACGTAATAAACCCTCCTACCTGTTATGTGGAAAATAAACAAACCCACAAACATACCGCCCTAGTAGATTGAAATGTTATGTGTGTCGGGGAGGAGGGGAATAACACGTAGGAAAAGATTTATGCCTTCCTTTGGGCTGTTGCTTGGTAACAGAAAATGCCTCTTAAGCCTATTTTTGGAGAGGGGAGGGGTGAAACTTGATTCAGTGACCATCTGTCCCAAGCTGGTTGATTTCCTGTTGAGCTCTCCTTTGTTTCTGTCAAACAATTGATTCTTACCCTTTACAGATAAGAATACTGTTGGTGACATTGCCCTGAATCAGCAGGTTGGCTTGTGGCAACCACAAAACAGACCTATTAATTTTAGTATTTTTTTTTTTATGTTTAAGGGATTTCTGTTTTTCAGAGGCTACTGACTGTGGTTTTACTGGGATTTATTTATCTGTGTTGTGGTTTTGGTTTTTAGCTCTTTGGGAACGCCTGCAGTACAGTAGGCAAGTGTAATAAATGTAATTGACACATTTTTAGACAAGATGTAATAAGCTGTTTTTTCAGTCTGAAATTGTTGGGGAAAAGCAGCCATGGTTTTGGGCCCATTAAGCCTTTTGTCAGTGGTGGGGAGCAGAAGTTAATTGAAGTCACTATTGAAGAAATCCCCACTGTTTCTGTGAAAACAAAACCCAGATTCTTAATTGCAAATTGAATATTTGCTATTGTTCTTGCTTAATTGTCAGAAAATCATTCTCTGTTTGAGTACCTCCTGATGTTTGCTTAGTAGTAGCATGCTGGATAGATTTGAACTCAAGTTATTTTTAAGTCATCTGTTTTATTTATGTTGCAGAAGCCCATATTTTTCCTTTAGTTTTATGCATGCGGGGTACGAGGCCTATGCATATGCCAATGTGTGTCCTCTGTAGCTGCAATTATTTAGAAGCATTCCAATACCATTTTCTTCCCTGCCCTGAATTTCAGCATTCAGAGAAGCATTTCATAGTTCCAGGTATCTGCTGAAGGGGAACTAAGGCATATGTGACACAAAGAGACAGGTAATATCTGCAAAAAAGGGAGTGAAGTCCCCCAATGCAGTGGTAAAATGATAGTCACTGTTATTTCCTTCAGTCATCGAAACTTTCCTGGAGTATTTCCATGATGATGTGTTACAGAGGAGGGTGAGAAGGAAAGACCTTCAATACAAATGCCTTGGCATCTTACAGGTCTTTGCTTATTTGAGTTTAGCCTACTTGTCACTCAGTAGATGAAATTTGGAGGTAATTCCCAAAGGTCACTTCACAGACTCGAAGGTGTTTGAAAAGTTAATTTCCCTTTCTCTTCTATTTTTCCCACATGCTTTCCAGATTGCTTTCCACAGGTAGGAGATTTGTTGTCTGCAGCTTTCAGCATGGTCCTGGATGCATGTGGATTCAACTCTTTTTGAAGCCAATGGCAAAGTGCCTACTGAACATTGATTTAGTGAGTACTGGGTCAGGGCTACTTGTGAGATTTCCTTCCCTTTACAAGAAAGTTGCATCTGTGATTTGGGTCAGTAAGGGAGGTTCATACCAAACCATGTGAATGAGCCTGTGTGACAGCGCTGTGGTTTGTGGTCCTTCAGCCCTTGCTCCTTGTTGGTTGCACATTTCCTCACCCCACTCTCAGCCTTTCCCCCTGTTTTGCTGCTGTTTGTTTGGAGCATGCTGAGATCTGGCAGAGGAACTGATCCACTTGAAAAACAACATAGTTTTCCAGGTTACTTTTCAGATGGATGAATTCCTTGATCCGGTTTACTGCTGAGTGATGTGCCAAGCTTGGCTGGTGCAGTGTAACACAATGGGATGGAAGTGATCAGTACTGAGTAGATTTTTTTTTCCCTCGAGCTGCTAGTGCCAAATGTGCTGTGAAGTGTTTTTAAACATGCATTCTCTTTTAGGCTGAGAAATCCTACTTTTGGATTTTACACTGGACAGGTGTAAAATTAATTGAACATGCGTATGTGCTGGTTTTTGCTGGTTTTTTTGGTAGGAAGTGATTGGTACCACCAACATGCCTTTTGCGTATTTCCAGTCTGTCTTGAAATTACACTGAGATCAAAAAATCATTTGTAGAGCTAGTGCCAACTTGGTCAATGTTGACCTGGGAGTTTAAACTTGGCAATGAAGGAACTGTTCTGAACTGTTTTAAGAACTGATTAAATTTTGTTTCTTCCTGCAGAATGAGTTCTGTGAGGGGGAAAAAAAAAAACAACTTGGAAATTTTTTTTCAGGCTTGAAAGCCCCATTCTAGATACTTGGAACACAATTTTTTGTGTCTGACATAGAGAAGATGATGAGTGGTTATTCTGATCCAGATTTTCTTGGAACCCTTAAAAAAGAGCATTACTAAGCTGTATGACTCAAATTGTAGGGAATTGACAAAAAGTCCAGTTCTTCTGGCATCTGGGGCAAGCAGCTGAGTCCATGGCCTGTGCAGATGACAGAGCAGTTAGCAGGCCTGCACTTGTCTTTTTGCTTTCTCTGCCTGGGTTGTACTGCACTTTTCCCCTTAGAACAGATCTGATGTGTCCTTTGTTCCCAGATAAAAGCACCACCAGATCTGCCAGTCAGAAGGGACAGCACCTGTGGCTTACCTTACAAACAGGAGGGCAGTAATTCTAGAAAGGGAAGTTGGTAGAAGACTGGCATCTGCTTGCATTTTCCTTCTCATGTTGCTTTTGCAAGGATGGAATTATTTATGTACATTTTTCTCCCATCTGAATGCAGTCAACCAGAGTCTGAAGAACCATTGTTCAATGTCACGGTGTTTGGCAGGGGTTTTCTTTTGAGAGGGGGAGCACAGAGGCAGGGTTATGATGAGCTTTTCCATGCTGGTTGAGTTCATGTATGTGCTTCAGGTATGTTATTGTTACAATGTCCCTATTGCAGTTCTGACTCAGACTCCATTTACAGAACTGACAGCAGTATCATCGTTAATACGAGTTTGAGAAATCTTCCTGTCTTGTGATAAAAAGGCCTATTTGTGGTTTGCAGGACACAGTTTGGGCACTGTAGCAATGACTTTATGCTGTAAGGATAAGAATGATGCTACCATTTCCTCCCCAGCCAAAGTCCCCAACTCTAAAACCACGTGCATCAAAGGTGTCAGTGCCAAGCTTCCTTTCTAGGAAGATATGGCTGTCAGCACCACTGACAGGCTTTCTAGGGAGGAAGCAACAAAGAAAAGGCTTTTAGAGAGCCTTTTGTTTCCAGCAAATAGCCTTCTGAAACTCCAAAATGGAAACTTAACTTTGGAAAGATGAAACCTCATGTTCCTCAATGGAGTTACATGGCCAATTACTTCCTAATCTACCACAGCCCTCTTCAGTGTTAGAAGTTATTGCTTAGGTGAACACTCACCTTTAAAAGAGCTCTGGGCCTTGGGGATACTGGACTGTGCTCTTCCTCTAATCTTTGCTTCATGTTCTGAGGCGTATGCTAGTGTCTCAAAACCTACCTTCTGCATATTGCTGAATAAAATGTGCTCTTTTGTAACCTGCTGGCTCAATGTTGTTATGAGTGCACTTTCCTTTGTAGAGATGAGTCTGTTTCCCACTCAGGAGTGGGGAATAGCCGCTTCTATATATCTACAAAACATGTGAGTGGATCAGAAAGTATTCTCCCATACGTAATAACTGATTTGATTAAATCTAGATATTATTTTTGATTTAACTTGTAAGTTGCAGTTGCCTGGAGATAAACTGCTGTTTCGCTCTATGAACACTGCTTTGAAAGTGTAACTTTGGTGTTTACTAATAACGTTTAACATGATCCAGACATTTCATATAATGTAGTGTCAAAACAGAGACTCTGGACCATTTCATGTTAAACAAGTGTTGCCTCTCTGCTTTATGTATGTGGGTAAAAGACTGCAGAAGACTGCAAATAAGTGGAGGATGTAACTCTTACATGTGTCAATGTTATCCTGGAATGGCACTTTCTGTGAAAGGAAAAGAAACACCTTTTCAGTTGAAAGAGAAGTGAACCAATGTAAGGCAAGGCAAGGCCAGTGTCTCTGAACTACTATTACTTTCCAGACTTTTTGATGCAAAGATTTTAGTCACATCACATGATGACCGAGTAGACCAATGTTTCTACTTTTTCTTTTTTCCCCTCACTGAGCAAAGATATGTTACGTTCCTTCCCCACCGTTGTTCTCACAAGGCTGAATTTCTTGCTCATTTTTTTTTCAAATGATTTTGCCTGGAGATTTTTTCAGATTGTTTTCTTAAGTGACTAGATAGCAGCAAAGAGTAAGGGAATGGACCTAAAATTAAGCCAGCTAAAACCAGCAGTTGGGAGATCTTTGTTCTGTTCAGTCTTGACCACAAGCTTCCCAACAGACATTGGTGAGGGCATGGATCTCAATTCTTTGTCTTCTTAATTTTCTTTTCTCCCTTCATGAGTAAAGTGGAAATACAGTGTTACTTAAATGAGCAGCTACCTTCTTCTTAGTGCCAGTGTTGAATTAACATACTCTCTAAAGCCTGTAATAAACTGTGGGGTTACAGAAACATCCTGGGTGGATGTGCGGACTTTTTATTTTTCTTGCAGTACATTTGTTTAAAGTGAATTATCTAAATGAAAATGGGTATTTGTTTTACTCTTCTTTTTGGAATGCAATTTATTAGTGATATCCAGAGGGGTCAGCAGCATAAATAATGTTTATTTAGAGGTTTGTTGGGTGCGAAGGGTGGGGGGTTCACAGTGAAGAGCTGTTTTGTTTGGTGTGGCTGATGAGGAGTGAGGCTGGAATTGCTCATAGCTGTCATTCAGGTTTTGTTTCAAAGTCCAAGGACCTACTGGGAAAAACAAAAAGCTAATGAAAGCTGACTGTATTTCAGCCCAAACCCTGTGGAATCCAAAATGATGTCCTGACACTGCATGTATTCTTATTCTCCTGCATTCCCATGGTTACTAAGGTAACAGGTTTTTAGAGGCTTTACATCTTCATTGTCAAGTATTTGCTACACTTATTGTTGCTGTTTGCAGATTAGGGCAATTTAAACAATGCCTTTTGAAATGGTGACCAAAAAAATACAAAAAGAAATATAGTAGAAATAGATGTAATGAATCAATTACCTTCCCTTGTTTAAATTTTCAGTGCTACATTTCAGAAGCTATGTACAAAATGCCACGCTGGTTTAGTGTAGGGATTTTAGGCCCAGGAAAATGGGGTTTTTTTAAGGCATGTTAATTGCAGAACTCTGAATACAGATGTGAGGAGTACTACATGTGACTTAGTGCTCTTTTTGACAACAGAATTGTGAAGAAACTGAAGTTTGTGTTTGCGTCAGGGTATTGCCTCTCTGCTTATGGTACATCTGAGACAGTGACCCAAATCTTGTAAGCTGTGTTACCTGCTGCATCTGTGAAATCATACTTGAAAAATTAAGTGGATAGGAAAAAAAATTACTTTTTTCTAACAAAGTTCAACTATGTGCAGAACTCTTGTATTTGATCACACTTTATTGATGCTCCTCTGTGTCCATTTAGATCAAGCAGAAATATGCTTGTTCACATCTTCACTGGAAAAATGGATTATAGATGAGATGGTCAGGCTTGTATCTCCAAGAATATGATATTTAAATTGATTTAGTACCTGCTGACTTCTTGAAAATTAGTGCATTGCTGCAGCAAAAATTTTTAGCATCCATGCTAGGAGAATGATTTTTTAAAAAAAATTGATGTAACTGTTAACTCTTGAAAGTAGTGAAGTCTTTACATCATGATAATTTGTGCTACGCAGCTGAGGTATGGTATATAATGATTCCACTTTGCGTGACAGAAATAAAATGTGTCTAGTCGAGAAGAATCCTGCTAGACTGGGAAAATACTGTTCTCCCTGTGTGTCCTTGAAAAGAATCTTTTGCTATATACTCAAGAGACCTTTATTGGACACATCCATGCAGTGGGTGAGATCCCCACGCTGCTCAAGTGAATCACCACCAGTGTCCATGCTGTTTTCATCTAGGCAAGACTCAGTGTATGCCCTTAGACCAACCACTTTTTAAATAAAGGTTGGTTATATGAAACAACTTTATTGCTGTTTATTTGCAGCTAAATATAGTTTCTTTGGAGGAGTAAGGTGGGGCTGTTGAGCACCATTTTATTATGGTTTTGCAGATGCAGCTGATGGTGGTTTGTGCTCAGCCAGGCACATTTGATCTCAACCATCTCTACCCCCAATATCAGCAAGAGGTAACTTTCTCGAGGTAGACAAGACTTAGGAGTCTAGTGTTCAGATAAGTACAGAGCAGATTACCCCAGAAAAAGGGAGGTGACAGATGGGTGGCTGACGCCAGAGGGGTGAAGCCGAATGCAGACTGAATTAGTCCCTGCAACCAAGGACAGAAGGTGCTTGGCACGCAGCTCTCACAAGTTATCATTTTAAAGTGTTTGTAGGGAAGCCTTTAATTTGATTAGGTCATTTCCTTAATAGTTGTGTACTTGCAGTTGTTACGTTGCCCTGGACAAAGGTGTGATTTGACATCAAAAGGTCTGTCAACGTTTAGCTTTAGAATGAGCTATTTATGTATAACAAGGTTTAAATTCTTCTGGTACGTACAAGAAGCTGAATGAGTGAATGTATATGTATGTATGAAAATAAGTATACTTCTATAAAATTACTGAAGGAAAGGTCATCTTCCTTCCATTGCTGCAGCAAAAGTCTTTAGCATCCATGCTAGGAGAACTATTTTTTTTTTTAATTGGTGTAACTGTTAACTCTTGAAAGTAGTGAAGTCTTTACAGCATGATAATTTGTGCCCTGGACAAAACACGTGTAATGCATAAAAATATGTGTAATGCATAAGAGGAGTAAGGTATGCAACTCAAAAAAATTATGCTGTTCACCATAGAATTACAATTGTTTTTTAAATTTTTTATTTTGTTTTTATGAGTTTTTTAAGCTTGTTTAAACCTGTTGTCGTACTTCCAGCGCTTCTTTGAGTTTTCTGAAAGGGGTAGAACTATAAATAAATTTATTATTAATGCTTTTTGAAGCTTTTGAGATCCAAAGCTACTAGTATTCAACATGTGTGAGTTGTAAGCTTACTAGGAGGGCTTGTAAATTCCTTAGTTGGAAAAAGAAGTCTCCGAAGTGTACGATTTTTAAGGACTGACTTGAATGCAGAAAGGTCCACAAGAACTTGGTTTTTAAAAATAAATAAAATAGAAAAGCCATACTGCTGTTTCACACACTTGGAATAATCATTGAAAACTAATGTGGCAGGAGGCTGTAGCACCCCTCTGGCAGAATTTTTCCATCCTGTAATAAATATCTTCCTTCCCTTCTGGAGCAGGGATGAACATCCACCCATCTCTGGTGTACGGAGCCTTTCTCAGAGGAGTCTGGAGGGGGCCTCCACTTTAGGGAGCAGGGAGGATATCAGGGTGCCTTGTGTATGCTTTGGCATTCCAAGTATAACCAAATACCATTTAAAAGCATTTCTGTTGGCCTCAAGGGATCCTTCCACTTTGCAAATGAAAATCAACCTTGCTCCTTTCTTTTTGTCACCCATCCAAAAGGCAGGAGGAAGTCTTTCATGAAAACATGTTTTTCAACCCACTTTTTTATCAATGCTACCTCTTTTCATTTTTTCAAGCACGATTTCTTAGCCCTTTTTGGTCAACTTTTTAGATTCTGTTTTTAATTCCTGTCAAAAACTTCTCTTTCATGATAATCTTAAGAAAGGAGTCTATCCAACAGAAACCTTTCTCTTCAAAATAATTGTTTTGGACAAACTGAAAGATGTTAATAAAATTATATGAAACTTAAACTTTAATGACTCGTTGGGTACATGTTCTTCCCTTCCATGTGCTGGTCACTGATTAGATTCTAGGAGATTCTACTACTGGGTGCTTCATAAGTATGAGTGCCAGCCTTGACAGTGGATTTGAGATCAGAATTTGGCAACCTTGATTTAATAGTTTTTTAAAAAAGCATTGCATTTGTTGTTGTTTTTTGTTTGTTTGTTTGTGTTTTGTTTTGATGGAAGATGTTTGAATGCCCTTATTTTTAAATAGCAGCCAGAAGGATTTACTTCTTACTTAACTCTAGATCTTTGAACAGTAAGTTACTACCCTCCAGTGAGGTAGAGCATATTTACCTCAGTAAGATACAACTGTGGTTTGAGCACCAGAGAAAACAGGGGGGTTTCTTTTTCTGTGTGGTTTGGCTGTTAAAAGCAAATTGAAGTTAAACTGAGTTGACTTAGCTGTTTGCATTCTTACTTATGGCATGCGTTTCTGCAGTTGTCTTAAAAGATTTTGAAGCCTGAAAGTGTGGGTAAAACCAACAAGATGAATCAGTTGCTGGAATGTTTAGTGTGTTCCTGGCTCAAACAAGGGAATTACTTTTATTCTTTGTGGATAAAAACAAATTAATGCTTTAGCAGACATATAATTTCTAGGCTAATAGCATAGTAGGAAGCATAAACGAGTTATAAATTTGCATAATCTGCAGAAGATGCAAATTCTGTTCTCCTGAGCCATTAGGCAGCCTACCAGTTTATTCCCATTGACAAAGATGGCTGATGAAGAGGCACAGACATTGCAGGATCAAGCTATAAATATAATTTCTGGCACAGTGGCAGCTCTTCAAAGTGTCTTTTGTTGGCAAACAAGGAAAGTTCTTGCAATGTAAATGAGTGTTGTATCTTACAGCCCACATTGAACAGAGATGGAATGAAATGGAAGAATATTCTTTGGTTTTTGATGAACTGGTTTTCTCTGGGAGAGCAGAACAGAAATCATTCAAGAACCCTTTTAAGGCTGCAAGATTTAACTACTTTGTATCTTCTTAAAGCAGTCTGTGCTGAACTTTGCTATAAGAAAGAGTAACTGAGTAAGTTGGGGGGGGGGGTTCTCCTCAATTACTGCATGAAAGAGACATTGATAAAAAACCAGTACAAACTATTCTTTTCTCATCCTCTTTTTTCCTATAAACTGACATTGTGGAATTTCCACCCAAAATTCTTAAAGAATGTCCCATTTTTGACATGGCATCTCTCAAATCTGGGTGGAAAAACTGTAGGTCATGCACTAGAGCTAAAGTAAATTATTCACTGACTAACCTCTTCGTCTGACACTTAGTGTTATAATAGAAAAATTATTATCACATCTCATTAATTCAGGCTATCTAGACTGAATTTATGCAGTGATAATTAAATAGACAATTTTTGTAATGTTTGCATTAGACTATTAATATTTTTCTCATTAAGTGTATGGAGTGCTACAGCCTCTGTTTAGATAGGTATTGGTTGAATAACCTTAAGGGAGTAGATTTGCTGTTTTTCAGCTCTGTTTCACAAAACTAAAGGACTTGTAAGGCCAAACAAGTACAAAAGATTGGTTGCAACTAACTTTGGTTTGCAGCAAGGAAACCAGTGGAAACCAGAAGGCCAAGGGGTTGTCTTCCATCTGTGCTGAAGGTGCAAAGTCATGCTATCTATAGGAAAAGAAAGATGACATTGCCCTTTAGCCTGGGTTTAATGTAGGTCAGTTGGGTCACCAGATGACATGACTTTAATGGCCAAACTGCTTTTAACAATTGCCTTGGGCAGTGTTTAATTTCACTGATCTTTGCCAGCCTTCAGGAGAAGAGAGAGGAGAAATCTACCTTATCTTCTGGTTTTCACACAGCAATCATTTAATCCTCTTTTGTACTGAAATTTCTCTAATGAAACCTATTACCTAGTACACACTTCCTTGTTACAGTTGAACACAGCACAGGTTTGTATGAAATTTCAGAATGAGTTGACATAGAGGTTTGTTAGTGTTCTTGGGCTGTTCAGCTGCCATATGCAGAATTCCTAGTCAACTTAAAGTGACCTGTGGTTTATTATCTCTCTTTCACATGCAGTATCTTCCTTCTCACTGCAAACTGCTGTAACAGAATCAATCACATACTGTAATAACAGAAGAGGAAGGATAGAGATGAATTCCAGTTGTCCTATTTTTCCATCCAGATGATGTACTGGAATAGCAGTTCAGGGAATGTACAATGTTCTCTTTTGGAAATACCTCAGTATATATCTTAGGGCATGAATGTGTGTCAGTTTTGTATAGATGCTCTGAATGATCTGTTGCTCAGAAACAATGTCTCGAGGTTGTAATGGAGAGTGCTATTAATGTGCAAGCTTAATGGTCTGTAATGGTGGGGGGAAAAGACAAAGAAAAGCAAATGTTGAAGCATTAGTGGAAAAAAAAGGAAACCAAAGCAAAAAAAAATTATTCTGCCATGCACACGCATCTTCAGTATACCTACATCTTCAAGGTCATGTACAATTTGTCTTCCCCTTTCTTCTGTGATAACACGTATTAAGATTGGAAAAAATACAGAGAAAGAAATAAGGTTGATCCAAGTTTAGAACAACTACTATTATGTAAGGAACAACTATGTTGATGAGACTTCAGCTCTGCAAGTCAGACAGCTGAGGTCCATAAAAACCTGTGGGGCAGAAGGTGAGAGCTGTTCGTGTCTTCTGGAGGAAAAGAACTGAGGAGCATCAAATGAAATTAGCAGGGGCCATGCTGAAAGCAAACAAAAGGTGAAAATTACCAGTGTGAGGTGGGTTATGGCACTCCTTTCTCAGGTTGCAGGCATGGTGCTTTCTAAAGCAGCTGGATAAATTTATGGTTCCTGTTAAATGGGCCTTGAGCTGCAGATCAGTGGAGGCTGGGAGAATATTTCAGATACTTACAACTGCAGGAACATCATGGAGTTTGTGTTCTTCTCTGAGTATCTGCTGTTGGCAGTCACTGTGTGACCTAGGGAAGGCAGCCTGTGGTCTGACACGCTGTGTCTGCTTTCAGGTTGATCTGACCATTCCATTGTACTTCTTTGATTAGTGTTAGTCACTGTGTTGGGCAAGGTGGGCTGCGGAAAGCGTTCCAGGTCTGTTCTTTGCTCACAGTGCATTTCCTGCAGGCAGTGAGCCAGATGAAAGCAGCGTACAGGTGTCTTGTCTGCACCATGTTGGTTTCATAGGTCATAAAATTAAGTATTAACAAGCAATTCCAGGAGTGCCAGAACTGAAGAAGCTAGTTACCTAAAGACTTGGCTTTTCTTTGTTAATAACCTCTGATTTTAAATGTTTTCTGTATTTAGGATGTGGTTAGGATCAGCCCTTCCAATGACTTCCTTTTGTACTACCATTACACAGTCAAATGTCCTGCCTAACTGGCTAAGTTTCCTCATGAATATTGAGAAGCTGAAATATTTTTCAGAGCTCTGTTTCTTTGTTTCATTTGCATGGAGGTGTAGATTTAAGAGGTGCTTGACAGAAAACATGTAATATGAGCCATGTTTCTCTTGGAAGCCAGGCAAAAAGAAGTAGTACAAAATAAATAGAAATAATACAAATAAGCTAAATAATCCTTCATCTTGCCCCAAAGTAGTAATAATAAAGTTGAAAAAGTCACATAAATATCAAAAATAGATTAATTTTAATATTTCTGAAGTTTTGAGTGTAATACAGGTTAGTTCAATGCTCACGGTTGTGCACAGTGGGGTATGAGTGTCACATCCTATTTTTCTTACATTATTTAGTAACTGACACATGCTGTGTTCTTTCTGGTTGTTAACAGCATGTGAATTATGAGGCCAAAGGGGTCTTCCTCATGACAATGGCTAATGTTTGCAGAAATGCAAAGGTCATGATCATGACTACTTTTTTTTTTAATGCCAACTGGATACTGATGACAATTACTGAACTAGAAGATCTTAAAGGGTCAGTTTATTGACTTACCTTCCCTGCTTTGTGAGGGGTGATGGAGTCAAAGCAATCGCCTGGCTTCTGGGCTGTTCCAATTTAAGTGAGTTTAGCCTTGGATAGTTTTCCTTCATATTCCTATGAAAACAAGAGCAACTGTTTCACTAGGTTTATTTTTCTGTGAGGTGCTACTTGATTAGCAATATTATTATCATCTTTAAAAGACAAAAGACAATCAACTTCTTATAACAGATTTTATGCTTTTCAGATAACTTTCTTTTCCTTCTAACCTCTAGTTTAAACTTTAATGGAGAAAAAAAATTGGTGTACTTCCAGACTGTAAGTGCCAATGGTGACTATAGTATACTTTTGAAAAATAAATTTTTAAAACAAAATGGAATATTGACGTCTTGGAGATAAGCCCAGGATGTTCAAATAAAGCTCTTTACTTACCTTTGCCTGAAAATACTTGAACGTATATTTTTTTATTTTTTTTAACAGACATAATGTGTTTGGAGGGAATTGCAGCTGTAGGACAAATGACCATGGGTTGTATCTTCTCTTTCCCAGCTCAGGTATTCAAAACTGAGTGTCCATGAGCTTAAAATTGATTCTGAATGAATTCCTCTGTAATACAGTGACCTTACGTCTGTGGGATGCTGGAAGTCTGCACTGCAGTGTGTTTAGTCATCCCTTACAGTGATTAAAAAATTGGAGACATGGAGGCTATTACTTATTTCTTTGGAAACCATACTTTCCCAACAGGGTGATTTCTGGAGTAGCAAAATACTAGACTAGTATTTTGAGAGAGGGTAGGTCACACATCAGGAAGTTGAGTCACAGCTGGAGTGGATGCAGCACTAGGAAATAGCTTTCTTAATAGCCTGAGAAGACAAGGGGTATTAGATGACCTAATCTTTTTCCTGTGAAATTTTTGCTCTTGTGAGTTTATTTTCCTGGTTGTCAAAACTAAATGTAGAGGTTATCTTTTTTTCTTATTTTTTTTCTCTTTACACAAGAAAGTTTCATCAATATACAGCTGATTAGTTTGAACCTTGCCTGAATTTGTGGCCTTCTGATGCAGCCATGATAGGTGTATGGTAGATCTGATACTAGAACTTATTTTATCTGTTTACAAAACTGTTGAATAATTACTAAAAAGGGGACTTTGTCTTTATGATGAGAATCTTTGTCTCAAGAGAGGCTGGAAATTATGCAATCAATGACTTTGTGTTTGGTTATAGCAAATACAAATGAATTTTGTCTGAAGTTAAAGGAGTTGGTCTAAAGCCAGATGTATCAACGTGACAGTTGAGTGTAAGCTTAAAAGTTCTTGTTTGCATCCTCTTGGGAGCTGGGGGCTAGTGGTGGCAAAATGAAGGTTAAAAGTCTTGCCGAGGTTAAAACTGGCAGTGAAGGAAGACTCACTTTTAGAAACAAACGAGAGAAAACAGCAAATACTTTTAGACAAATTATTTTATTTTATTGTTTTAAGTAACTATAGGTGAAACTTGTAATCTGCTGAGATTTGCAAGTGGTTTCTGTGACACAGTTTAGCATCCCAGTGCTTTACCAGACTTCAGTCATTTGTGTGAAACCTGGGCTTGTTGTACAGCTGTTGCAGACTACTCTGTCCCCTTATTTCAGTTGTTGGCAGTTTTTGGCATCAGGAACAGAGCTGGAGCAATTGCTTTGTTTGCAGAAGGGAAAATACTGTGAAAACATTGTTCTTGCTTGCTTTTCTTTTTTTAAAATCCTTGCCGTCTAATTACTTTGTACTTGGCAAGAGTCGATTTAATCTTGAGTTTACATCTTTGCTGTCCCTTCAGAAATTAGCCAAAGCTATTTGAGTTAAGAGCCAAAACTTCTAGTCTATTCATGCTCAGAAACTTGCTAGTGCTGCACTGCTAAAATTCTGCCTCCCCTACGGTTCTGTTAGAGCCTGCAGCTGTACAACCTTTAGTTGTACCCCCTGATCCTTACAACCCCTCTGATGATCAGGCACACTGAAACTGAGGAGGTTTTTAAGGGTGGGTGTTGTGTGTGTTGGGCACAGGAACCTTCTAGCAGCTTCTCACGGAAGTCACCCTTATACCCTTCCACCACCATAACCTTTCCACACCACCATTTACTGTCAGTAAATACCATAAATCTTTTGGCTGACAGGGTCTTGCCTTATTACTGGTGTTCCACATGAAGCATCTGACTCAAGGAGAGGAACTCCAAAGACCTTTGCTGCTCCCATTTGCCAAGCAGACATGGGAGAAGTGAGAACCACAGCGTTTTCACTAATCTGTAGGAATACTGGCAGTGCTGCTCGACTTGTGCTTGTCTTCATGAAAACAGACCATCAACTGATAGTTGCCTACCTCCTCCCCTATCTGGGGCTTAATTATCCCCACAGATACTCACAGCAGTGTGATCACACACTGCTGTAGCCAGAACATTGGTGGGTTTGGCTTAGTGGTTGGGTCAGGCTGCAGCTGGGATAGACAGAAGGTCATGGTCAGGGTTGGGAAAACCCAAGGTCAGAGACCAAAGAAGTACAAACACATTAATTTTGAGGGCAAGGCAGGGGTGTGGATGCCGGGCTGTGATGCGGAACGTGGGAAGTGCTGGTGTGCCAGAGTAAGCATCAAAGCCTGTAGTCTGGGCCGAGGCAGAGGCTGGACTCAAACTCTGCACCAGAACACAGGAGTGCTGAAAAAGGAGGCTGGTGAAGCAGGATTGTTGGGAATGAGTCCCAGAGTATCAGAAAATAGGATCAGGAATTAAATGTAGAAAATGCAGCATAATACATAGTTTTAGGGAAATTGGCAAGCTCACAGAAAACCTTCTGTAAAGATGTACCTACCACTTTCTGATGGTATGGCTGAATTTGGGGCAGCACAATGGGGGACTCCTTTCAGTCATGTGTAAGAAAGGGCTGAATCAAAGCACAGTTGTATAAGTGAAGATAATAGTGGTTTTTCCTAACTAACTGCAGATGCCTAGGCTTCACTCTGTAAGGACACTGCCACAAGTGTGTTTGTAGTGTGTGGTGGTTTCCTTGGGTTGTCCCTGGTATGGGAGGTACACTGGCACAGAGGGGAAGAAGAATACTGTTGTGGTGAAATCTGAGCTCTGATTTTACAAAGGTTAATGAAGAAGGTTCTGAGAACACTGTTAGAAGAGTAAAATCAGTTCTCTGGGAAACAGCTAAAGCCTGAAATTATTACAATTATGCACTTGACTGTTTCAGAAAATTAGAATTACTAACTTTTCATTGAGGAAAAGAAGGAGGGGTGTGTGTGAAAGCTGGTCAGAATGTTAAAAGAAGAAAAAGTAATTAGCGAGGTTTCATGTAGGTGAAACCAATCTCACTTATGAAGGCTAACTAGCCCCTCATTTTCATGACTGTAATAACATTCATTTATTCCTGGCTGCTGGCAACATAAAGTAGGTTAACAATTAGTGTGGGATGGGCTCATCTGTGGGTGGCATGTGAGGTAATACCAGTTGTTCCTGAGGAGAAAACTCATACCTAGCTACCTAGGCTGTCATATTTTTACCGCCACTCGTGCACTCAGTGGGCTGGAGTCCTGCACCTGTGGCTCCAGTTTAGCCATGATGGAGTGAGTGTGGGATTTTGAATCTGGATTTCCACTGGATTTTGGCTCAAACAAATCAAGTGGCTTGCACTGTCTTCTGTAAGGTGGAAACTCAGGTAGAACTAAGCTCAAAAACTTGTATAAAAAAAGACCCATTTACAGTTTTTGAGGTGTAATGAATTCTGTTGAAATATTCAATGTTAATTCAGCACTCTGTGTGTGGAAGGGGACAAAGTGGAAACAGAAGTGACTTGATGTTCCTTCAGACTGTCTTAGTGTAGAACACAGGTCAGAGGATTTTCCCAGTGGTTTTCACACTAAACCTTGGGTCACAGGAGATGCATAATAATTTTATTTGATTTAATTTGGTTTTCTGTCCCTTAAATTTAATAATTGTATTTGGGCGTTTGTTTGCCTGGGTTTTTTTTACTTTTGAGGCACACAGGTTGCTTTCCTACAATTTGTTTCACAAGACTAGATGATGTTTTCGTGTATGGACTTTAAAATTTTGTGGGTGTTGGGTGAGATTGCCTTAAAAATGTAATCTCTTGCTGGTATATCAAATTGCATTGAGAAGCATTTCTATGTTAGATACAGTTAAATTAATTGAAAGGATATTTGAAAATAAAGCTGTTTCTTCTTTTCTTTTTTCCTCCTCCCAATTCTACTCCCTGAGCTCTAGGAAAAGCCTATTCATTTGTAAAGCTTCATTCTTCTTTCAGGACTGGTATTTTGGGAAGGCAGTCATATTGTCAATTGTAAAGGGGCCCATAAAAACCTAAAATTTTTATTTCTTTTTTCTACCTAGTATGTTCATCCTGCCTGGTTTTGGTGCGGAGAGCATAGAGTGGGTAAGGGAAACAGGGACGGAGAAGAATGCAGTGCTTAATTTAATAAAATTTGTTTTTCTATTTTAAAGCCTGAGTTATTTCATGCTTTTTATAACACTGGCTTTAGAGGAACATTCAAAATAGTGAACCCATTTTCTAGGCTGTAGAGAAGTGCTGTTTATTAGGCAGCAGTCACAGGCAATGATAGCAATTTTTTTGGAGCCTACATGCAGTGTACTAAGGTTCCAATGACAGTAAATTTTACTAAAATATTTAGTATTACTTAGGAGAACTGCCAGTCCACAAATTTCCTAAGAATGAAGATGCGCAGTTGGTGGGGCCATTATTTGTTGTATCTCCCCCTGCCCCCCTCTCCTTTGATTTACTAATAACTCTGATTCTCTTGAAAATTTTCTTCCTTCCCCACCCAACAACTGCTTTATAGCTGACAAAAATAAGCAATTTCCTAGCCTTATCCTCTACCTACAGAGGTCATAAAAATTGCTAATGGAAACGCTGTTGCCTTCTGTTGTGTGATTCTAATAGGAAACGGATCACTGCAATTTATGGGGTACTTACCCTTTTCGGTACATGATGAATGGCTCACTTCAAATGATGTTTCCTCATTGATTTCCTAGTATTTATCACCAGAAAAGGCAGAGCAGGAAGAACAGCATTTAAACATGAAGTTGATTTTGAAGATGTAGTCTTTTCACTATGGTGTGAATTCATGGCAATATAGCATTTGCTGTAGTAGAGGAGCAAAAGATGTGAAGTCAGTTCTTTACATTGCCCTTAAGATTAGGTCTCTAAACTCACTTTTTGTTATGCTGTATTAGCTTTCTTGCCTGTTCTTTGGTAGAGAGAGTGAGAGGCTTACTCCATGAAGAGGTTTTGCTCACACTCTGCTGATTTGTTGCCATGTTCTTGAAACAAGCACATGTGATATTTATATGTCAGTAGTCTCTTTGCTGTCAAGTTTTCTGGGATATTTTCGGTTAATTCCCAGGAAAATCTATATGTAAATAAATTCTATGTAATATTTAGCAGGTTACTGAAGTATTTGTATTGGTGTGATGTTGTTTTATTTTGCTACAGGAAGTATTAGAAGAGACTCTCTGAACCTGTTCAGTTTCTCTCTGGCTGGGCTGGATTGAATCAAAATAAAAACCATCCCTTTAGTTTCTGCAGTGTTCATACAATTTTTTTCTGTGTGTTGCTGCATGAATCACTGGGCAAAACCACATGTAAGCAGGGTAGATCATGGGCAGATACAATCCTACAAAATATGTTTGTTTTTAAATTGCCAAGAGTAGAAAATTGATACATCCCTGTGCCAAGTAGGGTAACATTATTCAATTTAGAAGCATATTGCAGTTTTGCTGTTTGTAAGACTGGCTTAAATGTCATTGGCTTGAAAGTCTTTGAATACTGCAAGTGGTTATAGCTCTGCAGTAACTAAATTTACATGTTTTTAAATGGTAGTGTTAAAACTTGTTTGCATTCTTCATTTTCAGAGAATCCAATATTAGCTAATTTGCTAGCAAAAATGAGGCTATGTTGGTTAGAAAAAAGCATGGAGTTTCACAAGTCACTTTGATAGCTGCTACTGCAATTCGGTTTACTATTAAATGGATATAAGCTGATTTTTCATTAAAGCATTATATGAAACCATTGATGTAAAAGGCACCTGTTCCAGAGAACTTGTAATAATTTGAACTTTCACTATGTAAGAGCACATCTGTAGACCATCCTCTCACATTGTTTATCTGCTTCTTGAGATCTGTGATTATAGCTTTGCTCTTTTCTTTCTTATTGTAATGTGCTTTACAAATTTTTAGTTTCAAACCATGATGCAAACAATGGAAGTGAAGAATAAAATCTGCAGGCTTTGAAGTCTGTGCAGTTTCCATTTTTTTCTCTTTTTCTGAAAACTGTGTTGAATAAATTTCTAAATAGGCTACCAGGCTGCACATAGATGACTGACAAAAAATATTTTGTATTGTCTACTTCCATTGCTAAGCATTATAGAATTGGTCTTCAGATGTCTGTGGTGTAAACACACTGGATGTCAAAAGAAAACAAGTGAAGACTGTCATACCTCTCTGATCATATTTGCTCCAAAATGGGCTTTGTATAATGCACAATTTCTTTCTAAATGAAAAAGCACTTTTCTATAAAACCATTGCTTTCAGTTGTCCTTTCCAAAATCAGTATTACCAAGTATTCTGTACTTAACTTCACCTGCTTTCTCATGTCACACTGCAGTTACTTTCAAAAGAAGAACTCTGATATTTGTGTGAGATGTCTCACGTAAATAACCAAAAAAAGCTAGTTACCAGCCTTGCAGAACACTAGATTATATGTTAATTTGTGTTCTGGGCTAAAAGTTGTCCTATAAAGGGTTGCCTCAGTTCCCACAGTGTTCAAGTGGAGCCACCACAGTGAGTGATTAATCTGTGCTCCCTTTGGAAGCGGATGTTCATTGGCTGGACACTCAGTACTGGGTGATGGTGTGAAGAATAGGTGCAGCTTTAGATTTGTGTCATATTGGAACTTAAAAGATAATTGAAACAGTATCTTCAAAACATAAAAATATTATGTGACTTATTAGAAGGCAAGGAATAAACTGTATTCTTACCTTGGGTATGTGTAAGGATATGGGTGGAGAAAGGGAAGGAAAAAATATAGTTGGTTTTCTCTACTGTACTTTATTTCAATGAAAAACAAGCATAATTCATTTCAACGTATCTGCTTTTCTTTGTAACTTAGGTTTTGGTGTACATGCTTGAGTGGCAGAGAACAAAATGTACTTTTTGAAGATAAGTGTTCTAAATAATGAGAACAACGTGCACTGAACAAGCACAAATCATTCAGACACCTCTCTAAATTGCACAAGTTGAATTTCAGTGACTTAAAGTAATCTAAAAATACATAGAACCTCTCTTTTCTAAATCTTGCTTTTAGAATTTATGTTCTTATTGTACATCAAACAGCTGTTGATGGCAAGTCTCTAAGTGACTGGACCAAATCTGAGGTGAATAGTATTTTGAAATGAACTGTTCCTAGTCTTTGCTCTTCTAAACCAGCCTTGTCTCTGAAAATGATCAACATCTATATTTGCAGTCCTGCCTTTTGCTCTTGCTGGTGGCATGGCCTGCATTGAAAATCTCAGGTCTGGAGAGCCTGACATTTTGCTGCAGCTAAATGAGCATCTGAATCTTGATAGTCACAGAGCTGCAATGGGCATGTTTGTAAGGTCAGAACAATGCTGGTTTTGAATAGTGCTGGTGGGTGTTGCTGGAAGATCTGTCAGTCAGGGGATTTCAAAACAAGGGCAATTGCAATAAAATGTTGGCAGAATTTTAATAAAGTTACAATTGCTTAAAGAATGTTCAAACTTATTTAACTTGTATTTTTACTTTCTTATTATCTGCTTCACACTATTAATATGTAAATGTAAGAGCTGATTACAAAAGAGATGATGTGGGTTTATGAAGTATTTTAGCAATGCTACCCAATTCATTCATTGCCTTTGCAGTAACCCTTGGCAGAGTGTGCCGGTTTGGCTAAAATTTAGCAATATATCCTCTGAGAGAAAACCAGGTTACAACTACCCTTTCTCCCACAGGGTTCGGGGAAAAAAATTATTTTCCTCGAAGGAAAGTGAATGAGATAAGAACTATTTATTTAACAAACACACGGGAAAAGGATAATAATGCTAAATAATGAAATGAAATCTCTCGCTACAGAGAGAAACCTGGGAAGATTTCAGAGTCTTTCTGTAGGTGTGGTCTCTCTCCTCCTCGGAGCTGGGTCGGCGAGGGCCCACCCCCCGGCCTCGGGGAAAAATTCTCCCGATGTGTTCTGATGTTGTTGAGCAGTCTAGAAGAGAAAAAAGGGAAAAACCAAAGTCTCAAGAAACAAAATGCAGCTTTCCGTCTCACGCCGGGAAGAGAGGGAAAAAAAAAAACCCCGAAACCGCTGGCTGAAGCAAGCAAGCAGGGTGCTCCCTCCGTGCTCCTGCAGCCAGAGAACGCAGAGGAGTGTAATCTCTGTGTCCTTGGGAAACTGTTTTGAAAAGTTCGTTTGGTTTTTCTTTTCTCTAGCTCAGTTTAAAGGCACAGAAAAGGCACAATATTACTTTTTGGGCATAGAGCATGATAGGGGATACACATGATAGAGTCACCCCAAGACACAGAGCTTCATGGAAATGCCATCCTCACTGAAAAATATTGACCTGAATTATTAAAACCACATATGGCTAGGAGTAGTTTTATGAAAGCTTTCGATATGATTTGGATTTTCTTTATTCAAATAATTTACACTAATCATCATGAATCAGTCGTTTATCAATAACTTTGAAAACATCTGTATTGCTGTTTGTCTTTTAGAGCATAGTGGGAGAGACTCTTGTAATTGAGAGGAATCATGTTTTCATTGGTAATTCTAGTGGGGGGTTGTTTTTTGAGTTTTTTTCTGGGAAAAGAAATTAAATGGGTGACTTAACAAAGTTGTGTTATCTCTAAAAACAATTATACTTTACTACTGGTCATGTTTGAAAGTCTTATTTTACTGTAGTCTAAAAAGCATAGGGGTTTTTTTCATTGAAGCTGAATGTTTGAATAGAGGATTCTGTTGTAATTGAGGATTGCTTATTGCTCTGAGTTCCAAAAGAGCAGATTTCATTTAATTTTTGCTATCTGTATACCCCAGAAGAGCACTCCACTGGGCTTCCTTCTGCAGGTGCAGCTGTGGCTGTAAGCAAAAAGTCAGAGGAGCTGTGTTAGACAGTGCTACCTTCCAGTATGTTCCTTGCTACTTAGTGCTGTTAAATAAATATCGACTAAACCTGTTATATGTACTGGGCTTTTATGTCTGTTTATTCTATGCCTTGTGTTTTCTTTCTGTGTTGTTTTCTGCTCTCTCTGAAACAAGTGTTACTTGTTTGTTGTTTAGTAACTTGTAGTTTCCGTGCTTTTTTTTTTTTTTTGTGTAAAGTCAAATCTCCTGGCCTATAAATGAGTTGGCAAAGAAAAAAGTCACACAACCTGTCATGAAACTTCATCACCATCACTTGCCTCTAGTACAGAAATACATTTTGTTTACAAAAATGCAAACTAACAAGTATTTGCATGTTTAGTGCTCAGGGACATGACTTTTATTTTTATGCATCAGAACTTAAATCATAAGGTCAATAAAATTCTCTGCTTGGATAAAGCTGATAGCAGCATCTTGTCCATCAGTGTAGGGATGGAAAGTCATGTCCTTTGCTCTGTGAAGGGAAACAATAGTATCCTACAAGCAGCTGATTGGTGAAACCCCCCTCAGAGGGTCAGCATGGAGAAGATGTCAGAATATTCTTTTTCAATACTCTGAGGAGTCATTCAGCTTCAGGGTGGAGCTTCACTGTTGGAGTCAGCTTTCCCTTTAATGCTCCTCAAGAGACTGACATACCACCTATAGCTCCTGGTGTTAATAGGACTGCACCTCCCTCTATCTGCAATTCAGACATCAGGATGGGAAGAAGCATTTGATCTGGCTAAAACTTGTCATGGTGCTGTAAATTATGATTTAGAACCTTAAGCAAGCCAGAAAGTACTAGTGGAGGTTGTTAGTAAAGAAGCAAGCGAAGTCTCTATCCATAGCTTTTTCTTCCCTGGACTGAAATCATTGCCCAAGTGCCCTCTGGCCTCATCCTTCCAAAGAAATTCTGTGTTTCTAGTGAAGAGGACCTCACATTCAAACTCTGCTAGCTGGTACCCAAATGCCCAAGAGGTATTTAGCATGGGGAGGAAAATGTTTTGTTCTCACTGTTGTGACTATTACTTCCAACACAAAAACATCCACAACTTGGCTCCATGAATTTGCTTTAAAGGAATGTGCATATGCTAACAATCTTCTACTTAATATATACAGGGGGATAGCACCAGTAACAAATGCCCTGCCTTCTTTTAAATAAGCAATTTACTGTAAGGAATTTACAGTATGTAAATGTCCTGATCCATTCTACCATCATACAGAAAACCCACAAACATGGTATTTCTTCATATGTTTTTGCAGTGCAGTGCAAAGGTACCCAAATGTGATTGTTTAGAGAAAGATTGGACTTGGATATACACTGACCCCAGGATAGCAGAGAGCTCCATGTGAGCTATCCAGTCCACTGCTCAGCGCATGATGCCCACAAAGCTGCCAGCAGTTGTGGGTGGGCTCTTTCTGCTTCTTAAGCTGCCTCCTTCCTCCAGATATCTTTGCTCTGCATGTGCTGGGAAGATACAGCCTAGTCAGGGCTGTACATCAGCTCCGTGCTTTGTTAACAAAAGAAACAGACTCAAAGGCATGTCTTATCTTTGCAGGAGCTACTGCAGGTCTCAGTGCTCTCCCATTCCACCATTGGGAGGGAGCTACTCCTTGGCTTTCAGGCATGTAATGCAAAATTCATCAGTCAGATACTGAAATTGTTGCATTTGTTGTTAAACTGCACCTCTGAGTGACAGACCTTCAGCTTGCTTTTGAGTTTCGCAAATAGGAAAGGGAATACAGACCTGTTAGATGAGCAACGCTAACAATTCTTGCATAGTTGGAGTTCCATTGAAAATAACCCTTTGCAGTTCTCTGGTGGTCTTTAATGCCCTTGTCCAGTTCCTGTGATCCAGTAATACTCTATACTGTGGCAATAAACACTTGATAAATTTTTGCCACTGACTTGACAACAGAGAGAGGAAGTGTTCAGCTGAGGAGTGGAGCGCTTTTATGGACAGAAAGCTGTGATCTCCTCTACTCTGGGGAATTCACCTTTGCCCGGCCTGGGCATTTGTAAAGCTGCAACTTAGCATTTATTGATCTACGTTTCCTACCCTTCTAGTTTGACTCAGCATTCCTAGTTTTAAGAAAATATGTGGGACTGCAATCCAGAGAAAAGCATTATTATTTCTGAGGCAAACAAGATGGCTCGGGTATGAAGGAAGGCAGCTTTTTTGGTAGCTCCTACTGGGGGAGTGAGGAAGAAAGGAGACAATCTTACTTGTATTTTCACATCCCTTATATGACAATCTGCATTAGTAGTGTTTGATATTTGGATTAGAGAATAATCTCAGATTCTGCACCTTGAAGTTCCAATATTCCTTTTGTTTTCCATAGCCTTGTGTTCCACAGCCCTTTGTTCACGTTTACCTTTCCTCTGGACGCAGATTGCCTAGCTTTGCTGCTCTGTGTCTCATCAATTCCAATCTAGTCCCTTCCAGTGTAGAAAGTCCTCTTTCTTCTTTAGCAACATGCAGCAGAGACCACCTTGCTTCTTCCACCTCTGTCCCTTTTGCCTCCCAGCTGGAATTCTCCCTGTATTTAACCACGGGTCTTTGGGTTTGGATGGTCTCTTCACCCATGCCAGCGTTCCCCATCTCTGCTTCATCTATCCTGTTGGCACAAGGACCAAGAGGTCTGTTGATTCCTGAACCCAGATGGGGAAACTATATAAGGAAAAGTAGGAGACTGCAGGTGGCTGTTCCTATTGTTGCCTCAACATCTGCAAGCATAAAATGCCAGTGAAGAGACAGGGAGATCTTCCTCTGGGTTGTGGCTTACAGTATTCTTGAGAAAAAGAACATGTAGTTTTTTACACTTCTTCTGACATAAACAATATTTAACTGCTCCAGCCTGGTTGGTATCCCTTGAAATTTCATGCAGTTTATGGCAAGAACACCATGTTCACTTTTTGAATGGCTAATTTTACTCACAGAGGTAAATAGTGGTAATTGTTCTGGTGTAAATGAATGAAAGAAGACTTCTTGGAGAACTGGTCTGGGCCAGATAGCACAGGCAGTTATTTTTATGGAAGGGTAGGTCCTGAGTGAAACAGTCAAGGTCAGAGTGGTGTAGCTAAACCCAGGAGTTACCAAGTTCCTCTGACCCAGATGAAGATCTTTTTCTTGGCAACTTCAGTAAGAAAACACTGCCTCTTGTACACCTCTGCCTTGGTTGTTACATTGGTGAGACATAGATTGTGGTCTGATTTATATTTGAAACAGATCACCAAGAACTGAGTTGGACTTGCCCTGGCTGGCAACAGTTCGCAGAATGCCATGCCCTGGACTGGTTTCCTCTGTGACCAGCAATTATCAAAGAATTAGAGTGTTTAAAAGGCATGGTCAACACAATGTCCACCCTCTATGTAAATATAAAAAATAATTAAGTAAACATATAATTATGCCCAAATATTTTGCTCATCTATTTGGGAAGGTGAGGGAGATGAGTGGAGAGAAACTACAAAATAAATATATATATATATATGTGTGTGTGTGTGTGTGTGTGTATATAGTGTGTATATAAGAAAAATATGTATTTCTACATACAAAACCAGTGATTTGTATATTAAGTATCTGTTTGTGAGAAGGGTGCAGAATCTTCTTTACATCAGGACACCTGTACTTTGGTTACACCAAATCAATATCCTCAAAGATACGTTACTAGTGTGGGGCTTGGGGTATTTTGTAGTATATGGTACCCCCATTTTGGAGCCATTGTATGATGTTTTCCCCTCAAAAACTGGAATTCCTCACAATCTTTACAGTAAGATATATTAGAACTTTGTGTAAGTAAGGGAAAAGGAGGAAATTTCAACTGCATTATAATAAAAATTATTTCAATTAATTAGGAATACCTAGCAGGCCCACGATTGGGAGAGAAGGAAAGTGTATGGTCCTGCTCACAAAGGAGAGTGAGAAGCAACCATAATTCAATTCAGAAAGCATAATCTGTGCAAAACTTTTTTCTTTACAATTTCTGCACTTTCGGTGCACAGTAATGCTGACTGTCTCTACAATTTGTCTGTATTTTAAATCAGATCAGCGTAATTAGCTAACTTTACTTATTAGCTTGAGCTGACTCTAGTGGCACAATGGTTGAATTGGTTGCCATTATATTTGTTTAACTGCTGTAAAGTAAGATTCTAACAATAGGTTCCTACATTTAAATAGCTCTGTCGAGCACTGGTGCCCTATCAATCAGTCAGACCTTTCCCTCCTGCTGTCTGCTCTGGTAGACAGTTCTGCTGATGTGAGGACTCTGGAAGAAGAGATCAGGAAGAAGGTATGATGGATAAAGACCATCTCCTGTCTTGGGAGGAAATCAGAAAAATCCTTTCTTTGACTATCAACAAGCTGCTTTGTCTAGGTGTCAGAAGATTAATTATGCTCGTGCAAGAGGCGAGAGTGGCTGTTTTCCGTGCCGCTTTTGGTGTAATGGGGTGGCATTCTTCTGAACTGTGGCAGAGAATTGCAAAGAAAGAGGCTTAAGAGATTTCAGCCCCCTAACATCACTGTCCTGTAAGCATTTGTAAAGCTCTTAGGCACACATCCCCTGTACTGTGAAGTTCTGCCAGTAATTGATTAATCAAAGTGTTTGTTTCGAGTGCAGTATGGACTTGATCTCATGAAACATTTGGTGCCAACTGCTGTTAACGTCTGTCAGCATTATGGGTAGTTAGGGTTCTTTATATAGAAAAAACTTCCAAGGAAAAGATGCAGAAAACCTTTCCACAGCATAAGCATGAACATGAAAACATGCAACCACTCACTAGCTTTTGGAGGTTATAAATGAATAAAAGGGAAAATCTCCAGTAAGGGTTTGAAGTATTTTATATTGGCGCTGAGCAAGTCTGCTTCATGTTTTCTTTTATCCATCATGCTTTTGTATGTTTTTGAATAAATTGAACTGTAATAAAAAATGAATGATCTTACAATTTGAATTAATCTTTTTGGGAATAAATAAAATGTGCTAACTTTAATTCTGAGCAAATTAGGTAAAAAAAAAGCAGGGGGTTTTCTTAGAATAAATCTGAATCGTAGACTTGAAGAAATTCACTACTTGAAATATGAGGTGGTTTTTACTAAGTCACTTGATATATTAAATAAATATCTTCAAAAGCCTTTTAAATTTTGAACAAACTATGTCAGTAAAAGAACTCCTTTCATCTGGCCTAATCTGTCTCACTTAATCCCATGCTCAGATGAAGAAGAGCGTTTTTTGTAATCTGCTAATTTTATATAATTTTGGGTTTTTTTCTTGAAAGGGTCAAGTCTTGAGTTAATAAAAGGGAGAGTGAAAGAGCCACATCACTTTATTAGTTTTGGTTTAAGATGTTTTGAACTCTAGTATGCTGTAGTTGAAACTGTAACAAAATCAAATGTTTTAAACATGGCTGTGCCTGACCTTGAAATGCTGCTGATAAAAGCTAATGCTGTTAAATTGCATGCCAAATTAACCCTCGTTTCCAAATGCTTTGTGTGTGTGTTTCCTGTAGGATAGGCTTTGATCCTGCCAAGCAACACTTCTTTTACAATCAGTTATTTTTTAATGAAGGAAAATCAATGAACAAGTTTCAGTGGCTGTTTTCAGTGGTCATGAAATGAAACGTTTTGTTTTACATCCCTCTGCCACTGTGCTTTGTCTACTGTATCAGATGCCTGACATGAGGCAGTGTTTTTGTGTAGAGGTAATGGTGATTTTCAACTTAAAACTTAATTTTCACATGTGTAAACCTTATCAAGGATTACAAGTTCATGTGAGAAAGGCACAGGAAACTGGTTTATTGACTGGGCAAGGAATGCTTTCTGAAGCAGTCATTTTTGGGGGTTAAGTCTTACTGAGGTTTAGTATCAGTAAAGTGGGGGTTTAATCTAAATCAGGAGAAAAAATGTTAATTGCCTCACAAGTGCTTTTTTCTTGAAGCATCCAGGTTCACATTATTTTAGCAATTGTACATTTTGGAGTGTTGGTTTTTAATTCAGAAGTTACGTTGTGGGAACATTTGCCTGCGCAATGCAGAGGTTTTTAATTTGCATCTTTGGAGAAGCATGGACTTGGTATGGGATTTAATGGGATATAATCATGTGCCTTTTTGTGCCAGCAGGCCTGTGTAGGTCTGGTGGAGTAAACTCCCACTAAAATCAGACAACAGGCATGAGGAGAAACTGCTCACATATAGCTACTGGCTTTCTGTTTGTTCTTGTCTGCTGAGGACCTCAAGTGTTCTCGTTTTCAAATGAAAGTGGCTCTTTTTGTCCTCTGACAAATGAACTGTCGTCTGCATAAATTCATTTGAGGGGGACATTATCTTCCTGTGTGAACTTTGGCGGGAAGTGCTTTCAGGCCATAAAGTGAATCATTGGTCTCTCTGGGCTGGAACTGATATCTTGGCCTCTCTCCCTGGCATCTCCTCCAGGATGTTTAGCTCCTGGTCCTCTGTCATGTGTGTTTTCTCTTCCACTGTGCATGGGCCACCCAGACCATGCTGTGTCCTGTGTAGGGTCTCTGACCTAGCAATATTACCTTTCCATTTGGAGAGAGACATACCACTGTCCAAGCTTGTACCTTCCATCTGCATCACACCAGGACCATATTCATTGGACTGGGCAAGTGTCTCCTTATGCCTGGTCTGTGTGGCAATTGTTTTCTGTCAGCTTGATTGTGTTACCTTTCTTTTTGCACTTCTCTGCCAGCAATTTTTTTTTGTCTCTATAACGTTAGGCCTAAGCTTTTTATCTTTTCTTTCAAGGCCCTCGAAAAAACCCCCAAACCCTGAGGGTTTTTTCTCTTCATTATCTGCCGCTTGACCCCCTTGTTATTGAGATGCCCACCCCAGTGCCTAATGAGGCAGCTGACCTTGATCTAGGGCCAGCTCAGCCTTGCTAGGTCCCTGCTCCCTGGCACCATCTCACTTGCATGGTACTTTTGTATATGCTGAGGCATTTTGGCTGCAGGAATGGAATGGCTGCATGGAGCCTGCCCAGCCAGCTCCTGAGCCAGGGTGGATGAGCCTTCTCCAAGCCAGAGGTGGCCATTTGCTGCGCTGGCACCAGGCCTGCTCTGGGAAGGGCTTCTTTTTCACCCTGGTTCTGACCTGATCTTGCTGTTGTCGGGAGAGCAGCTTAAACATCTCTGCTCTGTGGTCCCACTCTCTGGAGTTGGATTTTCCTGTTACCCAGTGTATTCCAGCACCCACTTCCCAGTGTACTGGGGGTAACTCTATTCCTTTGTGTGGCCTGTTGTCTCCTGTGGATGCTTGGGAAAGTGGCCAATCTGTAGGTCAGGGCAGCATCTTTCCCTGTATATATACTGCCAGCTCCAAGCAAACACAAACCATCGGAAAAGTGTGTTGTGCTTTACATACATGCTTCGGTGCAGGCCATTTTAGAGACTCCTGGGGTAGGGGAGGTGTGAAGAGTTGGGAGTGAGTGAGTTCAGAGAGCAAATTGGGATTTTCCAAAGGCTCTGTTTTGTTTGTGAGCTTTTAAAGCAGCATCCTCTTTCCAGCTCTAAATACAAGAGTTAACATTACTTCAGCACAGTAAACTTTGATGCACAGCTGTTTCTTTATGCAAGCCCACATAGCTTCCTGCCTATTTCGAAGGACCTAGGATTTGTCTCCAGGAGAATCCAGGGGCAAGGTTTCCAGTTTGTGCCTAATGGTGGGGATTTGCAGCGGTGTGAATGGAAGCAAGGGGAGGCCTTCCCTCCGGAGCAGCAACAGATGCAGCTCGTGGGCGAGCGGATTGCTCGTGGCAGTGCCGAAGTGCTGCTGGAAGGGATGTCTGGAGGTCTAGTCCAGCTTCTGCTCTTAACAGGTCTGTTGGCAGCATTTGTGTTAAAACTCCTGTTAGAGGAGGATGAAAAGGTGATAGGGTATAACCAAAGATACTGGTATATTATAGCTGAGAGAACCTTAGGAAATGCTGATAGCGAGAGGAAGAGGTGATGGGTTTGTTGTTGTCACTTTTTAGCCGCATTTCTCTGAGAATGTAAGAGAAAATGAATTCTGCTGAAGTGACCTTTTTTTCACCTCTTACTGGCTCTTGAAAAGCCTGTGCTCCCTGAGCCGTCCACAGAAACACACAAATAATGAAAAATCCAAGTGCACATGCTCCAAGGGATAGTTAAGCATGTCCAAAAAAATCCTCATCACTGCTGTTATGTTAGAGGGCAGTAGTTCCTGAGGAAAACGGATTTTTTTTTTCCTGTTTTAATACCTTACAAATGTTTTTAATCTATCCATAAGGAAAATGTGATAAGTTCTAAGTAACTTAACTAGAAGCTTTCTGAAGCCAGTGATATCTTTGTTGTTCTCCCTTTGCATATGTTTTCCCGAGACTAAGGGCTTCGTTATAATGTAGAAATAATATTTAGAAAGAGAAAAGGTATCTGATCTTGCTAAGTCCCATACTTTTCTGTGGAAATTCAGTGTAATTGAAGATGCTGTTTTTTCATTTTAAAATTGGGTGTACAGCAGATAAAAAGTGAGCTTCAAAAGAGGCTGTTCTGGATAGGAAGTAACTTGAGAAAAATGGGCAATTGAACAGGAGTTGGTTTTTTAGCTTTCCTTTGAGCACAAAGTGTTCCTGTTACACTTGCTGACCTAGTTGTCTCACCATTATTTCAGAGCGTACTTATTTTCTCCTCGGTATTTTTTTCTTTCTATTCTTGGAGGAGTAATGTGCAACATTTGCCTGGTACCTGACAGTAGATCAGTCACATCTCTGTCTTCCTAAATGAGACTATTTCTGTCTAATACTATTTTGGTTTTATTGAAAGAGGAGAACCTGTATTTTTCTGTCTTGGCAGATTAATGGCCATGAATGACACCTTGCAATAAAATCAGCATTCTGGCACAGTCCCTGTTGGCTCTTTTGTATTTAAAGGGTAGGAATCCCGGATCACCCGGTTGTTTTCTGTGCAAACACTGGGAGAATGCTGGGACCAACAAGGTTGAGCTGACCTTATGTGCTGGCCTGCTCACTGCCACTGACTGTCATGTTTCAAAGGTTAAACTAACTGTGGATGAAATGTAATCAGTAGTGCACTGGATCCTTTCCAGAGCTCACTGGAGGAGTGCAATAACCAGCATTGTTAGCTTTGAGAGAGCAAGAGACAGAGGTCATTACCTGTGTGCGTCTGAGCATGAGGAACCAACTGCCTTTCCTGCTACCTCCCACGTATGTTTATTTAAATCTTATCTGGAATTGTTATCCAGCTGGCCCCTGCTTCTTTAAAAAATATGTCTGTTTACTCTTCATACACTGTAATTTTCATCTTTCTGTTGCTTTCTCAGAGTTTCCGTGAGAAAAATGTTCTTCTCTCAAACCCTGTCATTAGATGGGATGAGAATCGATACTTGGGGAAGCAAAAAAGGCTGAAAGAAAGAAATGCTGTGTTTTTAGATGACAGCCAAACCTAGGCCAGGGTAAACCAGACAGTATTCTTAAGACAGACACATAATGCACCAGCACAGGGAAGATGATCTTGATAAAATTTCCTTCCTTCAGTAGTGGGTAGCTAGGAAAAGAGCTGGTAAAATAGGAAGCTGGTGAGGGACAGAGAGCAGGTGTGGGAGGAGGCAGCCAAATAGAAGCACTGAAGCAAAGATAGCATTTCTGAGAATTGATTTCCTGTTTCTTTCTATACTCAACCACTCATTTTCCCCAACTCTCTTGTCATTTGTGCAGTACTTTCAGTCCTCGGCATTCAGATCTGCAGCAGGAGTCTGTTCTCAGCATCAGATAAAAAGGCTTTCTGGAAGGCACCAGAAGCATGTAGGATGTGGTGGGGAAGTACTGCTTGTTGTCACGTTAGGAATTTCAAGGGTGACAGGCATTGAAGCCAGTATTTTTTTTGCCTGTATAGCTTTTACGCTACCTGCCCTCTGAAAATGCCTGTACAATAACACTAGATTTAAGTGAGGAGCAAAACATTGTCTTCCTTTTGAATTCTGTGGAAAGAATCTTTTTCACTCCATCAAAGCATTTTGTTTTCTGTATAGATCGGGGTGTGGGTATGGCCTTGAAAGCCAATACATTTAGCAGAAATGGAGACTTTTCCCTTGAAAGAAGAAGGGGACAGATGGGGGACTTCCATTTCAGAACCAATCAGAGTTGTAGAGAGGATTAGATTATTTTAATATATGTATACACTTGTGATTATTGTGTTATAATCTACTGGTGGGAATATGAATGCCTTTTTAAGGATCTTTCTGTACTGGCTTTTCAGTTTGAGGTAGTTTCTAAAGAAACCCTGACAAAAATAGAGCCCTGTATCAGTTTATAGGAAAGACAGCTCCAATCAGAAAAGCTCAGTGTAAGTTGGTTATGATGCTGTGAGAAGAAAATGCCATTATCCTTCTTAGCCCACCTTTATCAGACTCTCTCAGGTTTGTAATCACAAGCAGAGGGAGTTCCTTATCACTGTTTCTATCTGTTGCCCCCTCCTGTACTTGAAAAGTAGAATGATCTTTTCTTTATTCCTGAGTCTTCATGAGATCTATGTGCTTCAGTGTGTGTGAAAGAGGACAAGGTATTCTCTGTTTACTTTTCTTATGAAATTCTTATTTCTGAAAGGCCTTTTTTTCCCCTTGGCCATTTTTTTTCCCCTTTCTCTTCATGCCAGAGCACTGGAGATGCAGAAGAACTGAGTAAAAGCACTAGCAACTGTCATATTCTTGTGAATACGGAGCAGTATTCTTTCCCAGTCCTGCGTTTTTCATGTGTCCCTTTCTCTATGCTACATTTCTTTTTTAATTGTTCAAAGAGCAGCTTGGTTTCTGTTCCCACCTTGAGGTAGAATGCATCAATAGCCACTTTTGTAAATATTCCTGGACTTTCAGCATGGCAAGCAGTGTCTGGATTAGATACAATTTCTCTATGAATGGTTTCTACTCTGCTCTACTGGGATAACTATTCTAATGTCCGATATTTGTGGTCCAAAATTTTTCTCAAGGAAACTCTCTGGGCATTGTGCAAGTCTTCATATAGAGAGCTTCTCAGCAAAAGCAGTTTTGATGTGAGAAAAGATGTAGACTCAAACTGCAGTCACAGAGGATGTAGGTCAGCATGAGTAGTGAAGATGCCCTGATCTGTTTGTGGTTTTCCTATCAGGTCTATAAGGAGCCCATCAGTTTTTCTGTGTATGTGGGGGTCTTTTTAGAGACCTTGTGCCAGCTCTGCTGAATGACCTTAGGAACAAGAAACCAGTTTTCTCTGCCTTCCAGGTGTTCAGTCAACTGCCCAGAACTGGGTCCATGGCATTCCCAGCTAAGGGAAGACTTGTGAGTCAGGTGCTTGCCCCTATGTAGAAATAACTAGAATTCCTCAAAGAGAGGAAAGCTTTTAACATTAGCGTTTTTAGGAAGGTCTGGCCATACTGTGTCTTTCTGCACAAGAAACAGCCGCTAAACAGCAAGCCTTGATGGAGTTTCTGTTTTTCTGGAATGTCTTAGTCATGGGGGAACTTGGGCAACACAACTTGAAATAAATAGCCTTGCTTGGAAAAGCCATTTGTGATTGAAACATGGGGTCTACTAGTATTAAAGTATTTTTTAATAGTCTGAGCTGATCAGCTTCTTTGTTTAGAGTGCTCTGACTTTTTTATTAGAAAGATACTGTGTAAAATCACCAATCATAATCTAACTGCTCATGACTACCAGGCATGTTGTTTTCTCTTTGCGGTATAAAGGCCAACTGCATTGAAGTGGATCATTTTATGTGATTACTAGCTGCATCCATGTTTGTATTCAGACTGGCTGATTGCTATGAATACAAACACAACTTTCTTTGAATGATGATAATCTGAATCTCCTCAGTATAAGGGTTCAAGACGAGCCAGATGTACAACAGTGTCTTGTGTTTCCCCTCCACTTAGATTTACACAGCACATATGCGTGCGCATTTTGGCCACAAGTCGTATTTCTTTGTGAAATCTCCTTTCTTCTTGACTCTGATCATCACACCCTTCACATTTTCCTTCTGTGAATTTATAAAGGTGCGTTTATGCCTGAATGTTGTTTTGGATAAGAAGATACCTTTAAAAGGGCAGTAAGAGAAGAGGGGCTTCTACTCTGTCTATCTTCTGCCCATCCACCTTTTTCTCTCGGGTCATGTATGTGGCAAAAATACTAGAAGCAGCATGGATGCCATGGTAGTACTCCAGAGCAGAATGGTTTGGAACCAGGGGAAAACCACATGCACACAGTATCTACTCCATACCGTTGGACTTTTAGGCTCTGATGTATGTTGGTATGGATGTCCTCAGAGATGGCCATATTCTATAAACAGAGGCCTGCATTACATCTTTCCCCTTTCAGATGTGTTTAATGGCTTTGTATTTTGACAAAGTCACCACATAGCAGAAGGTGTTTGCAAAGCTTTTTCTGACAAGCCTTTCACTGAGCCTTGATAGCAGAATTTCCAGGTGTGTGCATACCATATATTTGTATCTGGACACAGCTGCAGGTTGTCCTTTTACGCTGTCCCCACCAGACTCTGCTGAGATGTTTTTCTGGGTCTGTTTTCTCTGCACTTGTCACTGAGAGGAATCAGTTGGCTGTGGATAGATATGCTTCATATGTGAGATCCCATCCTTACTGATGCTAACAGGTTTAGTTGCTGTATGTGTGCAAAAACCAGGGAAGAAATGTGGTGTTCCAAGAAGCCTTGTTCCCTCACCACGTCTCAGGTTTCTGTGTTGTGTGCTAGCAACAAGAGATGCAGAGAGCAAAGCTAGCAAGCTGAAATATTCTCTGTATACCGCAGTTTTCCTCAGAAATGTCTTCTAGCTCGTGAATATTTCATAGCAGGACAATTAACTGTCTTGTGAAGAAAGAAAAATACTTGTTTTGGCTTTGAGTATGTAGAATTCTTAATTGTATAAGACAAAATTGTGGCAAATTTTCCAATTTTAGCCTGGAAAGTTCTGACTTCTCTCTCTCTCAGGTGTCTATATATCCTTACAGACTTTTGTGTTTAAGTTTTGCAGTTTGGTCCTTGTGATTATAGTGTGCCTAGGCTTTTTCAGGATAAAAATCCTGTTTTAAGCTTCTGATAAGGAATATAATGTGGTTCTTCCCTTTCCTGTATTGACAGTAAGTGAGACACTCATGTGAGGAGATGGGGACTGGGGAGAGAAGGCAACCTTCTAATGTAATTACATGAGAATATTGTGGTGTGTGCATTCTCTGCAGGAGACTTTTAAATACAGATAAAACTAATGAATCTTCTTTTCATGCGGCCTAGCCATATGTGTTGGGTCTTCTAAGTGGAATCTGTACAACAGATTTAAAAATCATTATTAGACCTTTAAAATGCCATAAAAATTCAAAGACAAAGAGGCCAGTTTGCCTCTTTAAATTATATGGCGTTCAGGGATGTGTTATTTCAGGAGCTTTTCCAAGACGCTGCACTGTCACAGCTTCATTGCTTCAAATGTCACTTCAAGTAGGAGCAGTTTTTATAACTGCACAGTAAAATCAAGATGGTTTAATGGAAATTATTTCTTCATGTGTCAAAATGACCCCTTTGTTTCTCATTTTACTCTTTTGTTGCCTGCAGCTAATCTGGTTTTTGGGTTATCAGATCCAAGCATCTTACAATGCTGACTCTAGCAGCGGCATTCAGCTGGAATGCTGCCTTTTGTTTACTGGTTTCACCAGGCCTCCAGTGCTTTCTTTGGTCATCTGGTGGCTCCACTAATGTGATTTGCACTCCCAGGCTCTGCAGGTAGTCATGGGCTTTTAAAGGGAATTAGAGGAAAGCCTGCCACCCTGGTTGCTAATGAATCCACAGGGTATTTCTTATTGGTGTTTTGTTTTCCCAGATTTTTTTTTCTGTTTTATGGTATTTTTCTTCTGTCTGCTTGGACTTCAGTTTCTAAAGTTGGTTTACCTGGCTGTGGTGCGGTGACATTCACTTTGCTTGAAATAGAAGTGCCAAATCCTATTGATCCTAGTGTGTCCGTTTGGGGTTTTCTCAGGAACTGTAAACAAGTATGGAAAAAATAGGTGGCTACACAAATACTCAAAACTTCTTTATTGCAATAAATAATATACAAAGCTTGTTCTTGGTAATAGGGGATGTGGTAAAAAGAGACAAACTTCTACCTTCATGAAAACTCTAACTATTAAAATAGCAAATGTTGGCCCATGTAGGGAAATTGAAGTGTTTTGCTAATGAGGCTGCAGCTGGAATTGTAAATCTTTGTAAGCATGCCAGGAGAAGATGCAAGTTTATAAACACCCTCAGCGCAGTCTTACAAATTTGAGCCAGTGAAGGGCATAATTAAATAAATACTCTATTACAGTTTTTGCAAAAAACCCAAGTTATACTGGAGAGGGTTTTTTAATATGAAAAGCGTATACACGAAAGAGGATATATTCTTAAAACATCTTTGACTCTCTTTCTGGAGCAGAGGAGAGTTTCAGACTCTGAGGAGTTAAGTTGAGTTGCATGTCAGATGCTGAGTAAGATGCCATTCCTTCTTATATCCACAACCTCTTAGTTAAGTATCCTTGTGGATTTGAGTGGGGATTAATAGAGTGATTAGGGTTGGTTTTTTTTGGTTTTTTTTCCCCCAGATTAGTCCTGCAGTTTTGTTAGGGCCAGTATTTGGCTTGCACAAAAACAAGCACAATGTCAATGTTTTTAAAGCTTCACTCTAGTCTAATTAAGAATCAACGTACAGTGGCAGGACGTGCACATTTTTATATTTTCATAAAAAATTTTCATCCATTTCCGTTGTTCTAGAATGGAAGATACAAAATCTGTGATAAAAACAAAATCTGAGTAAGACTTTGGAAATAAATGGGCCCTTTCCATGCAAAAATAGATAATATTGAATCTATTCTTATTGTTGTTTACCTTGAGAGCAAGTCTATCTGTTTACCCAAGGCTGAAGAATTTAGACTGATAAGAGTTGTGCCACTGATATGAGGTTTATAGGGTTGGGTCTTAAGAGTAGAAGAAAGCTTTAGAAAAGTTGAAGTACACAAACATGTTTCAGTGCCCTTGCTTTGCGCTCTTCTGCCGCGTTGGTGCTGTAGGATTTATGTTTGAATTATATATGAGTGTTTATGTTTTTAACATAGTAACTGAATATCAGAGCATTAAATTCTGTTCAAAGAATGTCAGTAAAGTTGTTGAACTGGTATTTTTGCTTCAGAAAAAACCCTGTAGAAATTCAGGTGCAGGGGTTTTAATAGTGGACATAGAAAGCAGGAGTGTATCGATTGAGTTTTACCAGGCTGACAGCAACACTGAAGGTCCTCATGACCCAGAAGTTTGTGACCCATGAAATCTCCATTTTCCTTCTATTGGTAATGTAACTTGAAGTACAGAGGCCTGGAAAATGCATCCTGAGTGATCTAACACATTGATTGTCTACAAACGGAAAATTATTTGAGCTTATTGCTAAAAATGTGTTTGATACTGGTAAATATAAAGGATAGGCTTAAATTAGATTGTTAAACAAGTGATCCCTGAGCACAAATTCACTAAGGCAACAGCCAGTTCTTGCAGGTATGAATAAGATCTGCTATATTTTCCTTTAAAATGCTAATTTCAGATGCTTGGCCATTTTGCTGATTCAGCTTCATCAGCTTACATGCCAGTGCCCAAAAATCAAAATTTTGCTTTATAAATGCTACTTGTGTCTGATTGAAGGAGATAAAGGGCGGTAAGGAATTGGGCAGAGTTATTTCTAAAACCGGTAAATATCCAAGGTTCATGAAAAGAAGCCTGTAGCACACAGACACACCAGCAGGCAGATTTTACAGCTCTGTCCAGAGCACAGAAGGAAGATAAATCATGGCCATCCCCCTCTCATTTTTGAGATGGTTCAACCCTGGGGTTTAGCTGAAGGACTTAAGGAGTTTTTGAAGTGCAAATAGACTGGTGAAGGGTAAACCTTTTCAGAGTTTCATTTAGATGGATTTTTTTTTTTTCTATGTGGATTTCTGGCACCAGCTGAGATCTGGAAAGCCACAGGATTTTTTTGTTTTTGATCAATCAAGCAAGCAGAACTTGTACATTCTCTGCATACATATTGATCCTATTGTGTTTAAAAGTAGTTAATTTAATCAGAGCTTTTTGAAACCTTCCCTGGTAAAACTTGCATTAATGAAGCTGTCATTTCAAGGTCATGTTTCAGTGTCAATAACTTAATGGTAATGACAGAAGTTACCTGTAAGTTTAATATCAATACTTCAATCATTCTATGTTAAAATTGTGTTGAATGAGAACTGATTTTACATACATGCATTAAAAATGTTCAGCTTCAATTGGAAAATGTAACTCTCATTAAATGAGAGATTTTCAAAGCAGTCTGGAGTTACCAAACACTTCTAATACTGATAGTTCTGATACTATTCACTGCTGTTTGGATCAGTACCCTTGGCCTGCCCTGTTCCATAGGGAGTTTGACTCCAGTAATCTATTTTACACCTTGTCTCTTCCAGCAAAATGGTTGTAATATCAGAGTTTTTATTCAGGGCTCTTTCTAGTAGTTTTGACCCTTAGCCTCACATTTTGTCTTGTTTAAAAGCAGCAGCATGCAGAAGATGGATTGCATATTAACTATAAACACTTCTCTCTACTGTGATAAATATTTGGAGATAAAATGTGTAAGGGCTGGCTGTTTGATGAGATGCCCATTTGAGTGCAGAGTACAGATTTTATAAGGCAGGATGCAGTTAACTACTTTTTCATCCATATCTGATGCCAAGGTCTTCAAGTATTTTGGGTGAATGCATTATTTATTTTCAAGACTTTTTCCTGTGAGGATGTTAAGTGCAGACTTTATGATTTGCTTTTTTCATTTATTTGCATTGGAAGGAGCTTCAGAAAGTTGTTCTGGACATGGTGACACTCATGGTACAGTGGAGTTAGTGGATTCAGATGCCACAGCAAAATGTGCCTGAACATCTCCCAGAGTCAGTTTTCTCATTGCTTTTTTTCTTGGTAGTTGCAGTATGCCTTGAACCCTGCCATTTGCTGAGATGTGAGGTGGAAAGCAGAGTCTTGCATAAAACCTTTTCAATCATGTACCAGTAATGGTCTTCTGTAGAGTTTCCTGTTTGTGTTTTTCCCAGCTGAATGGGATTTTATCAAAGATTTCAGTGTCAGGTCACTCGGTGGCTCAGAATGGGAGAGGAACTCTAAAGGTGGGCTGAGGCCCAGAGTTGGGATCCCCTTTAGGAAGGACCAAACTGGTTGTTATTTTAATTTCTATGTGTTGGATGTCTAAAATGGTACTGCAAAGTGGCATACTATGGGAAAATGGCCTGTATTAAAAAATGGTGTATTTATACATTACTTCTGTATTTACAGTCTGGTGGTTTGATGTGGTCTGCTATGAGAGCACAGTAGAAACATTCTACATGAGAATAGGGACCTAAAATCATAACTCATCACAAATTAATAAATGTGGCTAAATACAATCAATGAATAAGTCCTAAGAAGTCCATGTTGTGATTTTTCCCTGACTTTACACTGGACAGGAGATGTTTGGTTATCAGGCCCCCTATCCTGGTCTTTTATTTTACAACTCTAACTTTATGTCTGTAAAACTCACACATTCTCAGTCTCATGTACTGTAATGATGGTTATTTCATGTAGTATTTGAAAACTGAACATGAGATGCCATTCAAAGCTTTACTGAGAGACGGGGAAATTCTTTGCATCTCACTGCAGAGAAGGGATTCTCAGCATTTGTGGTGTCACTTTTGCAAATATGTGACCGGGAAACGCTAATATGACCTTTCCTTTTTCAAGTAATATTTTCTAGCACCACCCAGGACTCTTCAACAAGTCCCATTCCATTTTGGGTATATTTCAAATCAGCAGTTTTTAGTTCAGTCTTACAGGCATAGAAGGCAGATTTTTGTTTAGGAATAGGCATCATTCTGTTGCTGGATATGTGGGTGTTGGCTAGAAAATCTATCATTCTAATTTAATTTTTTTTTTAAGTGGTGGATGCTCAAATGTCAAAACACTGAGGGGCTGTTACTTGCAGATTGCAGATTTATCAAGCAGCTGTGACATTAAAGTAATCTTACTCTGGTTACAGTATGCATTTGTCAAGGGCACAGGCTTGCACAATGATTCTGAATTCCTGTGGAATTTAACTGAGCAACAGCTGGTCTGTAGGATGTGTAGATTTTAACAAGGTAATGTCTGTGTTTTGGCAAAGGACTTGTGTGACCTTCTGCTGAAGCTGTTCCGAAGTGCCGTCTTCCTCCATTCAAGTCTGTAGGGGTCCTGAAACAGTTTTTGTGTGAAATTTCTCCATTCTCTCGTCTCTCAATTTTATCACAGGTAAATTCTACAAAATTCTTCAATGGGGCATTAGGGGGGGAAAAAAAAAAAATGCCATCAACACCACTAACTACATCTTAGGATGGAAAGAATACTCTTTTTGGCTTTTAATTGTGTCAGATTCCTTTTCCCCACAGTTGTTGGTTGGGGTTTTTTCACTTGAGAGAGGTTTATGGTGCTGTATCTGCCAGGGTAACTGTGTCTTAGGGTTGAAGTTGTATTTCTCCCCAAGTTCCTAGAGGTGATGTTATCTTTTGTTCACTCAACAGTATGGTCATTCCTGAGAGCATCTGTCACTTTAGGCATTGTAAGATGGATGAGTCTCAAGTGAACTGCTAGTTGAAGCAAATGGTAAAAATAAGAAAAGACATGGGGGTTGGGAGTCTTTAGAGGGGACAGACAACAAGGAAGCACTGTTGGAAATCAAAAGTAAGCCAGACCATAGTGGAAGAAAGAGCCAAAATGTGGATCATGTTAGCAGATCTCACAGGTCTTGGAAATGAAGATTGGTGGCTGATGAATTCTGAAGAGATCTTCTGCATCTTGGCAAAAATGCTGTTGATTTGTTTCTTGCTTTGTTTGCAAATAAGGGAGAATAAGAGATGACCTGAACATAAGATGAAAAAAAATTTTTTTGTCACGTGTGAAAAGGTTAGGGCAAATTCATGCTGCCAGTAATCAGGAAATATTAATGATATTTTGTGTCTTAAGTATTGCGTGATAATCTGTCCGTTCTGAGTGGGCATGTACCAGTATAAAAGCCAAAGCAGCATAGCAGCAGTTTAGCTTTTGGAAAAAAATGTAAACTTAAAATGCATAGTTGGTGGTATTTCAGAAGGTACTTAATATTTTTAAAAGAGGTAAGGTTCCCTACAGCACCTCTGATCTAGCTGGACTAATTGAGTTAGACTTTTTAACAGAGAGAAGTGGTGCAAAAACACATAAACCCCAAGAAAACTCCCTCGAATGCACTGACAAGCAGATCCATACCCCCCACCCCCAAGCTGAGCAAAGGTCTGTGTTTGCAAAAGCAGCCGCCAAAGGACAAAAGGCACTTACAGCCCAGTGTGTGTCAAGGTTTGGGAAGGGTCCAGGAGGATCTTGGCTTGAAAAATTATTTTGTCACACTGTTGGCATTGGTCCATAAGGGGAAGCACTGGTTGAAAGGAGAAGAAATTAAGATGATTAGAAGCTTTAAAGCTTCACAAATGGTGGAGTATCTCTCTTCTCAATGGATGTAAATAATAGATGAAAGACCGAGAGTGACAACAAAGGCTCAGGGCCTTTAAGAGAATGTGTGCAGCCTGAATAGAGGTCTGTGGCCTAGGGCCAAAGGTCTTAGCTTTGAGTGTAATTAGAAGAAAATACAAAAATGTCATTACTAGCAGGTGAAATGTTCAGCACGTGTCTGAAAAATAGCAATTTCAGAGCCAGGAGCTGTTGGAATTGGATTACTGACATTCTGCAATCACTGGAGTCTGTGCAGAGCCCTACAGTTTGGTCGGGAGTTGCGTGCGTTGTCCCTGTTGTCCATCTGTGCCGGACCCACTGCCAGCGTGGCGGGGATGTGCCGCGCGGGGCAGCATCGGTGGTCGCTGGCAATAGAGTTGTTTAGTGCCTTTCTTCAGAACACAACAATCCTGCCCA
Source organism: Lycocorax pyrrhopterus obiensis (assembly GCA_014706295.1). Classification (NCBI taxonomy): domain Eukaryota; kingdom Metazoa; phylum Chordata; class Aves; order Passeriformes; family Paradisaeidae; genus Lycocorax; species Lycocorax pyrrhopterus. The sequence continues at coordinate 104,454,836 of JACSVZ010000002.1, forward strand.
AAACCTTCCCTGAGCCAGAGGTGAGGGTTACAGCTGCTCTCTTGAACAGGCTGATTTTTAAAATTGAGGGGTGAGGGGGAAGCTTTAAGGCCTTTAATTTTAAAACCTGGAGTTTGAATTCTGGGTGTACAGCTGCGTTCTGCTTTTGACAGTGGGCCTGTGCCTGTAGTCCCAGCTTTATGCCTTAAAATCCCATTTGTGAGCAACGGAAAATTCCTTTAAATCTTTTGGCAAAATATGGTCTGTTGCTATTGAGAAACCAAACCAGTTTATCTGCCTAAGAAAGTCTTGTCAAAGTCCACTCAATGATAACTTAATTTAAAGCTTTTCCTGATGTTAATTTCTGTTCTATACAGCCCTAGGTATTTTAGGAGTTATTCTTTTGCTTGCTACATCATTTTTGCCATTCCTTGGGGTATTTCAGGTATATTTTCTCTCACAAAATGCAATTTCTATTAGTAATGTTTTCAGTTCAATACTTTTATGGAAAGCCAGATAGGAGAGCAACTAGCTAATTCTGATTTCATTTTGAACATTGGTCTCCAGGGTAGATAACTGCTCAGCTATTTAGTCTGCCTTTTTAAACTAATAGTAAAATAATTACTTCTATTTTATAATCTTTTTTTAAAAATGTTTCTACAACAGTTAATTCTATCATATTAATGTGATAAATTCCTAATCTTTCATATAGTGACTTCAGCACCAAAAAAGTGCAAATTCCAAGTTTGTACTTCTGGTAGAATATAGAGAAGCAATCAAGCACTTGCAGCCAAGTATTCCTCTAAAGAAAAATGTGCTTTTTAAAGTCATTGGCCCTCCTTTTTTCACCGCAGTTCAGTTTTCACCCTAGACCAGGTTTCCACAGGAAGGGTTTTTTGACTTGTTTTAAACTGTATTCTGGCATGAGTTATTCTGATTTTTTTCTCCCTTTTTATTTTTCAGGTGTTCAGGAGTTTTAAACAACTTTGCAGCAAGGCTTCACAAACTCTTAGCTGCATCCTTTAATCATGACTGCATTTCAAATAGGTTAAAAGGAATCTGAGAAGGTACCGTACTTGCCTTTCCTAATAGACAATACATTGTATGTTTGTGATCAGCATCTCTGCTTTCATTTCCATTGACTGCATTTTAGGAGCAGTGTGGACTGTAAATAATGATTTTATTTTTGCTTCAGGTGTGTAAAATGTCCAAGTTATTTAAAAAAATAATGAAATCCAGTTCATATAATCAAAAAGCCTTCAACAGAGGACTGATTTGTCCTTCCATTTTTTTCTTATATACCCACAATGAGGTCAACTTCATTATTTAATGACAGTTCTTTTGAAGCTGTAACAATTTTCTTCTGCTGTTTTACTTAGAGGCTTTGCAAATACCTAAGAAACTAGCTAAATATATGTTTTATGCACTTGGAGGGTGAATGTTTGTTTGTTTATTTGTCCTCTCAAAGGGTTTAAAACAAATGGGAAGAAGAATGCAGATCTTTGTAATGATTGGGATAGATTTGTGCTTCCAGCTGAGATTCTCACACATCTTTTTTTTCCTGACTTGTGAGAGGGGGGAGGCTTGCCTCAGTACACAATATTGGGCTCACATAGTTTCTTGTTGCATTTAAATAGCCAGCGTACCCAGAAGGCTGAAGATCTATTCCTGCTTTATGACCTGTTGTATCCCTGGGGCAAGGGCAGCCCTGAGCGGAGCAAGGGGGTCATGGCCACAGCCCAGGTTCTGACTGGCGCTTGTGGGCTCCCAAAACCTGCCTGCAGGAACATTTTGGCAACATCTGGAACATGGCATAAATCTGGAAGAGGGGGGAACCTCTAGGATTTTGCTTCGCCAGGTGCTAGGAGGAAGCAACATTAGCCTTTTTGATGGGGGGGGGAGGCAGATTCTGTAGCCCTGAAGTTAGGCTAAACAATTGCAGGGGTCAAAGGACAGCTGAGTGCGGTCAATGAGACACCCTGGGGTGTATTTTGTTACTTAGTAAAAGGAGCAGCATCCTAAAACCCTAAAGGATTCTCTTGAAAATCTGTGTTGTGAAAAGGTTTTATGAGTCTGATGGCAAAAAGTGCTGATTTAGCTAAGGAATGCTTGCTTTTGTCTAAATGAAAGGCTAATCCTTACCAAATGTTGGCAGCTATTATAGTGCAGTCAATGCAGGTCTGAAAGGACAGTTAGAGTAGAAGTGTACTTTGGGATCCCAAATGTTTATCATTTTAATGGTTCTGTAACTGAAAAGATTTCTGAAACTTTCAACTTTTATCCTAAAATTTAAACCATAAAATAGCTGAAAAAGTAAAAAGTAAATCTTCACTTAGGATTTAAGAAAACTGTTCATAAGGGAGCTGTGCCTGCCTGGTTATTCTATATTCCCTGACAAATTTGCTTTAGATTTTCAGGGTATTGCCTGGCTTAAAGTGTAACTTCCTTTAATCTGCTAACACTTACTAATTGGCTGAAAAAACAGTGTGGGTTTTTTTTCTGGTCTTGAGTAATTTTTACTGTTCTTGTTTCAATGCTCATGAGAAAAAAATAAAGAATAGGTTTGGGGTAATTAATTCCTATAATTTGTTTAGCATTATCTTTCTTTAAAAGGACAGCTTATTAACACTTAACATTTATCATAGAAACAGATAAGAAATCAATGTCAGAGCCAAGACCTTATAAATAACCCAAAAGGAAATGTAATAATGGCTGTCTTCACCACAGAGGTGATGGGGGAAGGACTGGGCATGTGGCAGAAAAGGTTCAGTGCTTTTTGTTTTCCTTTGGAAGGGGGGGTTGCTGCAAGGCACGACCCGGGGCCTCTGGCTCGTTGGCCCTACTGTCTTACGCAAACACTCATGGTCGTATTAGGAAGAAAAAGGTACTTGGGAGCCAGCAGTGGTGGCGTTTTTATACTGACTAGCCTGGTGTTTCATCGTGATCTTCAGAAGAACTCTGTAAGAAGAGTGAAAAAGAATAAACTGCGTCATTTTCAAGGCGGGGGAGGGAAGTGAGCAAAGAAGTTGACAAGGTGGTTTGGTTTGTTTTTGAAAGAAACCTACTTGCAAAATATAGCTCTTTGTAGAGTTTAATTTTTAAACTCTTCAGAAGTCCTTCTTACAGGTGCTTAGCATTGATTTATGTCAAGGTTAAGGCACCTTTAAACAAATAAAAGTTGGGAATGGATAAACCTACTAAAATACAAATTGCCTATTAAACACAGAAGATGTTTGTATAGCATTCAGGTTGCCACAAAACTGACACATGTTCTGAAATTCTCCTGATAACCCCTTCTAAACTCATCAGGAAATGATGGCATGTGTTTGAGGGGTACACAAGGGAGCAGCCAGATAGGATAGAGATGGAAGGTCAGGCCTTAGCTTTGACTTTCTAGGCTTCAGCTTCATGCTTTTGCAATAGGGCAATGGCAAATGAAGAAAGGATTAAGTGATTTATTTATCAATGAGATTGGCCTGGCTTTTGCTTTAGGAATTCAATGAGATGTCTGAGTCTATTTTCAGCTTTATCCCTATAGACAATAACTATCACGTTTTACACATATATATGTATATATAAGTGCTATATCTGTATAATTAAACTGCTTAGAGGAGTACATATTTGAGCTGTAATGCTTAATTTTGTTTGTAACTTCAGAATTTAACTACTCAGAGTATGTAAAATAGGTTTAGGTGTGTTACTATATTTTTTTTTCCTCGTCTACTGGAGAAAACTGTTCTATAGCTATAAACTGCATATTTTTCAGGTGTTTGGATTTTTGATTTTTTTTAAGTGGATTTTAGCCCACAGTGAGAATTTTATGCATAGTATTTATATTCTACTGTGGCAACAGCCACAGAAAAATATTTTGAGCACTGGTTTCTTGAGTGTCAGGATTTACTGGAAGTTTTATATGCATACCATCGAGAATGCATAGAACCTGTGAATTTTCTGTGTTGCTGACTCATTAAACCATAGTAGCAGCTTTAGGAATCAAGATTGCCTGTGCTAGCATGATTATGTTGCAGGTAAATTAAGTCCAGCCTGTAAACATCATTAAGATTTTGGGGAGAAAAGTAGAGAAGCACAACTAATGTCTCCAACAAGTCAAATATTTTATTATCATTTTTTTCTTCCTGCAAGACATAGCCCTCCCCCATGCCCCCCTCAGTTTATCATAGTGGCTGATGAGTTGCATCACAGAAAAATATAAGCATTAGAAATTGAAAATTGTTTCCTCCCCCTATTAAGTGTTAATAGTATGTGATTTGAATTTTTGGATTTCTGTTTTGAGTAAAGATAGAGGTGGGTTTTTTCTCTAGACCTAAATGGCATTATAAAAATGTCATTTGTGGACATTTATCCCACAAATAACTTTTGAGATTCCTAAGTATCTAGAAAAGGTAGCTTAAATGTCAAAACTCTTCTTTCTTAGCTATATCCTTTGATATGGTGTTCAAGTGTTGTTCTGTTGATTGCCCATTTCTTGCAACTTTCATCCCATCTAAAATCTGGGATATTACAGACGGACCAACAGATGTGCATCTTTGATCAGGGTTGCCTCTGGTAATTTCAGAGATTCTGAACAGAACTTTGTTTATTTTACCAAAGAATTTGTGGTATTCTGGGGAGGGGAGAAAGCAGAGTCAGCTTTGACACATGACAAACACATGTTGTAGAAAAGGAAAAGGAAGAACTCTACAAAGCACTCTGCACTTGGAAGTTCATTTCCACTAAAATTATCTATGAGAAATTTGGACACAGTTTCCCAGCAGCAGGGAAGTTGCAAGAAGTGTCTGAATGATATTAAATTGACATTACTTGTGGATTAAAGCTGATTTTTATGGTTTTGACCTAATAGAGGGTTTTCTTGTCCATTCAGTGCATTGTTTTTTGCATAGAAATGGCCATGAAAGCAGCTGGGTTTGCTGTGTTGGTTTTTTCTTGTGTCTGCATCATGGACTAAAAGTGACTGCAGAAGTGTTAGATGTGCCTCTCTATCTAGTGACTACATGGGAGCTTCAGGTTAGAAAAACCTTGTTTCCTCCTTTCTAAAACATATTTTGAGTTGAAAAGAGCAGACACATGATCATTTCAACTTATTTGAAAATGGTACTTTTGGAAGAGCTGTGCAAGCACGTGCTCTGAGGGAACTTGACAAACATTTTGACACAACCCTCTGTGAAAGGAGAGGGGCTCATTTTCACCTTTGCTGTTTCCTTTTTAGGGATTACTAAGCTTGTAAAACCAAGGAGGACTCTTGTTCAGGCTTGCCTCTTTCCAGACTGGGATCTAGAGACAAAAACAGTCCTTTTTCAGAGGATGTGAGGAGCCAGCAACTTACCTAACCTTCTGTCCAAGTGCATTAGTGAAGGCTAGTTTAATTACTTAAGGCTGAGTTTATTTCTTCTTGATTTGATTTGTTTTTTAATGTAGAAATGTGTGTTAGGGATTCATTTAATAATCTTTCTGGAGATGGAAAGGAACAAAACTCAATGGTGCTTTTGGCAGAACTATGCACTTTACGGGTGAAGGAGAAGGGGGAAATGCCACGTGTGAGTCACTTGGATGCAGGATGTTATCCTCTGTAGAGGGTCATAGACACGTTCTGGCTGCAGAGACCTTTTTTTTTTAATTGGTAACCCTGAAATTACTTTCAAGTTGCATATTGCTAGTGCCATGGTACATCTCCAGCTCTGCCAACTTCAGGGGGGAAAAAAGTTTGCTTGTAACAAAGGAGAGGTTGAAGTCAACAAAATTTTACTCCAGTGCTTTATTTTTAGCGTGTTGCAGCTGTCAGAAACCAGAACATGCATCAGATAAGAGGAATACTGTGGAAAAAGAAAGTATTAAGTGGATATTTGTGAAGAATTGGGTCATCTTTGTTTGGAAAGTTTTAAGAGCCAATGTAATCTGTATTGCCATTATGCCTATTACTCAGAAAGTTTTATTTTTATTAGTGTCAGTTCGTATGTGTTTCAAGAACTGAGAACTTTCAGAACCACTAATGTCTCTGCAAAATGAATAGCAATTCGTTTATATTGCTTGGCCATTAGAATGTCTTTGCCTCCCTTATTTAGCAGCACTTTCACATGAGAAAACTTTAAAAAAAAAAAGAAAGAAAAGAACATGGAGAAAAACACTTTTCTTGTAGTTGTATGTATCTAAAATGATCTTTATCAAGGATTTTCTTTTTAATGCTTGTACTATACAATCTGATGTTGAGATGTGTCAGAATGGATTACATTTTAGCTTCTATTTTCTGTATCTTAATAGTGAATTTTTTGCTGTTTTCCTATCAAGTAATGTCATCTTGGTGAGCAGTCTTTAAAAATGTCAAGCATAAGTTCCTGTGCAAATGGTACCTTCTGCCTACAATAAATAAACAGCTTAAGCTGTGATGTTTAAAACTTAAAATTTTGCAGCCCTGTGGCCTAAGGATTTACAATAATTTACATACAGGGTTTGCTAAGCCATAAGGCACAGTCCTACTCCATAGTCCTATTGAAGGCAACACCAGGCAGGTGAACATGTTCTTACAGTACTGAGTTCTGAAAGCAGATCAGGAGAACTGATGTAGAGAAAATTTGCAGGAAAAAAGTGAAACACAAACAAGTTGAGCAAACTCAGTGGTTGGAAATTACTTCAATATCTTTAGCTTTATATGATGGTCTTTGTTAGTCCAGTTGTATTGAAGAGTTGGTCACAAACTTAATTGATAAGGTGTTCAAAGTATGCCTGGGATTGTAGGTGAAGTGCTCAACTTGCAAGTGCCCAGTCCTGAAATGCTTAATGGGTCATCATCCCTTTCATTTTCACGAGCAATGCCAGCTGAGATGCCATTGTGATTGCTTCTTTTTATGGCATTATATGGCTCTTTCAATTTCTCAGGATAGAAGCAACTGGAAAAAAAAAACCCAAACAAAAACATAATTCATAAAAGTCAGCAGTTAGCGATAATTACCAGCATTAAAATTGCTGACAAATACAGACTTGTGTTTATTTAGAAAGACGATTGACTGAGCTTCCCAGTTATGGAAATTAATTTCTTTTAATGGTGGAATATTAGACAGTGTTCTATTGAAATGAACGTTAAATCTTCATTAGAAACAAAGCTTTAAATTAACTGGTGCACCTGAGAAGATAGTTTACTTCATAGATTATTGTAAACTACATAAATAGATTTTATGTCTCTGATACTTCTGAATAGTTCATTTTAATTGGTAATTACTAAATATAGTTGTTAGCTAATTTACAATAAGATCTGTGTATTAACAGAATATGTGTTGTCAGTGAGTGACCGAACACTTACATATATGAAAAGTATATATAAATAACAACGTTTCAATTAAAATATATTGGCTTTGGGAAGAGTTACTGATTTTGAATACATTATTTGGGGAACAAATTTGTGCTTATTTTATTATGTTAATTGCTCATATACTACATTAATTTTATCTGCTGTGTTATTAAGAGTGGTAGCTGAATGAATTCATAGAATCATAGAATGGGTTGAGCTGGAAGGGACCTTCACGACCATCTAGTTCCAACCCCAGTGCCTCACCACCCTCACAGTGAAGAATTTCTTCCTAATACCTAATGTAAATCTATCTTCTTTCAGTTTAAAGCCATTTTCCCTTGTTCTATCACTCCATGCCCTTGTCAAAAGTCCCTCTCCAGCTTTTTTCTAGGCACTGGAGGTCTGCCTGAAGCTTTCTCTTCTCCAGGCTGAACAGCCTCAACTCTCACAGCCTTTTCTCACAGAAGAGGTGCTCCAGCCCTCTAATCATACTCATGGCTCTCCTCTGGACCTGCTCCAGCAGGTTTACATCATTCTTAGTGTGATGGAGACCCCAGAGCTGGATGCAGCACTCCAGGTGGGGTCTCACCAGAGCAGAGTAGAGGGGTAGAATGACCTCCCTTGGCCTGCTGACCACGCTGCTTTTGATGGAGCTCAGGATGCGGTTGGCCTTCTGGGCTGCAAGTGCACATTGCTGGGTCACATTACTCTTCTTGTCAACCAATATCCCCAAGTCCTTCTCCTCAGGGCTGCTCTCAATCCATTCTCCATCCAGCCTGTATTTATGCCTGGGGTTGTCCCAACCCAGGTGTGGGACCTTCATGAAGTTTTCATGGGACCACCTCTCAAGCCTGTGAGGTCCCTCTGCACGGGATCCCTTCTCACCACTCTAACCCGATTGTAGAAGATTACCAAATTTTCAGGCATGATTTGCCTTTAGTGAAGCCTTGTTGGCTGTCACCAGACACCTCCTTATTTTCCATGTGCCTTAGCATAGTTTCCAGGAGGATCTGCTCCATGATCTTGCTGGGCACAGAGGTGATTCAAACACACAACTGCCTGCCTGTGCGAACACTTCAGGTGAGTCGAAGAATAAATTGTAATTTATGTCTGCAACTAATTGCAAAATCAAAATTACACAGCAAAAATATGCCTTGATCTTACATCTAGGATTAAGCATCATTGCTGATTTGGTTGTACTGCACTGGCATTAATCACGTAGTTAATACTCCTATTGATTTAGGACAGAAAACATGAGTGGGGAGAGCTGTGTATGAGCATGCGTGTTCTAAGGAAGCAGGCTGAGGTTTTCAAAAGTTCTGCTTAGTGATTTATTTGTGCCATCCCTGCATGACTGTGTGAGCACATACTCCTTTTAAAATAATGAAGTCTTTTAACAATACCAAAATTTGAAAACCAAAAGCAATGTTTGTGGTTTGATAACCTTTTTTTTGCGCACCTGAAGGTTTTTCTATTGAAAGAGAAGTGTATCCCTTCTGTTAAGGGTGCATAGTAATGTTCCTTTTCCCATGTATACTGTGAAAGATCCCTGCAGCATAAAAGGATTTGCTCCATCTTCTACAAATTTATTTAGAAAACCCTACAAAACCTTCACAGTAACTTATCTGCTCATTTCATAACATAATTTGGAAAGACTCTAAGAGCTTTGCAGTCAGGGTAGGCTAAATCAACATAATTAAACTCCTGAAAGCTTTTATATGTTTTCCTTCATCTGCTTATGGCATCTGTTTTCTGAGGAAATGGCATCAAATGAAGCTTGGAACATGCTTAATCTTAAATCACCTCAGTCCTCACTAGAGGAATGTGTTGGTGCACTGTCTGCACCGGTTTTCCTCTCACTGTGTTTTAAGAGTTTAACCTATCCAGAATGCAGCAGTTTTTTCCTGAGTGGGAGCCATAACCTGTAGAAAAGTAAAGCAGTGCAAGGTCTGTACAGTTATTGTCACAAAGCTTTATGTGCAGAAATCTTGCAAAATGACTTCCACTACCGTTGGGGGGTAAGAAGAACTGACTGTTGTTGGGTTTATGTAGCTTGATTCCAGCTACAAAGACTTCACTCTAAAAGAGTGTTTTAGAACTTCAGGCTTAGAAAAAGATTGTATCTAAAGATTCTGGGAAAGTATTGTCAGAACCTTTGAAAGATGAAGGAAAATGTGTAGTGTTAGGCAATAAACACAAGTGCTGAACTTGTAACTGAAAACTGCTGAGCTGCCATTTTGTAAAACTTGACTTGAGCTCGGCTTGCAGTGACTTCTGCACCATTGTGCCTCTCAGTGTATTCTGTGTTTGATTGTGGTTGTAAACTGCTCTTTGTGTGTACAGCTCAGTGGATAACACTGTTAAAAAGAGTTGAAGAAACATTTCAAACTGTAGGTAAAAGAGATGGTGTTTCACTTGCTAGTTCTTGGTGGTTTTCCTTTGCCAGCCTCAGTGTGACATCGCTGCTGGTTTATTCTGTGAAGCTGAAAACTCCCAGGTCACCGAATTTCTAAAAATGCAATTCAGACTTAATTTTTGCAGCATTTGGGGGTGAAGTTGATAGCTTCATGCATGTAAGTTCAACTTAGTAACACCATCCTGCATCCAGGTGTTACTTTTACCTTTGGTATGTTTATTGTTTTGTGAGCTGTTCCTGAGGACTGTATAGTCTGGGGTGGAAGGGGTGGAGAAGTAAGGGCATAGCAGCCTCCATATTAAGACCACTTGTGATTTGCTTTCAGTTTGGTGTTGTGGGGAAACAGCTGCCCTGTTCCACCATCCTGCATGTGGCTCTGTAGTGTATGCATTTTTCTGTCTCTGTCCAAGGAATTGTCCAAATCTCAGATAATGTGATGCAAAACTCCAAGTACAGATACCATTAATTGAGCAATAAGAGAAATAACCTTGTCAGGAAAAAAAAAAGTGTTCTTGATCTTTCCCATTACTCTTACACAGTAGTGGCAACATTAGACTGAAAGACGAGACTCTAAATGGTATTGGATGCAAACAATATTTTCTTCAAAACAAAATGAAAAAGATGAGAGGAAACTGCACTGTAAATAAGGTGAATCCAAATGAATTCGTTTTTCTTGAAAGACATTGTGAATGAGTTATTTGTCACTTGCTACATAAGATTGTAAGCTATTTTACAGTTGAGTTTGGATATCCCTAATGGAGACAAAACAGGGTGAGAATCTCAAGATGTTGAATAAACTGTGAGGGGGGGAAGGGATCTTACAGTGGTTGTGAAGTAAGGCTTCTACTCCACCTTACAGTCTTGTTTTGAGTCCCATGTAAGTCTTCCCCACTGAATGCTACGGTTGATACTGTATATAGACTTTTGACTTTGAAGACTGCGCTTTCAATTAGTGTATATTTTTGTTATTGTCATTATTAATTGACATCCTTTCTGCTGTATGCGTGTTCATACATCCTAGTGGTGCTCTAATGGGAAAAAATAATACTCACAGAACATGACTAAGAATGATGTAAACAATCAAAACCACTAGCTGTACCTGAAACAACCGGTTCAGTTATTCTGCAGCATAAATAGATGCCTGGTCTCTCTTTGCCTGAGATAACCCTTTGAGATACAGAAGCTGTGCTGGGCCTGGCAATGCCTTTGTGGAGGAACTTGCTTTCTTTTCCTTTGAAGAGACAGCTTTCTGTGGGGTTAGGCCAGATCAGAAGCCAGATTATGTGTTTTGGAGAACACAATTACATTATTAGGTTAAACACAAAGTAAGGACTTGATAGAGCTGACTTAATGGAGGGTGTTTGCATCAGATTCATCATTCGCTATCAGGTAATTGTGAAATTGCTTTAAGCCATAACAACAACACTCACCCCCTCCCTCATCCTCCAGTTCAGTTCCTCTCCTTTAAAGTCTCTGGGGTCATGACCCACCTGGAGGCCAAATATGTGGTATCTGGTGTACCGAATGATCTGATTATATTTTTACTAGCAGAGCCTTCAACTCAATGTGTAGTTCTGGCTCCCAAGAGTTATTGAGTAATGATCCACTTTTCAGAGGTGACTTTTATTTTTTTTAAATGTAAAAGAGCATAGTCACCTTTTTTTCGTAACTAAAAGTGGGTAGTGTTTACTGTACTTACACACTGCTGGACCTGGGCTCTGGTTCTTCTCAAATACCCTGTGTCATGTTTCTGCACAGATCTTTTGAAACCTGGGTGACCACATGGAACAAGATTATTTGCTTGAATAGACAAGGTTTTCTTATAAGTTCAGCTTCTGAGTTTGAAAGAGTGATTAGAATTTCCCTGAGTCCTTCACCACACAGTTAAGTGATGCAGTGTTAAAATCAATCCGCTTTGAAATTTTCCTTTTGTTATTTCCATTTCTGTCTGCTTTGATAGAAGCTCATGGTATTTGTAGTTTTGCTTCCCACAATGAATGCCCATATTAATTGTTTTATTAAAAGCTATAGCAATAATCCTCCTTTACCTGTGGTCAGGTTAGAGGAATTTCACAATTGCCTTGTTCACGTGTCTTTGTAAGGAGACAGATTGAAATGTGAGGGCCTCCTTCCAGCTCTGTTGTAAGGCAGTTCTCACTCCAGCAAACCTCGTGGTTAATCTTCTAGTTCAGTGATGGGCCACTGCAAAGAAGACTTGAAGTGGGTTTAGGAAACTTGCTTTGAAGAATGCAGCAATGGAGATGTGTGGTGGTGCCTTAGTATCTGAATCTTTTCAGAGAAGAATGCTGAGAGTGATAGCGCCTGGAGGTGCAGGTGATCTAAATTTTAGGAAATTCCCCTATTATTTCATGTTTTCTTTCAGATTTAATATTGAAATTATTCCATTCTGATCATGTCTTCTAATACCCACAGTAAGTTTTAAAGAAATTAAATAAAATTTGTCTGTGTACAGCGGGAAAGTTGTTGAGGTAGAGGGGAAGCCTTAGAATGACTGTTGCCAAATTGAGCCTCCTTCCTTGATAGCGTGGTGGGGAAGGAAAAGGTATAGCAGCTAAATACATCTACATTTTGCACATGCTAACATTCTGTAGAGCTCAATCCAAAACAGACCTCAAAAGGTTGCCAAGAGAAGCAGGCAACTTAAGAATTACATTGGTATCCATTGGGTGGTGCAGGTAAAAGGAAAGGTGAGGACTGGAACAATGAATTAGAGATGTGCACATTGCTCATTGCTGGGAATCTGAGCAGCTCTGTGCTGAGCTAGCTACAATTAGTGTGTGTGTGTGGATATGGAAATAATTATTTACCCTCACATCAAACCTCCTGCCCATTAGAAACCTCTCGGTGCACACAGGTGGGCTCCAGCAGAGTTCCATGCGGTGTTGCTGGATATGGAACAATGGGCACGAGGGTGAACCCCGATGTGCCAGTGTTGGCAGCATAAAACCAGGTTTGCGAGATCCGGGAGGAGCTCCTGAGTCAAGTCCAGCTCTGTTTTCTCTCAGTCACTGTGTCAGATCAGCTCAAATTAACTCAAGAATGGAATGTCTTTCCCACATCCTCCCGAGCTCACTGATGCATCAGATGGGCAGAATTTTAAGAAAACGTTGTCTTAATTTCACTATAGCAAGGAAGAGGGGTTGGTTTGTTTGTTTTATTTTTACCAAATGACCTCATATAGGAATGTTGGATAGACATATTATTTGGGTAACTTTTTTAACAATGAGCATTAATTTAGTCACGTTAAATCATTGGCTTTGGTCACATTTAAATGCAGATATGGCAGATACATGTCTTAATAAGAGAAATGGGTTTTTCCTCCTTTTTTTTTTTTTTGCCTTCCTTTAAATTCCATAGATTTATTTTTCCTCCAGGCTCTGCTGCCTCCTCAAGCCCCCTCAGCACACTTGAGCCCATTTAAAGCACATTCTGCTGTCTCCTCTGCTGCTGCTGAGGTGTGCTCACTGGGGGCTCCCTCCCTTTTACACTGTGAGGAGGAAAATTAACCACTTCCTAATTGCACCAGGCATTTAGGGGTAGAATCAAATGCAGAAACACTAAGGAGTTACTACCTTGAATTGGCGCTCCTGGCTTTTGGGGAGGCTGGATCAAGATGGCACGATCTGAACCGGGCAGTAGCTCACTGTAGGAGGGTCTTGCCTCCTCCTCTCCCCTGCAGAAGGAAAGGCCGCTGCTCTCCCCTCCCCAGCTCTGTTGAACTCCAGATGAGGCCCAGCTGCCCTAATGGCCTCAGGCAGTGTTAGGAAATCAGCTGCCCCATGCTGTTCTCCAGGGCTCCCAGCTTCCTCTGCTGCAGCGCAGCAGGACCCCCAGCCACTCTGCCCTCTGATACCTCTGCCTGCCCCATCTTGCACAAGCACATCCCTGACAAGCCTTCCTCCTGCTCTGCTTCCACGCTGCAGGGACCAGAGCTCACACAAGCTGTGCTTCCTGAGCTTTCCTTTACTTGGCATTTCCAACAATCTTGTTTTCTCTTGGCAAACTAGAAACATCCTCTGGTAACATTAACCAGCTTTCTCAGGGAAATCTGTGACAATCCTCATCCATGGGCAAGTCTCCTTGTATAGATGCCAGGGAAGCAAATCAAATAGCCTTGGCTTGCCAGCACTTTTGCTGTGTGCATACTATGTTTTATTAATAGCTTCCCATCAAAATTAAAATAGTTGTCATGGATTGTATACAACATGAAGGCTGTAGAAAACACGGAGGATGAACAGACTTCAGGCAGATGTTGTGCTGTGGGAATTGCAAATTTTCTGATTCATGAAGATTGATTCATTTTCATTATGGTATTTTAACTAAAGTCTTTTCATTTGAATATATTCATGAAATCTTACCTTAAGCACATCATAACTGACATAAGTAGAAGAGAAATTTTATTGGATGAAATTTAATCATAGTCTGTCACGATTTTGCTTATATTTATGGAAGTACATTTATGGATTTCAGTAAAATCAGTATTTCTGTCACTTAGCTGATCTGCATCAATTCTTTTTTTTTCAAAGGCACCTGACAGTCTTTAGTGTGCTGCAACCTTAATACTGCTTCAGTGTCACTTCTTCCCTAACACACTTTGTAGTTGTGTGTTTGTACACACTCCCTACCATTTCCACATTTAATGAAAACTTACGGAAGGGGAAAGAGAATCTACTTATCTTAAGTATTTTACTGCTGAAATAGCAGAATTTGTCGTGTTAATGGTGTTTTATCTGGTATTGTCTCTGGTTAGGATAGGGAAGTGTAGTTGCCACAAAATTTATTAAAAGCTGGTCTAAGTCAAAGACGGGGAATTATTTTCCCACAGCTGCATGAAGTCTCTGAACAGGGAACTGACCCTCTCTCCCAGGTTAGAGGTGAGTAATTTAATTTGTTTCACAACTATGTGTCCAGTAGTGTAGTAATAATTAGCTCTTAGATATTTGTCTACACCAGCAGACCTCAGACGTTGCTGGAAGTGGCTGTCGTGATTATTGCCCTTTTACAGGTGGCCTTGAGGACCTTGAGCAACCCAGTGATAAAGCAGGAGTAGAACTGTAGGTTTTGAAAATGCCAACGTGTCTTCTTGGCCAAGGTCTCTTCCTCTTTGTAGGGCTAGGTGACATCTAGTGAGGGGAAGTACAAAGATAATGTTATAAATTTTATACTTTTCTGTCTATTGATTTAACTGGGGAAAGCTTTGTTGAAAACAATTTCTCCGAAAGTGCAGTCTTGTATTCTGAATATTGGAAAATGTTAGATTGGTGTTTCTTTGGAACAAATGTCATTTGGTATAATAATCTAGCAACGTGGAAAATCTCATATTTCAGTGAGTCTCCTTTAACTCGTTTTAAAACCTTCCATGGCCACCCTGTTACTAAATGTTTATGTTTGAGAGTCCATATCCTAGTGCTGGGTGCACAAATATAACAGTCTATGGGCTATGTAATGCCATCCAAGGAGAAGAAATGATCTACAGGTCTGTTTGTGCTTGAATATTTAATTAATTTCCTATATTTATCATTGATATAAACAGAGATATTAATTGTTAAAACAGACATTTAAATGATTGTTTTCACTATACAAGTGTAAAGCATAATTTTAAATAAAGACATTTCACTGCATTTGCTGCATATGGTTTAGAAGTTATTTATTTCTCTTTTATTACTTATATCTTTTGTTGTGAGAGTATGGTTAGATCCTTTAATGGATCAGATTACATGTAAATCATACTTATACATTGAAGACAGGAGGTGAAAATTCTGAAAATAATGAGAAACTGACGTTCCATGTAATTTCAGTTAATATGAGCAAGAGCAAAAAATCAAGTTACTGGATGTCTTTGTGTACATTTTCTCTCCAAATAATGGCATACTGACTAGTAAAAAATGATGTAAACACACTCTTTGAGAAAAACTGATGAAGCCCAACTTGATTTTTAAATTTGTTTTTTTCTCACATACCCTTCTGTATTCTACTCTGAATATCCTAAAAACCGCCAAATAATAATGATTTTATCTACCCTCCATTAATTTTTTATACCAGGAAGGTTCTTGAGGCTGTTGAGAGGTCATGTATGCAGAAGACACAGAGCAGTGTGTTGGAAATGTGCTAAAAGCTTAGTGGAACAGAAGGATACAGTCTGCCAGATTGAGAGAGAGACATCAACATGAAGTGCCAGTTAGAGGTGTTGTTTCCATAGCATATTTTCCTGCTAACTTTATATCACTCTCATGGATGATAGCAAGACCTCTGTCTTCATTTGTAAATTCTCTGTGCATGCACTTTCCCATCCCCTTATCAGCTGTTTCCTT
The DNA here is from genome assembly GCA_014706295.1 of Lycocorax pyrrhopterus obiensis. Classification (NCBI taxonomy): domain Eukaryota; kingdom Metazoa; phylum Chordata; class Aves; order Passeriformes; family Paradisaeidae; genus Lycocorax; species Lycocorax pyrrhopterus. The sequence continues at coordinate 104,470,863 of JACSVZ010000002.1, forward strand.
TCTGTTTCTAGATCATGGGGAATTCATATGCAGGGCAACTAAAATCTGCCCGTTTCGAAGAAGCTCTTCATAACTCTATAGAAGCTTCTCTGAGATGTAGCAGCGTTGTCCCACGGCCAATCTTTTCACAGCTGTACCTGGATCCTGACCAGCCCCCTTTCTTGCCGGAAGGTAACCATGAAAGTATGGCACATTTCACTTGTTTTTCTGTGCATGAAAAGGGTGGGGTATGTTTCATTAAGAAAAGCACAAAAACTGCACAACAGTTCATTGTGTGACAAAATCTGAACGTTGGGCATTGTTAAGAGGAAAGAATGGCATGCTGGTTATTTTAAAAGGAGACAGATGTTGTTGTTTTAAGAGCAGATACTGTTGAAAAGTTTAATTTTCTAAGTTATTTTAATTTTTACTATATTTTATTATTTTTTCTATTTTTATTCTTCAGATGTGAAGCCAAAGGTGGAAGAGTTGGATAAAGAGTTAGTACATCGCTATTCACAAAATGGAAACCTGGACTTTTCTACCAACCAAACTGTTAATGAAATTGAAGATGAAGAAGAGGATGAAGACATGTCAGATTCGAATAGTCCACCAATCCCATACTCACAAAAACCTGCCCCGGAAGGGTCTTGCACTACTGATGGTTGGTATCCTTTTTTTTTTCTGCTGTAGGATCTTCACAACTGATTCTAATGATAATGTGCACTCTCTACAGTTAGAAATTCTTGAGCTAGAAAGTCTGAAAATACAGTTTGTAGTCAAAGCCTTAAATCTGACAAAATACGTGTTAGAAGGACTTGTTTGAGGACATAAAGTTTCATGTATCATTTGAAAGCAGTGTCGAGGACTGGCTGTGGCACTTCATTAGTTTCTGAAAGCCCCTTTTTGTCTGTGGTTATCATTGATTTACCGTCCTCAAAGAGGTTACCTGAGTTGGCATCACTATGGCTGGTTCTCAATCTATCCCTAAATTGTTCTCAGAAACATTGGCAAAGATGAATTTAGTTGCATGGGCAGAAGGAACAGTTTGGAGAAAGAAAATGGAGAGGACACTTAGTGAACTTTCTGCTGCTGAGGTTATAAGAGGGTTGGTAGTGGAAGCTTGTATGTTTTGTCTTCCCCATGTGCCTGCTGGCCATTGCTTCCTTTCCCTGAGCTGTCCTGATTTGTTGTTGCTCAAGATGAGCAAAATTGTTGACAATACTATATTTTTTTGCATTTAAATGTGTTAAAGAAAGGGCCAAGTCATGATGCATGTACCTACTTGTCCAAAGAAAAATTGGTGTGATTGGTTCATCTTATCCCAAAATTGTTCTATTCTGAAGGCTTAACTGCCTCAAAAAAGGAAGATCTACTTGTATTTATTAGATGTGCTTCTTGTAAAAACATCTCCCTGCCGTCTTCAGACACCTGTAAATAAGAAACTGTTCCCACCAGGTCCAAATGCCCTTCTTGACATTTTATTCAATATGCCCCTGAATCATGGAATTCCTTGTGCACAGTTCATCAAAAGCTGTAATTTGTAAAATGGTTTTGTACTTTACTGAAGTGTCTGGTTATATGAAGTGATAGAAGCAAGTACCAATAGCTGGTAATTCTTTGACATTTTCGGGGGGTGTTAGTGGCATGTGTTGTCATCTTTGCCTTTTCCACTTCCAAATGCAGCTTACACGAGCATGTTTACCCTCTGTAACACTGCACTGCCCTGTAGCACAAAGAACAGAAGGGCTGGCTGGCTACTGTAAGAAGATGGGGAATATTGCTGGGAGAATTTGTTATTCACACAGAAGTGTGCTTTCTATTCTTTGAAGGCTAGTAAATTTGAAGGAGAAGAGAAGGAGAAAGTATAAAACTATGTATTTCTAGTAAAGTGTTCTCAGTTGAGGACAAGTATCAGTAAAGTCTGCAAAATCTCCTGTGGAGAGCAGGAGCAGTAACCTTTTCATTTCACATATTGTATGTATGTGTGATATTAAACTTTTTAGTGTGTCCTGGAAAAATTAGACCTTCTGGGGCAGGTCTGTGTTGTGATTTTTATCTATAAGTCTTTTATGATCAAAGGATTAGAAGAAAGTTTTATGTGTTACAGCTGCAGAATTTTAGGTTTGTTCATTACTCATTTTTAAGTTTACCATTCTGAGTTTACAAAATCTGCCTTGCTCTTCAGTGTTCTCAAGGAACTGATTTAAGAGAGCAACATTTTTGTACCTGGAAAAGGAAAGGAAAACATATTTTTTTCCAAATACTTTTGATGATCTGTTAGGACAGTTTTACATAATTGTTTAAAATGCCCTGGTTCCCAAACATTCACACTGCAGACCATATCTCAGCAAGATATTAATCTGATGGCTCATCTTTCATCTCATGAATATACCTTCCAGAGATGTAAGACAGGATCACCGCCATTGTTTACATCCCTTATCTTAGTTATTTAATTGCAAAGGTAAATAACATTATGAAGATGTTAAAGAATACTGATAGACTATTTGAACTCACTGTGTTTGGATACTTTAAATTAAGCATGTATTCAATTGTTTATCCAAGAGCAAAATATTGGTACTAGAACCTGCAGTTCATAGCTCCGCTTGCTGCAAAACCTGTTTCCCACATTGTGGATCAGATGGGATGAAATCTTTTTCCCTTTAAGGTATTTGTCCTGAGTGCTTTTCCTGAATTCAATTCTTTGTCTTCATACAGGCACCTCAAATAGGCAACAAAATTCTTGCATTAGCAAGAAGCTGTTCTGAACCGATTGCTTGCTGTAGCTTTAAAAGAGGCTAATTTGTGGAATAGCATTTTATGCAAGCTGTGGGAAACACAATTATATCACCTTTCTTTTGTTAGCAAATCCTCAATTTACCTGATGCTTAAAGAAAGGCCAAGGTAGTTTCAGAAGCAATTAGGTAAGCAGGTACTTAACACCTGATCAGTTACTGTGAGGTTACAATAGCAAGTGACAGTGACCCTTAATTCATATGTAATTCTTGGAAGCTAATTCCTTATGCAAATACCCCATTTATTACACTCCAACAAGGGCCTGGCACCCCCCATGAAAACTGCATCTTGTTATGTTGGGGAAAGGGACGATAGATACAAATTTCTTTTTTAAGAAGATTCTGGCACTTCTGGTTGTTGAGAGATGTGGGGATACATTTTCAGGAAGATGGGACTGGGTTACTGTAAATGAAGTGATTTTGGAGAATGCAAATGTGCTTCTCAGAAGCAAAAACTAGTGAATTTTCTCTCAAAGAAATGCAGATAATGTCTGTAAAAGCTCTTAATATTTTAATATTTTTTGGTGACTGCTCCTGGTATTTGCAAATCTTTAATCGAAATATAAGTGCCTGTTCCTTATTTAAAACAAAGCTGAGATCCTGTGAGAAGATGTTGGTTCTGAGTTTTTTTTAGTAGTTCAGCAGTTTGTTTAGCTTTGTGCTTTTGCTTTTTATAATTGCATGTTGATAACAGATTTCACAAAGAGAAGTTGGTTTGGTTTACTGACTCGTGTTTTCTCCTCTTTGTACTTAGACTGTCATAAAAGGTACACAAGTAAATTAAAGTGCTGTTCTTCTTTAGAAGAAATGTGTTATTGCTGTTTGACATAGAAATGTAGGTGCCAGCACAATTATAAATGAGTAGCTATGAAATGTGAATGGATTTTAAACGTTTAAGTCTTGGACATTGACAGCACGAGTTCAGCTAGTACTGAGGCATTATGTCTTGTCTTTCCTAATGTGGAAATTATTATTTCTACCAGATAATTAAGTACCAATGCAAAATCATGCAAAACAGAAAAGAAAATAAGGTTGGGGTCTCTGTGGTGCTTGCTAGCTAGAAAAAGACAATGTAACAGGGAGTGGGTTAACTCCCCTTCATCTCCCCACAGTCAGTTACTTGCTTCCAAATCAATGTGTTTGGGGTGGAATTTCCTCATTCAGTTTCAAAAAGCATCAGAAACTTAAAAGAGTACTTTTCATCCCTAAAAGTCAAGAGTAAGAAGGATAATGAAGGGCTCTTGAGGTATACCATCTGCATGTCTTTGAAGGAAAATTCAAACTTTTTACTGCACAGAAGCAAATTTGCATACTCTCCATATCTCCTGGTGGAAGTAAGTCCCAGCTGTACCTGGCCAACCTCTGCAGCCCTCCCTGCTTCTCCTGTGGCAGCTATTGAGTGAGCAAGAGAAAAGCTCATGGAGGCTCTGATGGTCTGTCTGTCTGTGCTGCCTCTCTCACTGCCCACCCATCGGGATCCCTTTCCCTCTGCAGAAGGGGAGCCGGAGGAAACCGTTTGGTATCAGCCCTGTTTCTTATCTCACCACCTCAGAAAACGAGGTTTATGCAGTTGCCTGTGAGCTCTGAGCTGGTAGCTGCTTTCTGCCATTGCTGGCAGAGGGGTAGAGGTTATAAAGGTAGTGAATTTCAGCAAGATTTGTGAAGTTCAGGAGCTGGTCGGATGACATCGGTGTCCCCAAACTTAAGTCCCCTGGGGCAGCAGAGTAATTATAGCTCTCTCACAGGCTGAACATTACAGAGGCATGTCCTGGTCAGCCAGTCTACACATGCATACCTCTCTGATCCAGAGATGTCGCCAGCCAAAGCAGAGGAGGATGCCAAAGGAGATTGTGCAAGGAGGGAGAAGGGGGAGCGTGCAAGGGGTCTGAGAGCATTGGATAAGTAAGAGATGTTACTGGGGGTAAATCTTAGGTAGTGTTTGTAGATTAGGTAGGATGCAGCATTTCTACAGTCCAGTCCTACATATCCTACATGGTGGGAAACATTAAATATATTCAGATCTACAGCCTCTCAGGTAAGAGGCTGCTGTTCCCATGATAGCAGGCTGTCACCAAGTTATGCTTGTAAACTTGTTAAGATGTTGTTTCTTAGGGTTCTCCAGTACCTTCTCCCCTGGGAAATGATGTAGAATGGTGACACACAGCTACTCAAAGTGTAGCTGAAGGTGTTTTGCTCCTAGCCCGGGTAAAGCTGAGTCTTTGCTTTCACCTGGGATGTTATGGAGCTTCACTTTACTGGGACATCAAAACCCTCAAGCACTCCAAGGGGCTTGAAGCTTCTCGTGTGATATTTGCCCTTCTCAGTGTTTTGTGCTCCTTAGGAAAGCAAGCCTGTACTGAAACGCAACAACATTGACCAGCTTGCTTGTGCTAGTGTTGCTATTGCTAACAATTCCTTCAAAAGCCTCCTGTTGGTCACCATTTGTGCTTCTGGGCTTTTCCTGAACATTTTTAGGTAGAGACTGGGCTAGAAGCTAATTGTGTAAAAGCACAAGCTTAAATCTGTGTTGAAATCTTACTGCACTTGCTGTTTCAAAATCCTTATCTACAGATTTCCTGTTTGCCCACATTGTCAGCAGCAGATAATTTTTCTATTTTAAGTCTAGATGTGAAGTGGTGTTTTCTAAACATGTCAGTTACTCAGATTTCACTGAATGCCTAAGTATTTCAGGTCAGTTTTGAAAACTCTGGGTATAATACCCAAGTGGCATAAACATTTGAATAAGCAAATTTTATTGTGAGTATAAGGGACTTTTTCCTTGGGTTTATCTGTGGCTGTTTCTTTCTAAATTACATCAAAAAGTCTAGATAATACTTAGTTTGGTACCTAGATTTCTATTTGACTAGGATCAATATGTTTTTAAAGAACATGCCTTGAGAAGAATTTAACATATTAAAATCAAATGGCACCTAATCAGGAAATAACTGATTGTGCTTTAAATATGCAGGTTTAATACTTTCCCCCTAGAACATATGTTGGTTTTTATTGATAAGTTATTGATATAATCCACTGATTCATCCATGAAAACTTTAGGTGCTTGATTTTAATTCATTGCCTGGAAAAAGCTGTGTGTGAGGGATGAGTCCAAGCTAGCTTTCTATAAGCTGCTGCTAGAACTGAGCTGATTGAAGAACTGAAAAAGCCATTCAGCCAAGAACTGGTTCAGCAAATTGTGTGTGTAGGCACAAGACTGAACCTGTATTGGACCCTGTTTTCAGCAAGCTGCTGCTTGCCAGGAAATTCATGCAAGCTGATTCTGTGCATTCCACTTTGCACATGCTCTGTGCCTGAGTTCTGAGATAAAACCAAAACCCATTAACTTCCATAATTTTTGCTGAAGTTGCTACAGGTTTTGGCACAGGAGCTAAGAGCAGAGACTTAGGTATCAGTAATGGCTGAGGTGGCTATTGGTCAAGCTGTGGTCACATTGTGTTCCCAGTTGCTTAGACAGTGTCTTTAGCCAGGATTTTTTCTTCTTCATCAAAATTTCTGTGACAATTAAGGACTACTTGAATAATATTTTAAATTAAGTGTAAGTAATAGGTATTGATAGCTGAAGTCAATAGCTATTACAGTAATTTCAAAATTAGTTTGACAAGCTTTTTTTTTAACAGTAATCTTGTTTCTTGTGATTATGATTTTATTTATTTATTGTTTATTTAGCCTGGACACTGCTCTGGGTTGCCTTGCTATGCTTTTTGTGTGACCCAACCTGCTACTTGCTCACTGCAGAACATAGAGCAGCAGAAACTCTCTCAGGTCCCCATTTTTGCCCACTTCTGCTGCTTTAGCCCTACATTGATTAGAAGCCCAAGAACAAATGTTATGTCCTTATTTTGTGTGCATATGTGTATTTGAGTGGGGAAAAAGCTTAACTGGAAACTTGAAAGTCATGCAGTCCACTGAGACTTCAAGAGACTCAGTTGGAGACTTCAAGAAAACATGATTCACATATCTAAAGCTAGTGAATTATTTATTTGCTGGAATACCTAAAATGTGTAGCGAATTTAAAAATTAGATATTTAATTATTTTAATGCAATAAAATAATTTTTAGTAGCCAGTACTAAACCTCAGTCATCAATTTTTATCATTCTTTTGTATTACTTAATAGTGTTTATGTATCAATGCTAGCCTCTTACAAGCAACAAAGACAAAATTGTTTCTCTTGGAAAAAACTGTAAACTTAAGTTTGGGAAAGAAAAAATAATCTTTAGCATGTTTTAAGAGCTGTTTTCTGTTATTAAATCACAAGCTTACCCTCTTATTTTGGTTGTTTTTGAAAAAATTGAGTTTCAGAGCCATTTGATGTCTAGTGTTTGGACACTTCAATTTCTTCTGTGCCTGTTTATGTTCAGCATATTTAAAATAATGCGATCTATTGTCTTTGAAACCCTCAGCTAGTGGTTCTGATGATGCTATCTCAATTTCCTCCATTTCCCTTAGAAAGGATATATTAAAACTTCAGTTACTGCATCAAGTTGTGAAGCCCCATTTGCTTTCGTAACTGATGAAATGAAGAAAATTAAATGAATTCTTTTGAAGAGTTATCATTTGTTTTGCTTTGTTTTGTAGGTTTTTGTCAAGCAGGCAAGGATTTACGGTTAGTATCTCTGTGCATGGAGCAAATTGATATCCCAGCAGGCTTCCTGTTAGTAGGAGCCAAATCTCCCAACCTTCCTGAGCACATTCTAGTCTGCGCTGTTGACAAGCGGTTTTTGCCAGATGACCATGGAAAAAATGCACTTTTAGGTAAGAGATCTTTTTTCCTTTGTGCTGTAATAATTCAGAGAAAAAAAGCCAGTTGAAAATTATCTAAGGTCATTTCAGCTAATAACCTTCTGTTAGAAAGTATGTTGAGGAGAGGACTGATATAATCAAATCAAATCTGTAGATGAACCTGCCTTAAAAGCCCATTTTAAAACAAGTCCCTGATTCCACAATTAACCACAATTGAATCTCGTGGATTTCTGTGTGGGCAGAAGTCAATTGCAGCCCTGGCATTCTAAATGTGAGCTAGCCATATACTCTTTATCTCTGCTGGAGCTTACAGCATTTTCATTTAAGAAGAAATATGCTTGTGCAAGTATTGAAAATGAACTATCTATTCTTTTGTGGATTAAGGGATGATTTCTGGCCTTGGCTTCACCAAGATCATTGTTCTCAGTAGAAGTTCTGGGAGCAATTTGCTTCCCAAAACTCAATACATAGGGACACCCCCTGCCGCTATGTCCTAATCTGTTACATTTATGACGTTTAAAATTTTAATACAGCAATGTCTCTTGGTAATTGAAGACAGGCCTATGTGCACCTAGATTTCCTGCCTGGATCACAACTGATACACATTTTACCAAGCTAGTGAAAGTAATTTAATGCATTTTGGCTCCTTCAGCCTGTTTTGAATTTACTCTCTCATTTCTCCCTCCAGTCATTGTTATGCCTAGGATATATTCAGAAAGACCTTTCGACAGGAAAGAAATTACAACGAAGGATAAATACCCTGATTTAACTGCACTGCTCAAATTCTGGTCCAGACCAGAAATATTTTGTGTAACTATTGGAAACAGCTTTGTTTTGTGCTTTAATGTTATCTCTCCATTAAATCCATTTGATATGCTACTACACACTGTAAACCTTTAGGCCTAAGGCAGAAATGCCACTGGCCTGAGTTAGATAGGGGCTGTGGTGTGATGTGCCCTCGCTGGGTACAGCTGGGGATGTGGGATAACTCTGGGGGTACTCTGGTGTACACTTCAGGATTCAGAGGAGCTTCTGCCCTGCTAAGCAGGGGAAGTGTCTGGAGGTGATCAATGAGAGCTATCTGATAGACAAGCAGATGGTGTTTAAACCTGATTAAGTGTGGTACTACTTGTCTTTGTTGGTAAGCCTCCCCCCCATCCCAGCTTTGTATCCATCTATCATCTCTGGTCTTATTTGATAATGAGCCCAGTGACTCACATCTCTGGCATTGCTGATGTATTGAAGTGCCTCGAGGCTTCTGTACCTGGCACTTATGAGCAAAGAACTGACTCAGTAGCTCTGTGAGACCCTGGTGACTGTTTCTGAAAACTGTGGAGATGCACCAGTAGGTCCTGTGGGCTGCAAGGGAGAAAGGAAAGAATGATTCAGTCCCAGGAGAAACAGAGGAAACAGGATGAAGAAATTTGCTTCTTGGCATGCTCGTCCAAGCTGACAATGAGGCACAGAAAGGCTAAAGACAATGGCCTAATTAGTAAGAGTTTTATGGATAAGGCATTTTGTTAAAAACACTGAATATCTTTGTCATAAACCTATTAATTTGGGTGACAGGTGAGTGTAGGAACCAGCATTCTCCAAGGTGTTCGTCATTGTGGAAAATAATGATAGTAGCAAGAATGAAAAATCGATTCTCTTACAGATCTTGAACTGATTAGTAAATGGAAAAAAATCTGAACAAACAAAAGTAAAGCATTTCCACTAGGTATTAATCTGCTAGCACGTTTATAAATCATTATTGATATTCCAGAGAGAATATTTTTTCATTAAGGGTTGAAAGCAATTCAGAGATGAGCGGAATGGCAAGTGAACCAGGGGAGCTTAATTGTTCAGCATTAGATAATAGAGGACTGATTCAAACAACAAAGATTTTAAGGCAGACCCTTTTCAGAACATGTCTTGTGCTTTGTTCTATGAAATGTTAGACTGGTGCCGTCATTATGCCAGATTCCCATTAACATAGCTGTGAATGGCACTGGTAGTCAAGGCTGCTTATAATTCTTAGTTTGGACCCTGTTCTCCAGACCTCAACTCAAAATTTCACGCCTTTCTTTGAAACCTTGTTGGAAATGTTGCAGAAAAAGAGTCTTCTGCTTTTGTTCCTAAATTTGTTACTTTCATGAGAGGCTGTAGGGTTTCTTAACTATTCTGAAGCACTCCTAACTTTGTCATGCAAATCTTGACATCAAATGATTGCTTTCAACACTTTAATAAAATGTAAGGTTCAGCTTACTTGGACAGTGTTTTGTTTAAGAAGTCTCAGGGAAAATTTATTTTATGTTAAAGTTAATTTCAGTCATATGGAGTTGCTCTGATGGATTAGCCACTATTTTGAGAGAGATGTCTGCAGTTTGGAACTCATGGTTTTTTAATGTAGAAAAAATGGCTTTCTTTTTTTTTTCCTCATGGAAATTTCCTAGCGTGGCAACATAGTTCTCCCCCTCTCAAGTAGTTATTCTTCTCTGCACTGTGTAGAGTGGAAAATTGGTGGTAGGATTTTGGCATAAGTCAGTATGCCCCAGAGAGATGGAGGAGTTTCAGAAGAGCTAAGACTGACACACATGTGCAGAGGCTGGCTGGCTGGAGGCCTCCAGTCGCTTGGAACTGAACGTGCAGGTAGGTTTAGATGGCCTTATTCCTAGCAGGTAGTACAAGACATTTAATCTGTTTGTGTATCTTCTGCTTCATTCTTCCAGGATTTTCTGGGAATTGTATAGGCTGTGGAGAAAGAGGATTTCGGTACTTCACAGAGTTTTCCAATCATATCAACCTGAAATTAACCACTCAGCCAAAGAAGCAGAAGCACTTAAAGTACTACCTAGTAAGAAGCTCCCAAGGTGTACTGTCAAAGGGACCCCTTATTTGCTGGAAAGGTAATAAAGGTGCCCATTCAATTAGGGATGTTTTATGCTATTAGGGGTGATGTTGAATGAAAAATTGAAAGTTGCTGTTGAAAATGTATGCATTCAAAAGCAACTGCTTGAAGGAAAAATTCTCTGAAAATTTCACTGAAGTCTGGATTTTGCCAAAGAAGTTTAAGTCTTAATAATAACCATGCGCTTGTAAACACTCTTCCATCTCCCCATGCTTTTGGTGAGAGCCCTAGATCTGCCCATCTTAGACTGTGCAGTCATCTTGGTAGAAGAAAAGAGGTTGCTCAGTCTGATGATTCTTTTATGTGCCTGAAGCAAAGTGACTCGCAGCCAGGGCTGCAACATTGGTTTTCCATTGATACTCAGCAGGTGCAATTCAATCTGTCTAATGCCTGAGGATAGCTAGCATGCTGTAAGATTAAGAAAGCTCAGGTCAGCGATCTCAGGGAAAGAAAAAACTTGGATTCTCCTGCCATTTGCAGTGTTTTACACTTGGTCTTACCTTCTACCAGAGCAGCCTGTGAGATATTATGTGCTACAAGAGGGTACATTTGTGACCCCGAGGCAAAGTAGCCATGGGATCTCTTATTGGAGGATGCAGGTTTTTGGAGCTAGAACCATGCAAAGACTCAAGGAAAGAATGGTTTACCTACTCACTGTCTGCCTAGTTGGTTTATATGCAGACTGCCTGATTATTTCATCTGCGGTCTCACTCAGTGAAGACAGAGTTTGATCTGGCCCCTGTTGTTCCAAAAAGGTCGATGTGAGGAGAGGGGAAGCTCTGCAGGAGGACTGACAGACATCTGAAGAGTCACATCCTCATGTGAATAGCAGCATGACACCAGAAAGAGATGGTTATCTCTGAGCTGTATGAGTGATTATAGTTTGTATCAGTTAGTGGTTCAAAGGGATCCTGCCTTCAGCTGCTTTTCTCCGTTACAAGGATAATTAACTACTGCTTTAGTGTGGATGTGGCTTTTCAACAGCATTTTTCACAAAAATGACACAAATATTTTATTTGGTAATGAAATTCCAAATACAGACAAAGTAAACCTTATTTTACTTTTGGAATATTTTTTCTGAAACCCGTCCCTGATGCTCGTGCAGTTGGGGTTGGTGTGTGTCCTGGTAAATGCAGTCAGGAGCAATGAACATGTGGAAGAAGCAGATACTGGTTTCGCTTTTGGTTATGTGCTAATTGCAAGTGGTCTGAGCACCCATGGAAGTTTAGAAAATCAAACCAAGAGTCAACCTCATGGGCATTACTTTGATAGGTTCTATCCCCATATTGCTGCCATGCGTGTGGTAACCTTTCACCCTTCACTTACATTATAGGTCTAATTAGAAGAAGAGTGCTTTTAAACACCCTCTTCTCTTAAAAAAAAATCCTGATTAGATCTCAGTTTTAGAAATGGATTAATGTGTGATTTTCAAGGTGACTTTCTCCTCCCTCAACTCAGTTTTCATCCAGACAAACATTCACAGTGCTGAGCTCTCCCTGAAGGTTTGTGGAGGCATATTAAGAATCTGGGTTTCAGCACAATTTCTCCTTTTAAAGGGCAACATATGACGGTTTGTATACAGGTTGTGCCACAGAAGTCGCGGAGTGTTTTGTGGGACATGTCCAATACCTTCAAATCTCTTGGAAGCTGCGATCTGAGGGCTCTTGCCATTTTGCAGCATCTGGTCTGTATTTGCCTGGCCCCCTGAGTGGCCCCAAGGGAGGTTTTCTTAATTAGAAGACAAAGTTGACTAAACTGTGAATCCGTATTTTCGTTGAGTGCTGCCATTTGCCGCTGTTTGTTGTACGTGCTCTGTGTATGCTCTTAACGTTTTGTGGCCTTTCGCCACCGTGTTGCTGAACTTTGCTGCTGGAAGGCAGGCCTTGTTAATATGTACTGTAGCTGCTTCGTTTGCAGAATGTAGAAGCAGGCAATCATCTGCTGCTAGCCTCTCTGCTAAACCAAATCCTTCGGTGTCACCGTCCACGACCCCAGAGGGTGGATCAGCTAATGGATACAAATCAGGGTTCACTCAGACAGGTAGGAGCTGAAAGTGCTGTAGAGATAACCATTGGGGGTGGTAAGTTACCTCAGACACTGGTGGGTCAGGGATGCTGTAAACAACTGGGTATTTACCTTGAGCCATGTATAGATTACACTGGAGAGGATGCCTTTCAAAATTTGCTTTGGCAAAGATTAAGACCCAGGTGAGGCTGAAGGTTAGATTGGTCTCAAAACAACAGTTGATTTAAAAGTATTAAATTATCTTTTGATTAATTTATTTGATTCTGTGCCTCCCTTTGTTTCATTAATTTTTTTTTGTGTATCTGAAAAAACTTCAATTACACATTTATAGGGAAGTGTTTACTTAGTATATAAACTAGGGTATTTGTCTTAAAAAGGAAAATAATCTCCTTTTAGGGATAGGGACCAGATTTGATATTATTTACTTGCTTATTTCCTTGTTTATTTCAATTTTATTGCACACAAAGGTGTACTTAGAATAGCAATTTCCCCTATGCATACAGTGGGTTTGTGTTACGTGAGCTAACAGGTGTCTCCCAACTATTCTAGAAAGCTATTAATGTTATACTTAAATAAGGAGAAACTAGAAAAATCAGATAGACGTTGACAAAGAAGCAGTGTCCTAATTTCACGTATTTATTTATTTACTGTGAGTAGACAAAGTGCTTTTGTTTGAGCTTTTTTCCTCATTGCTTTATTGCAGCTTCATCTATGCTGTTGTATGTTTTTGTGTCTGTTCATACTATTTCTTGAAAAATTAAAAACAGGAGAAAATGGCCTGTTAGTTGTTGTTACTAATTGCTATGAATGTCCAAAAACATTTATTTCTTTAGAGGAGTATGAAATGCAGATATAAAGCAAGATGGTTAAAATACTTTTTCCACTTAGAAAGTTTGTTAAAAGGAATATCAAACAAAAGCTGAACACAGGCATTCATATGAAATTGTAATCACTGATTAGTATGTTCAGAGGCACTTTCCTCAGATGGTTGCCCGTCTCTGTTGAGGAAGCTAAATGCTTTAGGCTTTGGGTAAAATTAATGACAGCGTGGTTTAAACACGTCTGCATTTCATTGCATGAGCCCTTGGCTTCCAGATTCAGGCATGAGAACTGTGCCAGATGCATGAGAACCTATTTATTTGGAACAACAAGAATTCTGATATTTACACAGCTTTGTCTTCTATTGTATCTGCCAAGTTAATAGATACACATTTTATATATGGCTTTCTCCTTATCACTCCCTGCCGTTTTCAGTCTGCTTGGTGTTTCTGTGTGTCACTGTTTGTACTCCTAGGTCAGGCTTGCCAAAACCTTTTCATCTCCTTCTGCTGTTATCTTCTGGTGAAGATAATGCCACATACATACACATTGAATCCCCTGTGACTGGGAGAAGGGGGGAGAGCACCTTTTATTCAGTGGCATAAATTCTGACGTGTCGTCTATGATGGAGGGCTTTTCTGACTTTTTGTCTTCTAGATTCTGCATAGCTCTTTCTACTGGAGTTTGCTTCTCGGTTGTTTTAAAACAGGACTACTTATTAGCAGGTTGTTTTCTGAAATTGTTTTCAGTACATCATCAACTCATACCCTTTTTTCCCTTTGAAAGTTGTGTAACTATTTCTGGTGAGCAGTTCAGTCTCTGAGTTCTCTAAGATACATGTAGGTAGTTATGGGCATACAGTATCAAAAATTCGGTTTTAGGCAGACACTCGAGAGGGGAAAATTCAATTCAGATGTTAAGCAACTAGAAACAAGGCTTTACAAGAGAAAAATGAAGAATTTTAATAACTGGTGTATTAATAACAACAAGTCCTGCTTAGTGTGGTGTTTAAACATATGCCAGCCACATCCACATTCACAGATAAAATTTCAGGAAAATGTATTAGAACTGGAGATGGGGAAAAAAAATCCCCAAAGCTTCTGGACAGATTACTTTGAGGAAACCTTTAACATTACATATTTGCTACATCATATTAAATGACAGACCAGCGTCTCCCTCCCAAGGCCCTGCCCTGGTGGTGTATTTTGTTAGCCATTCAGCGTATTTCCTGTGAACATGCACAAGGTTTTCTGGTGAGGCAGCAGCAGCAGAGGCTTCTGTGTTTGTTCCTCATGTCAGTTACTCTGTCTGGCAAAGCAGAGCTTCCTCCCACCCTCCTTCACCAAGTGGTGTGTGGCCTGAGGGTGAATGTGTTTGGCAGATCAAGGTGGTCTTTGTCTTCTGTTTTCTTTAGCTGGCTGTTTCACTAGGACATCTGTAGGTGAACTTAGCCTACTTTGCCAACTTGTTGCAAACTGCTTTCTGGACAGATGCTGAGTTAATATTCTTTCACTCTGGTTATAAGAATTTGGATTTGCCAGTGTATCAGCATCCAAATGCCAAATTTTTCTTGAAGTAAATTGCAGCTATGAAGTGCCTGATGTTAAAGGGACTAACATGCTGAGAGGTTTGGCATCAGTTTTATACTGGGCAAATATTAAAATTTGTTTGTTCTTCAGTTTATCCTTTTATAAAATAAGATTTATAATTTTTAGCCTTGGTAAAGTGCTCTAAGAAGTTTGTTAATTCATGCAAAGAGTTTGAGCTCAAATAACCTTAATTTTTTACCCAGATTTATAAATGGGCATATGCTTTTTATAGTTTTGTAGACAGTAGTGCTGTAAGGATGCTATGTTTTTGGGTTTGTTTTCTTTCTGCCCTTAGTCAAGCTCAGCTGTGTCTGACAGAGATTCAGTGGCTTGTTGTTGAAAATCTCAGATGATGAAGATTCCACAACCTCTTTAGGCAACTTATTCCAGGGCTTATTCCCTATGCTTGCTCTCTGCAAGTTACATAAGATCTTTGTCTTAGCTTCCTCATGTGAACCATGAGATAATTGTGTTTACTTGCCTATCCCATGGAGCTATTTTGAGGAGCAGTGAGATAGCCCTTTCTACAGTTAAAATATTTTTTTAATGTGTGTGTGAATGCAAAATATTGTGGGAGAGATCATTCATGCGTTCAGTAGATTGTAAGAAATAGAAATGCCCAGTTAAATGTTTGTTACAACTCCTGAAAGATACATGGTAATTTCTTAGGAGTGTAAAAAAATTGTTAGCAATTTATGCAGAGATGAGTTTAGATAAATGTGTATATAATAAAAATTATATATATATGTAAAATTCTTAATCATTAATTAAACAACTTATATTCTCAGATTCTTCAGTATTCAGTCCAGCAAAATCATCTTCTGCTGCTATTAACTTAAGTGGAACACAAGACCCATCCCGGAACAAGAACGTTGTGAAACCTCTGGCTCTGTCAGTACAGCTCGTAGGAAAGGCATTTGCTGCAGGTATGGCTTTGCTTTCCAAAACGCTTGAGAGTCAAGGGAATCATCAGCTTAACAGCCAAGAAAAGAGACTGTAATTTTTTGGCGGAAAAGGGAAAGGAAAACATTCACTAGCATTCTCCAGAACTCTCAAATTCTTGCAGTCTTTGGCGCAGAAATTTTTGCAGTTACTACTGTCCCCAAGCTTGAGCCACACCTTGGCTTTTAGATTTAACATCCTGGTAGGAGTGCATGTGATACTTCTCTCTGCACTTCCTAAGATATGTAAGAGAGCATAAATGTCACCTCATGGTATCACACTGATTCCTGCCTCAGTAATTGAGAGCTGTGTGTAGTTCTGCATTTCTAACAGTTATAGTTCCTCAACATAAATTTAGTGGAATTTAGTCTCATTTAAAGGAGTTTTAATATCTCTGCTGTTTTAATTGCCTTTTTTCTGTATTGTGTATTTAATAAATTATAACCCTCAACTGTGACATGTAAGTCCCTCACTGACACTCTGTTGTGATAATCTGATTGTTTTTTACTTTAGCTGATTAGTCTTTAAGCAATAAAAAAAAATCATCACACTTATTGCAGGACCTTATGCTTGAATAAGAAAATACATCCATTTGTTTGGTTTGTATGTGCACATGAGCGTTACACTTTATATATAATGTATTGCATCTGCTATTTAATACAATGTATACTGTTATGGTACATAATATTATGTTGTATCTAATCAATCATTAACAATTCTTTGTGTAAAATACCCTTTCCCCTCCATACTTGTGTGATTTTATTTTGCACTGAAATTTCTTCCCAGCTTTTCAACCACTTCTGTAACTGACCCATGTCCACCATATCTGTCCATACAAAATTGTTGTCTCAGAGTACAAATGGGGAGCTTACAATGAGCAAGTGAGGTTATTCATGTTTTGTATTTGGCAACGGGAGAGTTTTGTGTCAGAATTTATTTGGATGTCTGCAGCTGGAGAGTTGCATTGTTTTAAGCCAAATTCCCACATCTCTAACACTTCCATCACAAGCTGCTGCACCATCTCCTGGTGTTGCTCCTGGAATATGTTCCTGGGAGCTAAATCCTTGTGGAGCTGGCTGATAATCAGCAAGGAGCTGTAGTTTCCACTGGCTCTGTGCAGTTTGTGCCATTTTTTTTTTCATTCTGCAAAAACTGCGTTCTGAAAAAGAATGAGAATGAGCTCAGATGAGTGATGGTAACTTCTTGTGATCATCTGTTGTTCTAGTTTAATTTTGTGGCTTGGATATAGCAGGTCATGCCAGAGTGTCAGGCTTGCTGGGACTGTAGGATCACCCTAGGCAAAGGTAGCAAAATTGAGCATGGTTTGCCTCAGTAATGCTCAGGCCATGTACAGTTTGCAGCAAACTGCCCTGTCATCCCCTGCCCAGTGTCCTTTGATAAGGCTTTAGATGAGAGCCCTATAGTGAATTATTGTGCATGGCATATGGATGACTGGGGGAAAATGATGTAGATACACACAAGTGGCTTGGAAATCTTTACAAACTGAATTCGTAATGTCTATTTGAAAAAAAAAATCACAGTGTAAAAAAGTCTGTCACAAACTTCCCAATAATTTTGTGTTTGTATAATTTTATACTGTATTTTGGTGGGGCTTTTTGGGGGTTTTTTTTCTTCCACCTATCTCTCCCCACCTTGAAATCTGGACACCCCTTTTCAAGGCTCAGATTTTTCAATCTGTGCCCAAATGTTTCTCTGCCAAGTACATTTCGTGCTTTCCCTGGAGTATGTTTTTTTTCAGTGATGCATCTTGCCCTGTTCTTTTATGTCTGTGTGTGGCTGTATTATTTTGTTTGTTTGTTTTCAAGATTGTCTCAAGCCACACACTCTGTATTTTGTCATACTCAGCTCCTCTTTCACTGCGTGCCACGGATGTTGCTAATGGAAACGCTAATGGAGGAAGAAATAACGCATTGAGTTCTACAGTCTCTCGGCCAGTGCCTCACTCGACATCTCCAAGTCCTGGCTGTGCAGCTGGAGACCAAGGTAAAGAAAACCTCTCTGTTCTTTTATTCTAAGTTGCGTTGGATGTTGAGCCTGAAATTTGTGATTTTGTTCTTCTTCCGATTGTAGCTGTTCCTACCATTCAGTCTTCACAGATCCATTTGCTTTTTGGCATGACCATTAATGATAATGCTTGACACAGGTAACAATATTTTTCACATCGTAGTCTGGTTTCGTGTAAATCTAGGTATGAACCTCTGGTGCTCTGTGATGACCACTCAACACCAGTGGGAAATGGAGTGTGGGCTGGAATTTGGTCATCTGGGAGGACAGGGTTTAGAATTAGATTTTCCTTTCCTTCCAGCATCTATGTCCAGTTCTGGACCACCAAAGAAACGTCACCGAGGATGGTCTCCTGGGTCCCCAGTCCCGCCTCCTGGTTTAGCAGTACCTGTTCCTGCAATCCGGCCTTCGACAAGAACAGGTAAAACTTGAACGTTACCGAGATGTTTTTTGTTGAAGTGTGAACTCAGCCAGCCCAGCAGCCCTGTGCTGCACCTCTTACGAGGTGCACAGCAAACGTAACTGATCTTGTTGAAGTCTTTAAGAACACCATGGAGAGTTTTTCAGGTGCCCCAGAGAAGCACACATGATTGCCTGGTCCTCGTTGTTGTAATCTAAGATGTGACACGAGAAGTAAAACTACTGTGGGAGAGAGAGGAAAGGAAGATGCAAGTAATGTTATTAAAAATATAAAGCTAAAAGAAATCCATAGTCCACCAACTGTAACTCAGTTGTTCCAAAATTGTGCAGGTGTATGGATACATGAATATTTTTCAAGGATTTTCGTTAGCCTTCACCTTGACTTTTGTGTCTCAGTCTGGTATGGGATGATACAGAAACTGTACACTCTGTTTCTTCATGGGAAAAACAGCTTTATATAATTTTGGCCCAACAAAGGACACTGATATCCACTAGGTCATCTTTGGTTAAAAGCAGAAGGTGAGACCAAATGTTAGTTGTGCATGGAAAAGCTGTAGGAACTTAATATCATGACATGAAATAGAATTCATTATGAGTACTCACCGATATCCATGTAGATACCTCTGTATTATAACTGTTAATAAAACTGTTCACTATTTGAGTAGTTTTCAGTTGTAAGATTGAGCATATTTTTTAAAGGGGAATAAGCGGTGATTTACTCTTCTCTCTATAGAATGAGGGAATAAGCATCCAAGGAATGAAAAAAGCCACTTGTCAACATGCACAATGTATTTTTAACTCTGCTTTTGAGGGCTTGGTATGGAGATATTTCGGAATTATTTTCAGACTTATTCATCATAGGAAGAAGGGTTAGGTGGTAGTGCAGGCCTGCTTACCTGAACACCTCAAATTGCAGCTTTTGTTAGTTTCTGTCTTCAGAAACTTGCTGAAGAGACATGATATGAGGCAATCTCCCGTTTCTGTTGAGTTTGTCTCCACTAATCTACCTCTGTTGTGTACTCCATTTTCTGAGTCTTTAGTAGTACTTTTTTCTGTTGGATAAACAGTTTTTCCTGGTAAAACATATGCATTCATTCATCCTGCCTTTGATGTTTTTCTATTGATGGCATGGTTTGAAAAAGTGGTTGCAAACCACCAAGTGAAGCCTAAGAAACTTGTGAAGCAGGCCTTGCTCTGAAACCTGATTACAGATGACAAAATTCTTGCACTTGATTTCCTTTACTTACGAAAGCTGCTCATGCTCTTGCATGAGTAAAGCCTGGTTTTTATCATTGTAGCAACTATCTAAGGGCAGCTTTGAGATTTTGGCCTGCTTTTATTTTTCTTATCTACGTATATTGTAGGTTGAAGCAGTTTGTTCCCTTGTATTGAGAGGCAGTATTGAGGGGTGGCCTTTTGGCTTAGTACTTGGCTTTGTTTAAAGATGCATATTCAAACCTGTGTTTTGCTCTCTCATTCTCACCAACAATACAGTGGTCAGAAAAAGTTTTATTTTAGGGGTGGGGCTACAGGAGGATACAGGCTCTTCATTTAAATTACTTAAAACTATAGCAGGAAATGCAGAGACCTTTTGAATTTTATTACAGTCAGTGATTTGCAGTAATTTTTTTCTTATTTGTTCATAAGGCCAAATCACAGTATGAGCCTTTTTAGTAATGGAAGTTTCTCTTTTCTTTATTTTATAGAGCCTCTTTTGTCAGTCCCAGTTCCTCAATCCATGTTAACTGGAATTTTACAGCCTCAACCCATCCCAGCAGGGGAGACTGTAATAGTTCCTGAAAACCTGCTGAATAACTCGGGAGTCAGACCAGTGATTCTGATAGGTAAGTCTTATACTGGGGAATCAAATGCTGCATTTTGTACTACTCCATGCTCCCCAGGAGAAAGGGGGTTTTATTTCTTTTTGTTGGTTCTGGCATTCAGTACAATACAGAGTTGGTTTGTCACAGATAGTTTCCCTTAGTTGCTCAATATTTAAAACTAAGAGTCAGGCAATTTCTGGAGAACCTGATTTGCAAACAGGTCACCACTAGGTCAAATTTATGCAGAACCACTGGCCAAATCTAAGTTTCACACAAATAAGATTTTTGTAAAACCCAAGAAGAGAAATATTTCCAAGTAATGAAAATAGCTTTCCGGTATAAACAACTTATAAACTAAGCAAATGTTTCCTGCAGGATTTATAGTTCAGATTTTGAAACCCCAGAATTCTACATGAGAACCAGAAAATTGATTTGTACTGACTAAACAGAAGTAAATCATGCTAACTTTTTGTCATTTATAGTCCATAGTTCTGGTAAGCAATTAAGATAACAGATCAGGCTTCAGGCTTTTAAAATCCTTTAGTTGTATAAAGTACATGGTTAACCCTTAGAAAGGCATTGCTTTTACTTAAAGAGTGTGGCTTTTAATGTGACTATTCCTTTCAACCTGAGCTATTTGGGCATACTGTATAAAAAAAAGACAGGTCAGCTAACGCTGCCGAAATTTCAATGAGTGATTTTTTGTGACTCTAAACTTCTTTTAGGTCCAATGTAGTATAGATGGTCATATAAAGTAGCTTCACTGTCAACAGAACATTCCTATCAATACAGTCCATGGAATAATTTACCATTCCTGAAGAAATGGAGAAGTTCTCCCAGTCCTCACTTGCACAGATAATTTTAATACACACAATTCCTGGAGAATTAACAGGGCCATCTACACCAGTAAATCTGTCAAGGATAGGGTTACGCTTCTGGTTTGTTTTGCTTGCTGTTGTTTTCTGGAAGCTGATTATAAAGCTCTAGCATGGTGCTCTAATGGTTTTCAGAGAAACACTTCCTTATTAAAGATGAGGGTGCCTACAGCCATCAGCTTAAGTGCAAATTGAATGCAGCCCTTAGGCTCTTGGAGAGCTGCCATTAAGTCCTCAGTTAGGCTAAATGTTAGTGGCCCTGAGAAACAGCGTCCTATTAATAGTACAGAACCAGATGTACCCAAAAGGATGGATTTGGCAAAATCTCTGTGGAAATGGTTTTTTTTGAAATGAAAAATTTTCTGAAGGAAAAGAGGAGCTAGGCTGTGCTCATGTGCTTTACCTTACAGAATAGCATATTTAGTTGTTGATGTTTATTTTACCTGTTTATGAAAACCGAATGGAAAGGTGGCAAAAAAGTGAAATCGATCACAGCAATACCACAGTGGCTGAATCAATGCTAACGTGACTTACGCTGCTTTTGTAATGTTAAGATTAATATACTTTTGCTTTCATTGATTTTTCTTCTTTGTACACTATATTGTAGAGGATCTGTATTTAAGGGTAAGACCCAAATAGATAATATTCTCATCTATATTTGGATAACAATAATTATTATGCTGCTGGCATGCAGTTAGTGGTAGTTCGTGCAAATGTATGTGATCACTTGTTGTAAAACACAGCAGAGGATCCCTGGCCTATCATTTATTTTCTAAGCTATTATGATGCCAAAACCAGCTATTTTTAAGCTATTATGATGGCAAAATACATGCAATGTATTTTGCCAGACAGCTTTAAGAAGAAGTTTGGAAATGTATCATTGTGCAAGATTTCATGTAATGGCAAATTTTGTGAATTTCTGGGTTTTTTTGTTTCTTTTATCATAGGCTATGGCACTTTACCTTATTTCTATGGAAATGTTGGTGATATTGTTGTGAGTCCCTTGCTGGTGAACTGCTACAAGATTCCTCAGCTGGAAAACAAGGATTTGGATCTCTTGGGTTTGTCCAGCAGTCAGCTGCTAAGTGTGGAGAATATGATACTTTTAACTATTCAATATCTTGTCCAACTAGGTAAGCAATTTGTCATAAGCACTTGGTTTTATTTGTGATTGTCCTTTTTTCTCCGTACCTTCTTTATGTCCCTTTTAGGGCCAGTTCTCTGGCTACTTTTGTGGCTGGAAGAGGCAAGTGGCTCCATCTAGTGTGTGTGACTTTGCCACTTGGTTCCTGAAACGGAAGAAGTGAAGTGAATTTAAAGGCTGATACTGCTTCTGCTCTCCATATGGGGATTGACCAGGTCACCTTTGTGAAATGGATTTGCAATGCAGATAACTCATTTGCTTAGGGTATCAAACCATCAGTTATCACAGCCCTTTCTAAGGACACTCGGTCTGTTTTATTCAGTTTTGTGACAAATGCTGGCAGATGTGTGATGGTTGTCATTGTTTTGGTGACAGCACTGTTTACATGAAAACCACATTTGTTATTCAGACTAAGGCAAGTGATTCAGTGAATATCTCATTCTTGTAAATGTTTTTGAAATGGACTTTTTGCAAGTTTGAGAGCAAACAAGCAAGCAACATTTTTTTTCTCTTATTGCAGGTCCAGTCATTTTCCCTACCTTAGAGTAAAAAGAGCAGTGGTAACAGCAAGGTTTTAGAAGTTAATAATGCAGGATAGTGTTGGAAAACTTCCATGGCAGTGTCATCCTAACTTTTGTATTTGAAAAGATGCTATTCACCATAGAGGAATGTGACGTTACTTTTGGGAAGAGCACAGTGCATCTGTAATACATAGTGGTATGAAATATGCAGGTGTTCCAAAAGCAGCACAACTGCTGATAACTGTACAATTTGGGGAGCAAACGTGCTCCGTGCAGGTTTCACCCCTGAGTGCTTGCACTTTGCTGCAGTTCTATAAGAGACAGGAAGGAAACCATTTACTCTCTAAGTGACCTGTTAGCTTTATTTATCATTCTCTGCTTCAGTTGTCCATTGGATGCCTTGTTTGAGCTGACAGAGGGTTTCTTAATTTTTTTACAGGATGTTTTTCTGTTACCTTCTTTCAGTGGGCTTAAATTTGTTATTTGACATTTTCATCTTTATTGGGAAGTTTGTAGAGTCTGCATGTTAAAACCATGTGCTTCACACAGTTCTAGATTGATAGAGGAAGTTTGCAAATTTGTAGTCAGCTGATAACAGCATTTCCAATTAATTAAAAATAAACTATTTATTGAAACTTGTTGAGTCAGTGAATCACACTCTATGAGCAAGTCTAACTTTAGATGGATGCAGCAAGTCTATACTTGCTGCAAACTCGAGGAGGCTTCATGCAAAGCTTCTGTAGCTGAACTGTGTTTATCCAGCACCGTGCCTTCAGCAAAAAGCAGTTCCCTTATTAGCAGGTGTTTAGTTTGGCTTTTGTTCTTAGCCATGCGAAGCTGAATAGTTTCCTATTTGACCTTATGTGGAAATGGGTGCCAGCACGGTAAGATGAAAGAGCCTAATGAGGAGAAAAGTAAAAACATTCTGTAGAGGAGGGGATCAAAACATGTTGCTGGTTTGAATATTGCTGTAAACTTAAAACTGTTGGAATTGTGACAGCTGCACTGAACTGTAGCCTTTGTCCCATTTTGTTAAATCAAAGCAGATTAAAGATGATGGGAGGGCAGCCAGCTTCAAAAGTGTTTGACAAGAAGAGGCAAATACACATATAAATTAACAATTTATTCCTGTAAGCCTCATTTTTTTC
This sequence comes from Lycocorax pyrrhopterus obiensis, assembly GCA_014706295.1. NCBI lineage: Eukaryota > Metazoa > Chordata > Aves > Passeriformes > Paradisaeidae > Lycocorax > Lycocorax pyrrhopterus. The sequence continues at coordinate 104,494,617 of JACSVZ010000002.1, forward strand.
TTGAGAAAGTAGGACTAAAATGTGTTTCTTTTCTCCAGATTATATTGCGAAAGAGTAAGATAAAGGCAAAGATAAGAAAGCAGACAAAAGCATGAAAGACAGAGTCTTGCCTAATTTTTTTCAGATCTCACTGCTTGTACAAAATATATCTGCAGATGGCTGTGATCACAGATGATAAGACTATTATCAATGGAAATGCTCCTTTTTTGAAGTAAAAAGGATATAGCTGAGAATTCCTATCACTTTTCTTGTAAAATTATGACATTAATTGTAGGATGATGCTGTTGTGTTTTCAGAAGTCAGCTGAGCAACTCATGATGATATTACAAATCAAAGCACAAAACCCAAATGCATTTCTGATGCTTTAAACCTTCTGTGAAGACTGTACATAGTTAAACCTGTGATTGCGAGCCATAGCATTGCTATAAATAAATTCCACTGACTGTGATAAAGGAATAAGTAAAAAAAAGATAAAGAAGTGTGTTTGTTTTTAGTGGGTATTTTTTAGTCTGCCTCCTGGACTTACTCGGATTTCACATTTGTTATCTTTGGCAGCATTCATGGTGAGGTATTCTCAAGCTTTGCTTTTATACATCAGAATGCCCATATTTGCAGTATGGGTTACATTCCATCATCTGTGATTGTCAGCTTTTTTCAGTTGCACTGCCACATCTACAAACACTATCTCAGCCTGTGCAGTGCTAAGGTGGTCTGTGTTCTGGTTAAAGGAGATTTCTGGACCCTTTGTTATACCACCTATTTAGAATTCTGCAATCATTCTCCCTTTTCTCTTGTTGTGGTACATTTGAATCATTTTGACTATATATGTTGTATGCTGTGATACCCAGAGGTGTTTTGTAGTTTTAACATCCAAATGCACATCCAGACTCAAGGCAAGAGCACGGCTTTGTCTTGAGTGCAAGGGATAGTCAAAAGCTCAAAGCAAGAGCTTATTCCAGCAATTCTCCTGTCTTAGATGGATGGAGAAGTAGTCTCTGTGGGATGCACCCCGAAGTTTGTCTACCCAGAAATGAGTGTCATCCAGAAATAGATAATGTTTGAATATGTTGACTTAAACTGTACAGAATAATAGAATAAAATCACAGCAGCATAGAATCATTTAGGTTGAAAAAACCTTTAAGATCAGTGAGTCCAATCATTAACCCAGCACTGCCAGGTTCACCACTAAACCGTGTCCCCATCTGCCACCATCCATGTGTCTTTTGAATGCCTTCAGGTATGCTGAATACACCACTTCACTGGGTAGCCTGTTCCAATGCCTAACCACCCTTTCAGTGAAGAAATTTATCCTAATATCCAGCCTAAACCTCCCCTGGCACAACTTGAGGCCATTTACATCTGTCCTGTCACTTGTTACCTGAGAGAAGAGACCAATCCCCACCTGGCTACACCCTCCTTTCAGGTAACTGTAGAGAGAAATGAGGTCCTCCCAAGCCTCCTTTTCTCCAGGCTAAACAACCCCAGCTCCCATTTCCGATAAGACTTGAGCTCCTGACCCTTCACCAGCTCTGTTGCCCTTCTCTGGACACGCTCCAGCACCTCAATGTCCTTCTTGTAGTGAGGGGCCCGGAACTGGACACAGGGCTCGAGGTGTGGCCTCACCAGTGCCGAGTACAGGGGGATGATCCTGCCCTGGTCCTGCTGCCCACACTATTTCTGGTGCAAGCCAGGCATTGGCCTTCTTGGCCACCTGGGCACATGCTGGCTCATGTTCAGCCAGCCATCAACCAACACCCTCAGGTGCTTTTCCACCAGGCAGCCTTCCAGCCGCTCTTCCCAAGCCTGTAGCACTGCATGGGGTTGTTGTGACCCAGGGGCAGGACCTGGCACTTGGTTTTGTTGAACCTCAGACCATTGTCCTCCGCCCATCGATCCAGCCTGTCCAGATGCCTCTGCAGAGCCTTCCTGCCCTCTGTCACCTGAAAACTGCCTGAGGGTGCTCTCATACAGAATCACAGAATATTCTGAGTTGGAAGGAACCCGTAAGGATCATTGAGTCCAACTCTTAAGGGAATGGCCCATGTGGAGTTTAAACCTACTACCTTGGCATTATTAGCACCGTGCTCTAACCAACTGAGCCAATCTGACTCGATCCCCTTGTCCATGTCATCAATATAGATATTAAACAGACTGACCCAAACACTGAGCCCTAGGGAACACCACTTTTGACTGGACACCAACTGGATGTAACTCAGATATTAATATTTTATGATATTGCTTATTTTGCAGTTTTGTTTTTGAAGTCAAGATGATCATTTGCATGCTCGTTTCTGTAGAGAAGCTTCCATATATTCCCTTTTAACATCAACTTTTTTTAGGAAACTGTTCAAAATCAAAATCAATATCTATCACTTTGTCTTACATCTCATCTGATACAAGTTCCATTATTTTTCTGGATAGTTGTGAAGAAAGACTGCCATACTTTCTTATAAGTAATCTGAGTGAAATTCTGTGTATTTTTATACTGAGAATCTGCTCTTCCATTTGTACAATTATTTTAATCTTCTTGGATTCATGATGACCCTTGTGTTTAGAGCTTGTCTTCTCAGTAGCCTCCCTCAATCAGCAAAAGTTTGCTTTTATTTCTCTTAGTGGGTAGCATCATTTTCATGGGTTGATATGTTTTAGGTAAACTTTATTTCTGCAGAGGAACATTCTTCTCTACTGATAAATGTCTAGGGTTTTTTTTAAATTTTGAGATCTTCAAGGACCTAAAATGCATATTGCTTTCTTAGAAGGGAAAAGAAAATACATTTCCAAAAGAGAACTCTAAAAGAGAGAATTACGCCCATGCTGTGTTAAATTGCACTCATCAGAATTTTTCAGTTTGCATCAAAAATGAAAACAGCCTTGCACTTACAAGTCTATAGTTGTCTTACTGTTCTATGGTTATTGGCTGGTGGCACTTTCCATATGTTACTTCTCAAAAAGGCAAAAATGACAACAGGTGGCAGTTTTTACAGATTCTGTGCTGTGGGTTGTTTACCCATGCCCTGTTTCTCACACAACCTTTCTGTTTCCTGGCCTGAAAGAAAACATAAAACCAAACCCAGTGTTTCACATATCTCTGATATTTAAGCCCCACCGTTTTGTCACAGAAAAGCAAGCTGCTGAAGTGTGAAGCTGCCTCCTCTGGCACTGACACGAGATCTTGGCAATATAAGCTATGGTTACTTTTTACTGTGTTCATTAATGTTTTTAACTGTTCCTGAATATGTTTGACAATGGGAGAAAGCTAACTGAACAGAATGTTAATTGAAGTTCAGTTGGAGGACTGATGCTAAGATAGGATGGTTTATATTTCTGTTTTCCAGTTCAAGTTGACAGTACAGTTTATGGAGTCTGGGGAATGTAGATCTAAAGTTGCATGTTCTTCTTTATGTTAGATGCTTGCAGATTTGCTAAATTAATTTAATTTAGCTAAGGAAGAGGTTAAATGTTTATTTGCATCCATGCTTAGTTGATTAGTATGCACGATGAGAAAAAACAAAACAAAGAACACTTAATAGGCTTTGTCAGGCTGCATGGCTGTGATTAGGCTGCAAGGATAAGCATTTTGGTTTTCTGCTGCAAAAACATATGGCTGCATGCTTAATCCTTCTCTTCCAGGCAAAAGGCACATATTTTCCCACTCCCTTGTTTGTCCCACCAGTTGCTGAAGGTAGGAAAGCTAGGAGTGAGGTGGAATACCTCATTGTTTAGAGGGGGAAAATAGCGCGATGGTGGAAGAGAGAGGCTTCTAAAATGAAAAAGGAAGAATGAGCCATGTGGGTAGATATCCACTGAGCAGCAAGTGTTTTTTTTAAATATAAAAAAATGTGGTGAAGGAGCTTGTCAGATCAAGACAGAGATGTAATTGTTCCTGGTTCAATAACATTTTTATATGAAACGCTGTTCTTCTGTTTGTTTGTTTTCGTTGTAGGTCCTGACCAGATACCCCTGAGGGAAGAATTTGAGCAGATCATGTTGAAAGCTATGCAGGAGTTCACTCTGAGAGAGAGATCCTTGCAAATGAGTGCACAGTGTATCTCTGTGTCACCAGGTCAACTCCCTTGGCTTGCCAGGTTAATCGCTAGTGTGTCCCGGGACCTCGTGCATGTGGTTGTCACCCAGAATTCCCTGGCAGAGGGCATCTCGGAGACCTTGAGGTCTCTCAATGAAATGAAACATCAGCAAAAGCTTCCAGATTATGTAGTTGCCATTTGTGCATCAAAGATTAGAGGAAATGAATTCTGTGTAGTGGTTCTAGGTGAGTATATTTGCAGACTGCTTCAAATGGCGATGCCAAATTAATTTTCTAGAGTTATTGATCCAATTTCAAAATCCCTTTTGTTCTTTTTATTCTCCTTTGTATTGTTGCACTGCAGTGTCGCAGTTTACTGTATCTTCAGCAAGACTTGGAGTACTGAGGTCCATGAGGATCTAGAAAAATATCTTTATGCTAGTCATTACTGCTTCTTGAGAGGCCTGAGACTTTACTGCTTGTGTGATTACCTTAGAAAATAACTTGAAGTGACCCAGTGGCAAAATAGTTGGTTTGTCTTTGTGTCACGTAACAACTGCGATATTTTACGTGGCAGAGTCTTCTGCAACCTGCTTAAAACAGAACATGCTTTTCATCCTTTTTATCCTTTTTATTCTGCACTGGTGACTGGCTGTGGTGTTTTTGTGTGAATGAGTGTGTCTGGATGGAAATGAACTTTGACTAGACATTTTTTGTAGGCAGATAAATCAGTAATGCCAATTTTTTACTTTTTTTACCATTTTTCCCCCACACTAGGGATAATTACTTTTTCATATTTACCCAGAATCCTCCATTTCATCTAAGGTGCAAATACTTACTTTGAATATCATTTGTCATGCAAGTATGCAAAATGGTGTGCAATAGCAAAGAACCTGCTAAAATTAGTTATATCAACTAATTCTCCAGTCACTAGTGAAGTAGACTTGAGACTGCTCTCCCAGTCTACTGGGTAAAGGCAGTGGGGATCCATGATTGAAGATCAGAGTGCCCCACACTACTAAGATGTAAAGGCTGTGTTGACAGTAAACTGCATTAAGGTTTGCTCTCCCTCTTTTCCCCTCTCTTCTCCAGGTCAGTATCAATCTCGGGCACTTGCAGAGAGCATGCTCACCACCAGTGAATTTTTAAAAGAGATCAGTTATGAGCTCATCACAGGGAAAGTTAGTTTCCTGGCATCACATTTCAAAAATACGTCTTTAGGTGAGTGATTCTAAGAAACAGAAGTTCTAGCAAAGACAGTCATGTCTTCAGGGTTGGTGTGTCTCCTGTTCAGCAGTTAAAATGCACATGGATACATCTCTGCTCTCTCCATTGAGAGGCACTCTGTTCTTCTCTCCATTCCCTGTGTCTGAAGGAGAGCTTGTCTCCTTCACCTGTGTGGTGGCAGTTCATAAACCTCTGGCAAAACATTTTTAACACTGTCTCAGCTGTTGAATGTAATGGCAGGGCACCCATTAGTACACAAATGCTTTCTAGTTTGCGCCTTTAGCAAGGTTTTAGAGGTTGTTTTATAGTGTGTGTTTCTTTATAATCATCAGATGTCACCAGAAGCTGTAAAGCCACAGAGCTGAAATTATACAACTGTGGTTCCTTTTTTTTCTTTTTTAATTAATCCAATTGGTAAATCAGTAGATAAAAGAGAAAATTCTCCCTCTCTCTCTTCCCTGTATCTCCAGTCCCTTGCGCCAGTGCAGATTTGACATCAGCTATGTGAGAACATGGGTGTATGTAATGTTCAATGTTGTTTGTCTGAAATGGTTTCCAGATAATTTGGTGTTGCTAATTCTGATCTAGGTGATGATTTGGACAAGCTGCTGGAGAAGATGCTACAGCAGCGAGGGGAAAGTGTCATCATTCCTTTTAATGGAGATGTTAGCGAGTGTGTGTCATCTCAGGAGGCAATTGCCATGGTTTCTACACAAGAACCAGGTAATTTTTTTTTACGTGCAAGATATGGAATAAGTGAGTAGCTTGTTGAATGTCAAAATGCTTACGCCTCAGAAGAATCTGAGGGCACATTTGCAGTCAGTGTGCCAACCTTAAAATACTAATACTGCCAGCTAAATGTAGCAATACAGCAGTTTCTCAGACAGAAAATCTCTGTAATAACCTTCAGCAACTTTTTTCCCCTGATGTTTTTATGTTTTCTAAGCTAAAACATGTGATTTTCTGTTAGGCATCAGTCCAAGCAGAGAAGATGGTTCTTTGTAACACTGGCAGTGTGGATTCATCTCATCTTTTTGCACTGGGAAAAGGAATGTAACCTTAAGGCAGAGGGGAATTGGGTTCTCCTTGTGATCTCCTCAGGTGTCCTCCTGCCTGGTAATATACATTACAGACTTGTGCTCTGAGGCTCAAACCTTTAGGGAATGTGTTTTAAGATCTTGGACTGAAAGTGCCAGGCAATTGTAATCTGTGATTTGTTGATCTGAGATGTGTCTTATGCAGCATAATGTGATAAGATGCTTAGGTGCAAAAGGTAAGCTAGGATTTCCTGTCTAAAATTGCTAATTTTGAGAATTATTTAGCTATTCAGAGTTCTAAACATACTTTCCCTTTCATATCACAATAACAACAAAAGATACACTGAGCTGTTTTGAACACTGAGATTCTTTCAGGTCTCGTAGCAAAGCAAATTCAACCTCTGGTAAAGCTTTTTTCTGTGAAAGAAAGGTATGCTCTTAGTTCATATTAGTTAACTTGAATTCATCAGTTTGGTGTTATATCTGAATGAAAGCAAAATGTTTCATTGTCTCCATGTGGATCAGGAGATCCAACCAGAAGGGCTGCCAGGCACTTTGTTCTGGCACCCTCAGAAGTACAAGTACAAGTCTCTAGCTTCCTCAGAGGATTAATTTGAAGGGAGAATGATCTTTAGATTCTGGGGTTTTTTTTCTTCTTACTGTGTACTTTTTTTTAAACCTTCCTATTTTCTCAAACAATTATTCTGAGATCGTTTTGTCTTTAACATATGGCTGTACAGTGGTTGAAGCTATTGAGAAACTGCCTGAATAAAAAAAAAAAGAAGTCTCCTAGGCAGTGAGAGAGACCTTTCTTCCACAGCAGATCCACTGAAATGGGCACTGAGGCACATTTGAACAGGCGATAAGCACGTGTGCGCACACACACTCACGCAAACGTGTGTCCCTGTGTAAAACCAACACAGTAGAAAAAATGGCATAAACAAAAGCTGTAATACCATTAAAGGATTTAATCTGGTAATCTGCAGGTTGAAAATACTCAGTGGTTAATGAAGCATGGGTTGTTGGACATAGAATTTACCTAATGGAAATACCAAGATGGAACATGCTTTTATTTTGAGGAAACATGAGTGCTCTGGTCAGTCCCTCAGCTCTCTGCATTTAGTGTTACACTGACGTTTAGAAAGTCTCAATAAATCTGAGTTTCAGGAGAACATTAGAGCTCTGTACCTCTCTCTCTTTCTGCTTTTTATCTATGTACACATGCACATCTTTATATATATATGTGCATGTATATTATGTATGTGTTGGTTCATTTAACAGAATGCATTTCACTGTGCTGGCATTGAGGTTTCCTTGGGTTGCACTGTTAAAAATCCTTAAAACGCTTGGGGCATTTTAAAAAATGGGCAGTGCTGTACTTGAGGTCATCTGATATATTGCCACATTTTGATCAAAGAAAGAAAGTTGGCATTTGTGATCTGGACCCAACTCTCCAGAGTGTTGACTTGTTCTGGTGAGTGATTTTTTTTTTTTCCCCTCATAATAGAGGGTAGGCTGTTTGGAGGGTCATGTTTTGCTGGGGGGGTGGGAAAATAAACGTGTTTCTTGTTGTGTTTTGTTTTCTTTTTCAAACAAACACACTCTAGATTTGGATGTTGATGCCTTCCACATTTACCAGCCACAGCTCACAGTTGCCAGAAAGCTCTTGTCCCAGGTTTGTGCTATAGCAGACAGTGGCAATCAGAGCCTGGATCTGGGCCACTTCAGCAAGGTGGACTTCATCGTTATAGTGCCCCGTTCAGAAGTCCTGGTGCAGCAGACCCTTCAACGGATTCGACAATCAGGTAAAGGGGAGGGGAGGGGAAAGGGACTGATAAACCAGGGTATGTGATGTGATTACATCATTACTGGTATGAGGGGAAATGTAAGTTGCTCCAACGTATCTTTTGTACTCATGGTTTGCGTTTTATTTTTCTTTTTTTAAAAATAATTTTACAAAATCATTAAGACCCTGGAAAATACGTAGTTGACCCGCTATTCAGAGTAGTTTATTTCTGCTTCTTTAATTCAAATGGCATTCAAAGTCATATACATTGCACCATGCTTACTTTATGAATATGACAGCAATATATCTTTACAAAGACTAGTTGTATTGACACGAATGTTGAAGCAGAGCATGAAAAATATGATATGATACTAGTGAGAATCAATTTTATATAAATTAATGATTTTTGCAAAGGAAAGGTCAGGATAATTTTTTCTGACTCGAACAATATATTAACTTAATGTGGGCAAGTTTGGCCTAGGATCATGGAGCATAGCCAACTGAGTGCTGCTTTGGAAATCTTTGTGGAGGCCTGATTTTTTTTTCCCCCATTTTTTGATAATGTGTGAAGTTTTTGAAAGGTCTTTTTGGAGGAAATCCAGAAGCCAAGAAGCACATTTTTGCCTCCATTGCGAGAGAAATTACATTTGGATAATCATGTTCTTGCTGGGGCCTGTCAGTGGTTTGGCTAAGTGCTGACATTGGCGGACAACCGGCAACTTCCCAAGGACCGTCCATTTTTGGATGCACTCAAAGGAAAAGATTTTTGTTGTATTCTTCTTTTTGACAGGTGTGCTTGTGGACTTGGGCCTAGAAGACAATGGAACGGCGTATCAGAGAGCTGAGAAGTACGTGGTTCGGTTGGACAACGAGATCCAAACTAAATTTGAAGTTTTCATGAGGCGAGTGAAGCAGAACCCCTACACGCTCTTCGTGCTGGTTCATGACAATGCCCACGTGGATTTAACAAGGTAGCTGCTTCAATCTGCTGAAGGAAAACCATCCTCTCCCAGCACCTTTCCGTTAGGTTTTTCAGAAGACTTACCGTCTTAGACACCTATTGCTTTCTCTCGGCATTTTTAAGGCATTTTGTGCCTTACAGTCAGAAATAATATCTTTTGGTTCCCTGTGGTATTTGTTAACTAATTCTGATTCACCTGAAGGTAGGTGAAACTAGTTTGAGGTTATTGGATGCCTAACAGGACTGTTTTGAGGGTTATGTGCTATGGTGCTGAAATTAAAGGGGAAAATGCTGAATTTTGCAACTTTCTTTGTTCTTCTTGTCTTTTTTTCTTATTTGTCTCCCTTTTCTGTACTCAAACCCAAATGTCTCCAGTGTTCACCAGCTGATCATGCTTTAGTTCATGTTTTTATCTCTGATAATAATGTTGTTTGTGATATGAGAAAGCTTACAGACATTTAAGTCTGCATCATGTGAAAGATGCCATAGCTGCTGTAAGAAAAGGGTTTAAAAAAACCGGCCGCATTGAATTTGGACAGCTTTAGATCTAAACACAACACGTACACACATGCAAAAACATCTCTTCACACTGAATCAAAACTTCACCTTGAAAGAAGAAAAAAATAAGTAAAGCTGATTATTCTGCTCTTGTTCCATGAATAAACTACAGAGAATAATCTTAATGTGGTCTAAACTTGGTGTGTAAGGTTGTGGGATTCAGTTCAATATCAGAAGTAATGAAAAGTGTCTCTGTCCATGGCAGAGGGGTTGGAACTAGATGGTCTTTAAGGTCCCTTCCAACCCAACCCATTCTATGGTTCTATAATAAGCAAAATACTTTCCTTGAAGGACACCTGAAAATAGACAAAAGCAACATTATTTCTACCTGGTCTTCCCCATCACATTTTTGTTATTGTCTTTGCTATACTTTGAATTTGGAATTCCTGAATATATCATGGGCGTGAAAGCAATGCCAGGAGCTGGAAATTAGAACATCAGCAGGCTTTCAGGTCTTTTCCCCAGCCTTTTACAAATTGGTTGTTTCAGATGGGAAAAGCCATTGGATTTCGTAAAATTGCTACTGTGTCCTATCCCCACAGCTCATGGAACAGTGTTTTCCTAATGAGAGGGATTTCATCAGCTTTGGCTTATTTTGGTTTCCTCCATCTGATGCTTTTTTTAATTGTCACACTAATCCACCTTCTCACTGTCAACAGATTTTGATCCTTTATTTAGGTGTTTGTTGTTTTTCCTTGTTTTCCTGAGTTTACCCACAGAGAACAGTTAAATATTTTTTGAAGTCTTTTACCTTTCCAAAGAGATTTTTTTGAGCTATGATTATCTGTGTCATGGTCATTTAGAGATTTTTGTGCAGGAAGAGAGTAATCCATTGAATTTCAGGATGTCAGTAAGGCAATTCTTTGCATTCTTATTTCTGCAGTGCCATTTCAAGTTCGCTGTCACATGGTGAGCCTAATCATGGTCTGGCTGATAGAGTTATTAATTGCAGGGAGGTGCTTGAAGCATTCAACCTCCTTGTTCTTCAGGTCAGCTCTTTTCCTTATGCCCTGCAAACACAGCAGTCCAGGATCAGCTCTAGCAATGAGGTACATTGGATGCAATCTGACACTGTGGTAAGTGTTCAGCTGTTAATTTTAACTGTGAATTTTAATGTGGAATTCACACCTAACAGAATCTATAAAGTATGTGTGTTAGGAGGGAGCTCTTCCTCTGCTGGAGTTTATTCTCTCCGATTCCAGATAAACAGCCCTGGGATACTGATGGTAGAGGTAGCATTGGTATTTAGGACCAGGAATTACACATTTTTCTTTGTCCGGTCATGTACAATGAGAAACTACTTTCTGTGCTCTGGTCAGACAAAGCTATGTGGACATGCCATAAAGCTCCAGAGCTGGCTTTCCCTTTTCAAGCAGTCTGACTTTTGACTGTAAGTTACATGTCACATAGCCTGTCAAGTCTGTTCATTACTTTCCCAGTCATAATTAAAGTCGTGTCCTAGGTGAACAAGTTTTGGTATAGTAGGTGCTGTCATTGTGCAGAGGAAAAATCCTTTTGGATATCCTCCAGTATTAACTTTTTTCATCATTTCAGCCAGCTGATTCTGAAAATGTTTTGGATAAACCTGCTTAAAAATAGCATTTTCTCCTATTACTTGTTCGGTGTATCTATATCAGATTTGACTTTGTTTCTGCAAAGGGTCTTAAAGTGGGAGCTGTAAAAAACAGTTAATGTAAAATGAGGGAGTGAATGAATATTCTAAGTTTGCTTTTTGGTTGATTGTTAATATAAACCATGTGGTGACATGTAAAATGGTCTAGACAATTTTTTGTTTCCCAAAAGTAAAAAAAATTAACAACTTTCAGTCTTCTGATTAAAAAAATAACCCACAAAAAAGAGGATACTGTAGGTGATTAATTACATTCGTAGAGATTACTGCTGATGTAAATGCGCTGGAGAACACGCTGTGCTCCCGTCAAAGGCTTACGAAATTTGAAACACAAATATTCTGCCTTTCTGATAGCTGTATGCAGATTTATATTCCAACAAAAAATTATTAATTTCTGGTTTCCATTAGAAAAGTACGTAGGCTCTGACAATCAAAAACAACTTTGGAAATTAATAATCCTTCTCTTTTCAGGTTCTACTCTAAGTAGAAATGAGATGACAGGTGTCAGTAGATATAAAGCCAGAGATAGGGAGTCAGAAAATAATTAGCAGGATTCTAGAAATCCCCTGCAGTCACAGGTAGGAAATATACTGAAAAATTTGCAAGGACCTACACCTATCTTTCCTAGCTGTAGGCAAATAATAAGTTAACACAATATATATTTTATTGTATTAATTGAAACAAATAAATAGCATCACTTAGGGAGAATGGATAAAAAGAAAGGATTCTTTGGTTTGGAAAGTGCTTTCCACTTACTTTTTAAAATGACACGAAAAATAAAAATTTGTTCCAGTTTTCCCTATATTTTTTGCTGTTTGTGTGTGAAACAGGATGACGCAGGAAGTGAAGACAAGCTATACTTCGGTTTGAATGAATACAGCAAATCCCTCCAGTGGGGTGTCACAAGTCCCCTTTTGAGATGTGATGAAACCTTTGAAAAAATGGTCAACACACTTTTAGAAAGGTAAATAATAACATGGAAGCTTGGGATTCTGCCCAGTTGGGGTCTTAAAGATACATCTTTATGAGCCCCATTAAGGCGATGAAGACTTGATGACCTTTGATGTTGATCTTGGAATACATGAAGTATGTGCAGTTTTATTTTTGTAACAAATTTAGTGCAGTTGAAGAAGGGAGTGGATATCCTTCATTTGTTTTTTAGAAGAGATCAGGCCCATTCAGCAGCAATCTGGGCTCAGCTGTGCTGCTCTCTTTTGGCTCAGCCCTCACTAAGCTCAGAAGGTACCAGAGGTTTTGTACCTCACCACTTCTGGTGTCTCTCTTGGTGGTGGTGAGAGACATTGTTTCAAAAAGGTCATTTTTGTTACTTCAGTAGTTGGCCGTGGTTTTGGTTCCTGCAGCTCAGAGCCTGTTAGTACCCTGCAGCTGCCTGAAAAAGCCACTTTCATGGCACATATCCAAGATACAATTAAATGTGCCCATTACAGGAATGAAGAGAATACTGTCATTTCCAGCAATGGGGAGTATCAGCAGGACAGATCCCTTATAGCACTTCAAATAATAGTTCTCATGTTTTCATATTTACTTGAACAGTATTGTTCTGTGTTCAGTGCTGTGTTTTCTGTTTTAATTAGGTCAGTGTAATAGTTGTAAATGTATCTGTATTTATTAAGTGAAATTCAATATCAAATGTGTTAAATTAGCAACATTAATAATTAAGTACATAATTAATACTTTATATTTGTTATTATCTACAAATACACAATAATAATTAGGTCAGTTTCTTAGGCTTCTCCCATTCTTTCTGGTCAAATCCAATGGAGGAGATAGTGGTCATTGCCACTTGCTTTCTGTTAAAATGTGGGTGGGAAAACGGATGAAGGAGGATTTATGTATGTGCAAATAATCGTATGAGATTAGGATAAGACTAGAAACTGATGGCAGGTGAACCTCTCTACCTTGGAGCCAGGTGAATCTCTACCTTGGAGCCAGGATATGTTTTTGTGTCACGGTTTATCAATTTAGCCTCTGTTTTCAAGAGACTGGGCTATTCTGTCTGGGTGTGTGAGCCATTCAAGCTTACGAGCTCAAAATATTGCAGACATTTGTGTATTATAAGAAAGGCTCCATTTGTTTTAGTAGCAGAAATGCAGTGGGTACTTTTATGGCAGGAAGAGTAAAAAAGTGTTTTAAAAACTTACTGGTTTAATGAGTGGCTTATGGTATCCAGAACACACTACTGTATCTACTGGTTAAACAAAACCCCAAAACTTTCTTTAAATGGATGTCATATTGTATATTAGATTACTCAAGAAAGAGACAAGAAAAATGTAGAACTTTTAGTTATTTTAAGTATTTGGACTTAGTGGCACCAGACCAGCACTCAAGGCATAATAGTGTAGTGTCTTTCTGTGTTATGGTGGCAAGTGAACTCATGGGAAACGTCTAGAAATTGAGTGGGTTTTTTTGCTTGAGTAGGTTTTAATTTTTTTTTTCTTAACATTTTACTTCATATTTGTTGTCACTGCATATAGCTGTAATGAAAGAAAAGATGTTGGCTATGTAAGTTAAAAGGCAAAATGGAAATTCAGATTTGGCTCAGAGCCAGCAATTCCTATTGCTAAGTCCAACTTTTGTCTGAGAAGTTGAGAGATGTGAAATTATGAAGTACTTCTCCCAGAAACCGCTTTAAGCCACGATGGTCCTCAAGTTTGTAAAAGAAAAAGCTTGTGTAAAGCAAAGCAATTATAAGCATGAGCTCTTGGAATAAATCGGATCTGAGGTGTTCCTTATCTCCGTCGTCAAAGATCTTTAGCTGAAATTTTGGACCAGGTGAGGGTAACAGAAGTTTATCTTTCCTGTTACTTGACTTGGGCCAAATGCAGAGGATTTTTGTTCAAAATTTTTGTCTATGAAAATGGAAGGTTTCATTCTTTGAGCACTACTGGGAAAAATAAGCACTTCTTTACCATGCAGTCTTGCATTTTGGCTGATTTTCAGACATTAGTGTGATTTTGCACGTGCTAATGCAGAACTGTGTCTCCCCCAAGGTACCCCCGGCTGCACAGCATGGTGATCCGCTGCTACCTTCTCATTCAGCAGTATTCCCAAGCTCTGATGGCCCTCACCACCATGGCCTCTCTGAGGGATCACAGCACACCTGAAACGCTCAGCATAATGGATGACCTTATCACTTCTCCGGGAAAGGATAAGAATGGCTGTGGCCACATGCTCGTCATTCGGGTGCCGTCGGTGCAGCTGGCCATGCTGGCCAAAGAGAGGTTACAGGAAGTAAGGGACAAGTTGGGGCTGCAGTATCGTTTTGAGATCCTCCTTGGGAATCCTGCCTCAGAGCTCACGGTCGCGAAACACTTCGTGACGCGGCTGAAGGTGAGCAGAAACTGAGTGTTTGTTGCTGTGCTCACTGTAGCCATCTGGCTGCTGTAGTTGTTTTAGGTTTATTCCCACGTGTTTATAGGTTAATTGTGCTCTAGGGAAAGGGCATGTGTTCTGTGTCTGTCGCTGTGAGTGCATTTCTGTACTTTGAGCATACATGATAGAGAGACTTGGAGCAAACCTGAATTGTTACCAGTCCATGAAGTCAAACACCAGCTGTTATCTCTCTTCTTAAAGTTGAATAAAAGCATGCATCAAATAGGGTTCATCTCTAAAAGCAGAGCTCAGATCTCTGTAGGCAAACTAATTATTTCCACCAACTTATCTGTCTGTCTAGTGTATCTGTTGTCTGCTCTGTCCATCCATCTTCTGCCCTTCTGATAACTGGTAAAGTATGCTGTTAGTCACAGATTTCTTTCCTCAGCCCCCTGCATGCTGAAAGCCTGAAGAGGCTACATGCATAAATGCCTAGCATATATGCACCAGCCTAAACCTTTGCATGGATTTACAAGAGCATGGTTCAAGTAGCATGGTTCAAGTAGCCAGAATTGACCTCACTGCATTAAACAAAGGGGCGATGGGTTGCCTGCCTTAGGCATCAGCCTGAAAGTAATACTGGTTATTACTGATCTGTCCTGATCCTTGCTCTGCATCTCACAGAGGGTTTAATTCTCTGTTTCTACTATGAGTTATACAGTGTATTCTAAACCACAGAGAAGAGGAATGAATTTTGTGAGCCTTTCTGAAAGAGCCTGCCTATGGCCAAAAGTAGACAAAAAGTCCTTTAAAGAAGCTACGACTCTTGCTTCTCAAACTTTATCTGCAGCAGGAGAGGGAAGAAAGTAGTCATAAATGAGAAAACAACACGTGAGATAGCAGCTCTGTGCTGGTGGCTTTTTTTTGGATAGGCATTAATTCCAACCTTAAATCATTCTGGATTGAGTCCTGTGAGGGCTTCTTAATAGTGCTTTGCCATAATGGGTGCAGCCCTTACACGGTGCTGAAGCAGCCTGTGAGGCCTTCAGAGCAGATCAGGATTGACTGTGGAGCTGTTGCAGGTGTGGAATAGAGAAATTTTATCAGGTGGAGAGTGAAAAACCTTCTCAATAATTCTTACTATTCCTCTGTCCAAAACATAAGGTACGGTTTTGGACTAAACAAAGATGTGGGATTCTGGATTTATTTCTTTTCTTGCAGGTTACTAGAAGAAAAGCCCTCAAATCTGAGCCAAGCTTATGAAGGGAGTGAGGAGAAGAATTCAGTTGCCCAAATATAAGCCTGTAGTGTCTTTTTAGGTGGGGTGTCCCAGTAGTGTTTCAGAATGCTACTATAATAAAGGTCACCCGTGAGGCTTGTGCTGTGCTGCCATACCTGTTAGTCTGGTGCCTGGGATAACACAAGATTTCTGACGTGGTGTGAGCATATATTTGGGGAACTGATTCCCATTATAAAATCCATCAGCCATGCTACCACTGAGCCTAGCTTATTGCAGACAATTTTGATTTAGTCTCCGTGCTGCTTGGCATTTGTTCTGACATTAGGTGGAGTACTGAAGCTGAACTAGAGCTGATTGTTGGCTGCTTGCACTAAGAGCGCCTCAGCCCTTTTTTTGATGTGTGTGTGGGGAGAGAGCAATATGAGGCTGCTGAGTGCTTTCTGGTGAGGCTGAGCCTCAAAATGTGGTCCCACCAATAAATACTCCTGGTTGCAGGAAGGATGAGAGCTCATCATGACTGTTTTCAGAGGCAGGGAGGGAAACTTTATAGATGTTAGTGAGCCCAGCTGAATAGTGTGACTTAACTTAGCCTCTCTCTCAGACGGCATTAGCAGGGCAGGGAGGGTGGGCAGCTGTCTCTGCAGTGCTGGTGGCTGGACTGTTCCCCTCTGTCAGACAAGTCTGCTGGCCAGCCAGACAGGTCATTCTTCTCCATCAGGCAGCCAGAGGTACAGAATGAAACAAGAGTTGGAAGACAATTTAAATAACTATTTCACTGACCAGGGATGCTGTTGGGGCATCCCTTTAAGTGTACCAAGAATCAAACTGTTTGGGAGACATTCAGAAGTGAGGAGCCCTGAGGGCTGCACCTCTCTGCCCTTCCTGAGAAAGATGGTCAAGAAATCCATCTTCTGGATGCAAGTTTACAGCTCAAAGCCCCAGGCACTCATTCTTTTTAGGTCCTTATGCTAGCGAAAAGAAAATCAAAGAAAATCAAAAGAAATATTGTCTTCCCCTATTTCACCTTCTAGTCATGCACTTTCACAGAAACTTCTGTCATTGGAGAGGCAGGGGAACACAGCTGGACTAACCTTGTTGAGCCAGAAATTCTCTCTCTGCTGCTAAGGCTGCTTTACCAAGCCATTAGATACTGCTAGGTAATTGGAGAAAAAAGTTTTTTCTGTAAGCTCTGCTGAACCAGGGGAACTGAAGCATGTAAGAACATGGGACTGATGCTACCAGCCTTTCCAGTGCTCAGGGAAAATGGTGCAGTTTTGTGGTCTTGGGCCTTGATAGACTGTAGGTAAGGAGTTCTTTCAGGTGGGATTACCTCCAGGGAAAGGTGAAATGTGTTTCTTTCACGTAATCTTTCATTGTATGAAATAATGAAACAAGGTTCATTGGCCCATTTTCATACTCCACTTGAAAGTCCTACTTTAGCTTTACATTAATGTCTTTTGTCTGTGCCAAACTGAACTTATCGACTGCTTTTTTCTCTGACAGACCACACTAATACCACACCAGGTGAATGTTTCCAACACTGAATAACATACGCTGTACTTCCTTTGTCTTTGCATTTACTGCTTGGCTAACAGTTGGCTACCAGAACACAAATGCATGCCTGTACCCAAGGTCTCCTTCCTGTTGGCCATTGAGTAAGGAAGCCCTATATACAAAGCAAAAATGGAAACTGATGAAAACAGGTGAAGATATAGAAGATATCATTGAGGTGTGACTGGAATATTCTCTGTTCACAGGCTTGGAGGGGCAATGAACAGGATGACTGGATTCCTCGAACCTATCAGGATCTGGAAGGTCTACCTTGCATTGTTATTCTAACTGGCAAAGACCCTCTGGGAGAGACTTTCCCCAGGTGCTGTTCTTACTCTTTCAATATGACTGCTCTCTAACATGTTTAGATAAGTGGGGTTTGATACCGTCTGGCTGTCTTTTCACAAAATAAGTGTATTTTTGAAGACTTTAGTTAGGAACCATTTGAATTTTTGTAGTTCAATTTGTGAAAAGTCATGCTACTGTACTGGGTGGGTCAGCAAGTGTCTGTGTGAAGTACCAAGGAGCACAACTTTGTGCTGAATATTTTAAAATAATTTTACATGTACGGGCCAACAAAATTGTTCATGAATATTTAGTAAGCAATTAAAGATAGGGAGTATTCTTCAAAGTCAGAGAAAACAAAAACTTCATTGTTTTTTGTGTTGGCTTTTCCAGGTCATTGAAGTACTGTGACCTTCGACTAATTGACTCCAGCTACTTAACTCGTACTGCGTTAGAGCAAGAAGTAGGCCTGGCATGCTGCTACGTCTCCAAGGAGGCAATTCGAGGGCCTATTGTAGCTCTTGACCTCAGTGAGAAGGAGCAGGAGAAGGCAAGTGGTAGCGAGAATGACTCTGATGAGCTGCTGATAGACTTGGACCGGCCCCAGAGCAACAGCAGCGCTGTCACTGGAACCTCAGGTCGGTTGTTCTGCTGTTGGTCTGAAAAACAAGTCTTTATTCCTGCGTCATTGGAATTTGGATGCAGACAGTGAGATGTTTTCTCAAATGTGGGTTGCTTAGCTGTATCCAGCTGCAGGCTAGACAATGAAATGTTAGTTGCAGATTCTTCACACAGTGAGCAATTTTCCTGTCTAGTGCTAAAAGGAGATGGTGTTTCAGTGGGAGGGACAGTATGCCATAGCTAAGCATCCCTTGTGATTTTAATTTTTAAACTTACATTTCACATTTGTTGCTAGCTTTGTTCAGGGATCCTGAAAAGATCTTAAAAATCAGAGCAAAAAGGGCTAGTATAAAATTCTAGGAATAGAAAAATGCTCTGTAACGCCAGAAATACCTATGAATGAGGATGGATATTTGTCTCCTTGCCAAGACCAGCAGAATGGTTGGGTCTTGCCCTACCTCTTCAGGCATCAGTGAAGCCTCACCTCCCACCAAGCCTTCCCTTTGCATTCTGCAGGCACTTCTGGGTCCTTCCCTTTGTTTCCCTATGAGTTTGAGGTATTAAGACAGCTGAACTGGGTCTTTCCTATGCACCAGGTCTTCCCATACACTAACTAAACCTGACTGGTATGGAGGAGGGGACATAGCCCAGTTCATGTCCAAGTTGCAGTGAAATAAATGCTCTGTTGTTCATAGAAAGGAAGATGCAATTGATTTGTGTATACAGTGGTTTGTTAAACTTGACTTTCAGAACGTTGTACCATCAAATTCCAAATCCTGGATGGGAAATGATAGCTAGAACACAGAGATTAGGATTGAACACTTGGAGCCTGAACCCTGTTGCAGCAGGGTGTTTACCTCCCCAGCCAAAGGGATAGACAGATGTAAATGATTTCTTTTTACATGGTGAAACACCGACCTAAGCCACAGCAGCACTCACTGAACAAAAAGTATTTGTATGTTAGGATTGTCGCATAGATCAAATGAATTCATGGTTTTCTTAGGTCAGTTGGTAACTTTTCATTGCCTGCTTTTTGTTTTCCCAGGTTCCCTGGCTGACAATGGTGTGAGCTCCTCGAGTGCTGCAGACAAGTCTCAGAAGCAGGCACCATCCCTTAACTTCCAGACTGTGGCACACAGCTCAGTAGATGAGGGAAGTTACTCCAGTTTTACAGCCAGAGAGACCCTGAAACAAGAGTGTGACTCGCTGGGTAACCAGATGGCGAGCAGCACCACTCCCAAACTCTCCTCGCTGTCTTCAGTCTCCCAGACCTTTCAGTGGCCTGCCCAGTCAGCCAAGGACAGCAAGGCCCTCCGTGTGGCGCTGCCACGCATCGTCATCCTGTCCAAAGCTGCATACTGCCTCCTGAGCTCGCAGAAAAATGGCAATTTGCCTTCCTCCTCTTCCCTCCTGCCTCATGCTGACGTGTCTTGGCTGAGCTCTCTGAGGCCTCTGCTTCACAAGGACATGAGCAGTGAAGAGCAGTCTCTGTACTACAGGCAGTGGACGACAGCCCGACAGCACCACGCAGACTTCAGCAATCAGGCTGAGGCATCTGGCACCAGGACTTTTCACCCCAGGAGGCTGCTTTTGACAGGACCACCACAAGTAAGAGCACAGCTCCTTCCTCTTGCAGCAGTCTGAGAGGGCCAAGTTTGCAGGGATGTGTTTTGAGGTCAAAAATCTAAAGTCAAATTTTAAGGCCAAGTCCATGCTGAAGGTGGTAAGGAGAGGAAGGCTGATGGTTTATGTCATGTTTTAGCCTAAATGAAACACATGTGGATGGCACTGGGCATAACATTGCCATGAGCACATCAGGAGAGAAGCAGTTACCACTGCTGATCTCCCTGCATACAAAAGTGACACAGGCTGTGGCCAGGTTGTGCTCAGAGGCCAATTTTAGTAAAAGTGTTTTCAGCATAGTGGGCAATATTACATCTTGCAGTGTTTTCAGGCAGAGCTGAACACAGAGCTTTGGGGTAAGCCCAGAGGCATTTATCTGAAACTTACCCTTCCATTGTAATAGTTTGGGTTGGCATTTAGACTTCTTTCCATCTCTGGCTCAGGTTGGAAAGACTGGTTCCTACTTGCAGTTCCTGAGGATTCTCTTCCGCATGCTGATCCGGTTGCTGGAAGTAGATGTGTACGATGAAGAAGAGATTAATGCCAGTAAGTATTTAGTTGGCATTCTTAAGATGTATCATAAAGAGCCCATGTTATATATTATTCAGCAAGGAAGTTTTTAGGCTCACTGAAAGACTCTGAATTACACCTACTACGTGTCCTCTCCATTGGTGTGTAGCTAGACTTACTCTAGGTGTCTGCATGTATTTCAATATAGATTGATAAAAAAGTAAACTTTATAATGGGCTTATCTGAGAACTACTAAATGTACTTTGGGTTGACCTATTTGTATAGCACTCAAATGGAAGTGTGCACAAAGCTGTAAATGGGGAACATCTGCCCATGTATTCTCTTCTTGCGGGTTTTTAAGTGCTGACTGCTTTTAAGCAGACAGGACATTTAAGAACATTTTGTTCCTGGCTGAAACGTAACTATTATTTATGTTTATTTATAAGTTATATACCAATTTTCAGTTAGACTCCTGTCTCCTGTCTGCAGTTTGCACATTTTATGCTGAGGATAAAGGGGAGCAGGATCCTCTTTGGATTTGTGCTCATTTTTCAGATCTCACAAGATCCATTAACTGCTGTGGCAGGACTTTGCCTTGAGAAGAGCAAAACCTTTTAAAAATTAGTCCTCTTCATGGTGTTCTTTACATAACTCTGTGGTTTTGTAGGGAAATTTCTGTGGTGCATAACTCTCATGACCATTAGACTGACATCCTGAGAATGTAGTTGTTGTCAAACCTTTGAAAAGACTAATTTGTATTTCTGTTCATACAGTGCTATTAAATTAAAAAAAAAAAGAAAAAAAAAAGAAATATTTTCCTTTGATTTGGAGCTTTGGGGACAGTTATTCCCTCATTATTTGAACTAAAGTACCACAGAAACTTAGGATGAAATATCACAATGTGAGAGATGTTCTGCATCATGCAGACTGGCCTGTTGAGATCACAGCAATGTGTCACACCCCTGCCAGGAATGCATGGAACTTCAGCACAAGAGCAGTTTGGGTTTCGTTGGGGTTTTTGGTTGTGGCTTTTTTGCTCCCACTGTTTCTGTTGGAATGCTTCTCCAGAGCACCAGTGTTCTCATTATTTAAAATAACACTTTATCCTCCAATCCAAATATGTTTCTGTCCCATTTATACACATTCTCTTTGGGACCAAAAAACATACTAATTTAAATTAAAATACTTTTTCTCTTCTTTGAGATTTGATTCTTTGGAGTGGTCAGGCAGCTGTCTTACCTCCTCTTCAGCATTCGTCTAGGCAGACTGGATCTTCTTACAGGATCCTCACAAATGACAGGCTCTTTATGCTCCTTATCAGTTTGGTACTTTGGCCTGCACATCTATTTTCAGTTTATCCTTCTGGTGCATGGGTGAGCAGAACTGAGTGCTTAACCAACCCAGCCTACAACAGCTCATGTACTCCCCCGCCCCCACTGAAAGCCCCATGATTGATGAAACCTATGACTGCGCTGGTCTTTTCCATTCTCCCTTTTCACTGGCATTGATGCTTAGCTTGTACTCCAAGGTTCCTCAGCAACGTCGTCATTTCCATCCAAGGTGCTCCCAAGCTGCTGCAGAGATGCTTGTTATTAGTCCTTGATTGTGCATATGACTCACATTTTTTTCTGTTAAATATCACAAAGTTTTTGTTGTTGCAGTGTTCGAGGGCGTTGAATTCTTTCCAGCTATCTTTGATTCCTTCTCCATGTTGACAGTGACTCTTAGGAGTGTGCCACCAGCAAACTTAAGCCAATTTTTTGTTTAAGCTGGTGACATTGGTGAGGGTACTAAACAGTGTGCCCCTCTTCCGACCTTCTAACTTCATTGCTAATCTCACCTGCCTTAATGCTTACCATGTTACATGCTGCCATCTTCTGTTTAGTCAACTCTTTCAATTTACAGACCATTCCCTCTCCCCATTTTCTTCAGCTGTATTAATAATTTGTCCTATAGTACCATACTTGAGTCCAGAAAGATAAGATTCACTGCATTTCCTTTGTTCAGAAAAGTAGGTGTTTCATAGCCATATAAAAGTAAGACAGGATTTCTTTAGTCAACCTATATTGCATTTTATCACGTTTTTCATTTAATTAATTATTTCCTTCACCCTCTCCAAATTTTGAATATTACCACACTCAAAGTAATGGACTCAGAGCTCTGTAGATTACTGTCTCTCTTCTTGCATCGGGGTAGGGTGAGTGGGGGAATCTAGAGTGCAGAGAATATTTCTCTGCCTGTTTTGAAGGGTTTTACCTTCTTGGACAGCACTGTTTTTGACTTTCACCTATGGAGAAAATTGCTTACCTTTTGGGAAGAAGTAGAATTTACACTGGTGTGAACTAGGTGATAGAACATTATGTAAGATTGTCACAGGGTGAAAAATTTAGAGGTGTTGAGTTTGTTAATATAATAAATAGATAAAAAGCAAAAACTTAAAAATGGAGGATTGTTGTTGTTTTTTAGACTTTCTTCTTTTTTTTATTACTCCATATTTTGCAGTAGAAGTAGTTTGGGGTGATTGGATAAAGAATTTTGCAGTTTCTCTTTACGTGACAAAGTGATTTATTGAACATTGATGGAAAAGTAAAAATATCTTTCGTTTTAAGTTTTCATTGGGTGATTTACCTTTAAAAGACTGTGTAATCTTGATAATTTGGCTTTCTCTTGCATTCTCAGTGACTCTGTTTCTCTAATAAAACTTAATAAACAACTATCTAAAAGCAGAAAACACTAAAAGTCCCGTTCGTCTCTTAAATTTCTAGCAAAAACTCTATAAAATCTCCCCCATCTGAAGAAGTATAATTAAAGCACAGAAAAGTGTCAGGTGAGCATGTGCTTGTCCATAGACCCAACCTTCATTTCACCTGAATTCACTTTTCTAAAATCTGTAGCCTCAGTTGCACACCTACTTTCTTGTCTTCTTCCATCTCATTTTGACCTGAATTGACTCATGTTCAAGCTGCATTCCAAAGTTGTTTTCTTTGACTAGTGTTTTCTGCCATTCCCATTGCTTAAACTTGATTTTCTACTTGAGACTTACCTCTGTTGGATCAAAGCAAAAAGTTGCATTTGATCCTTGCTGGCCACATCCCATTCTGTAATAGGAGTGTGTCTTTTACTGCCTTTATCATGTACCACCAGCTACTAGTTCATAAATATATACAGCCTCTTTTTCCTTGCTTTCATCCTTCTGCCTTTGGATACTTTTGCTTCTCATTTACCCAATGCTCTTCATTCCTTCACAGAGAAGCTCAAAACTACACCTGTGCCTTCTGCACAAGTAGGACCATTCATCTGACCATTTATGCTTAAACCAAAGTGAGTTATACCTCAGCAGCATGATGAGGAACAGAGCAGAAAAATACCTAGGAGGTCCCTTCACCTGCACACAGTTTCTAAGGAGTTTCTGTTTCTTTGAAATGGCTTTGTGTGGATTGTAATTTCACTGGTAACATTTATGACGTTCAAAGATGTTGCTTTGTGTGTGTGTGTGCCTGTGTGAGTTCAAGTGCAACTGTAAAGCAGCAACCATCACTTAAACATAATTTGGTGGGTATCTGATTCTGCTTACCTGAAGTGTGTTGTTGCAGATCATACTGAAAACAGCGAAATTACTCAGTCTAGCAATGACCACTGGCCAGACATTGAGATCTTCAGCAAAATATCTTTTGACCTGAGTGTACATGACCCTAAGTACAGAAATATAAGTCCTGTATACACAGAACAACTCTCAAGAGTGAAACAAGGTAAGTAAGTTGTAGACATTTTTAGGAATACTTTCCTACAAAGAATGAGTTTTTATTGGTTTGTTTGAACATGAGTTTGCAAGAACCTTTAGTCTCCAAAATTATATGGAACAAAACAATTTGTGTGTTCTTTGCAGTTTTTACCAGGATCACAATCTCTGTTTTTTAACACTGCTAAAATTTCTGTTACTTCTTTTCTTTGTGCACAGAAACAAGCAAAGAAACAAAATCAGAGGAACCTAAGAAAAGGGAGACCGTGTCCATGATGCTGACTAAATATGCAGCTTACAATACCTTCCATCACTGTGAGCAGTGCCATCAGTACATGGACATTAATCCTGCTGCACAGGTTGGTGTCAAAGTCTGAGGATAAACTGCATCCTTGGTTTTTTATTGTGGTCTCTCCAGGCATACTGCTCTCATCTCAGGATTCATGCTTTCATCTTCCCTGAGATGGCATTGTTTAATTCTTCCATTCTCAGGGGAGATATTGAGCTACAGACCCAGGAGCATCAACTGTGTCTGCCACATTCTAAATGAGCAGTTTTCCTCTGCAGATGCCTCTGGCAAAGGGTGAATATTATGATTAGTTGTCTCAAGCCAAAGCATTATTCAGCCTGCCCAGAGGGTTTGCAGTGTCTCATGGGAAAAGACTGTAAGAATTAGGAGAAATGCTTGTCTTTCCTAAATGCCAGCCATCCACACCTGTGATGGGAGATGGCAAGGCCTGCTTCTTCCTCCCTTTGTATGTAACTGTGCATCCTTCTCAGCAGTAGCTTATGAGTCACTGGACAGAAATGAACATTTTAATCTGTTTAGTTAAAAAACTTTTAGTTTCTAAAGCAAACAGTTATGCTCACAGGAGACTGGCAAGTAAGATTATTCCTGGTTAATAGCTCACACATTATTTCTTAACCAGCACCAGCAGCTTACCTGGAAGTTTCTTATCTCAAATCATTCCTTCCTTGCTCGCTGATGTTTTCCAACAGCTTGCTATTAAGATATGGCAGCGTAGACACCCTGACCTGGCAGTGCACAATGCCAGTTCCCTCAAAGCAGCACCAGCAGGTCTGATCTGAACCTCGTGCTTCATTAAGTCCGTTGACAGAAGCAAATCCTCCCCTAGGACATCCGTTGTTCACTCCACTCATCTTTGTCCATGAGGTCAAACATAACTAGTACTAATAAATATAAACATCTACTTGTATGTGCCAGTGTGAGCTGTGCATACAGAATTAAGATAATTAAGCTCAGAGAAATTACACTGTCAGAGGAGAGTCATTGGATAGCAAACATTATGAAGGGAGAGATTCTTAAATGCTTTAACAGAACCTAAATAAAGTCCCTTGCATTTTCCATCTTAGGCTAATTATTTCAATTTTTAGCAAAGATTATAGGAAGCTCATTGGTAAGTGATTTGACTTTGTAGTAAGACAGATGCTTTTGTAGGATGAAATCTATCAGGTGTGTAGGCATTTGTACACACTTACATGGTTCAGTAAAGTGCTATGCAAATTTAAGCTCACCCAGATTCTTCATAGCCTTGTTAATGGTGTGGTCTGCTTGGGTCACACAACTGCTTAGGAGAGTATTGCCACAGGAAAAATACCATACTAATACAGTAGTGCTCCTGCTGAGGTGTCTGAATGGCAGTGCATGCTGCTTTGGAGGCACACCCATGGGCTGCACTGCTCTTTGAATCTTCTGGGGATATTTATTTGGACAGTTTTTTCCTTTTGTGTGTGTGTGTATATTTGACTTCTCTTCGTAAATATTGATAAATAATTCGTAGCTGAAACGGCCTTCAGAAGAGTCCAGTTTGGCCAAAGACCATTACTGGTACAGAAAGCTGATTCTTTTAATAGCAAGGCCTAAATTATTTACCTTATTGTGAGGAAAATGGTTACTGAAAGAGAATGTTTTGTTGTTCTTCTCCGATGGCTTCCAGTACTGTGACTGTAAGAACTCCTCCTTACATACTGCTTATGTATTACCTGCTTGGAAGTCTCCTTTTGCTGTTTGTCTTATTCAGGTGTCTGACTCCACTCTGCATGCATTCACGTTTTCATCCTCGATGCTGGGAGAAGAGGTTCAGCTGCATTTCATAATCCCCAAGTCCAAAGAGAACCATTTTGTCTTCAGCAAGCAGGGAAAACATCTCGAAAGCATGCGACTCCCACTTGTTTCTGACAAGGTGTGTGTGCTGCTCTTGCCCATCTGCTGCATGCAATCAGCTTGACACACATTTGCAAATTAATGGGGGGAGGTTTTTTCTGTTTTCTTTTTGTTTTAAAGTCCTTTGTGTAATTCTCACCTGACTGTCCTTAGCGTGGGGTTTTTTGAGGGCAAACATCCTTTTTTCCGTTCCTAGTGTCCAGTTCATATGTGTTGCAATAATCAGTGATCTTAAAATGTGGTGTAAAAAATAAACAAATAAAAGTCCTTATTGGGAATAACTTGCTTCTTACCTAATGTTGCCAAAATGTCTTGTGTTCCAGCAGAATTTGAATGCAGTCAAGAGTCCTATCTTCACCCCATCGAGTGGACGTCATGAACATGGACTCTTGAACCTCTACCATGCCATGGAAGGCATCAGCCACCTGCACCTCCTGGTGGTCAAGGAGTATGAAATGCCACTCTACCGAAAATACTGGCCCAACCACATCATGCTTGTCCTGCCAGGCATGTTCAACAACGCTGGAGTTGGTAAGAGACACCATCAGTGCATTGCTGTGAAGGTATAAAAATCTGTGTTGGACAATGTGAATTATGCTGTTGCAGGAAACATTGCAGCAGCTCCTCACATTCCTGCTGTGATAATAGCAGCAATGTCTGTGCAAAAATGTGCAAGAGCTGCTGTCAGGGGAATGGAATATATGTTTGCATGGATCAGTGCCTTCTCGGTTTAAAATCTGATGTTTTATGGGCCATATTCACTCATTTTACTCAGCCCTGCTGTGTGAATGTTCATTCTAGATGTTTTACACATATTCAAATTGCAACATTTTAGTTAGCAGAAGGTAAATATTAACTGCAGCTGAACACTGGGGGCTTGAACTTTGGACTTTGTTTTCATGGATGCTGAGTTTATTCTGCAAGAAGTTTTAAGTGGCTTCAGTTTTAGAATCTCAGCCCCTTCTTGGTTCCAATTACTTCATTAATGCCCACAAAACTGTGTTCTGCAGAGTGTCTTAAAGCATCCAGTCTTCTTGGAATCTGCCTTTTAGATTAAATCACACTGAAAAAGGGACATACAGATTTCTTTTTAAACTAAGGTGTTATGAGCACTAAGTTCATAAAGGGTAATGACTGCAGATGTTCGTGTAACCTTTCTCTAGGAAGAGTGATAAAGTCTAATAAAGATGTCTGCACATCTTCTTTATGGTATTTCCTCAGGTGCTGCCAGGTTTCTTATTAAGGAACTTTCGTACCACAACCTGGAACTGGAACGAAACCGCTTGGAGGAGCTGGGAGTGAAGCGCCAGTGCGTGTGGCCCTTCATCGTGGTCATGGACGACTCCTGCGTCCTGTGGAACATGCACAGCCTCCACGAGCAGTCCAGGTTGGTACCCACCCACGCTGGGTCCTTGCACTGATCCAGCCCTGACAGCAGCACATCTGTGACCGAGGCTCATCTCTAACATCTGACAGGGTGCTCAGAGCAGTAGGAAGGCCGTATGTTTGTCTTGTTGACCCCAAACATTCAGCCACCTGCTGCTGAACACTTCCACCTGACCATCCCTTTACATGTGTGTCAGTACTGCCAACAGACCTCTGCTTGTGTTTGTTCTTTGCCTAAAGCCACTCCTGCTTCTTGTAGTGACTGTTTGAGTGATTTTTTAATGTTACTTTGTTTTGATTCAATTTATGTTTCTTAGTACAAACAGTTTATTTGGGGAACTTAGAAGGCATCAAGCTCTTGACCTTCTCAGTGCTTACACCGTCCAGTACAGAGAAAATTGCATTCCAAAAATGATGTGTAAGGTGACTTCTTTTCCCTTCCTAAATTGCTGTGTAAGAACTTACTCTGCTGAAAGGCTCCTTTTCTTAATGGCTACATTTTCTTGATGGCTACATTAGTTCCTGGTTGCTTAAAAAGTCTGCACTTACGTATATATTTTTACAGCATCTGGAGTAAACATTCTCAGTTGTCAGTGGAATTTCTTGGTCCTTTTTGTACACACATATGTATATATATGCAGTGTATGTTATATAAAAGTAATAAAATGTGTTTCTATGTTGTGTATGATCATGTTTTGCAGCCAGTCCCTGGAGCCTGGGGGTTTCAGCAAGAATGTGTCTTTGAAAAGCGTCCTCCAACACATTGAAGCCACCCCCAAAATTGTTCATTATGCAATACTGGGTGTTCAGAAATGGAACAGCAAGCTGAATACCAGGAAAGCAAAGGCTCCGTTCTCCAGGTGCCACGTGCGTGACTTTATACTGCTCAACATAGACCTGACCCAGAATGTGCAATATGATCTGAACAGGTAGGCAGCACATATATATCTGTGGAAAAGTAGCATCTTGACTTGATAAGAACCTTGTCACAATGTTTCTGAATGCTGTTGAGATAAACAGAAAGATCCTGCCTAAGGTTATGAGTACACAATCACAAAAATAAAACACAGTGTGATATATGTTTCATCTGAGTGAGTAAGGCATCAAAATAAACCTGCCATAAGACAAGAAAACCTGGGGCAGACAGACAAAGTACAAGGGAGGGCTTCAGAGGACTGAAAATATGTGGAAATGAGAAACTTGAGGAGAAAAAAAATAATTGGGAGACCAAAAGTAGAAGAAAGGAGCAAAAATGGCATCAGTCACAGGAAAAATGTGGAGCTTCCAGAGTGCCTAGGAGAAGGGATTCCTTGTATTTCTTTCAGAGACAGCTGTCCTCCCTGTTGCCACTTGAGTTTGCAAGAACAGATGAAAAAATTACTTTCCACTATTTCCTTCCTTTTTTTCCCCCCTCCTCACCTAACTTCATCCTAAAGCACTTGCAATAAAGCACCCACATTTATTGTGTGTTTTTATTGCTGGTTCTCATCACGGATGGAAGAAATACCCAATTCTTCCTCTTTCCAGCCAAGTGAGTTCCAAATAAACCCTGTGTCTGCTGGCCACAGATGGCCGTCAGGCTTCTCACCTTGGGCTCCTGCTGCTGTTTTCAGGGATCCCATGTGTTTCAGCGAAGAATTGTAGCCTGTCAGTGCAAGCTGGTGTGACTTTCAGAGCTCTGGATTTCACATTCTGTGTCAGGCTGAATCATGAGGTGGGAGTCAGCCCATAGAAATGAGCCACTACATCAGTGCACGGCTAAGGTTACTTCCCAGCAGCTTTTTCTCCCATAGCCAGATATTTGTTAAAGCCACATTTTTCCTTTGACTCCAGTTTATGAAGAAATATATCAAATGGAACTGGCTTGTTTAGAAGTGGAGGTTGGTCACTGGAGAGTTTCTGTCAGGTCCAAAATATATACTAAAAAAAAAAAAAAAACAAAACCAAAAAAACCATGAAAATAATTTAAAAAAAAAAAGTAAAGGGTGGGGAGGAAATGATTGATGCCAGTATGTGATGAGGATGAGAGGGCAAGCCAGATTTGGTGTGGGGAAGAAGCACACAGGCACACTGAAAAGTGAAGACTAGTTTGGTTTTAGGATGACCAGCAGCTGCTTTCCTAGACCAGGAGCACATCAAAGGAATGAGTCTTCAGAGCTCTGCAGAGAATTTGTAGTGGCACCATATGAGATGATCTCCAAAAATCTCTGCTGAGCCCACACCGGTGCATTTCAGCAGTGGGTGTGTGAATGCTCATGCACAGCAGGCACACAGCTGGTGCACTGATCTTGTGTTTAATGTCCAGGTATTTCTGTGAAGATGTGGATTTTAATCTGCGGACCAACAGCAGCGGCCTCCTCATCTGCCGCTTCAACAACTTCAGTGTCATGAAGAAACATATTCAGGTTGGAGGACAAAAGGACTTTGTTGTTAAGCCAAAAATCATGGTACGTCTGGAAGTATGCTCTGTTGTAGTTAAGGGGTAAAATCAGGACCCGTTTTCCCTAGAAACAATGAATTCTCTAGTCTTTTAGATTTATTTCATGTTTATTTGACATCTTACATTCACGGCTTAATCCACGAATAAGATGGTAGAGCTGCCACATCAAAAACAGAAAAAGAGAAACATTTTGCTATTTATAAATTACAAACAAAAATCCTCCTAATCTATTAGAAGATAAACTGGGATTGGGAAGAGTTTGGTCCATCTCTGATGGAGGAAGAATTTGCAGACTCTGATCAAAAGCAGGCAAGTTGTACCAGATTCAGTTTTAAAAATGTTAGCACAGCCACAAGTTTCTGGTGTTTGCTGGTTTGTGATGACTTTCAGTCCTTGCACTTCCCGATAAGAAGAGGCCTGAGGAAAGGCTCTGAAAACTGCAACCTTCTGAAATCCACCCATGAAATCCAAGTATTTATGAAAATATACCGAATATTTTATACAGAGTATGTTACACCTATGCCAGCTTTAAATGGAGGTGTATTTCAAAGGATTGTCTTTAATCTAGGAATCTTACAGTTTGTGTTCCTGGTGGTTTTGAACACATCCCACACCATCCCTCTTTTAAAAAACCACCTCCCATACTTCAGGATTTAACTGACTAAACCCTGGGTTTGAAGATCATTTTCTGATTTTCCTTTTCTTGTGGTTGCAGTGGAATCTGTAGTGATGGACTGGCCTATGAGAAAACTCCATAGAAAACATTTTTAATGGATGACTCCACACAAGGAGTATGTAATCTCATATAATGCCCAGGAGTAAGGCAGGATGAAGGCCACTGTGACAGTTTGAACTCCCTGTTTTATGTCCTTTCTTTAGACAAGCAGATATCCACGGAAGTACTTAGCAAGCACAGAACAAGCAATTCGTTTATTTCTGTGCTGTGGTGCTATGTGACAACTGAATGGGGAGTTTTGATCCTTTTGATCCTCTTCTCTCTCTTCCTGCTCTGTCATGGCAATCCCTTCCCCAGTTAGAGGAACTCCTGCAGAGCAAATACACAGAGTAGGTGGGTTAAAAGGGGTTCCTCTTGGTTTCACTGCAGGTTTCGGACAGCGTGGCACCAATAATGCCTCTTCAGTACGTCTGTGCCCCTGACAGCGAGCACACGTTGTTGGCAGCCCCATCTCAGTTCCTCCTGGAGAAATTCCTTCAACACGCGACGTACAAACTCTTCCCCAAGGCCATTCATAACTTCAAGAACCCGGTACTGGCCATTGACTGCTACCTGAACATCGGGCTTGAGGTACAAAAGATTTGCAGGGATGATGGGGATAAGGAAATGCAAAACTTTGCTTCAATATCTTTCTTGTCTTGGAAACCCCTCCTTCAGCATCAAGGGTAACGTTTTAAGACCTTGGTCTCAAACAGATTCTGCTGCTGGAAGCAAAGGACCAATTCACTGGACGAGCTGGTGGTGAAGCCTCCAGATGGCTGGTCTGGGTAGAGACCAGAGGTCTGTGATGGATTAATGTGACTGCTGGACTGTGCCAGGTCCTGCACTTGGGTCACAACAACCCCAGGCAGTACTGCTGGCTGGGGGCAGAGTAGCTGGAGAGCTGCACAAAGGGAAAGGACCTGGGGATGCTGGTCGACAGCAGCTGAACATGAGCCAGCTGTGCCCAGGTGGCCAAGAAGGCCAGTGGCACCCTGGCTTGGATAAGAAATAGTGAGGCCAGCAGGATGAGGGAGGGGATCATTCCCTTGTACTTGGCACTGGTGAGGCCACACCTCAAATCCAGTATTCAAATTTGGGCCCCTCAGTTCAGGAAGGACATTGAGGTGCTGGAGTGTGTCCAGAGAAGGGCAGAGGAGCTGGGGAAGGGTCTGGAGCACAACTCCGATGAGGAACAGCTGAGGGTGCTGGGGTTGTTTAGCCTGGAGAAGAGGAGGCTCAGGGGAGGCCTTACTGCTCTCTGCAACCACCTGAAAGGAGGCTGTAGCCAGGTGGGAGTTGGCCTCTTCTGCCAGGTAACAAATGATGGGACAAGGGGAAACAGCTTCAAGTTGTGCCAGGGGAAGTTTAGATTAGATATTGCGAAATATTTCTCCATGGAAAGGTTTGTCCAGCACTGGAACAGGCTGCCCAGGAAAGTGGTGGAGGTATTTAAAAGACGTGTAGATGAGACACTTGGCGACATGGTTTAGTGGTGAACTTGGCAGTGCTGGGTTAACAGTTGGACTCAATGATCTTGGATCTTATGGATCCATGATAACAGTGGAATCTCAATGAGTGTAACCTAAACAATTCTGTGATTTGCAAAGGAATCGGGCCTGTCTGTCTGAAATAATATTTCATGCAAAGCAAAAACCCAAAAGCGATGCCATTCTTGAAAGAACTTGGAGTTCATCTTTTGGCACTTCTCTTTTTATGAACCCAGGTTTCAAGGAAATTAGGTTTTTGCAAATATGTTTTAGATGTCTGTAGGTGGGGAGATTAGAATTTTTGAGCCCAGTGGTCAGTTTGAACTGGGTCTGGAGCAGGGTCAATGTGTAACAAGGGTGTTGTTCAGACAAATTTTGTGGAGGTCAGTGGTAAGATAGAGGAGACACCTTTTGATATATAACAGCCATCACAGCACTCAGACATGAGAGTGCTCGGAACCATGAGCATCAGCAGTTCCTGTACTCATGGAATCACTTACTTTGTTTGACAAATGTTTCCTTATGAGAATAACCTCTATAAACTATGCAGTCATTATAAGCAGGTAATTTGTAGAGAAAGAGAAAATCACACTGAATTACAGAGAGCCCTGAAATAACGTGATGCAGACTTGGTGACCAAATCTGAATCTGGATGTTTGTTCCGTGTGTCACTTCCTTGGGGGAGATTGCTCAGTACTGCAGTCTTGTTGGATCATATTTTTACAAGCACCAGCTGACTCGCCTGTTATCACTAAGTTATATTCCATTCCACGTAAGTCATCCTTAGACATTGCTAAGACAGAAGTGCCTCCTTTCTTTCCCCCCTGTGTTTCAGGTGGCCATATGCTACATTAGCTCTCGCCCACACTCCGTCAATGTCAACTGTGAAGGGGTGTTCTTCAGTGGACTTCTGCTCTATCTCTGTGACTCCTTCGTCGGTGCAGACCTCCTCAAGCGGTTCAGGTTTCTCAAAGGTAATCTCACTGCTCTGCTGGGCATCCTGGGTGCTTCCTGCTAACTAATAATAGCATGGAGGAAAAAGGAAAGGCAGAGGAATAACCCACTTCATTAAGCAGCTCCATCATTTTCAGAGTTTGTTTTGGCACTGTTTTCAAAAGAAATAGATGGAGTGGTTTTTGAGGGGTGTATCAAACTTCTGTTCCTGTTGATAGATAATTGAACCTTAGGTAAGTGTTGATAAATTCATTATTTTAAAGTGACATCAAGAAGGATTGTGGAAATCAGGCAGTGAATTGTGCAGTCAGCCACTTGAGTGTTTTGAGCATAGGTGTTACTGATGAGGACAGGAAATTCTGCTCTGGCAATCCGTCTATAATGGCAATAAATCTTCAGTTGTATAAGTGAGGACAGCCCTTAGCTGGAGGATGATTGGGTCTACCCCCACCAGAACTTGATAAATCTCATCAAAATCTTTTTGTCTTAATGCTGACAATTAGCAAATTGCCACAGGTATTCAGTAATGCTGAAGTGTGTTGCCGAGTTCCAGTGCAGTTGTGGTGGCACAGCTGACCCATTTCCCTCTCATGCTGACTGAGGATGGTGCATGTGCAGGGGGGCCATGGGGGGTGACCCTTAGCCAGTCCCAAGAACCACATTTTGAAGTTTGCTTCTGTGCCCTGTGGGCCCTGCAGGGCAGGGACAGAGGAGGAAGGCACAAAGACATGCTGGGGATGGTGCTGCCCACCACCAGGTCCCCAGAGCCAGAGAGGGTACTTTGTTGTTTCTTGGGCAAGGGGTGGCTTCTTCCCAAAAACAGGCAGTGGACATCTGGAGGAAGGGTGTTCCTCGTTTCAGTCAAGCAGAGGGATCTGAACCAAAACTTTCTCTGTGTTGGGTGCATGGGCTGGGGAACAGAACAGAGAAGTCCTGAAGGTGTCCAGTTCTCCTGCTCGTTAAATGACCATCTGTAACACCAGGTGGAACGAAGTTTTAAAGTTTGTTAAGCCACAGAAGAAATTAGGGACTCCTAGAGTGCTTTACCAAGGGCAGTGCTCATACTTAAGGAAGTCAGTGGATTTTCTTAAGTCAGTTATGGGACTGGTTTGGCTTAATAGAATTTCATCATGGACCTTCTACAAACCCAAATGTCCCATGAAACAAACAAACAAAAAAGTAGGCTTTATTATTTGGGCATAATTATCAGTAGTAATTTAAAGATCCAGTTAATGTTCTCTCAGCTGCAGTTGTTAATATCACCAACTGCAGCAGACTGTCAGGCAGTGACATCCTTTGATCCAGAGCAGACCTCACACCACGCCTGCTTCTCCGTGTCTGTGCCTTCCTGCAAATGGACACATTAATTTCTGTCCTGAGGCTCACAGGACTGATCTGAGCCTGGACTGGACGGTTGGTGATAGACCCTTCTAATCCTACTTTTTTCCTCCCTAGCAGCAGAGATTTCTTTACAGTATCTTAGGAAAATCAGTGAAGGAAATGAGTTGTTATTGTACCCCGAGAACCTAACGTGCTTTTCAATTGAAGGTGCCACCCTGTGTGTCATATGTCAAGACAGAAGCTCGCTACGGCAGACAATAGTCCGGTTGGAGTTGGAGGATGAGTGGCAGTTCCGACTTCGGGATGAGTTTCAAACTGCAAACAGTAGTGATGATGAACCACTCTATTTCCTTACGGGACGCCACATATAAGCTTCGCTGAGACACCGCTAACAAAAAATACCAAAAGAACTTTTTTTTAAAAAAAAAAGTACAATCACTGTGGAGCAAAGTGCAACCAATATTTATCTAGACTGCTCTAAAGGATTCCCTGCAATTCCGAAGTAGCTTTATTCCTTGGGATAAAATTACCACATCGGTTATGATTTACAGGATCCTGGATTCATTATTTTCGTATCAGTCACAAGCACCAACATTAATCACACAGCCAACCAAGCTGTAGGATCTGGGAAGAGGATGTTGTTTGGTCAAAGAAGAATCCTTTTTATATTCAGCTGAGTTAGGGGAAGAAGCTGCTCTCCTCTTGCAGCTGCAAGCTTGAATGTGTTACATGAAATGCACCCCAGCATGTGGAATTTATTGAAGATAGGGGGAGGAGAGCCCACCGCATCTCTTCAGCTCTGTGCTGTGGTACAGGAATACTCAGGGGTTTGAAACTACAATATAAAGTAGATATTTGTATTACAAGGAATAGTCTTGTTCTCTGTGCAGTGTTAGTTTAAAATTTGTAATTGTGTACGTATTGAAACTGTCTTTGGCAAAATTTCCACAGGTGTTCAAAGTTTACTACTTAAACCTGAACAAATGGGCAAACGCGTGGCAGGCACTGTGCACCCTTAGCAATGGTATTTTGCCCCAGTAGGCACCCCCTTCTCAGCTCCAGGGGCCGAAGCAAAAGGCTTCTCGGAGCTGCTCTCTCTTTGGTTAGAGGCCAGAGTAACTTCCCAGCAAATCACCTTCAGTTTCTCACTCTCCTCAGAGCTTTGGAAACTTGCGGTCCATCCTCCTTTGTGTATAGAAATGCATCCTCCTGTCCGTCCAGTGCCTTTGTGGTGGACTGTCTGCACATCACTCTCCATTTCCTTTACACTCAACTCCAGCTGACTGCAGAGCTGAGATCAGGTCTGAGTTGTACCCGTACACAAGCACCACACCAAGAAATGTGCAGGAGGGTAACAGTGCCTGAGCTGGATCCGAGAGAAACAGAACGTATTCTACAGGCGCTCCAGGAGGGAGTAGGGGAGAAACCCCAGGGAGCTGGGACTGCTCAGGAGGGACTCTCCAGAAGCAAAGATCTATGACCACATCACCTGACACTGCCATCTGTGTAACTCTGTAACTCCTGGCTCTGTAGCAGTCGCACACTGTTCTATTTCCAGCCGCGATACTGATCCTTGTGAAGGTGTTCTGGATTGACTCGGTGCAGTAGCATTTGGCTGTCATGGTTTAATGTAGCAGCGCTCTGTTCTCCTCACACTTAGCAGGTGTTACCTCGCTGAGGTTTACACACCCACCCCCTAACAATCATCTTTCTGCACATTGTGACCCCCTTTATCAATAAGAAAAATGCAGAGTTCTTAAATGCTATTCAGGAATACGAATTTACTCCCCAAAAAGCAATTAAATCAACACATCTTTATACCTGGCCTGCAGTCATTGCAGAAGGACCTGCCAAAGCTGCATTTTTTTAAAGGCATAGTGTTAACTAAGCAACTTTTTTTATCTTGTGAAGAGATGTTTACAGATGAATAAACATAATATATTTGACAGAGGCCAAAGGAAAAGGGTTTGCATATGTCTGTGTTGATGTAGCACTATTTCTGATGCTGTAAATTTAACAAATTTCACATGAACAACCCATTTCTGTAAATTTATTTTTTATTTTCCTTCAGATACAACCTGCCTTACCTATTTGAACACTGGGAAGAAGTAGGGATATGAAAGATGATTCTTGAAGCATGTGCTACACGCTTGAATGTATGCCAGTAGCTCTGGTTTTGCCAGAGGGCTTAAGGCCAGCCCTGAGTCTTAGCATGGCGTAGAGAAGTATCAGGTATTACATATTCAAAAATAGTTTCCTTTTTGTTGTGTATTTGATGTTTGCACTAAGTTCTTAAAATTCCAGGTGCTGAGACTACTAGGAGGAGTTAGCCCGCTGGTGGAGCAGAGCAAAATTGTCCTGAAGGCTGAGAGTGCATTTAGAAAATCAGTGTATTTGCCTG
Organism: Lycocorax pyrrhopterus obiensis; assembly: GCA_014706295.1. Taxonomy (NCBI): domain Eukaryota; kingdom Metazoa; phylum Chordata; class Aves; order Passeriformes; family Paradisaeidae; genus Lycocorax; species Lycocorax pyrrhopterus. The sequence continues at coordinate 104,531,654 of JACSVZ010000002.1, forward strand.
CCTTTACCAGCTCACAGTAAACCCATTTCCTTAGTGCTCTCCCATATGGAAGCAAGGAGTTTTGGTAACGCTCTGGCCAGAGCGCATGACACCAGCCCCAACAGCGCAGGCCTGTCCCGTGGAACACTTTAGGAACACTTTAACCGGCTGCCTGTGAATTCCTGGCAAGGAGACCCTTGTTTGACAGCTCCATGACTGCTATTCCATTTTGGTTTTAAGCCTTGCCATTAAGGCCATTCTTATGAATGTATGAAAATTGGCCAGCGTTATATTTTACCTGTAGATGTTCTTGTCTATTCACAGGTTAAAACTGAATGTAAACTAAGATATAAAGAATCATATGCAGATGCTTTTTGCTTAACTTATGTAATTGCTTTTTGTGACTTTTGGAAGAGGGTTAAAAATGTTGCTTTCCTAGTGTAAAGTTTTCTTAACCAAAAACTTGGTGAATTTAGCTTCACTAGTCAGTCTACCTCATGTTATTGTTTATGAACTGAAACTGTCTGAAGTTGTGGCTATGGTATGTTTATAACGTGCTTTCATTAAATTTGAATATATTAAGTTACCATTTCAGACTGCCTCTCTCTTAATGGGTCCTGCTCTTGCTTTCTGAGCCTGCCACAGAGGATCGCTTCTAGAGTTGCTGTGCACCTGCACCACTTTTCTGACAAAGTCCTTTACAGTCTGCTTACCATTCCTTGGAAAATTACACATGGCAGCCTGGAAACAAACAGCCTCTGGAGCCCAGAATTCACCACTGTTCTGCTACTTCAGCTTTAAGTACTCTGGAGCATTGTTTGGGATGTGGTGTGAGTTCTTTGCTTTAGCTCTAGACAAAGGCTAAGGACATCACACCATAAACAAGTGCATCCTGACTTCACCTCGGTTCCAAAATCAAACTCTAAGTTTAACCATAACTAAATCTTTCCCAGCTTCTGTTAGGGTTTTAAACTTTTACTTGAGGCTGAAGAGTATCCCCTCTCACCTTACCATGAACCTTGTATGTGGATGGTCTTGATCCAGAGCTCCTGGGGCACTGATCTTCAGGGTGTTATGTTTTTCGCACCAAGAAAAGTATGAAGTTAGACTAAAGATTCATTCACACTTAGTATTATACAGAGTAACTTTAAAAAAGCTATCAAGTATTTTATTTTTAATCTATCTACATTATGTACAGATCAAGAAAGGCCACAGCAGTTTTTCAACATACAAACCCTTTAAAAGAGGAGAGATTTATGAAGGAGTGACAAGTATCAAAGTGAAGTCAACTAACAAAGGTATATACTCAGTACAATACTTGAAGAATGATGAGTACACCAGGCCTTGGGCTTTTCATTCCACCTTTTACTCCACAACTAATCTGGGGGAGAAGGGGACAGGGCACACAAGGTTCCAGGGAGCAGGCGCCCTGACACGGAGCAGGGTACAGGGGCACCCCCGAAGGCACCGTACAGCCTGTGAGGGTTGCTGCCCACAATGTCTGCACTGTAACACCTCCTGCCTCGATGCCACTGGGCACAGCCTGGAACTCTTGTCAGACAAGTGGTGGCAGTGGGAGCTGGGGCAGGAGCCCAGCGTTCCAGTACTGGGAAGCACTGGTATATCACCTCAGTAAGAGCTTCAGCATGTACTCGTCAGCCAGACTAGAGTCTTTGCATTAGTTTACAGTCCACTATGAACAATTTTCTGCTGCATGTAAACATGACTAACTAGATAAAATACAATCAAACTTTTGCAAAAGTTAATAAAATATCTTTCTTTTAAAAAAACAAAGTTAGCCTATTACTGCATTGTTTACAATTTTAATAAAATAGTACAACCGTTTGGTTGTTACCAGTCCTGAGTTCACTGTAATAAAAATGGCCCTGGCTTCTGCTGAAGGTCTGCACCCACTCCATGCAGTTTGGCAGAAGTGTCCAATAAAAATGGAATTCCTGCAGAGCAGTTAAGTCTGGTGCTGTCCATTGAGGAAGTTGTATACCAGGAACTGGCCAGTGCCACAGTACTGTGTTGCAAAGAGTTTTCCATCAGGAGTGGGGTCAGAGAAAGCAATTTCTTCCTTGCTTAAGTATGAGCCATATATGAAGTTGCTCCTGTTTAGAAGAGGGGAAAAGGAAAAAGAAAAAAAGATAATTACCCTCAGGGAATAATGAAAAATATTTATGCTGTTAGGCCACAAACCATTAATTAAGTGGCATAGATATTCAAAAGGAAGTTCTGTTAGGAGATGGCTCTAAATAGCATGAATCTAAACAGCAGGGTCACTTGCTCTGGGAGGGGTTTTATAAGGGTCTGGTGTTTTAGAAGGGATGTTTGTGCAGAACAATTGTATCAAGACTTCAAATTCATGGTTTAAAATAAAACATTTGAATTAATTCCAAATATTTTTAATGGAAAAAAGACCGCTAGGGCTGTGACTACAATCACTAGGAATGAAAACAAGCTACAAAACAAGTTGGGGTGCTTATGAAGGGGCCTCAAAGGACCAACCTCAAGGCATAATTCCCAAATACACATTCAACAATAAACTATACAAAAAGAAAGAATCAATTTGCTTAACTTGTTCATGAAGAGCATTTCCTGTATGTTTCAGTCTTATTTGAAGGAAGAGTGGGAATCAAGGAATGCCATTCTACTTCTCTGCCTGGCTATGTGAGCAAATTTAGAAAACTCAATTCAGGCTTTAAGACCTTGACTGGGGGAAGGAGGAGGTAATGTTTATCCTTAGAAAGAGAAGAAACTCCCTTTAAACTTCAATTTTTTAGTTTCTGTAAAATAATCATAAATGTACTTGAAGAGCAAGCATGAGCTTCACTCATTTGGACATCTCCATTAAATACTAAGTAAAAAAATAACAGGAACAAAATCCTTTTTAATTACTACCAGCTTTATTCTCTTCTCTTTCACGTGTTCTGGAAGATGATTTTGCAAGGTTCTTAAGACTGTCTGACTGGGTTTCTGTGACTCCAAGGTACTGTGAAAGCCTGAGTGAAATGGGGCAGACATTCTCAAAATGGACCTCAGTCTGTTACGATGCCTTCAACATTGTGAAGTCAGGATTTAGCTGGTTACCAAAATCATCCCATCCCAAGTACCTTTTGCTATGTTTAGGTTGAAGTTTCACTGGCAGCTGGGCAGATCTGACTGCTTACTGCCATCCCAAAGCAAGTTTCACTCCTTTCCTTTGCCTCCTGCAACTTCCTGGGCTCCCTCATCTACACCAGCTCTAGAGCTCATCAGACCTTTCTACAAACCAATGGAGCACCAGAGTAGCACAGAACGTTTTAGTGAACACAGCATGAGCTACTGGAAGGCCAAACAAGCACCAGAGCACAGCAAAATAGGAGGTGCAGTGCACAGTTAAGAGGAAAACTGAGGCCTCACTAGCTGCAACAAACCATCAAAATTGATCCTAAAGATCCTTTAGGGCTGTAGCTGAGGAAGGAACTTGAGCATTGTTTTGGGGGAGAAATCTTTCCTTTAGAAATAGTTTCTAGGAAGCTACAGAACATGCTATTAATCTGCCAAAACCATAAGCAAATCATCAAGTTAATATGCTTATCTGAAAACAGGTTTACTGTCAATAGGTCAGCCAAAACATGATCGGATCACTATTTGCTCCACCAGCTGGGCAAGATGCATTGTGCAGGGCAGAACAGCTTTGCTAAGCTCTCCACATACCCAAGAGGGTGAGGACTGGCACAGGCAGCCCTACCTGTTCTAGAAACTCCAACAAGATGGGGTGAGCACAAACCTGACAGCCCAGCAGTCCTAAGATTTGAGCAGTTCTTGCCATTACTCAGAACTGTCATTTAAACTTCTTGGAAAGAAACCTAAGGTTTGGAGATTCAACATCTTTAACATTTATCTAGACAATAGCACAGATGTTTGAATCCTTTTTATGGATGTAGCATAAACTTAGCATTCAGCTGGAATACACTCACTGCAAGCTACTACAGCTCCATGGAAATTGAAAATATCCGTAAGGCTCAGTGAACCTGAGTATATATAAAAAAACCAAACCAACAGCTGGAAGCCACCACACTATACCCAACAGTTCGGTGCACTGGGTCTCTGTTCCCTCCCTCTTTCTACCTCTAAGGAATAGACAATCAGCCAATGGTTCGGTCCCAGTCCATGGGTAACCTCACATTTTGACCAAAGACAGTCCTGTGTCCTTTACTCATAATTACTGTGGAGGAATTTCCCCCTGGAAGTCTGCCAGGGTGACTCATTACAACTGCACTCTAAGATTTCTGTGGAAGACAAACTATTTTAGAGTACTGACGTTAGTTACTGAACTCCACCTAATACCAAGAACTGTCAACTGTGCTCAAATCCATATCCCCAGTTATCACCTGCAGCTTGGAAATAAAAGCCTGAGACACACAAAGCAATCAGTCTCTTGGACTGAATTCTATGTAAACCACGTGTAGCTGAGGAACGTTTTTGTCTTACCTAAGACACTCTATCATCCGAGAAGCGATCTTCTTCCGGCGCATCATGCTGAACACCCAGATCCGACTGATCCCACAGATAGCAGGTTCTGGAGAAGTTGAACAGCACCATGCTTTCTGTCTCTCAAATATGACTTTCTCATTTTCTGAACTGACTTCTGGAACCTTCTCTTCTATAACTCTGTAGCCCTGCAGACAATGCAAAAAACATTTGTCCTTTTATAAAAGCCTCAGTAATTACTGAAGAAAATAATTAACGTTTAATTTATTTCAGTTAAACATAATTGGCTGCTAAAATGCCTTACCAAAAAGACTTTATATTTGTGTCTCATTTGAGTTCTCGTAACAGTTTCAAAAATGAAGCAGATGATAAAAGAATAAACAAACAAAAAAACCCTCTAAAGTTTAGCTCACTTACAGTAACAGCAACAAATAATCCAATTCTTATTACCATCTGTATTAAAGTGTTTGCATCAATTTCTCTGACTTTGGGTAGGATTGTTTTGCTTATTGTCTGATACTCCCAAGGGACAGTAGAAAACACGACAGTTTGGAATGGAACAGACAGATTACATGACATCAGTGATGAATATTGCAACAGGCAGCATGACTTCTTGTCCTGCAACCCAGTGCAGTTCTGTCCTCTGATTCTATTTCCTGTAGGGCTGTTTGACCCTGCGGTGATTCAGCTCAGTCATACAGAGCATCCACTCCTTCATCCATGTTGGATTTCTGCTAGTTGACAAGCAAGAGCACAGCCAGAGCTGCATAACAGCAGAGGAAGAAAAATTCCAGCCCTCAGCTGTAGCAAGTTTTTAGATGATCAGGTCTGTCTGAGCCAAGCATGACACAATCCACGTGTCCCAGCTCAGCGCCAACCACACAAAACTGAGTAACTACATTTCAGAAGGGTCCAACCACCCAGTCTCTTCCTCTGTGGAAAAGGGCATACACAGAATACTAATTTGCAGTGAAAAATGTTTACTAAGCACTACCACAGATTATCTTTCTCCAATTCAATCACTTACCCACTGGATATGTTCTGCAATTAAGCAGCCAATTACTTTTTTGTCATTAGAAATAAAAAGAAGAGTTTTAGTTCTAGAGTAGCACATGAGAGGAGCTTGCTGAAATCCCAAGTCATTGTCTACCATTTCTCTGATTTCTTCAACCTGTCAAAATAAGTTTAAATGCTGTATAAGAAACACGTGTAAATGCACATTTTATAAATTTACATTAAAATCACAGATTTGAAAAAAGGTATTAGGTTATCTAGAACACTGAAAGCTATTCCAGAAGTTAAAGATTAACTTAAGTAACCTGCAACGCATCATCCATATAAATGTTCCCTAAATAATGCTCGTCTGGAAATAGGAAGAGACCCCTCAGTCAGCTTCCATTAAGTCCAAACTTCATTAGTCAAAGGCTAATAGAGAGAATGCAGGTAATCAAAGTGTGAGCTCTGATATTTTAGAAGTAAATTAGACCTACAAGGAAAGTTAAAACAGTTGAAGATTTTTTGTTATTTTTAAAGTCTTGAAAGAACTAATCCATTAAGAGTTTTGAGCAGATGACAGCAGGCACAGTGCCAAGGCAGGTAGAAAATGTATGCATTTGTTTTAAAGGAGTAACTTTTGTCTCTTTCCTTCAGCTTTCTATTCTTCCACTGGGTTTGTAAAGAGTAACTGAAACTAAAAATAAAATTTTAGTATTAGCAAGTTTAGAAGAAACAGATGAACTCCAGCATGAATGTAAATGAAAGCTTATGCATGAGCCAGTATTTCACGGAGGGATTCCTGAACCTGCAACTGGACATTGGAACAGCCTCAATCAGGCCGCATCTCCTGTAAGACAAATAAGGTGCCTTCACCGATGTGGTTCATTCAATGGCATAAGCTTCCTGAATGCATGTTGTAGTCACAGCAGTAATGCAAAAATACAATTACTGATGCTATGAGTATCACAGAATCACAGAACGGGTCAGGTTGGAAGGTACCACATCTGGTCCCACCTCCCTGCTCAAGTAGGGCCATCCTAGAGCACTTGGCACAGGATTGCATCCAGACAGTGCTTGAGTATCTCCAGTGAGGGAGACTCCACACCCTCTCTGGACAATCTGTTCCAATGCGCAGGCACCCGCACAGTAAAGAAAACTGTGTTAAAAAATGCTTTAAAAATAATTTTGAACAGGTATGTTATGAGTTACTATTTTCTCACTTAACCTTCAGGTACTAATCATTTAATGACACATCCAATTATCTGATTTGAAACACTTAAGTAAAACTATTCTTGAAATCAGGCATCCATGGTTATGACAGCTGTAGATTCTATCAACTTCAGCTACACAGAACTACAGAGAACTCTATCCTAAACGACTTAATTTGCTACAGTCTTCCTTCTTTTTCTTCAGCTGTTATATTAAAAAATGAATGTGCAACAAATGTACTAAAATTAAGATAATCCCACCAGAAAAATAAAACTAAACAAATAAACTTATCTGCATTACATGTGAAAATTTGTAGTTTCTTTTCAATGCAGTAACTTCAACTAAAGAAACCTGCTACAGCCACATCAGCAGCAAGAGCTGTCCTGGGCTTCAATTCAGCCTCCAGAGGTCCTTTCCAACCTAAATCATTCTGTGACCCTGTGATAGTGGCACTATAAAAAGTCCCTATGAGTGACAGCAAATCTCCAGCTAAACAGAGTCAGTGCCAGGCTACAATGAAATGACACTTTAAGATGTATGAACACAGGTTAGCCAGCAGGACACTGAAGTACCCGACTGCTCTAAGTCCCCATCAGTGTGCTGGGCCCAGTTTTAGAGCTTCAAGAAAGACATGAGTCATGGCACAAATGGAGACAATCTAGAAGAGAGCATGACAATGAATGGAGCTCTAAAAAACATTATTTAGGACTATAAACTAAAAAAACCCAGCACATCCGGTCAATCTCCTTATGATAAAAAAAAATCAGTTTGTTCAGGCACAAAAAATCTGCTGCAAGGAGGAAAAGAAGGACATTTTCTATAGCTATGGCAGTATGATTAGTACTAATGAGCTTAAATTGCAGTATGGAGATTCTGTTAGACATTTAGGGAAAATTTCCTAATGTTATGGATAGCAAAGCACTGTAATACAGTCTGAATCTCCAGTGGTAGAATTTTTCGAAAGTTGTCAGATGCATCATAACCAGAGCCAGTCCTGCTTTGGACATGGCAATGGACTAGATGACTTTGAGGCCACTTTCTACCTAATTCTGTTTTTATCAGAAAGTCACCTAGAGAATGGTGCCATATTTGTGCAGTGTAATAGTTAGTAAATTTCAGTTAATTTAAATATAATGGGAACTTTATATTACATAAAATATCCGTCAGACATTTTGCAAGTATATTTATAAAAAAAACAACACCAAACTTTAAATAAAGTCCCTTGGCTGATGCTCTTCCCACCCCTGCCCAGGCCCAGCCTCTCTATGAAGAGAGCAGCAGTGCTTAAACGTGAGGTATCTGACCCGTCTGTCAAAAAGGGAGCAGAACCACTGCAGTTTTGAGTCCAATTTCAACTGTTCACATGTCAATTTCACAAACCTTACTATGAACATTCTCATTATTTATATGAAAACATCAAACAAAGCAAGACATACCAGTCCAGTCCTTCTCACCATACCTTTTTAAGTGCATACTTTGGGTCATCAGGAAGAACCATTATTATCTTTCCATCGGGATATTCAGCCAAGATTCTCTCCTTTTTCCAACCCTAAATAAAACAAACACTTATCTAAACCATATACAAGATATACTTTTACAAGCAGAAGTGGCAAATTATTGTTCTAGACACTGAATTTATGGAGATTTCACACAATTTAGCAGTTTCTTTGCTAGAGAAGGAAACTTCAGCTAGCTTTTTAAAATGAGCACAACAGATAAAATATGATGTTATTTATACAATAATTTATACAGGAACCTAACTATATCTAAAAACAATGTGAAAGTGTCTTACAATTTCCCAACTAGATTTTTTTTCCCCCAGAACTGCAGTGCAACTCAATTTAATAACAGAAGTAGCAAATTCAGCTCACATAACTGATTTCCAAACCTACGTAAATACTTTATTTTTCCAAGTCCAGTGAATGAGAAAGCCCTAAGTTTTATTAGAGGAATTCTTTTTAACATAGTTACCTCCACAAATACACACTCAGTTTTAAAAGTCTGGCATGCGAAAGACCTCCAGGAGGTTCTAAGTGAACTGATTGGCATGCAGTTGCCCAAAATGTAAGGAATAGTTTATTCTGTTACTGATCATAACTGTTAAAGCCACAAGAAGGATACTAGAAAAAAATTTATAACTACCTTCTAAGAATCTAATAGGGAAGGAGACTACGTTGTGTGTATCTGAAGTATAAACATACTCAAAAAAATAGAGGTAATTAACTCTTCTTCAGATCCACACTCGTGGTGAATAATGAGCAGTACCTGCATGGAAAAAAACAAAACAAAAAAGCCACTTAAATCTAGCAAGATGGGACTGGTAGATATTAGAACTCAAGTTGCTTTGATGGGACCTAAAAATATTGAATGCAAAAGTAACTTCAGCCACTAAAAAGGCTGATCTAAAAGTCTAACTTCAAAGCAACTTTAAATAAAAAAGTCTTTGAAGAAACAATACTGATGGAGTGATTGTCATTGTAATCTGTACCTTCCCATAAAATAACGTTTGACTAAAGACCAAGCAATGGAATTTGGCACTGGATGAATGCCATATATACTACCACAAAAAATGCTAAACTTCAGTGTTATAATACCTGATCTACTCCTCATTTTATTCATACTGATTTTACTCCCTTACCCCAAGGAGGACATGAAGAGAATAATTTTAGAAATTTATCTACTCGCTGCTAGCCCTGAAACTATTTAAGTATTAGTTTAGCACCCAGCATGGCAATGGTTGCAACACAGACACCATTTTAATCCTGTCTGCTTTTCTTCTCAGTAGTAATTGCACAAAGGAAGAACCTGCTTGAATTTATATACATTATGGTCTGAACACAAAGGGCAGTAAACAGCAGTGTCATTCAGGGGAGCAGAAAAGTGCAGTCTGTGGGATTGTGACATACCTTTTGAGACTGTCTGGGAAGGCATCAAAAAATCAAGCAAGGATTACTACTCTCCAGCCTCAAACCTTACCTCTCAAATATTTGTCTTTTTCTGCCTTTTGGCTACCTGTTTGCTCTGCAAGAGCTTTTAATAGCATATTTTAAACCATCACTCAGGATATAAATGCAGTATGTTTGATAATCCTACCATTACAGCATCCAGACTGCTGAAGCCTAGTGCAGAAAATTCAACACTAATTTTTAGTTAATGTTATAGCCAGGTATTTCCACAACATGAAATCCAATATTAAACGGAACATTTCTCAACATCGCAGTATTTATGCTTTTAAGCAACAGTGTATTAGCACAAGTCTAAAAATAATTCTGTAAAAATGCAATAATTGATTCTCAAATGTATAGGACTCATTATTTTCATTACTGTCCACCTGTTCATCTTCTGAAGTGATTTGTATAATATGGAGACTGATGATATTCACAGGAGGGGTAGTTTCTCAATTGAAGTATTTTGGAATTTATTCAGAAATGCATCTTTTAGATGCAGCATTCCAAAAAGTTTCTGCAAACCCTAAGCTCATCCAGATTTTTAGTGAAGCCATTTTAAAGCAATATTGAGCCTTTAAAGTCATATGCAGCTCTAATAATTTTAAAAAGAAAAACTATGATTTCATGTATTTATTTGCACCTTTAGTATCCTTATTGTTGAGTTTTGCTTCCTTTAAACCAGACAAATGGAAGCAATGCACAAGACTGGTCACAGCTCTGTCACATTGTAACATTAAAGGGAAGTGCTACAGCTGCAGCTGGGACTAATCCTGTAAGATATTTACAGTACACAAAATATGCTTTAGTGACAGTATTTTGCATGTGATCTGAAAATTATTTCCCTAAACACACCTATTAACACATTTTCACCAACCCCCCCATTTTAACACTACTGAAATACTAGAGTCTGCAAGGTATTTCAATCACTGAGAACTAAAGTGGGACTCCTTCAGCAGGCAGATGACAAGAACACCTCAGCACAGTAAGAAACAAAAGTCTTATGTCTGCCATAGATAGTATTCTACTGCAATGTCAGATGAACTGCTTTTCCTTTCCTTTTAATTGACATTACTGTAGGATGTTAAGACTTATTTACTGTTAAATCAGATGCCCAAGCATTGATATACATGGCCTGTGATGACCAAAGAAGTTAAAAGGAAAGCTACTCTTCCCACAGGGATACATGTTCCGCAAGGCCTGGAGTAAAAGCACATGATTTCAGCGCTCCTCCCTGATACTGCCAGTCTATGCCCAACAACAGATCACCTCCAGCCAGCAGCAGCAAGGCATGCAGAGACCCTTCACCACAGCTGGGCAGACTGGTGCTGTAAGGGATGTGTAAGAGTTGTTGCAACACCCTCCTCCCCTCCATCTTAGGACTATTTATCCTACAAGTATTTGTAACTGCTTCAGAAAATAAAGCAACTCTGCAAGGCACAGTTAGCTCCTTTTTAATCGACCTCTAAATTCCTCCCAATTCAAACAAGAATAAAAGTTGCTTCTGCTTGTTTTTTAAGGTGCAATGGCAGCAGGATTTCAAAAGAAAGACACCATTACAAAAAGGGCAATACAGACAAGCAGTTGCTACCACCTCATGAAATAGTATGGACAGTAGCTACCACTACAGAGTGCAGTGCACTGCTTTCACTGGATATGATGCATGTATATAAAGAACGAGGTAGTGAAGATGGCTCCAACATTAACAGCACAGTAACTAAATGTTCAGTGCTCTGTTTCTCATGAATTATGTTCTGCTTAATAGTTTAAAATAATCTCTGATGCAGATTTGTCTTTAAAAGCATATGTCAGCAGATGTGATAGCCTGCTTCCCATTAATTTCCTCATTTTTTAGAAATTCTTACATATGAGTAGGAAACAGGACAGCAATGTTGGTGCCTTTCTGTATATGTCAGCTCTGGCTTTTCTGTACTTGCTATTTCTCAAATGATTACAAATATATGAAAAAAAATCAGTGCTGTTTCTGTCTCATAAAGTTTTTTTTCCTCAAAAACACTTGAGGTATTGAGGAAAACATGGTTAATACTGTATAATTCTGGGTCTTCACTAAAAAAAGCATTTATTAATTTTTTCCCTAGTAATGAAGTCTAGTGTGAGATCCTGTAAACTACTGTCCTTGACAATCTGCAGCAGAGAAATGGGTCTACTGCATTCTTCTTCCTGACAAGTACAGATATTCTACCTCTCTTTCCTATGAATGGAATACAGAGAATGCCTTTTTGACTGCAGAATGCATTAAGATCCTTGGATGTAACTACCAAATACCATCCTCTATTAAAACTTCTCGCAGAAGACAGCTAATGGTAAGAACTTCATTTGTAATATTATATTTATGTCATACGGATGCATTACTTTTGGAATTAATGCAAATCAAGACAAGCATGAAATCTTTCCAAGATGACATGAAGTTCAGTACCATCTTCAATCCCAATATCCTATTAAATTTAGATGCCAAGAAGTCAAATATTGCATTTTTTTTAAAATGTGAAAATCACAAGTTCAGAGATGAACTTGGGTGCCGTTACAGCAGAACAGCTGTAAACTTATCAGATTACACAGCCCAAATAACAGTTTCTTCCATTTTCTTAAGATCAAGATGTTCTTAACCAAGAAGATGAGCTTGAAATACACACACATTAACTGCAATCACACAGGCACCTGAATCCACAGGCATTTACTAACTTAAGTTTCTGGCTTCGCAACTTCAAAGCACCATTAAAAATGCCTTGCTCTTAAAAAAAAATTTTGCAGAAATACTAAGTTGATCTTGCGTGGTATCATAGAGAGGATGCAGAATTGATACTGTGTGGTATCACAGCTAGAGGATTTTATAAAACTGAATCATTTATCCATCCCACAGAGTTGCCCATCCTGCTGGAGCTACCACCTGATGTGTACATCACCACTCAATGCACACACATGCTAGAATGGCATTACCTGTCTGGAGACTTTGAGGTGTCTGAAACCAGAAGAACGGTGAGACAAACTGCTACATTTGTCTGCAGCTGGAGACATCTCTCATTCCTGCTCCAGTGCTTTCCTTGGCCATCTTACCTTCTTGCTAATTTAATCTGCACACTTCTATTAATAGCAAATGTCATCCTTGGGAAAACCTTTATCAATCCCTGCCAATCTTCTGTTCCCAAATCTAGAAAATGTCATTACACTTGCTGAACTTCCTCTCTGCACAAAAGGACTACAATTTCCTTATCTCTATCAGACATCCATGACAACACAAGTATCCAATACCATCTCCTTGTTAGCTTGTCCTTCTTTTGGGGGCATGATGATATTTCTAGAGACCTAAACAGAATTTTTTACTACAAGAAGTAAGATAGGCTTTTAAAAAACCCACCAACCAAAATTTTATTTTATTGAAGACAAAAAATAATTTATTATTTACATGCAAACTACCTTGTGGCTACTCAAAACTTTTAAAAAAATCCACAGAGCAGCTGCGTGCAGGTGGGCAAGACACTAACAATAATGTCCATTTTCAGAGTTCACAGCAAGAAGCTCTAGCATGATAATGTATACAGACCTACTTTTTTTGAGTCTGTGAAATGAATCATTCATAGAACTACTAAGCCTGTAACAAGAAATGCTTAAAAGGGAGAAAAAACTGAGAAAAGTTTTCTCAAGTCAGACTGGGACCTCATCATATGGCATAAAGAATGTGAATGACAAATGCTTATAAGGTATCTTAGAATGGCCTCTAAATCACAATTAATGCCAAACATATCAACTACTTATAAAAGAGTGTCAGGAGAGCTAATAAAGTAACATGTCGAGGTCACTGAGACCACATCCTCCTGGACCAGAAAGCCTAACCAAGGAGTTACTTGGTTAGTACACTTGTCCATAGTTACTTGTCCATAGTACACTTTTTTTAATCCCCTGATACTACTGTCCAGTTAACACTGTCAGGGCAAGGAAGGCAGTTAAAATTTCAACATAGTACCTACATACAAATATCCAGAAACCTACGAGCCATCCTCCCCACAATCCCCACTAAAAACCCCCTAGCAAAACCAGGATAATTATCATTCTGGTATTTCTGGATGACTAAGAATTAACAAGTAGTCACTTGGTGTACTAATTCACTGCCAAGAAGGCTAATCTTAAATTGAAATTATTTTCTAAGAGGAGGTGAGAATGTTTCTGTCACAATACTATCAACCAAGAACCACTGTCTCCAGATCAAATGACTAGTGGTAAAAACTCATCTATTTAGCATGGCAAAAGTTACTCACCCATGCAGGAAACAGTGTTAAGATTGTTTGAGGGAAAAAGATTGTTATGAGGGGGGAAAAAAAAAAAATCAGAGGGGAATGTGAAGACTCGTTAGAGTTCTTCTTTTGCCTCTTACTCTGCAGTTTCCATTCCAGAATAACCATCTAAATCATGGGGAAGCCTTGAGAGGCCACCTAAAAACAGAGACTAGACAAAAATAAGGGAATAAAGGTAGGTATTTATTTGAAAGACCTTCAAAGGTACACCCTGGGGAGCCAGAGGCTACTGCCAAGATGGACCCCAAGACGGACCACAGGTCACGAGTTCTTCACACTTTTATAGGTTTGGTTCATTTGCATATCAGGGTTAATTCTCCAATTAAATCTTCAGTTTAATGATGTAGTTTCCCCAAGCTTGCCCCCCTAAGATGTTGATTTACACATTTTGGGCCTAGGACGGTCTGAGTGTCCTTGGAGAGCAGGCCTGGAGAGGCTTTGTTATGTCTGCCTAGCATGAGAGAGCAGAAGTTAACAGGCTACAAGAAACTCCAGAGTTACACACTAGGCAGTACAGGATTTGAAAAATATGGAAGTTAAAACCTAAAGCATCAATGGCTCCATGGCTCTACAGCTGTCTACCATGTCACAACACACAATTAAAGCCTCAGAAGATTACACAGAGAGAACTGTTTACTCACTGAACTGACAATACAAATAATTTGCTTGAGTACATATTGTTGGAAATTTTAAGAAGATGGCTGGCAACTGAGAAAACAATAGAGAAAGTTTTTCTCAAATTAAAAGCATACCTAACTCTGTATGAAGTTACTTATGACTGGTTTAAGGCAGTCTGCTCATTCACTCTTATGTTAATTATGTTGTTACCCTAGACATACACGCAAGCGTGATGTTTCAGCTCTTTCAACTTCCAAAACTTTCAGAACTTCAGTACAGCTTCTTACCTACATGAACATAGCAGCTTTAAGTAGCTACTGAACTCATGTGCCAGCTTCTGCCCAAAAGAACTAAACATCATCTTCTGTAAATTATGTTTACATCTTTGGTAACATTCAAGATCTGAAAGTACTCGGGTGGGGAGAGGGAGGACAAACAGGAATAAAATGGGAAAACGTGTTTCATGCTGCCATTATAATGTACTGAGTTCCATCACACTTTCTGCCCAGTCCCACCCTACGATGCAGCCAATGTGAATCAGAAGAGATCTTTCAAGACACCTGGATTATTTGGCAAAAACTAACCAAGGACAGAATAAATACCAGAACTATTCACCAGAGAGTTTCAAGCACTTTAGTTATGAAGTTATATCTTTATACTTGCAAACAGTGGGATAAAGCTGTGCTTGAGATTTAAGAGTAGCCCAACAGCTATTTGGTACCTACATGAAATAAATACGTGGCCTCAGTTCAGTTATCCTGGAGGTCTTATCTACTCGAGTGTAGAGTACTGAAGGTAACATGTATGATAAAGAAAACAGACTTTGTGGATTCTATTCTGGATTTCAGACATGTGAATAGGCATTTCCTATGTCTTGTAATATCAGCTAATGTGAAGCAGCTGATTTTACAATGTACTGGAAATTATACAGAATTTTTCAAATCTGAGATTTAATATGAGAGATATAATCAGAGACAGCATATATAATGAAGTTTTGAAATAATACTTTGTATTTTGGAGATCACAATCTCATTATAAATTCAGTATAGCTTCAATACACTATGAAGTTGTATCAGTTGAGTTCCTAGCCAGTCTCTCCTCAAATTACACGTAATTAATGGAAAAGTAATTTATAAGTTATCTAAGATCACACACTTACAGAAAGAGGACAGTCAGCCCTTCATCTAAGTCAAACGCTGCAAACACCAGTGGTACAGAAACCTGTATTTAGTACTTTCAGAACAGTGACATTCCTTTGTTTTCCTATCGCTATTCTCGCACCTCCCCAAGATCAGGTAATTGTAGCCCAAATAATAATATGGCCATTATTGTACTAACTGATTTTATACATAATATACAACCTCTCTACCATGGCTCTTAAAAACATTTATTTCCCAAAGTGGATGATTTATGGACTACTGTGATAATAATTTATTGAAATACAACTTAATGTAGTATGAATTGTAACTAGTGGACAGCAAACAAAAGATATTGTTTATGTCTTTCAAAAGAGGAGGTTTTCTTACCACATATTTAACAGCACTTATGAACTGGTTGTGGAATAACAGATGTTGGGTTTCATCTTCTGGATTTGACACAGTGTAAAGCATTCCACAAATATTACAGGAAATAGCACCAAATCTCTTCTGTCCTCCATCCTATAAAAAAAGAAAAACAACAAAACCAAACCAACAAATAACCCACAAAACAGGTATTTATCAATTCCTTGCGCAGTAAATACAGTTAAACAGAACTTCCATTGAATTGGATATCCCTCCTAATAGCATATCTTCTGGAAATTCAACACAAAGGCTAAAATAGGGTGAATCAGGAGAAACAACAAGCACAGAATTCAGAATTTCATCTTTCGAAAACCCATATATCCTTAAAAGGCACAGGAATCAATCGCAAGACAAACTCTACCTAAAAAAAACTAACTCCACTCCCATAACTTTTGAACAAATTACTTTTACTTTATGACATACAAAGAATAGAGAATTCTTCCTTCATTTCCCCAGCTGCAGAAACACAAACATCTTCCATAAAGAAAATTCCCATATCCAGCCCCACACTATTTGGTTTTCCCTACACTTCTGCTGCTGCCTGTCTTTTGGTTGTGAGCAGCTTTGAGGTAGGGCACAGGTGAGCCATTTTCCTGAAAATCTGGAAGGGTATTATAAAAAACAAAAGCTATGGAAATAATCATTAAGATCAGCAATATGTTTGCAACAGCTGATCACTACCTTTTTTGTCTTTTTTATGAAAACCAAATCTTTCAAGGCAATTTTTGAGACACCATACAGCAGCTACACTGCAAGTGGAAAATCCTAGCACTCATGACCTTCTAGGTTATCCCCCTACTCTGTATGCAACCATTACCAAACTCAGGGCACTACTCAGTACCTATTGCTTTATGTTTATTCATTAAAAGTGTTTTTAATTTGGAAACACGCTCAGATTTTGGAGTCAGTGCCTAATAAAGAGTGAAGTATCAGGTGCTGGGGTTGCCTTTTGCAAAGAGCAAAAGAATATCAGTTAGAATGAAATCTCTAGCCAAAAAGGCATGTTTAAGTTTCCGCTTAATGCTCAAACTACTTTTTTTTCTCTTTAACTACATCTGGAAATTGAGCTTATGTAAGCAGCAATAAATGTCACTTTTAATGTATTTAAACATACATCACAAGCAATAGAGAAACAAGAAGTTACTCTATCCTACTCTAAACCAGTATACTACATGAGCAAAAAAAGACTTGAGGGTGTTTTTCAACATTAAATTGATCTGTGTGTGCAATTTGCAAAGAAACAGATCACGTGAACTTAATGTTGGTTTCTAAGAGCTGAAAATATTCATCGTAAAAAAAGCCTATTTTACAGAAGAAAGCATTTTGCAACACAGAAGAAGTGTTTACGGAACATTTTCTATTCCTTCCATCTCAAAGGCATGTCTAAGAGCTAAACAACAGTTCAATTCTCCACACAACAGCAACTTATTTCAAAGAGACATTGGTGCCATCCAAAGTGGAGGTATCAGTTTCTTTCCAAGAAGAGACTAAAGGCACAACAGGCCAGACAAACTCAGAGTCGAACATCTCCTCAGGAGCACATCTACGGAACTCAGCAAAAAGAAAGAAGCTGAATCTGGGAAGTCATTGCTTTAATCATACATCAACATACAGATCCCTACTGTATACAGAAGGAGAAACAGGAGTACACTGTGTTTCTGAAGGAAAAAGGAAAGATGAACCCTGAGGTTAGATTTGTAAAGTCAGAATAAGATGAGCTTTTTAAAAGCACAAAAATCGAACCTAACACATTTTATTTCACCTGCAGACTTCCTCTAAAGAAGCAAAACAAAGTACTCATTCTAGCCACCAAAAGATACTGCATTTCAAGGGTTAATACCTGAAAGATAAAAGGCAGTACAGCTGACTATCTAAAGATGAACCAACTGAACCAAACTTAAAAATCCTATCTTGAAGATGGAGAACATAGCCCCTCTATCTAGAGGTGTATAAGTGAAGTGTACTTTGATGTTTGGAATATATGCCAAAAAACCTCACCACTTAAATTAGAAAAACAGCTACATAAAGCAAGTCTGAAGTATTTGTACTGCAGTAAGTCTCGTAAAGCAATTTCTGTTCAAATCATGAAGAAGCTCAAGGCATTCAACTAACCTGTAAGTCTAGTATCAAAAATCTCAAGCCAAAAAAAACCTAGTTATGTAGGAAGTCATTAGAAAACTCAAGGCAAGGATATTCTCCAAGTTCACTGGCTTCCTAGCTCACCCCATCTTGCCTTATAAATACATATGCTGTTTTGCGAGTTTCCAGGAACAGATTACTTCCCTGGAATAGTACTGCCATATTGTATTTTACAGTCAGACTTTCTCAGATGTTGCTGGTATCAATGGCTTTGAGTTTTGGGGGAGATTTTTCCTTTGGATTTTGTTTTTTAAGGATTTCACTGATATTACTATTTTATACACATTCAGTTGTATCAATGGGCTACCAACACAGGTTAATATGAAAACCCTGTTTCATGAATTATCAAAAAAGCACAATAGTATCTAAAGCAATCTTCTGAACTCCACAGCCCTGATAAATGTGGAGTACAGCCTTTAGGAAATATTTTACAGTCTCCTGAAGACAAAGAAGAAGATTTTTGTATAACTGAAGTACTATTTCAAAGCCACTGCACAGGATGTCATACTTCAGGCAAAAATTAAAAGCAGGAGCTTTAAAATCCAACACAGACTACAGCAACAAAAAAGGACATGCAAAATAAAGTAAGGAATTACAAAGAATGCATTTTTGTACTTCAATAAAACATCTACAGGATCTGACTATTTTTAAACTGATTCCATTGCATAAGCAAATGTGGAAAGCGCATGCATCCAGAGGAGAAAAGTCCCAAATCGTAATACTGCATTAAAGATTGCCAGACCTTCCTAATTGGAAGAGATTAACAACAACCAACCAAAATACAAAACAAAAAAACTACAAAAAATGACTGCCAAAAACCAAACCAACAACACCACAAAAATCCCAAGCCAAACAAAACAAACCCCAAACAAAACAAAACCAGAAAAACTCCAAATCCCAACAACCTAGAAGCACCTTCTGTATTATGCATGAGAGTAAACGTAACTGGGAGTTGAAAGGGGAGGGGTGGAATCTTCTCAGCAAACATCAGATACTGAAAAATAAAGTGCTGACTTGTCACAAGTAGAAAAAGATGCAAGAGGTTTGACTCTCAGAACTTAGAGAAATGTTTTTCAGATAAATATTCAAGAAAACGTGGGATTTCAGGCAGAAAAAAACGTGTTACTCCATTACAACTCAGTTTTCTAAACAATAACAATAAAGAGAAAAGATACTTTTATTTCCTAAGCAAATTCTGCACGCGTAGATGGCAATTAAGCATTCCAGCACCTCAAGCAATCCTCAAGTACAGGATTTTCACTGTTTCAAGGCTAACTGTAACTGAACATTGAGACAACACTGCCTTAAATTCAGAAGGCTTTCTTAATTCTGTGTTAGACAGAAAGAAAAGTCTTACCAATATCTTCTTTGAGAAGGAGCATGTCTGCTGATCCTCCATATGTGCAATAAGGAACCCTGCAAGCAAAAAAGGCATTTGGTGCCTCTGTAGGAGATGAAAAGGGGCCTTTTTTTTTCTTCCTTTCTTTTCTCTCTCTTCAGGCACAGATTATGTCACCTCCGTCTCGATTAGCTAGTATTAGTTAGAAGAAGATTGTTTTTTCCTCTTCTCCTCTAGTTTTTTCACAGAATAAAGAATAAAGCCCAGCCAGAGAAACAGGCAGGCTGGAAAGGAAATACAAGAAGTGCAGGAAGAAACAACACAAAGATTTTGGGTCTCTCCACAGAAAATTAAAAGGTCAAAGAATGCTATTTCAGTGAAAGATGCATTGAAGACTGAAGCTGACGGATAGATCCCTTTGCTGACCAGGAGGATCAGAAGACATGTCCCAACTCAGAATAAAATCCAATCTTCATTTTGAACAAAAAACCCCAACCAACCAAGGAAAAAAAAAAAAAAAACCAACCCATCACCAGTGCCCATCTTCCTAAAGAGTTATTTTAACAAAATGATATAAACCAACTCGAAACTTTCAAAGCCGTGATGTATGTAATTTTACTTAACATATTTGAAAAATGAAAATGGAGGGTCATTATCCATCATGAAATTATATCTTCACTAGTCATTGGCTAAAGCAATATGAAAAACAGTACAAAGAAAGAAAATAAATCTGCACAATATTTACGATGGACAGGTAATCCATTCTTAACCCATACAAAAATATTAATCAGGAACATCACAGAAAGTGTTCTGATGAGCACAGGTTTTGGCTCGGATAAGGTTAATTTCCTTCACAGCAGCTGCTACGGTGCTGTGTGTTAGACCTGTGACCAAAGCAGGGCTGATAAGACAGGGATGTTTTAGCTATTGCTGCACAGTGCTTACGCAGCATTCAAGGCCTTTTCTGTTTCTCACACTGCTGTGCCAGCGAGGAGGATGGGGGTGCCAAGAAGCTGGGAGGCAAGAGAGCCAGGACCAGCTGATCCCACCTGACCAGAGAGGTATCCCACGCCATATGGCATCGTGCTGAGCAATAGGAGCTGGGGAAAGAGGAAGGAAGGGGAGGGTGTTTAGAGTTAATGGCATTTATCTTCCCAACTGTCACAGATGACGAAGTCCTGCTTTCCCAGAGAAGGCTGAACACCTGCAAGCTGATTAACAGTAGTGAATTAATTCCTTATTTTGCTTGGCTTGCATGCACAGCTTTTGCTTTACCTGTGAAACTGTTCTCCCCCATCCTACTTGGTGGCAATGAGGGAGGAGCTGCATGGTGCTCAGCTGCCTGCCAGGGTTAACCCACAACACAGTGTTAGTGGCCTTGGTGCCCGAATTCCTGTAGCAGCTCCCAGCTAATGTTACAAAACACTCCCACCTCCCTCCAGGACAAAGGACACCACTTACAAGCCACCTGAATTTGCAAGACAAAGCTGGGTTGCGGCAGCGAAGAAGAACTGGGAAGAAGTGATAATAAGAAAGAATACTATCCCTGTAATAACAGAGCTATCCCAAAGGGCACCATTTGTGTGGGAAGAAAAGTAACTGCTCTCAAGTACCAAACAACCTCCCTTATGCTTACACAGCAGTCAGTCTCGTTTTCACTGGGCTTACAGGACAGGAGAGAGGCAGCACTTAACTAATGAGAACAATGAAAGGTTGCCCAAAAGCCATTCTCTAAATCTTCAGAGAAATTGCCTAACCAGACTATACCAGTTTAAGGAAGAAAATAGCAACTTCAAATGATTGCTATGCAAATTTCTTCAGGCTCATAAGAAATCACTCTTACACTTATTATTTCCACTAAGGGGTGTGTTTTCACCTTAAATAAAAATATTTATTTAATAGATAACCTGTTTCAGTCAAGCAGGAAACTATGTTCAATTTTAATCAAAATATATGTAAGGAAAAATTCCAAGTATGATATCCAAATGTGTAAACTGGATCAGCATGCACATCACATCCACATGTAGCACCAACTCAAACCTCAGAATCAAAAGCACCTTCCATTAAGCAATCCTGATCCATGCACTTGCTGATACTTAAAAAGATCAACTACATTTAATCACATTTGCTGGCATCCAGGCATTAACTCAGAGCTCTAGAAAGGCAAAGTAAGTCTTCATAACTCTATATTACCCTTTTAACACTTCAGTGATTTGTTTTCACTGTTCATTGATTTTACATGCTCTTTCCTAAAACTGATGACTTATTTTCAAAATACTAGCCAGATTCAAAGCAACAGACCCCCTCAAAATGGAGTAAGTATCCCTGCGCTTCATAGGTAATTATTTAGGACATTCCTTTGTAGCATTAATGATTTTATCAATTCTTATTTTTATGGTAAAAATTCTGTCCTAGGTCTGACAGGCAAGAAGAATTTTCACAAGATGAAAACAACTGACTTTCCCTGTCTTGGTTGTACAGCATCTCTCCTATGATGAAAACTGAAAACACGTGCTTTGTGCATTTGTATTTCTTTCCACTTCAGAAGTTAAAGGAACAGATTATTTCATATTCAAGTTCCCATATTTGCAAATCACGTTCAAGTAATTGCAAAGTAAAGAACAATTTTAGTGCATTACTCTATAAAGCCTCCTATGGAGCTGCATGCAACCTGCTGACCTACCAAATGAACTTAATTTAAATGAAGTGTAAGGGGGTGCAGTTCACAAATATTCAGAATAGACTACTCCATCAATCACCAAGTCATGGATTTGGAACGCAATGGATTTTTAGCCTCGATTTTAATTTCTTTCCCCTAGAAAAAGAGATCATACTCTCCTCAGTCTGAACCTAAGTCTTTGCATATCACTTCAAACACAACTCTTTTCTGGCACTGTTTGCTTTAAGAAGTGTGTTGGAACATTAGATGCTTTGCTGTTCTCAGCTGAAGTTCTATGCTCTGAAGGGACTTGCTTTTTAAGACGTGTGACAGCAAGCAAATCTGAACAGAAACAACCCAACGTTTGACTTAGATGTACTTCCACAAAATGAAGATAATCTTATGTTTGAAAGCTGCCCAGATAAACAGATGATGTGTACCAAGAAAGAGACTGGTGCAAGTGCAGCTACCAAATATTTCTTCTACAAAAAGAATTTGTGTTATTTCACTTCTGTAACAGCCAAATAGCCTTAAAGCTAGTAAAGATTACATTACTTAAGAAAAAAAGAAAACAAATCTATTCATTATAGCCATCATATGGGAGAAGAAGGAGGCTAAGATACATCTTTAAGGATTAAATATGAAAAAACCAAAGCATATTGTGAAAAACAAAGCCCAGTTTTACAATAACACCTCTCGAAATATAGCGCAGGGACCAAAAGATTAGAATACACAGACAATACTGTAACATTCCAGACTCTGAGCCTCAGATACTGCAAAGAAAAGGTGTCAAACTTACATACAAAAGACTAGGAAAATTCAGTAGTAAAAAAGCAGCAAAATAAAGATACTGCATTATGTGACTAGTCAAATAAGTAATTAGTTTTTCAGCTTTGATTACGAAAAGAATAAAGTATTCTGCACATACATTAAGACGGACTGGCTTGACAGATGTGCAAGAGAATCAGATCTCACATTGGACAGCCCAAAATTGCATCTTTCAAGCATTTAATTTTTTTTAAAAGTGTAACTAAGTGCTAATTAAATGTCTCTTGCTAAGAATAAAAGCATGACTTCCCAACTTTGCTCAAGGTAAAAATAATGACACTGCTTCTCTTAATACAACATGCCAGACACTTGAAATAAAAATTATTTCTAGCTATTAACTACAATTTTTTAGACACTATAAATGCTAATTTAAGTGATTTGACCTTGTGTAGTGAGACTGCTCTCCACATAGGAGAAATTTCAACCTCAGCAGTTTTTAAACCAAATTAATAATTTCTCTATTCTCACAGGATCATTATGGAACTACATAAACACCTTTGAAAATAATTACTACTAATAATAGAAAAATAAGCCCAGCCATTCCAAAGTCACATTTTAAAAACTCACCATGGTTTTGCAAGCAAAACTATTAATTACAAAATGTACCTTATTTTATTACATGCATTTAATCCCAACTCTTTTCAGTATTTGTAGGAGGAAAGTCTAGTACTTTAGAAGTTAATTTACCGACTTTTCACCTCCAGAAGCTGGCACAAACTATTCTAAACATAACTGTGTCTCATCTCCACTGTAACCAAGGTCAAGGTCAGTATTTTACGAAGTGGCTTACCTAATATTTGGGTTCCTCTGTATGTTTTGACAAAAGAGCAGTTTTCCCCAAGGTAAAAGAATAACAGACCAATACCTTATCTAATGTTTTCTTGGTAAACTGAAATACAGGCATTATTAAAATGCCCTTTCCACACAATAAAAAGCCTACTCTGAACTCAATGAAATCAAAGTGAATTAGATTTGTATGAAGTGCTGAAATATGGAAGATATTGTGAAGCTGTTACTTGCACATTCAGAAATTAAATACAATGCTCACTTGCATTTTCCAGAAATACACATAGAAAACCACAAACTAAGTCTCTCCCATTCTTCCTCATTTTCCCCATTGCTCTTCACTGATGAACTTTTCTTTAAAATTTTACTTGGTAAATAACTTTTATTGTTGTATACCTAAAGAAAAGATTACTCTCCTAATTGTAGCTGAATACAAGGATACTACCAGCATAGTCAATAACTTGCAAAAATTCTCTTTGTATAATAAACACTGCAGAGAGCTACACAACCCCTCTTCAGTACCCAAGCAGGAAGTTCTATATTTCTTCTTGTCAAAGATCCTAGCAACTTTACAGCCAAGTTCTATTACTGTGTGAGTAAAAATTAAGTTACTTTTACAGAAATGAAAAGGGATATTCTTATAGTCCTTTTAATGTAGTTAAAATGTTTAATAATTTATTTTAATTTTGTTGGTAAAATGAATTTCAGAGAGGTAGTAACTGAAATACTTCTTAAATGTTAGACACAGTTCAGTTATCCCGTGGCTGGGCATTCACATGCCTAGATTTGTATGTGCCTAGATTTGTATAACTTCAGGCAAATGAAGGAATATTTATAAATTTAGTTCTTGGAAGCTCTGATTTTAAAATATTTCAATATGGATATAGGAGAGTGTTCAGAATTCACTTGGTTCTGTTTTAGTTAATATTTTCATGTGTATAATCCGTGTATTACATGAAAAAATAACGATTTAGTAACATCTTCAATTATATATATGAGAGGTATAATTTCGTAAGAAACTTCCTTCCTTCCTAATGGCCTGGATTCCTCTCCTTCTCTAGCCTTTCGTTTCTCAAGGATTAGCTGACATGTGGGTTACTAAAAACACAAACCAAAACCTCCAACTCTCTCACAATCAAGTCGTGTGATTCTACAAGACAAGAGAACAACTGTGTCACTCTCTTCTCATTTTGCATTTTCTTGTCACCTGTGTTTTGTAGCTAATGGTCAAAAGGGTGAGAATAAATAACCTAATTGGTGCTGCTGCTTAAATATTATGGTAAAAATAAGTGTGTGCACTGGGAAATCTTTAAGTTGGTCTCAGAACAATGGACACTTTAATGACACAGGAACAAATCGGTTGATATTAATTTTGCACACGATCTACCAAATGCATCTCCCCCTATAATTCTATAATTTTAAGAAAATTACAATTTACACGTAGGTAAAGGCACATTCTCTCTCCCTGTTTTCAATGAACAGCTATTCTATTTAAAAATTGCAGAAATTTATTTTAACAAGAAACATAAAACATTAAGGCTTGCTGCCACCAATTTCCCACCAACACTGAATGGCAATCTAGCACAGGTTCTACTTTTACAAGTCATTTACAGTGGTGATAAGTAGTATGTATAAGTAATGATTTTTAGACAAATTTGCTAAAACACAGCACTGCAAATTCAGAAGTAATTTCTTCAAGAAGCTGTAAGCCTTACTAAAAGGGTATTACTTACTGTGATCAGCTGCTTATCACCATCTTTTCCTGCTTCTTTTAGCTTCTGAATATGTTCCTCAGATGATGGCAAGTTACTGCATTTTGATGCTAATGAAGGATTTGACAATGGAACCCTTGAAATATAAATATATTTCATGTTAAAAATGGAACTGCTTGATACTCAGAACCACTGTGATTAGTACAAACAAACTTTACCAAGATGCAAATCCGAATTAGTTACATAAAATACAGTCCTGTATATTTTTATCAGCAATTCAAATGGAAAACTAAGGAAATAAAAGGATTAATCAAAAAACACAGTTTGTGACTAGCCTAACTACAAGAATTTTTTGGTTTATGAGAAAAAATTATCAAGTGGGTCAATTAGTCACAACCATTAGCACCAGCATTTAAAAGAGGGACTTGCAGACCATGACCAATAGTGCCTAATGCTATGCATTTCCAATGTAAGGTTTAGGTATCACACATCAGGCTGCTAAAGCAGACTGTGTAAATATGTCCTCACAAATCTAAATCAGATGTCAAATCCCCACAATTAAAACTTATTCTCTTCCAACAACTGGCAGTGAAGGGAGGAAGAAGAAGACCCAAGGAAAAAATGCATGGGTATCACTGCAATCTCACTGAGTTTAAATATCCCCTTGCCACGGCTGAAAGGAAACACTGGAAAATACACCACCAAAGCCATTCTATGAACTTGCTACTGTATTCAAGGGAAAAAAATGACATTTATTCCAGGTTTAGATAAAACTCGTAGAGATTGCCAAAGCAAAACACATACAAAAATACACATATTTCAACTAGGTATTTATATATTTTCTGTTTCTGAGCAAAGTAAGGACACAGGACCAAACGCTTCACTGTGGCACCTGCTGTAGCACAGGCAGCAGGTTAATCCAGTGAGCTTTTTAAAAAATTAAAACTCTTGCCAGACATTTTTAAAACAGCAGTTTTTGTGTTAAATTAGGGTTAATTTTTTTATTCCTTTCATGTGCCCCAAAATTTGCATCAAGTAGCTACTTCAAGGTTTGCCTTTTCCTGCTGCAAACTTTTCCTACAAAGCCCTAAAGAGCTACGTCACTGTTGATATGCACACAGATAAAAGATTACTCTATGTTATGGCAGGAGTACCACAGAAAGAATGATGGCTTAAATCTTGGACATCATAGAGAAAGCAGGGCAAGAAACGTCTCAAAATTAAAATATATATCCAGATAATAGTAAAGCAATGTGAACTTGTTCAGGCAATAAAGGTAATAAATTTAAGTAAATACCATAAACCTGTTTGGCAGTTGAGAATAAAAACATGAAAAATCAAAGTTATTGTAATGCTTGTCAACCCATTTTAAACCACTCATTTAAATAGTTTGCATCTATCGTCCTCATCCATCTTCTGTGAAGTTCCATAGTAGTTGAGTTTTTCAACATGGTTAGTCAGAATTGTTAATGTGGCCTCAGAGAGATGTACTGAAAATTAACCTGAAACATTTCTTCTTGTCCCCATTATGAACATAGAAAGCAGTAACAACACACTGACCACTGCTACTGCTCAAGGTATCAGGTACAAAGAAATTTTTGTCTTTAGCTTGTAATTAGCTAAAACCAGAGCCTATGTCAGAACTGCTCAAAACAATGTAAGTCAAGATGATCAAGGCTAAAATGCAAACCTGAACTCTAAGACAAACTTAGTACTAAGAACTTTTTCTTTTTAATATGGCTGCTGACACCTTCATTTCACAGCAATCACAAAATTCCAAATGAAGTCCCCTCTCCCCCACCTAAAATAATTTCACATGTACAAGACTCCCATAGTTCAAGAGCAAAAAACTCCTCCAAACCTAAGTAAAATAATTCAGCAAGTGAAAATCATGTGGCAAATCCTTCCCCTACTCTCTGGTTCTCATTTGATTCGAGGAAGAGACCAGTACAAGTGTTTTTCCAACTCTGTTAATTAATACTTTTTGAAATAAACGTGCAGCTAAAAATATCTTAATGATTTTCCTAGCAAAGCAAAAACATCCCTTAACAATGGGGTCAAATGAAAGTCTGCTTTTACAAAGGACAAGTCACTTATTTGAAACTGAAAACTGAGGCTGGGAGACAGCAGTTTTATAGTAAATTCTCTCATAACTCTATGCAAGGTTACTGCAATTTCATAATGTACAAAATACTGTACCTGTTCTCAGATTCAGAAGCTTGACTTGTAAGTGAAGTTTGCATCAATTGCGTGGGAGCCAAATCTACAATTAATCAAAGATTGTAACTTCATTATAAAGTTTTCAGTTGCAAAGGAAATTTGAGTTACACAAACAGTAATTTTCAAAAAGCATATTCAAGACAATTTTGCAATCTGTTCAAGGCCAAAAAAAAATATTCAGGTTTGAGGCAGTATTTGCATGTTTCTCCAAGTATACTTATTAAAAAAAAGGCATTTTTCTGCAGCATTGTGACAGCAATTCTGCAGAACAGTTTGCAAGCAGCTAAAGAGGGCCAGCAGTAAACTACAGAGGATTTTAAATGTGTTTATATTGACACACATATAAATAGCTGTCTATATTTTATTAAAATCATAAATGTACAGTATGCCCCCCTCCGAGGCATGTTCTACAACACTTAAAGAAAAACAATCAAGAACAGCAAAAAGAAAGAAAATTTTTTTTTTTAATTCTCTAAGAGAAATTAAGAGTGTTTACTCTTCAAAAGTATCCTACAATGGCAGGAAAAAACCCCCAACTACTTAGTAAAGCTAAATAATAAAACAGTGCATTCAAACTAAGGTTCAGACTAAGAAAATACACCAAAACCCCAGAACAAACCCCTCACCACTAATTACAGAAAAAAAATTAATGAAGAGACAAGTTAGTGACGCATTGATAGTATTTCTTAGTCAAATGTACTTCAGTCAAAATATTCATATCACACTCATCATAAGCTTTGACAAACTGCATTCATACGCTGATAAAATGAAGACTATGTAATAAAAACAGGAGAGTGATTACTCAATTAATAATTTGGTTAAGATCAAGTAGAAAAATTTAGAAGAAATGCAGATACTTATTCAAAGGAAACAGAGCAGAGAATTAACAAAAACCAAACCAAGAGAAGAAGCCAACTGAAATATGGAAGTTCTACTGCTTTACTACACGGAAAAGGAAAGAATTTGGTTGGGTTTCCCCTCTTTCTCACTGCACAGCCCAGAGAAAAAAGTACATTTCAGTCCAGTACATTTCAGCTACTCAAGTGGCCCTGGGTGTGACACAAAGCAATACAAAACCCTCGGTCAGCAGTTCCAACCCCAGAAGCTCCGTTTTGTGCCAGATACACCTTACTCTGTGAAGCACTCGTCTTAAAGGGAGGCTTATGCTTCCCATAGAACCGATCAAACCAAGTGGAGAAATTCGTAGTAGACAGTTACCTTGAGGTTCACTTTCTCTGGGTTCTTTTTTCAATTGTTTTGGTGGTCTAGGAGCTGTAACACACTTTACTGGAGAACTTTCTGGACTTGATTCCAAATGTAATCGAAAGTTCTAAGCAAAACAGAAAACATTAAATAAAAAAAAGTCCAAGCTATTCAACGTCTTTAACCTATTAACAAAACCATTCATTTAACTAAGTATTAACACGCTGAATACAGCACCGGTTTTCTGATTCCTGTGTTAATTTAAGCAGACAAAATGCAACTGATTAACTAGTCCACGTTGAAGTATGTGGTAATTATTTTGAAAAAATATTTTTCATTTTATATATAAGCTTGTAAAATATTTCCTATATAACACAGCTGTCTTTAAAATCCTAAATTTTAATAGAAACTCATTCGGATAGGGAAATGAGAGAGAAACAAGTGTTCTCCTAATACACCTTTGCAGAACAAAACACCTATGGAAGCTGAAGTCACAAAGAAGTGTCCACATGAATCCGTACAACCTTTGGCTCCAGCACAAAATTTTCCTGATCAACATTTAGTTAACAACAGAATCTAGGAGAGTGAAATCAATTAATTTTTCACTTTACTATCCCCCATCTACGACAACACAGCAGTAAATCTTTAATACATTCGAAAATTTCAAGTCACTGTAAAAGAAAGTCATTGTTAAAACAGTTCTGAGCATGGGATTCTCAGAAAACAAAATAGATTTAGAACACTCTCCCACTAAACACCATAATTAAAACAACTTACCTCATCTTGTCTTGGCTCACATAAACGTTTTGTCAAGTTAGGCAACAAACCATTTTCTGCACCTTTCCTTGTGGGCTGTTTTGTTTCTAATGTCACTTCTTTAGCTTCAGCTCTTTCAGATGAAGTATTTGATTTCTCCTGCACACAAGTTGTACTTTCATTCTCAAACAGTCTTGCTGACAGCTTGCCTTGTGCCTTTGAAAGCTCTGCTTCTGCAGCCATTTGACTTGCCTCTGAAACTTCAGGGAAATCTTTCAAAAAAGGAAGCTTGGGGGCATTTGGAGAATTTGAGTTACTTTGCTTCACATTACTAGCTTTCAGCAATTTAATTTTGGTCCATTTAGAGTTTTTGTTTGAGGAGTTATTTCTACCATTCAGAGTGCATTTGACAGGCATTGCTTTTTTGCTAGGGAAAAACCGTTTGCACTGAGTACTTTGACTGGGTTCTTTCTGAGTAAGCATTTCACTTTGCTGTAACTGCGCGTCATCGTGCTTTTCTTCTGCTTTGCTATCCTCTGCATTAGGGGAATCTTTTTTCACTTCTACTGTATCTGACTCAATCTCACCTGCAATTTCTTCACAAAGTTCAAGGATGCTCACCCTTTTAGATTTTGCATCGTTCTCTGGTTGATCAGCCACATTTGTCTCACTTACAGATGGCTGTGGAGTATTTTTTGGTTTTGTACTGGCTTTTATGTTTTGATGTGTATGTTGTTTTTCCTTAGATGCTGTAGAATTTGGCTTAAGAGAATCAATTTCCACTTTCTTTGTGTTGCTAGAATTAGGAGATACGGGGCCTGTTTGGTCTTTCTTGACCTCCTCAAGACTCTCACCAGGACATGATGAGGACTCTTGAAGATTGTGTTGAAAGCTACTGGCATTATCTTTTTTATTGTCTGCTTTACACTTTTTCTCTTTCAGCGAGCTGGTCACTTCAACATGTATTTCTTTATCCTCGTTTGTATTGTTTGGCTTTATCTTTATGTTTTTCTGTTCTGTTTTCCCTCCAGCAGATTTCAGTGGTTTTGCTGCAACACTGTGAGCGTGTCTTTTTGCCTGGCTACTGTGCTTAACTTCCGAAACTTTTTCTTCTTTAACTTCTCTGCTGCGCAGGGATCTTGCTGGAACATGTACGTGTGTTAACTGCTGCAGCCTCTGTGATCTCCTCGTTACTGGCTCGTTTGGCGCAATTAAGCATTTTGACTTAGGAATTTCTTGCACAGATTTTTTCTGGCATACCTCCTTTTTTTTTGCAGATTTAGGCTGCTGCTGCTGGACTGTTTTGCCAGGTATTGTTTTATTATTTGAGTTCAATGCTGATGATCTTGTAGTCATGCGTGTTCCTACTTCAGGTTCATTGGTGTTATCACTGAAAGATTCAAATAATAATTTTTTCAGCATCCAGAAAGTACAATTTGTCATAAGACTTTTCATTCCTCCTCTGCCTCTCTTTTTCTTTTCTTTTCTAAAACACTAGATCTTATACTCTTTTTAGAAGAATTTGCCCCAGAATTATTCCAAAAAGGAGTTCACTTCCACCTGGTTATTCATAAGTGTTGTATTTAATGTTATTTATGCACGGCAAGACTGAACTATGAACCCCAGATGAACACTTTTTAATATCTCTAGCAGTTTTTAATCACTGATACTTGTGACTTTCAAATGAAGTATGAGCTTAGATAATATTAAATTTATTTTTGCTTCAGAAACTTTTTTGAAGGAGGTCTTTCTGGATTTCAAGACACTTACATGCTTCCAGAGAAAAATCCTGTAGCAGACAGCATATATAATGATTTAAATCTGATCTCCCTTCTAGCACTATTTAACTATTTAGCTGCATCTTTAACTCAGATTCCCTCTGCTTAGATTGTTTCTACGCTAGTGTAGTCTATCAAAATAACATGGAACAATTATGTATTTCTTTTGTCACTGACCTGTTTGGTTTGACAGAGGTTTTGAGTACAGCTTTCTCCTGCACTGCACACTGATTGGGCTTTGATTTATTTGAGCCATGTTTTGTATCCGACACCTCTTTTTCCTTCTTTGACAAAGATGGTTTGCTGTTCTTGTCCAGCTTTGGACGTTTAGCAGAAGGCTCTACTAATGCAGACTTCCTTTTCTGAGCTGCCATTTCTGTAAAAAACCAAGTAACTCAGCTTTTAGATTCTTTGTCAAATATCATAACTTTTCACTTTTATATATTCACTTTTCCTTTTATAGCCAGATCATGCTGTGATCAGAAAGCAAATCATCAAAGCAATATCAAACCAAATTACACTTATTTTACTTACAGGTTTTTACAAAAGGCAATCGATGTTTAGGCCAAAGTAACTTATCAAGGTGTGCCAAGAGCATTCCTTATGCATATGCTTACAAACAGGACGTTTCATGCCACCTATGAAGAATAGAAAATGTTCATGCAGTAAACACTTCATTAACTTCCTCCTCAGACTCTGAATTCCCACCCTCTTCCATTCCCTCAAACAATGCTTAGCTTTAAAGTTTCATTGATAAGGAACTTAAAAAAAACCAAACCCAAACCAACAACCAACCAAAAAACAACTGACAAATTTTATTTTCTATTTCCATATCCAACAATTTTTGGCACTTTGCTGTCTTAAGCACTACCCCTTTTACCTTTCGAAAGGTGGCAGACAACAGTACAATTCAAAAGGAAGTTTCTCAGCCTTTCACCTTTTTCCAGAAAATAGTGTGCTGCTCTCTTTCAGAGCCAACAAAAAAGTGGGACTGCTGTTAATCTTGTGCTTCACAGAAACAGGGAATAAATCCATTAGACTCAGTTATCAAGTTTTGTGGCTGCTACAACAGAACCTCACAGACATCAGCAACCACCTACAACTGTTCCTTCTAACATGACTTAAGCTACAAATCAGAGATGGAAAGCCTAGAAAGTAGCATTAGGAGAGACATTTGCCTTGGGCAGTTAAAGACAATGTCTTCATAAGAACTGAAATGATGTTAACGATGCAGAAGTTACTCTGCACAAGAGTCTGAAAACTAACAGAGATCCTTGGTAAAAAAAAATCTTCACAGATTTGGCTGATCATCCCTTTCATATACATTTCTGACTCCTGAAACTTTTCAGTTCCCTTATTCAAAGACACTGCTATTGTATTATGGCACAGATAACAATTGCTCAATAAAGTTCCAGTAATAACTTTACACAATTAAGTTTACTGTAAGACTCAGTGGTCAGAACTTCCATATCACCTTTTTCAACCAAGAATTACCTATTGATTCTTGTCGCTGACAGACTGATTATATACAGATTTCTACGAAACTACATTGCTTCTCAAACCTTAACTGATCTGACATTAAATCTGACAGATTTTTAAGGTCAAACAGGAACAAGTCACCAGTCATGTAACACAGACCAGACACTTTCAGTTCATTACGACTAAAGTATGACTTCCAGTATTGACAAATGAATGTCTTTCTCTAACAATTTGAAAGACACTTATGTTAAGCTCCTTTTAATAATTAATCATTATCCAAAAGGGAAAAGTAAACAACTGTACTTTTTCTTTTCTTTAGACTTTAATATTGTCCTTAACCTCATTTTCATTTATCCACTTATGAAAGCATTTCTAACCATGCAAAACTGGTAATTTTGTTAAAAAGCTGATTAAAAACTCAGACTCCAGACACCAGTGCTGTCTTCTGACCTTCTCCTTTAAAGAAGATACATGACAAAAACCCGTATTTGAGGTGTATTTTCAAAATTCTACCCAGGGAAGAAATCACTAACAGCAGTTTTTGTGGTGCAATTTTCACGTCTCTCTCTAAGGAGCAGGTAACAGAATTTGTATGCCTACATTCTAACAGCTCATGAGCTCCATAACACCTCACAAGCCAATGGGTTTCCACCAGTCAAAGAAAATCTGTCAGAGCTGCGGTATGGCCACTCATCCTGAAAATAACAGCCCTAGTTGCTGAATAGGTCTTTGGTCTCTTAGAGCACAATACTGACCCTCAGAATCTGAGAATACCATGACACACACTGTATACACCTGGACCTTCTTCGGTTTTTTCCAGACATGACATGGCACACTCACAGAAGGCTTTCAAGTACAAAACAAAAAGTACACAACTTCCCTCACTGGCACTCCTCAGGAAACTACAAAATACACTCTCCTCCCACAGAGTTCTTGAACAGTAATTTCTTTCCTACTAATACTTTGCACAACAGAGCAAAGTCTTTTCCAGACGTTCCAGAACTGGCAGTCTCTGCCCTGGAGAAGTCACCCTCTAGTAAAAGCCGGATTATGGAAAGCAGGGAAGACACAGAAGTGCAGAACAAACTAGAACGCAAGCAAAGGTTTGGTGCAAGAAGTACAGGGGGAAAAAAACCCGAACAACAAATCAGAGCAAATAAAAACATCAAACCCAAAAAAAACCCCAAACCAACAAACGAACAAAACAGAGACACGCGAGTCCCGCAGCCTCCGGTCCTTAAAGCAGGGGCTAAAGCTGGTTGCCCACCTTCTGGACAGGGCGCGGGGGTCTCGAACCGGAGGCGTCCCGGCTGAGGGCCACGGCAGCGCCTGGCAGCCCCTACGGCACAACTCAGGGGGACGGGAAGGGAAGGGAAGGGAAGGGAAGGGAAGGGAAGGGAAGGGAAGGGAAGGGAAGGGAAGGGAAGGGAAGGGAAGGGAAGGGAAGGGCTCCAAGCGTGGCCCGGTGTCAGCCGCCCCAGCGACCCGCGGTGACAGCCCTCCTGGGGCAGGGCCTGGCGGGGAGTCCCCGCTCCCGGCCGGGAGCTCCCGCGGCCAGGGCCGCCGGGGCAGGGCGGGGGTGCCGGGATGAGGCCGGACGCCGCCGGGCGCCCGCCCCGGTTCCCGCTCGCGACAAAGCACGGCCGGCCCGCTTCCCCCGCGACAGCGGCGGGCAGGCCCGGGGAGGAGCCGCCGCCGGGGTCTCGGCCCCGGGCGGGGGCACGGGTGTGACGGGACCCGCCAGGACACGGGTGGGGCGGGGAGAGTGTGGGAGAGAGCAACTTCCTCAGGCCCCCCGGTCCCCCGATTTGCCGGCGGCCGCTTACCTCGCGAGGGTGTCAGCGACGTGCCGGCGCTGGCGGAGGCGGCGAGCCCGAGCCTCGAACCCGCCCACAGCCGGGCACCGCCGCGGCACCGCCCCGTCCCGCCCGCCCCGCCGCGCCCCGCCCGCCGCCGGCCCAGCCTCCCCCGGCGGGGACGGGGCATCTTCCGGCGGGAGTCGGAACGGGGAGGGCGGGAAGCGGCGTGGTGTGCGCATGCGCAGCCGCCTGTGTGAGGGCGTCTCTGTCCTATGGGCATGTTCAGTAAGGAATCCAGAGACGGTACTAATTAAAACATGCATCTAAGGAGTGGAGTATGTTTACAAGAGCATGTATTGACAGAACAAGGGGGAATGGCTTCAAATTGAGAGAGGGTAGGTTTAGGTTAGGTATTAGGAAGAAATTCTTTACTGTGAGAGGATGAGGCACTGGAACAGATTGCCCAGAGAAGCTGTGGATGCCTCATCCCTGGAAGTGTTCAAGGCCAGGCTGGATGAAGCTCTGAGCAACCTGGTCTAGCGGGAGGTGTCCCTGCCCACGGCAAAGGGGGTTGGAACCAGACGACCTTTAAGCTCCCCTCTGCCAGCGATGTCCCGGTGGCTCAGCCTGCCCGCACCGCCGGGTGCCCGGATGGGTTGTCCGAGCCTCGTCCTTTGCCAAAAACAAGGGGGGAATGCGGCGCCACGTGCCATGGAGCCAGTGGGGACAAAGTGACTGCGCTGGCGGCCCGCGCTGTCAGTCAGCGGCTGACGCCTCACAGCTGGCAGCCATAGTGAAATGCAAAGTGAAGAGTCGACTGAGAGGGGACCTCGTTAATGTGTAGAAATAGCTAAAGGGAGGTGCCTAGAGGATGGAGCCAGGCTCTCCTCGGCGGTGCTGAGCAGGTGGACAAGAGGCAATGGTCAGAAACTGATGCACAGGAAGTTCCACCTGAACGTGAGGAAGATCTTTATTGTGTGGGTGACCCTGAACTGGAACGGATTGCCCAGAGAGGCTGTGGAGTCTCCCTCACTGGAGATACTCAAGAACCATCTGCACACAATTCTGTGCCATGTGCTCTAGAATAACCTTGCCTGGGCAGGAAGGTTGAACCAGATGACCGTCTGTGGTCCTTTCCAACCTGACTGATTCTGTGTTTCTGTGATTCCGAGTCCCGCCATGTTCCTGGTGGTATTACAGCAGACGTGCTTGCAGCAGCATTTCCTCAGTGTTTGCAAACCCCTTCTTACACTTATGTTTGCAGACACCTCTGAAATAGGTTACTCAGCTGCTGCTCAGCTGTGCAGGTGTGCAGACAGCTGCCAGCCCCCTTGGTACAGGTGTGTCATGGTGCCAGTGTATGTCACTTAGGTGTAAAGGAGGACAGATGCTTGTCTGTGTCAGGGAGATTGAAGAGGGTTCTTGGGTGTGTCTTGGTCCTGTGCCGTGTCCACTCCTCTCTCCAGAGCACTGAGTTCACTCAGAGAGCTGCCTTTTTGAGTCCACTTGTCCAACTTGTTTTACTTTCCTAAGTTTGGCAGTAACTCTGAATGTGCCAGGTAGCTCTTTTGTTCTGTGTACTCTGCACAGTGTTTCACAACTCATTCTAGAGCATAACCACCTATTTGTGATTTTTGCCAGAGTCTGGGATATTTCAGTCCTTGCTACGCTTGTCAAGTGTTTATAACTCACCTAACCTTACATCATGGCTTCTTTGCCTCAGGATATTTCTGTGTCTGAGACTGTTGTCTACATTGGCAAGTAAGAGAAGTTCTGAACAAAAAGCTGAAGATCTGACATCCACACCACTGATGTGGCAGTCCAGACCAGCTTTGTCACTGGATGCAGTGACAGCTGGAGTTTGAATACATTGGGGAAGTTCTGGGGATGTAACTGTGGGTTTGGTTTCCTTCAAAAGGAATCCATTATGCACACTCCAAGACCCTGGATGGTAAGTGGGAGCCATCAGAGGATTTCCTTCAAAAGTGAGCTGCTGATTCTAACTGGAATACTAACACAGAGGTACCTCATGCATACCTAGTGTGCTCCATCCGTATTACTTTCCTAAGGGTAACCTGAAGTAGGTCCTACCTGAAATGCACCTAAGTGTCTGTATCAACATCTCAGTATTTGGTATCTTTGCTGGGCATGTCCACTCTTACCAGTACGTTCTAGTTGCCAATATAGACACAGCCTCAGTTTATTTTGACCATGAATTCACCTAGTGATGTGTATACACCACTGGAGAACAGCGTGATGAACCTCAGCCAATAGCCATGAAAGGTGTTAGAAGAAAAGGTTTTTAATGATAGTATGTGACAGGGTTTCTCCCAGAGATTTCTGATTTCCTTTACAATTTCTGGTTACAGTTCACTGATCTAAAAGAGACCACAGAAGTATTTTAGTATTTGGTCTTGTAAATATTCATTTGTTAATGCTTGAGGTATTTAAAAAGGGGTTATTTTTGTTTTTTACAATAAACTTTCTAGGTCTGTTTTATAATTTTCAAAACATTTTAGTGATTTGTATTGTTATCACATTTATGGGATCGATTGTTGGAAATTGCTGTCAAGTTTCTGAATAGCATAAATTTATTTGTATAAACATAACATTTACCTGGAGATACTCTGTTTTGCCTGTAAAGTTTTTTGGCTCTTTGTTAACTGAAACAAGGAACTGCCTTCCTTGATATGTCCTCTTTCTGGACACACTTCATTGAAGCACAGTTTGTACTGGACAAATGGGAATTTTCAGCAGCTGTAGTTTTTTTTAAAAGTGGATAGGAGGAGATGTTATTTATAACTCCCTGTAGCAGCTCCTCTTTAATGCATGATAATCTGCTGTGACTTTACAATGAACACAGCAACATGTGGTCTCCTGCTCTTCCTCAGTAACCGACAGAATATTTTCCAGATGAAGGATATTTTAATCACTGTGCTGCATGCAAATTTCCTGGAGGATGGTAAAAGCATTTCCTTATGTAACCATTATCTTTATAAATTTAAAATTATGTTTTCCTGTGTCTCCTTCTTAGGAACATGAAGCAAGTAAACCTAGATTTTCTCACATCCTTCCATGAAATAGTAATTTGCTGTACAGCAGGGAAATAGTACAGGCATTCTTATAAAGCATTAAATTCGAAAATTTGGGAAAACTTAGTTCATGGGATAGAAGAAGATCAGTAATTTTCCAGTTTTCCACAGAAGGTGGCAGCATTTTGAAGCACTGATGTCAGTGTGAACTTGCTAGCAAATGTCATTGTTGAAAGAACACAAACCTCACAGAAATTTACTCTCCTCGGAAGTTGTGGTGAATATAAACAGGAGTGCTTGGGCATGAATTGTAGCAGAACTGGGGAACCTGGGGACGGAGGAGAAACTGCATTCACATAGGTGGAGTATGTGGGTAGGACAGATTTAACCCCAAAAGGATTCTTTGTTAATTTAGCCATGTTTACCACTGCAGTAATACTGCTGGAGTGCCTCTTGTCTGCAGCTAAGTGCAAAATTACTTGCTTCTAGGTTATGCCTTTTTTCACCGAATAACTCAGCTGATAATGGATCACTCCACTAATTGCAGCGAGTGCCCTGTTGGGCTACAGCTTTGGGACATGACTGTCACCAGAGAAGGGAAGCTTCTCCTATTATTTTCTCCACTTCCTTTCCCCACTCCCAGCAGTGTTCTCCAGCTCCCTAGCTCATGCCAGCCTCCATCTAGCACCTGAGGGACCCCCATAGGCAAGCAAATTTAACTTCCCGAGCTAGCAAAAAAAAATAACCCAGTGGAAAAACTGAATCATACTCTACCAGAGTAAGAAAGGCCGAGGACCGTATGACTGGAATCAGGAGGATAAGCAAAGACGGGAGGAAGCGCAAGCCTTCCCCTTTTGGCATAAGGGAGCTGTTAACACTGACAGCTGCTTGTGAAACTGCAGCCTTAGGGCGGGCTACGCAGTTACAGGACTGAGCTCTTGATCCCAAACTCAATCCCAGCGGTCCTGCCAGCACGCAGATCTTACAGCCCTCTTTGACATGCAAACACACTCCCCGCCTGCCCTGCTGCTTATCGGACATCTCATCTGAGCAAGGAAGTGGTGACGGACAACCAAGAGGCAGGAGCTGCTTAACCTTTCGCCGGTAATTAACCTTGCAAGCACCGATCGCGCCTCAGAATGCCTCAGACAGGTGA
Organism: Lycocorax pyrrhopterus obiensis; assembly: GCA_014706295.1. NCBI lineage: Eukaryota > Metazoa > Chordata > Aves > Passeriformes > Paradisaeidae > Lycocorax > Lycocorax pyrrhopterus. The sequence goes on from JACSVZ010000002.1 coordinate 104,570,638, forward strand.
GGCCAGGCCACGTGGGAAGCTCATTTAAACCAGTGGCTTTCTAATCACTACATTTACAGAACATTTAAGGAGGAGCAGTTGAGACACCACAGGGCCCCAATTTCCCTCCCTTCAGCAGATTCAAAAAGTCCCTCTCTCGCAGGAAGAATGGAGAGGACGATTTTTGCATCTCCAGTAGCAGGAATGAGACAGGAAAATTGGATCCTTCAGAGGAAGAAATGCTTGCCAATGAAGAACCACTGTCTGTTTGGTAGATTTTTCCTTTTCTTCTGTTGGAATGCAAATTAAACAACAACAGTCTTCTGTTGGAATGAAAATTAAACAACAACAACAAAACCCCAAACCATAGCTGAGATATTCCACAGCAGATTGGCTGCAGGAGGAGTTACCTGGGGGGACCCAGCACGTATGCTGGAGGTCAGTGCAAGTCCCCAGGGTGAGTCTCTTGGGCTTTTTTACACCCTCCTCGTTCTTGTTTATTGCCTTGAGCATTCCAAGGCTCTTTCTGACCAGCTGGCATGCTGGGATGAAAACCCCAGCAAGTGGCACCGCTTGAAGGCTGCCCATGTGTTTCAGCAACTTGATGACTCAGGGAACAAATGTTTCCTTTTTTCCCCTCAAGGTGATGGTGCATTCAGCTGAAGCGAGCCGGGCAGAAGCACAGTGCCGGGCTAAAAATCTTCTTCCTGGCAGGTGTGAGTCATTGGCATGAGCCAGGTAGCTACAGGAGTTGTAGGTGAAAGAGGCAGTTCCCTTCTGAAATTCCTGTGTAGATGGCACGTGGGACAACAGGGATTGGAGAGTGCCCTGACTGCCTGGAGTTGAGAGTTTTACAGGGCAATTAGCTGAAAAAGCAGGGGGCCACGTTCAAAATGGGGGGAGGTAAAATTTGAATAGTTGGTTTTGGTGTTTTTCTTTCTGCAGGGAGGCAGGAAAAAAAAACTGGGCTGGGACTTGTCCACTTTGCTTGCATGCTGAATGTGAGTTTGTGGGGTTTTCTTTCAGGGGAAGAGGGGAACAGGGATAAAAAGGACTGCAGATAGCTACATCTGGAGGGAAGGCTGGTACAGCTGGCTTAGAGATTTGGGTCTGGGACAGAGAGTGGATATGTGTGTGAGTGGTACACAGGGGTCCAGACCATTACAGGAAAAGGAGAGGAGGCTCTTGTCTGAAACATTTGGGAACTGCTGAGATAAAGTGGCTCCATTCTGTTAACTTGAAGGGCTCAAACAGCTGACTATTAGATTTCAGCTAGAAATTGCAAGTTGCAGCACAGGGAAGGAGAAGCTTCCTGAACCACATCTGGGAAGTAATTCTTGAATGTGGAGCCCTTTTCCAATCTCTGTAATGGTGAGTCTAGGCCTTGGAGTGATTGCACTCTGCAACAGTCAGCATGTTGGTATCTAAAGTGTCTATGTCTGTATGTCAGTGTCACATTGACAGGACCATGTTGACCTGCCTGGAGTCACCACTGCTTTATTGGCATTTTCTTGACACCAGCTCCTGTGGAGTTGTAGACTGTCCTCCACAGCCCTTTCTAAGTATTTTAAATGGTGTTGTTACATGTCTTGGTTTCTAAAAAGAGCATTAATTCATCTGTTCAGTGTGAAATGTGTAGTATGGGTTAGTTTCTCTGTATTCAAAGAACCATATTGTATATTGGAAATTTTCAGTTTTTCTAAGTCCTTTTTTTTGCCAAGAGTGGACATAATAAATTACACTTTAAAATCTTGGTCTTTTTGATCTGGTGCTAAGACAGCTGAGATCACAAATGACTCTTGGGTGACTGAAGGCCTCATAGATAAAAAGAACTGTACCATGCATTGATGCCAAGGGCAAAGTGAGAAGAGGTGGATGTTCTGGAGCATGCATGTGATATCTCCTGTTTTGGGCAGGAGGGCTGAACTACACAATCTCTAGAGGACCCTGCTGACTTCAGCTACTATGGGATTCTGAACTAGGATGAAAGTTTCTTTAAGAGGTAGGTGTCTGCAGCCCTTGTGGCTTGGAATTTAATTTTCATTCTACTCCATCTTTCTAGTAATGAATACATTGATAACTAACAACTTTCTCCCATCTTCAGCATTACATATCCCTGTTGATGCCTGGATACTCAGATCATATGAAAAGCCAAATAAAGACCCTGTGAATTCACACTGTTTTGAATAGAGGGCACATTGGGGACTTTGGCTTACTTGTGAAACTGTGTGTGAGGTACAAAGTTATTACACAGCAAAAATGTTTATAGTACTTGTTTCTAGCTTGTGTGTATTCTGTAAGATCTGAGGTAAGTGTCTGTGGTTTTTTGTTTCAGAAAATCTGACTGGGAAAGCTTGAAGATATCCATATTAAAATTTGCTTGTTACCACATTGCACACTGTGCTTTGAACAATGTATTTTCCCTAATGGGGTATAAGGAAAACACTGTACATCTGGGGGGGAGGGGGGGAAATCCCAACTTTACTGATTTTTGTGTGATATATCTTTAAAGATAAAAGTTCCATGGAGATTTGTATAGGTATTGGATCTAAATTAAGTAAGACAATGCAGAGAGACAGAAATTCTCCCATTATTCATATTACTTTTATTTAAACAGTAAGGTGTGATTTAATATAAGTGGTTTTATCTTTATTAATACTCGATGCTGAGTTTTGAACAGTACTGTACCTAAACAATTTTACAAATATAACACTAAATACACTGTTTATTGCTCATTGTTTTTGCATGAACATAAAACCTGGAAATGAATACAAGAATAAATAAGGCACCCTACTAATATGCTGATTTTCTGTATTGTAGTAGCATGCACAAAATTTCATTTTTCTTTTGCAAGTCACTTTTCTCATTTTTCTTACTACAGAAAAAATAAGTTAGAGTTCATTATTTAGGCAAGTGCCTGTTTGAAAAGTCAAAACTTGAAAGCACTTTTTAATTTTCCTAATTCAACTGTCCACCTTAGAAAACAGCTTTCGTATAGCATGTCCCAATTTCTTTTTCTAAAGACAAAAAGTATTTTTGTTCTTCCTTTGCTGTTACTAGGAAACATGCCTTGCAAGAGGAGTGTTCACGTACTGCTTGAGACAAAAGACCTGACTTGCTTTTTTTAGCTGCATTTTCTTCTTGTACTGACCCCGCTCAAAGATAAAAATAAAAATGCAGAGGCATCTTTCCTGACTTCTTATTCGGCTGGGCCCAAATCAGTGATCAGCAAAAAGGAGGAGCTCCACAGATGCTGCTTAAGGGCCTGTTTTAAATTTCAGTATGCCCTAAATTAGGGCTTCCCAACAGTTTCAAAATACATTCTGTCCAACTGTCCTTTCTCCTCAAAGGCCCACGCTGGCTGTCACTCTGTCAGGGCTCAGGAGAACAGCGATGCCTTGGCCACCCTCACAACTCGTAAGCCGCTAGGGCAGAAGTCAGTTTGCGGTGGCTTCAGTGATTTGACAACTTACTGCCAAAATGCTGACAAGTGATCAAACAAACAAACCAGAGGCACAGCTCTGACCTCCATCCCAACTTTCTTTAAACAGTTTGTTCCATTCTTCTCAGAAATGATATGAAACAATAGCAGAGACAAAAGGTTTGAATTTGTTTTTCTTTTTTAATTTAAAGCAGATTATATAATAATTTCCTGATGCTCTAATATTTATTCTTTAAAACTGAAATGTTCTTGCAAGGTAATATAAACACAGCAGGTTCAATCACTGAGTTTACCAGTTATATGAAGTATGTGTTACTTACTTATGTGACAACACCCAGCTTTACATAAACTCTGAAATGCAAAATGTCTTTTAATTACGTAAGTTATTACAGTACTGTTTTAAAGGAATCTTTTGGTTATATGTAAACACTATAAATTAGCTCTTTAAAAAATAACCATGTAAGACAAGTATGGCATTGACATAGTTTAAAAAACAATAACCAGCCCTAAATCTGGATACTCTCAGGGCAGAACAGCAAAAGCAGGTATCAATCTAATGCTATGGAATAACATGCTGAATTTTTGACTTATTTGAAGAATCAGTGCTTTTATTTGATCCCTCCTTTTGTTTTCATATTTTAAGATTTTCACCGTCAGTGCCCTAAGGAATGGGCCAACTGGTACTATATGTGACAGGATAATATAAGCTATTTTGAGCGTTGCCATTCTAATAATAAAAGCCATCTAAATAAAGTCTCCTAAATACATACTGGTTTAAATTAAAATCCTGAGGAATTATAATCTCTCTACTTGATAGTTTTGGTTAAGTGCAATTTGATGTATGCAGAACACTGTTGCATTTAAGGTCATTCTTAGTAAGGCATATTAAAAATAAATATAAAAGTGACAACATAATATTTAGTTTCTTGCTACAAAATCTTAGGCAAAAATATTTTTGCATGTAGTAATGGACTTCATCCATTTGCTGGCTTACAGGAGTTAAAATTTGTGCACTAAGCTTAACTGCCCTTGTCAGAATGTGCCACTGTGCTATAATAGTGGTCCAAAGCTATATGCTAAAGATTTTATTTCCATGCTCAAACACAGCTTGCACAAACTGCTTGAAGACTCTGTCCATGTAAGTGCACTTCCTTGGCCATATTCCTTCCAGAAAACCGATATGGCCTCCACACGAAGTCAGAACCAAAGCAACGTGTGCATTTTGTTTGGCAGTTTCTACTGGTATCGCTAAAAGGGGAGGAAAAACGTTTTAAGTCCTTAACCTTCTATGAAATGCCAGCCATTGAATAATTTCTCATAAACATTTCTCATATTATATATAAATAAATAGGAACAATATTAATATATGCTTAAATGTCTTACAGGGTTTGGAACTACAGCGGTATTAAAAGTCATTTTTCTCTTCATCATTAACTCACCTGTGTGATTTTTTTTTTCCCCCCTGGCTGCTGTAAAAATTTCAGCTTCCTCTTTCTTTCAGTCACACTGATGGAACAGCACCCATGTTAATGCATACTTAGGATTTGCTATAAATAGTGTAAGTAAAAGGACAGTCAAACCTTTAGTTTTTAACTGTTACTGCAATCTTCACCTTTAGGAAAGCTGAGGAACTGGGACCTCAATTGCAATTGTATGAGACTCCAAGCACAGAACCTTTAATGTTAAGATTTGGTTGGTAAGATATCCTATCAGGTAATATAAAAGATTATCATTGTATCTGATCTGCCGTACGTTTACACCTGCATGTTTAGACACACCATACAAACACGCTGGGAGATGGTTCTTGCCCTGAGGAGCCCATAAGCTAAGACAAAAGGTAAACAGAGAAAGAGGAAGGGGGAAATAACTCTACAAGGACACAGAAATCTGCTCTGTGCCACCCAGGAGATTAGTGGTGCTCTACTGAATACTGACTGCTAGAAATGATTTTAGAATGTAGATTATTAGACTGGATAGTACAAGGATTTTTCTTTTGCTGGGTTAGTTTTCCTAATCTGATTAGCACCCTAATCCAGTTCCCCATGTTAATGCCAACATCGGAATAGTGGCAGCCACAGTCAGATGGAGCCTTCACTGAGGTGGCCATTTCCGCAATGGCCTACGATTAGCTTCAAGTCATCAGTAAATGACACTTGAGATATGCACTGATCTGGGAACGGGCAGGAGGGAGGCTTCAGTGCCTCTTATTTTGACTCTGCACAGATGTGTGGCTTAGTCAATTCCACCACCTGGGCAGTTCCCTTTGTGAAGGAAAACAGAGGTCAGTTAGCACAGACTGACACTGAGAAAGTATATGACTTTACAAAGGGTACGTGGTGCGATGGGATGACCCTGTTGTCATTTGAACTGGTTGACACAGCAGTGGAGCTTTATATCAAGAGTGCAAACACCACAGATCCATAAAACTAAGTTATTTAAGCAAATTCCTCTGGAGTTTTAGGTATGCTAAGTATACTTCTGAACAAGCAGAAATCTCAATACATTTCAGTAAAGAATGCCTTTCAAAGTTCCAGTTTTCAAGTAAGAAACTTTATGAAATGGAAAAAAAAAATACAGATTTTTGATTATTCAGGATTGACAGAAAAAGCAACAGCAAAAGAAAAATGCTTTGTCCAGAAAGAAAGGAGTAGCAGTAGTTTCACTGTGTTGTCTAAAAAAGGTTATGACAAGAAAATAAAGCTGATTTTAAGTCATACACTGCTCAACTAAAAATGCCTTGTCCCTACAACGCAAAGCAGCAAGTCGTTCACAAGATTTATATTACTTCCTTAAAGAGGGAGGGAATGGAAGGTTCCCCCTGAAAATTGCAAATTCTTAACTCTGTTTAAAACTTTAGCAGAAACACCTGCCAACCGACACTCCATCAGGAAACCCAGCATTTGTCCCTTCACCAACCTCTGGAGTTTCCTGATACCACTGGCAGCAGAGACTTGAACTGTTACGCAGCCAAAAAGAGACCCTGGCAAAGACTACTCCCTCCGTGAGAGCATCCATACCAGTGTCCAGAGGAGAAAATCCCCTGAAGGATTTGAGGACTTGCTGGGATGATGGGTTGTGGGTGTTTCTGATCGTTTTTTGTTGTGGTTTTTTTTTTTGTGGTTTTTGGTTGGTTTTGGTTTTTTTTAGAGTTCCACAAACAGCAGTTTATTGCTGCTGCTCGCAAAGGTTTCCATAAGCAAATGACCCCGAACACGTGACAGGTCGATCTTAAGTACAGGGGAGTGGCTAACACCAAAGCCAACCAGGGAATTAGAACTGGGGTGCATTACCATAACCGAGCAGGCATCCCGGGAGAGGCTTCTTTCCCTCACCATAACTGGTACATCCCTGGCACCAGAGACTGTCTTATCAAGAACACTCTCTGTCTCTTGTACCACAGGTCAACTGGTCGCCATACTTCCTCATTTACTTTGAAGTATTTTTGAATCAGGTTCAATTTTGGGGGAGTTCAGTTGTTCACATCCCTTTCTAACTGCACTTCCTTCAGAGACACCTTCCACTTGTTCCTATTTCTAGGAGTCTATTCCTTTACCCCTTTATACATTTGCTATCTCAAAGGTCATTATCCTTGAATAGTCCCTATCTCTGCTTCTTACTACCTTCTTCATAGATGTGCTCCTTACTTTCACTTGGATGCTGGCAGACTCATAGCTGTGTGTTTAAGATGCTGGTTTGCCTTCATTTTCAGCAACCAGAGTAAGAGCACAGAGTAGCCCTTTGCTTAGCCAAAAAAGGACCCCCAGCCAGAGCAAGTCACAGGAGAACTTGAGTGCAATGACTGCGGCAAACAGCTGTGCAACTTAAAATAGATCAGGGCAGAAGCACTGGACCTGTGGAGCCAGGGGAGCAGTCTGTGCTTCAGAGGGCCCTACCAGCAGTGCCTGAATGACCTGCTCTGTTCCACTCCAGGGCCTCGGCACAGAAACAAGACCAACTGCCTGCACAGCTGGGTTAGTGCCTTTTGTGAAGGTGTGTTACAAGCTCTCTGCCCATAATGTGAGGTACCTGACCATGCCCTGGGGGAGCACGGACTGAGCTCCAGAGAGCAATGGGGGTTCTCTTGCCGAATATAGGAGGTTCTTTGCTACTCAGTGCTATCCATTTCTTCCACACTTTCCCTCCTTTCAAAATTGCATGCATCTAAGTAGTTTATAGATTCTGGCATTTACTAAGTGATTCTGATTCTTTACTAGTTTACTAACTGTCTCTGCAAGAAGTCCTTGGCTTTTCCTTTGTTCAGTTGGAAAATTGAAAATACTGTATGCAGGATCTGGGCCTTTTAAAGCAGTACTGAGGCCAGACTAAAAAGTCAATGATGAAGAAGCCTAGACTGGGGAATAGCACACACTGAGAACATGAGATGCAGAAAACAATGTGTTATTTCTTGCAATCCAACACATGCATCATTTTCAGACTCAGCAAGCGCTTGTCTGGAGTTTTGCCTGAGTTAATCTGCTCAGCAGTCTCTGATCTGCCTCTCATGGATTCTGTGGATGAAAACATTGCCATGTACAAAGAGAGTGGTTGCGATTCATGTCAGCTTCTGCCGACTGCATAGGAATTTGCCCACTTATCTGTACCAAGCCATCTGCTCCTCTTCCCCCCAGTAGCCTGTGGTCCCTGTTAAACAGAATCCCAAGAGAGAAGTGGGGATCAGACACAAACCCCATGCCTGCTTCAGGCAGTGAATCACACTTTCCACACCCATTCTGCAGCTGTCTGCCTGGCCATTTATTAGTCCCCTCTGTCTGAGGGGACTAATAAACAGGCTCCTGTGCAAGAGTATGGGGAGGAATACATGAGGAGAGACAGATTTGATCTCCAAGAATCAGAGACAGGCATGAGAACTCCATCAATCCTAAGAGATTCAGGATCAGCTGCTAACTGGCCTGAACACACCTCTTCACTAGCTAAAATGTGCAAAAACATGACAGTCATTCACTTTGGCAGACTAATGTCAATGTGTAGAGAGAATGTCCTTTCCTGATAAGAAACTGCTTTGCTGGGGGATTAAAAGGGAGATCATAATGTCTTCTCTACTGTGCCAACCCAGTTGGGGAAGCCCTTACAGGCCAATCTCACTGTGACCTCCGCACACCTGTCATTCAGAGGCTGCCAGTGTAATCATAGCTCCCACATTAGTGGGTGCCATGTGCTGCCTGCCTCCGAACAGCTACAGTGGCTCTCTCCTAGAAGCTTACCAGTCCTGCACTTACCAGTCCTGCTGGTTATTTTCCATGCCTGGTAAGGTGCAAGCCACACGCAGGTCTTTACAAATGTCATCTTCCCCATCCTGAAATTCCCTCTGTTTGTCCATGTAACTCCTCCCCAGCAGAGCTTCTTGCTCTGCAGGTTCTTGGAAGAGAATTGAATATGTTGTGTTGCTCCTCAGTGCCAAAATGCAAATGATGCTTGGCAGTGGTGTGGTACTTTTCTCAAGGCTGTTTCTAGGGACTGTTAGCCATCCAATAAATAAAACCACAATGCAACAGAGCAAATTTTGCAATGTAAAGGACAGATGAATGGAGCGCTGGATGTGATGCATTCTAGGAGATAGGATGGTATGCCAAAAGATACTACTGTTCATTTTTGTCCACATGTAACCTTCTAGTTCAGTTTTTATTGGCCAAAATCTGTACTGCTGTTTGATCCAGCAAGCACAGACCTGTGATTTGTGATCACAGAACCACAATGTAAATACTTGTATGCAGAATTACTTCATTCAAAACCAATTTGTTGTACATTCTTTGCCAAAAAGAAGTTATTCTTTTTTTAAAAAACAAAAGAAAAAATAGATAAGTCACTGCTGTCAGACATTCCATTGTTTGCTTGATTTCTCTCTGTTCCCTAAACTTTTAACCTAATTGTTATCTGTCTGGCCATTCCTTGGCCATTTGGTCTCTCCTGACAACTTCATTCAACTGTGCTGTTTACGTAACAGGATGCAAAGTAACACCTAAGAGCAATTACTCCAAGTTTGGATTCAGGGGGACAGAAAAGCTTCAGACAGTTCAGTACAATATATATAACTGAGCTTCAGACATGCACTTATTTGTCACAGTGGATCAGGAAGGAGCTGGCATGGTACCTAGCTCCAAGGGCAGGCTTCCAGCTCGGGCACAATGCTCACCAGCAGCAATCGGCTAAGCATTAGTATAGTGAAATTTAAGTCAGATGCCTAATACACTGCTTCAAGTCTCTTCAGAGAAAAATGCCACTTCTGATGAAAAGTTAAATGTGACAGTGATAATGAATGCTATCACTCCATCTTCCTGATTTATTTTTCACATTTAAAAAATACAAGGACTTGACTTGGTTTCATTATATATTTCCTGAAGCAGTGGCTTGTTTAAATTAGTTATGGTGAGAGAAGTGTCATGCAATGAAGAAAGCATTTGTTTTCATTAGTCAGTATTATGCAATATGAGAATTGCATTCCAGAATTAAACTACAGATACATCAGCTGCCAAGCTCTGTGAACTTTAAACAGCAACATTAAGGAAGGACTGCAAATTGATTGTTTCTTCGTAATACTGGGTTGAGATCAAATAGCACATTTTCACAATATATTTTAAAATAACTGCTGGGAAGTACAAAGTGTACCAAAAAGCACATAAGAAGAAATGATCAGGTGGTAACAAGCAACTGAGGCAGCATCTGCACTTTTTAAGGGAAGTGTCTCTTTAGGTCCACATTGTGGCGTGACAAAGCAGACTTGGTTTTGTATCCCTCAAGCTCTGTTACTGGAAGATAGATGTGCCTGGCTTTATGGAAACTATTTAAACACAAAGGGATTCTGGCATGGCTCTCTCCCTGATGAGTTTTCTAGGCTGGTTTCCCAGCTCTTGGAAACTACAGCTATCTACAACAGAATTGGAAGGTAGCTTAAAAGCTGGTAGGTATTACTGGGAGAGATGAGGCATGAAATAACCAGTCCCCAAAGTCAGTAAAAGGCTGGGGTTTGGATGAGTATGAATTTTGTGGCTTTGAATCCATTATACAGTTGTGAGTGGAAACTGCTTTTGGTTGCCACAGGCTTCCATGTGTCCACACATTTTTAAGTCAGAAAAAACAAGCCAGTTGCCAGAATAAAGTCACCTCCAAGACTAACACCAGCCCTTTATGACTGCTAACATAAAACAGCTTGCAGAAGTGTCAAGATGAATGAACTCCAGTAACTAATGGCAGCAGACATAAATCCCAGGCTGCTAATCGGTGTGCTCTGTGTCTCCTGCCAGCACAACCATTCCCAATGAGGGTGCACAGCACAAACGAAAAAAGAGCCAAGGATAGACAGATGTAACAGAGTTGTGCTGTTAGCTGTAAATCAACATCATCCTGGTGGCCCTTTCTGAGGTAAACTTGTCTCCACAAGTACAGGGGTTTACAGCTAACCTCTGTGAACAAGGAATAAATGAATGCCTAACCACCCAAATATCTTCATGGAGAAAGGCTGGTTAGGGTCAGAATTTTAAGAGGAGATGAACAGTCATTACAACAGACTCTTAGCACTTCTCGTTTCAGAAGTACTGGTGCTCAACCTTGCCCCCCTATACACTTCAAGACTTCTAAGGCATACTCACAATAGTTTTGATACCTAATTTTACACAACTAACCATCCCGCTGTTCATGAAGAGCTGTGTTGCTTTTAAAAAACAGGTTCAAGGATGGAGAGATCTGCTACAGCTGTACTCTAGGGGACTCAACCTTTTGAGTACTCAAACTACACATCATAGTACTGCTGACGCTGTAAGAGACCTCTTGAGATCATCTACTCCAACCATGGCAGGGTTACCAACAGCAGGTCTTCTAGGGCTGTGTCCAGTAAGGTTGTGAGTATCTCAATAGATGGAGACCACACAAACTATGCCAGCATTTGACCACTTTCACAGTAAAAAAAAAAATGTTTTCTTGTGTTCAGATTGAATGTCATAGGGTCAGATCAACAGCTGGCTCTTGAGAGCTGGAGGTAAAAAGAGGATGGAGTATCTGCACTAGCTTTCATCTAGCTAACAAATGTCCCAGTCCCAGTCATAATAGGCTGGAAAAGGTTAACAAATCTTTCAGGGACTGAGGCCCACTGACTGGTTTACTGTGGTTGTCATTATGCTAACTAGGTAGACCCTGCCACAGTTATTACTTAACTTTAGAACAGAAACCACAAACTAAGTGGTTAAGCTAGTGCTAAACAAAGAGGTGAAGCCATTGTCCCCTGTCTCAGATACTGTGAAAGAAACATGGCACAGCAGATGACCTCCCTACAGTTCTATGGGGAAAGTCATCTCCAGGGTCCAATTTCAAGGAAAAAAAAAGTCCCACAGAGGCTAATAAATACAAAGGGACTAGCTCAGTTTCAGAAAGTCTTTGAACTGCAAATTTTTTAAACGTGCATACAGTATTCTAGAATAATATTACTGTGTTTACTCAGACCTTTTTGACCTTTTTTTTTTTTAAGCCTCTGTTTTGGCCAATGTAAGGGATAGGTAGTTTGGCTAATGGAGAGGGACCATTTTTCCCCCTCATATTAGGTGTCTGTCATCTCTTTACATTGTCCATGCAAAGCATAGGATGCTTTTTGTTCCAGAGCATCAGAAGAAATCAGACTTTTTCTAGTGCACTCTACTGGAGTGGCCCTTTTCATGTCACATTTGTCTCTAACTAATCTTCGAACTATAAATAGTAACGTGTATGCATGTTTCTATGTGTTGTACATCTGCACACAGATAAACTGTACACACAAAGTCTCTTCCAATTCTTTAATTTCTGCTTGTTGTTCTAATCTGTTTGCCTGCTCACTTTGGTTTCATGACTCATTCTGCAGGAATCTCACTTCACTTGTGGTGGCAGAAGAAAACTTCCCTGAAATAAATCAGTTGTATAAACTTCATTTTTAGAGGTGTCAGGTGCTCACTGCTGAAGACTGTTGCCTCAACCAGCTGTTCATTTTAGTGGTTTTCCTCTACATTAGCTTTTGTTCTCCTTCTCAGAAACTATAATCAATACGCAGACCACAGGAACAAGCATCTACTTTCAGGATAGTTAGCAACAGGGTTTTGATCTTCAGAGGAAAAGCAAAATGTTCTTAATGATCACGTGTTTGGCATGAAACAGAAAGAAAATGGAAAACAGAGTTTTCAGCCTGTTACTTAGCTGATATTGCTGCTCCTTATAAATTTCAGCGTTCCTCCTTCCAGGAGCTCACCTTGTGTGTATCTCTTCCCCTGCCCCAGGTTTTGGCCTACATGATTAGATGTAACTAATCTAACTTTGATTTTTTCTTACTTTTAATTTACAGGTACTGGAGGTGGCACTGAGATCAACAGATGAGGATTTCATATAATCTCAAACATAAGCAACTCCCAGACAGTCTTTGTAGGGCCTTAAAGAATGTCAATAAAAAACCCAACTTGGTTCCAGTTTGAATTTTGAATGTCTACATCCAGACATCTGAATCCAAGTTCCTTTTTTATGGGTTCTCTTCATACTTGATGAACAGAAACAGCTGCTTCTGAGAGGGCACTACATCTGGTATCTTCCTTACAGTGAGATAACTCATACCCTAAATGTGCATATTTCTTTCTTTTGACTCTAAAGACTCCACTAATGCCTAATGAGGCCACCCCATATACTTCTGCATTCTGTATTAATCACATCTCTCCATCATCATCTGTTTTATATGTGTCTTAACTGCAAGACTGATCCCTCCATGGAAGTTTTGATCCTACAGCAAGTAACATTTAAATACACTTCTACACATAGGTCTGAGTTTGTTCTCAAACCTATGTAGTTTCTCTTAATGACTGCATATACAGATAAATGTATTTTAAAAAGCCTAAACTTACCATGAGCTGGTGAGAAAACATCATCCACAGAGTTTAGACATAACACTGGAATTCCTACTGACTTCAGCTTGCGACATGGGCTAGCATCTTCATAGTAATCATCAATTGAACGGTAGCCAAACATGACTGAAGTGAACTGTTTATCAAATTCTCTAACAGTTCTAGCCTGAAGTACAGAATTCAAATAGGGAACTATGTCAGCATTTGGAAAACAGCATCCAGCTCAAGCAGATGTAACATTTTCACATACCTTCATCACAAGATCCATATCAAATAATTTCTCCAACATTTGTCGATGCCTAAAAAGAAGGATAGAAAAAATGGAGGGCTTGTTTTTTTGTTATGTAAATAAACGTAGAAGTTCTGTGCTTTACAGATACATTTATAAAAGTAACTGTCTGACACGCTTGTTTTTAATTTTCTGTCATATTAAAAATCTGTCTGGAATCCAAGAACAGATTAATTGTTCATCTGGATGTTGGCACATCCAGCAACATGGTAAAAATCTGCATAAGCCATGAGAAAGATGCCAAAGATAAAAGAACTTAATATTTGGGAATACAAAATACACCCTGGTTTTATAAAGTCAAGGATGAACTAGGCTTTTCTGTGCTTTTGCAGTCAACAGCAACTTAAAAAAATTATTATATATACAAATCTACTCAAAGACAGTATGTGCAAGTCTAAAAGTTTTAAAAATCCATTTACTTCATCCATAAATACAGAAGAACATTGGGCTTGTTGCAAGTCCCTTGAGCAGCAGATAAATTTAGTCATATTGATGACAAACTTTCTTGAAAACACCCTTTTGATTTCAAAACTTACCAAATAATGCACAAAGAACAACTAGACTTGTTACAGCATTAATTTTGCCAATATTTTTATACCTGCTGTAGATCTCATGTTAACATCCTTCCACCTTGCTAAATAGTTCCGAAGGCAACTCACCTGCTGATAGAGGATTGTAGACAAGTGGTCAAGTAATAGTTGAAAAGAAGCCAGTTTAGTGGCTTCTCCAGAGATTCTACAGATTCAAAAACATTCCAACCCGCAGAGAAAATTGCAGCTGCCATTAAAGGAGTGTCTCTGCCAGTTTTGCCCAGGTAATTTAAAAGAAGCATGCTACAAATGAAAAACAGAAACATATATACTATCAAACAGTTTGCTTCAATTTAGAGTAAATAGAACAGTCAGCCATGTTTTTGTCTGTTTTTCAATAGTTTCTCATATGAGTCCTACAGTTGTGCCTAGTACACCTAGAAGGTAGTCACATAATCAACATATGACTCATGAAGTTTACTTGCTCTCTCTACTACCAGAGACGAACAGGGTGCGCTGCGTAGGGTGTGAGTAGGAGTGCATTTAGAAATAGAGATGTACTAGTCTTACTTAGATCACTAAAGGGAGGAAAAAGTCAAGTGATTCTTACTCATGGAACAGGTATTCCCAAGTGTTAGTAACTTTTACCATCTTCCAAGCTCTTGGTCTTCCTGATGTGATAAATCTGATCAGCATGCCTGACAAAGGCAAGCTGCCCGTGGCACACCTGCCTCACTATGAAGTCTTCTGAAATTAAGGTGGTGCCATTACCTCACCTCACACATATGAAAGAACACAGCTGTTCTTTAACACTAAGTATGTGAAGAATGAAATCTTGGATAATGAATAAAACTACAGAAACAAAATTATGACCCAAATAAATGGCTCAGGTCTTGTCTTTCTGACCAATTGCAGCTTGTAGACTCTACTGCTAATGTATACTTGAGTTGCAAAAGGGGGGAGTTCACAAGCATCTACCCTTCAAATGTAGAAAAAATAAAATAGCAGGAAGAGAGTAAAATAAAAATACTGACAGAAAAGCTCTAAGTCTTACTTTACTGTCTGAGACCTCAAAGCTTACAACAAGCATTTTAATACCAAGTCTTTAACACAAAACACTACAATTAATTAGTAATGTCAATATAGCTCCCTGGATTGCCACACTGTACCTTGGCTTCATCTATTGTACTTCAGGAGACAGCAAGCTTTAGCAAAGACATTATGAACCAGCCTGCTATCACAGAGACTTTATCCCTCTGTACTACCTACCAGATTGTAGGACAGCAGTCCAATAAACCAACCAAAAAAAAGTTGCAGTAGTAGAAGAAGCACTTCTCTAACAGAATTCACAGAGTATATGTGGTAGAGAGGCAGCTTAGGAAATCTTTATGCTACAAAATAAAGTCCCTTTCCACAACAGTACCTACTGAAGATAGTAGAACAGGTGGTCTTTCATGTACATTTACATGTCTGTGAAGTGAATGTCTATTTTAATTCTTAACTGGGGCAAATCTGTCTTATATAGATTATCTGGCTATTCAGAAAATTCTGAAAAGCAATAGATGATAAAAACTCCTGTAAGATTAAGACAAGTGGATGATTTTTGCAGTATGTCCCTGGTAACATCTTTGCTCCTGCTTAATTTTAAACATGCAGTGCTCCAATTAATTTTGAAGCATGGAAACAGTTCTCATGTAGATGATTAGAGACTATTCTGGTTTTCTGTACAATTAAGCATATGCTTTCTGGTTTTAGTTCGGGATTTTAAAAACATATTGGAGGGGGAAGGTGGAAGGTGGAACACCTTGCCTAAAATTGCCCAGCGGTGCTAGTGAGATATAAGCCAGGAACGCAACACAGATTCCCTGTGCCATACTAACAGACTTTGCCAGTATTTTGGATACCATAACTAGGTTAAGCCAAGGACAGAAATGACACTAAGGGCTGATCTGGCCTTTTGTACCAGTCACAGAACTGCCAGCTCTACCACACCTTCAGCCCTTCAAAATTGCCAGGCACAGGGAATTGTAGCCATCCTGGCATCAACTGCTGCAGCAAGGCACAAGCAGGCCAGATTTCTGGAGTATTGAGGACAATATTTTGATACACAATCAAGGACCTATATAGGAAAAATATTCTGTGGGTCTGCTATTCATATGTAAGGAAGAACCCGTCAGGTACGAGTAGATGCAGAACAGTCTCGGCCACTGAGATTATTCAGTGGTGGATTTTTAAGGTCAAAAGTGAGTGGGTAAGGTAAGCAGCAGAATTACAATTCTGGAGAGTTGGCTTTCATTTGCTTAGGGATCTGGTTGGCAGGATCCCACATGAGACGGCCCTGATGAGCAAAGGGGTCTGGGAGACCTGTTTGACTTTAAGGATAACCAAACATAAAGCACAACTGTGATACATTCTGATATGCAGGAAGTTGAGCAAGAGAGGCAGAAGATCACATGGAGGAAAAAAGCCCTTCTGAGCAATTTCAAGGAGGAAGTATCCTTAAGGTAATAGAGGGGTGGTCTGCCTGGGAGAAACAGTCATTGCCCAAGCATGCAGGGATGCAGTTAAGAAAACTGAAGTTCAGCTGGAGCTGGAACAAGCAAGGGATGTACAAGACAACAAGAGAAAGGTTTCTGCAGCAAGAAAGGCTTCTGTAAGTCTTTTGGTACAAAAAAAGACGCAAAACAAACAACATCCTCTTCTTTCCCCTCATCAGTGAAGTCAGTCATCTTATCATAGAAGGCAATCAGATCACCTGGGCATGTTTTGTCCTTGATGAAAATAGTCACCTTCTTATTCCCCATATGCCTGGAAACAGCTCCCAGAGGATCTTCCCAAAGAACTGAAGTTAGGCTGACCAGCCTTTTTCCCTCCTGGAACCACTATTCAACAGAATAGGGAACCTAGTGACTAAAGATTTGCAAAAAAGCAGAGGCTACCAGTCTTCCCTGTCTTTACTGCTGAGTTCTGTTCTCAGGCCTACCCAGTCCCTTTGCCTAGTGGCAGAGTTGGGGACAATGGCAGCAGAAGATCAAGTAAGGGTCCCAATCAGGGCCCAGTTATGCAAACTGGACATAGACATGTCAATGGGACCAGGTGAAGTGCACCAAAGCTCCAGAGGGAGGCAGCCAATGTCATTATCAAACTACTGTCTATCACCTTTGAAAGGCTGCAGCAACATGAATGGAAAAGGATTGGCCTGATTTGAAAAACTTCAAAGTTAATTATTTATTTCATTATCAATAACTCTATTGCTTCAACAAATACATATTTATCTCAAAGCTCCCACAAGTCACTGAGAGATTAATGTCAACATATAGTGATATATATTAATATATATGGGCTATATCTGCTGCCCCCCCCCCCCCCCCCATTTATTAGAGAAAAGGGAAGTCTCAGGAATTTACCACTATGTCTGCAGTATTTCTAAGGAAAATTCTCCACTGCTACGATTTTTGTTAAAGAGGCTGCTGGAACATTTCTGCTAGCTTCTAGCAGTGATTTTTTTTTCCTAAGAAACTGTGCTATCATTGTCTGTTCTAGCTGTGCTTTCTGGAGAGAAGCCAGCACACAGCAAGTCTTAATACCACATGCTCTACCAAACCATACCGGTTTGAACAACAATACTACTTCTTGCTTCTGAGCCAGACAGAGCAGATATCCACACCTCTTCCTGCCTAACCTGCCCACACACCGCAGAACGCAGAGTGAAGACAAATCTTGTTATTGCCAGAGGTTGCTATGAAACATGGTGTATTATCTCAAGATCCTATTTTATATCCCTCTGTTCCAAAGGCAGCCTCCATACTTTCCAAAGACTGTATTGCCTACCTGTTTGGCTGTCAATCTGCCTGTCACTTGTTTTCTGTCCTTCTCTACCTCCCCCCCCAATTTTTAAACGTTAGCCAATTTCTACCTTCCCTGACACAGACAAAATATCCTCCAAGATATGAAGTTTCTAAAAGTCTTCTGCATATTAACTGTTGGAGAGAAACCCAGCTTGCTTGCAGTTCAGTCAGTAATGCAAGTTTTCCAGAGTAATAATTTACAATCAGGCTACATCAGTCTTATTTTACGACCACAGTTAAGCTGAGACTTGTGTTACACAACCTTACCCTCCCATAGAAACACCTGCTGCCATGAATGGAGCTGAGGGATGCAAGCTGTGCACATGATGAATAACAGCCTCTAAATCCTCTGTGTTAGCTGCACAGTAAGTCCTTGGTGTCTGTAAGGAGTCAAGAGTGAAAAAATGCCATCATAAGCTTTTGTATTATCCTTTAAGGACAAAGCAAACTGAACAGTGGATCATTATATAAGAAGATAAATTTAGCATTTATTGTGAAGCTTCACTAAATGGCAAATATAAATCCAGAGCGTTTCACAAGGAGGTGAAGGAAGGAGATATACTTGTTATCATTACAAAATAAAAGAGGTGACAGGTATCTTCAGTATCTGCAACCTCCAGGTCATTCAATCTGAACAGAGAACAATGTGCTGAACTACACAGAACTAGATCAGAACTAGATATTTTTAAAATACCCCAAGGAAATGGAAACATATTATAAAGGCTGTGATTTACAGAAAAGGAAATTATAACAACAATTTTACTATATTCACCCACATTCAAATGCAAAAGAAAGCATTAGATTTCAAGTTCTGTCAGCCAGCATTTGAAAACTAACCCATATTTAGATTCTACGTACAACAAAACAAAATAAACAGATAAATAAATTCCCCAGTGTCATTTACCTAATTTAGTAAAGTATTCTATTAACTAAAGCAATGAAACATGTATTAGCCCTTCTTTATCCATCATTAGTGTCTCTTTAAATCCTGAATCAAGACTTGGAATGACTTCCACTGGCATCAGATTGGGTAACCCCTTGGGTAAGATTTGGTTAACCACTTCCCTGCTATTGAAGGATAAGCACAGCTTTTGAGCCTCCCCTGCACAGACACCTGGAAGAGGCCACATAATCCAACCTGAGGGACTATGTGGAGCAGTATGAGGGAGACAAGTCCATCTAGGCACCATAAGAATCACAGTAATGTAAGTTTCTTTTCTAATGGTGTTGTCCAGATCTCATCTACAGCTAAATTAAGTTTTTAACTTTAGAGTTGCTTCTAACATGTTAGTGACCCAGACTTAAATACAGGTACTGACTGAACTGCCAAAATTCAGTAAAACATTAAATATAAAAATACATAACTGTCAGTTAATGGAACTTATCTGTTGCCTGAAGCAATGATGGATTTCAAGGGTGTTTTTTTAAAATTGCTTTCAGTTAAACTGCCTGGCAGTTTGTGGGTGATTTTAACAAATTTAATTACATTAAACTAATTAGTTAAAATACATTTAACAAGAATATTGAAATGTTGATGTCAAAAGATTAAGAAATGGAAGAAAAGCCTAATCTAGATAATTAAAACTGAAGACATTTTAAATTTCCATTTATGTTGCATTTCCAGTTCTCATCTGCATGAATCACTCTTCACTGTTTTACATCCTATTAATTATAAACAGTGCGAATGTGTTTTATTTTAATTAAATTGTCAACTTTACAAGGAAAAATAATTATTTTTGGTAACTAGGATCTAATGCATTCTAAGTCAAAGTGTATTTGATTAAGGTTTATATAGCTAGAGATATATCTTGCATTTGAAATTCAGTTAATTCCGGACAGGTTAACATTTAGCTATCTGTGCTTTGTATGAAGATATTTTAAAACATCATCTTAGCTCACACTGGCTGTGGTCAATATAATATTTGATTATTCCATAGCAATAATTCACAATAACTTTCAATAATCGATAAGAACAGTATTCTTTAAATAACTATTATGTGTTGTAAATTTGAATCTATCTTTAAAGTGACTAGAAAAAGAACTGCTTGCATAACTAATTTCTACTGTGGTGCTTAACTATGCTTCAGACTCATTAACTAGGGATTTTATACTAAAATGTTGAAACCTCTTTGCAGAAAATGTGATAATTTCAGCTGGTTTGCTGCACCACAAGAACTTACAAAGCTTAAAGATGTAAATCCGATTACAGTAAAATACACACAATGTATCTGAACAAGGGATCTTTTCTCTTAATGATTCAGAAATTCATCAATAAGGACTTTGTGTGTCACAAAACTGCTTTGTAGATCCATCTCCAAAAGTATGCAGAAAACTACTCTTAACATGGCAATATTTGCATTGAAATGCTTTATCTGATTATGGGAAAACATTCTGAGCTTTTTAAAGTTTGAAACCAGGGGATTAAAAAAATGCAAAACAATACCGAGTATTATGCACATTCATTCCAGCTGCAGAACTGTCAACAAAACGCGTATGAAAAAACAAAGCTTATTCAGCAATATTTCATCATGCCTTGTCCCTAGCTGCAGAAAACTTTTAGCTTCAAGATTTTTTCATGTGAGGAACGGCCAGTTATTGCTAAGCAAACATGGTATGTCTGTCCCAAAAAAATGTCCTCTGTAGCTGAGTTTGTGTCATAATTACTGAGAAAAATACAAGAACACATGTAACTTTTAGGATACGGCTACCCATATAAATGTGGTTCATTAATTCACTAACATGCAGTACGGATCAATTTTAATGGCACACCTTTTTAACCATATCAAAAATATATTTTAAACTGGGAAAGAAATTACAATGGATTATATTTGGATATGTATGTTAAATCAATGGGAGAAAATGGCATTGATTGAACAGATATTTGCACATTTTAGATACTACAGTATTTTTGGACAGAAAAGTGTAAGGATTGCTCATTTTAATGTTACAGATATTAATAACTGAATAATTTCCTAAACTGAAATGTTCAGAAAAAATCATGTGTTGACCAGCTGACCCTCTAGGGTTTCAAAATGAAAAATTAATATTGGCACATGATTGATCTACCAGATGGCTGAATTCTCTTCTCTGCATTTTCAACCCATGCTCTGAGTTTCTCTCATTTAAATCCAACTGTACAAATAGGCACAAATGATTTCATAATTACCACTTATAAGTGAGAGATGTTTATCTTAGAAGTCATCCTTACCAAAAGCTCCTCGCCAGCAATTCCCCGATTGTTAAAAACCACGCATCTAAAAATTGAGACAGTAAATTCAATTGTACACATTGTTAAATTCACCAAAAGAGATAACTTAAATACACCAAAAAATGAAAATGCATAAAGAAAAACGAGCCACTTCTATGAATAAGCTCAGCACATACATATTTACAGACCTACAGATCCTAGAGGCTGACCTGTGTGGAACAAGCTTTATATCAAAATGGAGTTCACTGATGTCAGTGGGACTGTCTGAGCTCCGTGATTTGTCGAGGTCAGATTGCAGGGTGAGAACCCCAAGGTTTAGCTGAAGATGGTACAGTCATGTCCTGCCTGCACTCTGCCATGAGCTCTGCCAGTGCAGGGCTGAGCCTAAAGCTGTGCTCTGAAAAAAGAACGTCACAGATCTGTGTGTAGACATACCCCAAAGCTACGTAATTCTATTAAATTGGAAGAAATGAGCCAAGTCAAAATTATAATGACAGCTGGATCTAAGTTGCAGGTTCTTGGGAATGCTTTTTTTTCATCTGGTACAGCAGAAGTTTCTGGTCTCTCTCTGTTGGTGGGAGTCTCCGAATCTTCTAGCAGTATTACCATGATTTAAGAATCTATACTTTCTTTATAAATGCTACTTTTCTATTACTCTTCTACCATCTCACTGAAATAATTTTCTTAAATAATATACATAGTTAGATGGGTTAAAAGTGTGAGAGAATACTTATTTGGTATTTTTCTCAAATGTTGCTATTTAAAAACAAAATTATAGCATTCTCTTGAAATCTGACCTAAAGCTCCTCTTTTTAATGTTCTACCTTCTCCTCTTAGGTGATCAAATGCAGACATTACTTTCAGAAATATTTTAAAAATTAATAGGAACAAGTTGTTGATTTCAGGGCTTTCCTCTGATATTTTTTACTGGTAAGTTTTAAAGTGATTTAAAAAGTACTTTGAACAGTTAAAGTGCTGCTTTACTTTCATAATTTAGTAAAGTAGTTATCCAAATAGAGAAGAGATAGCCAAACATATAGATAAAAGCTAATATATACATATTTGAAGAAGTTATTAGAGTCAGTACCAGAAGCCAATCTGCAAAGACAAAATGTAATATTCCAAATAGAGATCCTGGAACAATGACAATTTATTTTAATGCGCAGCAGCAGCAATATGGTTACATAAAGGAGTCTACTCATCGAATAATCCACTTATGTCACCCAGCTGACCAGAAGCCTTAAGAATGAAACTAAATTACACAGTGACAATGAAGAGGTGAAAGACCCCCTTAAACACCACCACTAAGAGACGGCTAGCTCTCCTTTCTGCACCCAGGAATTTGAGGCTGCTGAATCAAGCAATTTTGGCATTCAGAAGCTGACCTCCTCCAAAGCCTATTGCCAGCAACCCATCCACACGAGTCTTCTTGGAGCTGAATACAAACCCTTTCTCTAGAAAGTGTAAAAGTTAACACAAATACTGATACAATAACTTAAGAAGCAGCAGCAAAGCCCTATGCAGACTTAGCTGGCTTTCCCTGCAAGCTCTGGGGCACATCTGTAGGCATTAAAACAGCCCTTCCAAATGTACTGCCTGTTATATAATTCCATTATGATTATTATTACTAATAACACTTTCTTACATAAACTACTGTATTCAGATCTCATTTGCCTTAGGAAAACATCTGATACATATACATGCTGATGTGGATCCTACCAGAAGCAGCAAAATGAATGGCAATGAAATACAACAGTACCTGTACCCCAGTGTTTCGCTTTGATGGATCATATGAAGAATGTAGGATTCCCTGCTTGTTCCTGTCAGGCCAGGCAATAACAGGACGGTGGGTCTTGTGCTGGCATCCGGATAATATGAGCTGTCATTATTATCAAACCAATCCAACGAAATCTGTCCTCCATCTGCTGTTTTAATGAGCTCACTGAAAGGTACAGTTTAAGACAACACTGATTAAATTGAAAAATACACGCTATTAAGAGTGCTTGCAGTCTACAAATTACCAGGTATGAATTCTGCATTTTTCATTATGTTTTAATACTCAAAGTGCCACCTGACTAGGCATGTCTGCATTCAGAAAGAGTCACACCTACAGCTGACAAGAGTTAGAACAGTCAATTTGTGGAGTAATTCCCGTCCACAGTAAATGAAGACACAGCCTTTCATAAATTGCTGCTGATGTACTGGAAGCTTGTAACTAATGTGATTTTTGGCACTGCCTTGTGTTTTATACAGGCATTTTTGTGTACTGCAGATTTCCTTTGAATCATCTGAGAATCTTTTGATATCACACTGGGTAATGCAATAAACATTTATCACTTTTTTTTTCCTCTTCATCCAAAGAAGCAGAGTGTATAATGGATTGTTATGTTTTAAACATGTAGAACACAGACACACACTACTGCATCTTTCACCCCATATCTTTACAAACTGTGCTAGAATGCACTCTTACAGCATATATCTTAACAGTGCAACAAATATTATAATATCTCAATAAGCTAAGCATGCATTAAACAATGAAAAAAAAGTTTTGTTCTTTTTTCTGGAAATGTACAACATCTTCCCACTTCCTGGAAATTTACACAGTTAAAGTGCTACTTTACTTTCACAATTTAGTAAAGTAGTTATCCAAATGGAGAAGAGATAGCCAAACATATAGATAAAAACTAATAAATACATATTTGAATGGTTCGAGGGAGTTGGTCTAGAAACTACCAAAATGTAAGCCTACTTTGCATTTGATTTTTCTTTTGAAATTCTTGGTAGTGACTACTCCAGATTTTAAGGGTGACCAGCCTCGCTGGACTCATTAGCTCAGCTTTGCCCTTTTTCAGTAATGGGAAGTAGATGCAGTGCTAGGGAGTACTGCCAACACAATCTCAAATGGTGCAAAATAAGCACCTCCCCATGGAACTATGTTTCTTCTCTCAAAACCCTTGAAATAAAAGTGTACAAGGACTAGAAAAACTGGACATGGCCATACCACTGAAATGTTTCCTAGTTACTAAAACTAAGGGAAGCTGCTAAATGCTAAAGCTATTCTACCATGCAAGCAGAGCTGAAACAACTTGTGTTGCATCCAGGTTCCGGCGCATAAAAGTCCTTCTCCTTAGGTCTTGTGCCAAATGCCTCATTTGCCAGACTAAGTCTCATTTCTGTGTGAAAGAGATCAGCTGAGGACAAACAATAAATATAAGGGGTTTTTTTCCCCTCTTAGAATTTAGGCATGAAAAAACACAACACAAACTCCACAGGTAAAAGTTACGCTGAAAATCCCAGAAGTTCTGTATATTCAAAACAAGGCTGAATGTGGCCATGCTACGGTTAAGGCAGAACATGTTGGTTTAATGGACAGATACAGTAACTGCATGACCTTTGCAAAACTATGGCATTCGAGCACCAGAACATCTGATACGCCAAGTTATTGTGCTGCCATCCAGAGGGACCTCAACAGGCTGCAGAAATGGGCTGACAGTAACTTCATGAAGTTCAATGAGCGGAAGTGCAAAGTCCTGTGCCTGGGAAGGAACAAGCCCACGTACCAGTAGAAGCTGGCCATCTGGAAAACAGCTTGGCAGAAAAGGACCTGAGGGTCCTGGTGGACACCATGTTGAACATGAACCAGTAATGCGCCCTTGCAGGAAAGAAGGCCAAGAGTCTGGAGGCTGTGGAGGCTTAGGAGGAGTGTAGCCAGCAGATCAAGGGAGATGATCCTGCCCCTCTATGGAGCACTGGCGAGGCCACACCTGGAATACTGAGGCCAGCTCTGGGCTCCCCAGTCCAAGGAAGACCTGGACATACTGGACAGAATCCAGCAAAGGGCCACAAAGATGACGAACAAACTGGAGCCTATCTCCTACGAGAAAAGGCTGGGACAGCTGGGACTGCTCAGCCTGAAGAAGAAAAGGCCCAGGGGGAACTTAGCAATGTGCTTACATACCTGAAGGGAGGCTGCAAAGAGGATGGAGCCAGGCTCCTTTCAGCGGGGCCCATTGACAGAACAAGAGGCAATGGGCCCAACCTGAAACACAGGAGGCTCCCTCTGTATGTCAGAAAACACATTTTCAATGTGAGAGTGAGTGACTGAGCACTGGCACAATTTTTCCAGGTGTATTGTGCATTCGCCATCCTTATGGAAATCCAAAAGCCATTTGGACATGATCTGGGGCAACTGGCTCTGGGTGACCCTGCTTGAGCGGGGGAATTGGACTAGGTGACCTCCAGAGATCTTTTATGACCTCATCCACTGTGTAATCCTGTGAACATATACAACTACATCAGTTCCTATACTGTCACCCATATTTCAGTGCTACAAAACTCTCTGAGCTAAAATAGGGCCATTTGGGAACACTGACCTTTCAAACCTACTTCATATTGAATCCATGATGAAGACGGTTCCAAGTCTGTGGACAAAGTCGTAAAGGTGGGCATAAAGCAAAAAAAAATAAACCAGGCACAAAGTTGAGCAATGACAGTGAGTGTGACACAGTCAGAGTAAGGGAACAACTGGGTATCAAATCAATCCCTTTCCAGAATAAAGGCACTTACTTCCTGTACTGTACTTGGGGTCTAGATGTGATAAAGGGGCGCAGGAGTGTCTGTACCCGACCTTCCCAGCACCAAATTGTGGGATAGTAAGTTTCTGTCACAACAGGGCAATATTCCTCGAGAAAGCGGCAGAAACGGTCATTGCTTGCCACCAGCTGGGGTTTCTAGGAAAAGAGACTACAGTCAGACATGGGCATTCTTATAAAACAAACTAAAAAACAAATAAAGAAAGAAATGAAAACTTATTTAAATCCTCTCTCGGTGAACTAATTTATTTCATATAATCATTTGCAATGCTTTTACCTTTTGTGGTACAGAGATAAGTAAATGAAAACCAAACAAAATGCCAAAACGCCCAAGTGAAAAGTGAAACCCATTAAGCATAATGGATTCCTTACCTATTTCTAATAACATACTGATCTAGCTCTACTTTTACCAGCATTGTATCTTCACTGACATATTAAGTAGGCAAGAAAGATTTTTCCAATTCCGTTTTCTTGGACTACACAGAAATGACACTTAATCCGTGCATGCACTTTGGCTGTGCACCCGCAGTACCGTTTTTAACGTGGTAGGACACTTCTCTTCCCATCTCATTCTACAGTACACAAGTGCATCGGTTCCTCATCTCTAATAATACTCTGCATGCAGACAATTTGCTTACAGTTTCCATTTGCATAACAATTAACATGGAAAACTCCCTGTACACCAAACATCACATATTTTAGCAGCCGTATTTCTTATACCTCTCTGTCACAGTGACTCCCCAACATGCAAGCATTAATAGGACGATAACAGATGCTTTGAGGAAAACCATTCCACATAAACAGCTGTAATGGCACATCCTCCCTTCGTTTTTCTCCTCTGACCAAAATCAAAATCAAGTACCCTCTTCTCCATGAAGAGGAAGGCTATGTTCCCAGTGGTTTTTGAAGGACTGTGGCAACACTCGGGTCCTCAGCAGTCAAAAACCTTTTGATATGCGTATTTCAGTTGATTACACATTCAACGAGGCGCTCTCACCACGGGGCCACTTCAGATCTCATCAGGCTCACCGTATCCAAGTAATTTGCGACTGCCTAATTTATCTCTAACACCACTGCTGACGAGGAGTGCCCAAGAGTGCTCCAGCCCCCAAAACACTGCCATTATGCCTTCAAAAGTACTTAGGATGGTACCGGCGGGGACACAAGGACAGCAAAACTACTTTATCACCTGCCCTGCTAGTAAGCCAAGTAGGTCGGGTTGGTATCGTGGAGGACGGTCTCCTAGCCTCCCTTTCCAAACCATGGCACCCAGCCAAGCTCTCCAGCTGGTACAACTGCATTTTGGGGACTGCCGAGGCCGGAGCCCCTTCCCCTCCCAGACCGGGGACGACCAGGGGAGCCCCTCCCTCACCGCAGGCCGGTGGCCTCCGGGGGTCACCGGCGGCCCCCGCGGAAGACGCAGCCCCGGCGGGCGGGGGAGGCTGCGCTGCCGGGCCCGTGTGGGGTTCGAGCGGGGTGTCGGCCGGCCGGGACCCCGGAGCGGCACCTCCAGGGGGACGGACAAGGGATGCGGGGACAAGGCGGCCGCAGAGCCCTGCCCCCCCCGCCCCCCCAGCCATTCCAGGTGCGAGCCCCTCACCTACGGGCGGTGGGTTGCGGTGACCTTCGGGACTGTCCCCATCGGCGGGACACCTGCGGAGCCCGCCCGCCCCGCCGCCCTCCCGCTCACCTTGGCGATGCTGTTGAGGTAGTAGCAGGCGTAAGCGACGCCGAAACCCAGCACCAGGGACAAGCCCACGCCGGAGCCGAGGAACCCCACGCGGACCTGGCTCTCCAGGTAGAGGGAGAGCTCCCTGGTCAGCACCTGCCAGTCCATCGCACACGGGGGACGGCACGGCACGGCACCACACCCCGGCTGCCGCGGGCGAGCCCACCCCGGGGCCGAGGGAAGAGGGGGAGGAACAGGAGAAGGAGGAGCTGGCGCCCGCCTCCTGCTGCCGCTCGCCGCGGCCCGCTCCGCGCTACAGCGCCGCCCCGGGACCGCCCCGGGACCGCCCCCGCCGCGGCCGCCGGGGCCTGGGGTCGGCGTGGCGGGGCCGGGGTCGGGCTGGGTCGCACCCTGGCCCGCAGGGGAAGCAGTGCTGGGCGGTCCGGGCTGCCTCAGCCGCCGCCGCCAGCGCCGGCTCTTCCGCGGCAGTGCCGCCCGCATCGGCCGCCCCACGGCAGGTGACATCTCGGGGTTCCTTCGGTGTCATCTTGCCCCGTCGCTTTGCCGGGAAGGCTGCGAGGGCGTGTGGTGTCAGATAGGAAAGGGACCCGTCCTAAATCGTAAGGAGCAGCTGATGCAGGCATGTGGGAACTCAGTCACTGCCGGGCAGGGAAGAGGGAACATGGGCTTCCAAATGAAGCAGTGGTTAATCAGCAATCTCTCTCTAAATCTTTTACGTGAGACAGAAGTGTGCTACTGCTCTTCCACTTATCACTGCTATTACAAGGCATTAGTGAAGACCAGAGAGGAGTACAGGTATCTCTAATTCCCAAGAGAATTTTGGTCAGCTCCCTTTTGAGCTGCGTGGAGTGCTGCTTGGAGGCCCTCGTGTTTGCTAACTCAGATGCTCCCCCCCTTCAGCTTCATAAAAAGACGCACGGTATCTGCGTCTTTTCCTTGGCAAAATCCTAGGAGCACAGCTGATAACACGACGATCCTGGAGCTGAGCATCTGCTATTTGAGATGCACGCATGCACCACTGTACACAGAAGTACTTTCTCTCTCCTTATTTTATGGCCCAGCTCCATGAACTGCTGAGAGAAGACAGACGTTGCTCAGTGAGACTCTTCACTTCTTACATTATCTGTGTTTTCTTGCTATATGCAAATTTCAAAATCTAGGAAAAAAAAGAAAAAAAAAGTAACAGCAGATAAGGAGATGTGGCCTTGCACTTGCTCCTCCTAACTAGGACAGAGCTTACCAGAGAGATTCTGCTCTGATATAAAGCATCTTGGTCCAAAATTTTCTTGTTCACCATGAAAAGACTAATAAGAGTGTATTGCAGAGATCTGAAAAAATTTTAAAATACCTATTCTTCCTATATAGTCAGCTGTCCAAAGTTGAAAAGAGTATGGGAATTGGTAAGCAAAGGCAGGGATGGTCTGGGTTTTGTTTGTTTTCCCCAGAGCTGTTACAGAAACAGGAAACTGAATTGGTGGAAACCTGCTGTCATCAACGTTGCACTTCCTCTGCTGATGGAGAACAACCATATCCAGGTTTTGGTTCTGACTTGCTGCAAGTATGTATGTATGCTGTACATCCCAGATAAAAGGATTTATCATGAAGGGACACTCCAGTGTGAGAACTGGAGTAGATAGCTTAGTTTGAGAACATGTAGGCTTCATCTGCACTGGGAACTCAGGAATCTTCAGAGACAGTAATTTGGCTGCACTGACAACTAAATTTTAGGATGCAGAGGAACCTGCTACATCTGAAGGAGGAACTGGTTATTGCTTGCAGCAGACTGCTCTGTATCTGAGTCCTATCCCCATTAAGCTGAAGAATCCTTGAGTCACCCAAAATCTAGAGAAAATAAAAATTCCAAATGTCTGAGAAAGAAGAGGACATAGCTTGTGTCCTTGGGTCTAGAAGGCTTCTAAATGCATATCCACACATTTAACTGAAAAGTGGAAGGCATGGCTGTTATGGTTAGAGAAAGCCTTTGAGTCATACAAAAACGGTAGTTTAATGACTTAATCAGGAGAGATCAAATGCATGAAAAAAGATCCACACACAAAGGTTGATGAGGTTTATCTGGTCTTGGACTTCCACCTACCCTGTGTTGGTTACTTACGGGAAGATTAACAGAGTCAGGCATATGTGACATGCCGCAGGCAAACGGAAACAAATGACATGTACTGAGAAGGGCTGGGAGGTTTGGGTTTTTTACTGTGTAAACGTATTGCTACACTGACAACAGCAATAATGTTAATAACTTCCTTCTGCTTCAAGCAATCCCCATCAGATCCTCCAGTTCCGGTGTTGGGTTTTTTTAAGTCTTTAAAAGGTTGTCCTTTGGCCTACAACACATTTTGCAGAGCTGATAAAGAAAAGGCTGTATTCTGCTCATATTACAACTACTTCCAAGTGATTGAGTCACTGGAAATCGTGCATATGTGGAAAAACAAGGTGGTCACTATGGTGTTTTGAACACTTACAGCATTTTTTTCAGAGAAAGAGAGTCCTGCATT
Organism: Lycocorax pyrrhopterus obiensis; assembly: GCA_014706295.1. Classification (NCBI taxonomy): domain Eukaryota; kingdom Metazoa; phylum Chordata; class Aves; order Passeriformes; family Paradisaeidae; genus Lycocorax; species Lycocorax pyrrhopterus. The sequence goes on from JACSVZ010000002.1 coordinate 104,600,589, forward strand.
CCCAGAGAGAGTTCCTGTTTGCAGTATGCTCTCTTCTCTCCAAGTGCTTCATAAAACGATTGCTTTAAACCACCACTAATGGATTATAGATAAAGCAGAAATGAAAGGGCACAGGACTGTTATGTCATACTGTCTCCCAATTTATTTTGCTTAAGCAATAGATAATAATTGACAGAAGCAATTGAAGAGTCACAGTTTGATTTGCTTTTATCACTAGAAACTATGCTGCACTATGCTTATGTTATCTTTTGTTAAGGGAGGTGGTTGTATGATCATGTGGGGTTTGGGACAGAATCATTGTGTTCTTACTGACATTCCAATGGACAGTTGCAAGTTGGTCCCACTGCAGTTCTCTGTAGCCCCACTCTTAGAATGGATTTCAATGGGCAGCACCTCTGAGGAGGGGAAAAGTGACTTTTAACCTCAGAGTTTTAAATTCGAGGTTCTGTTTGTTTGTTTAACTTTAGTATTCATCCAACAATGGGAAAAATATCTTTGAGTCAGCATAAACTATCTTGGGATACTTAAAAAGCTCAAAGTCCATGCATAAAACATCTGAAAAGTTTTCCATTAACACAGGGGAAAAGGCATCCAATGTTGGTGATATTTATTATCAGCATGGGAATGAGAGGAAAAAAGTGCATTTGAAAAATTCAGTTCAGAATTTCTGAAGACTTCCTCATGCATATTATTTATTTGTCTTTCCTTAAAGTATGAATGAAGTCAGTGAAAATGCTCTGTGTTGGAGGCTCTTCAAATTTCAGATGGAAAAAGCCAGGCTGTGTTTATGTTTGTACTCCTGGTACTCATGAAAAAATCAATAATTGTGGCATTAGAAATAGCTGACTCTGTTGTCCCTTTCTTGAACTTTGCTACTCTATTATCTCCATATTCCCATGTATCCATATATTTCTCTTCCATACTTCTCTTCGCTCCCTCAAGAAGTACGGTGGTAAAATTGGAAAGAACGCAGGATTAAAAAGGAATCATTTGCGTCATGTGTTGGTGGATGAGAAACTCAACATGACCTGTCAATCGCTTGCAACCCAGAAGGCCAGCAGCATCCTAGACAGCATCAAAAGGAGTGTGGTCAGCAGGGAAGGGAGGTGATTCTCCCCCTCTACTTCGTCCTTGTGAGAACCCACCTGGAGTGCTGCACCCAGCTCTGGAGTCCTTGGCACAGGAAAGATGTGGACCTGTTGGAGGGCCACAAAAATGATCAGAGGGGTGGAGCACCTCTCCTTTGAAGAGAGACTAAGAGAGCAGGAGTTGTTCATCCTGCAGAAGAGAAGGCCCTGGGGACACCTTAAAGCAGCCTTTGAGTACTTGAAGGAGGGCTACAAGAGAGCTGGAGAGGGACTTTTTACAAGGGCTTGTAGTGGTAGGACAAAGGGGAATGGCTTTAAACTGGATGAGGGTAGATTCAGAGATTTCAGAGTTGTTGTGGATGTACCATACCTGGAGGTGTTCAAGGCCAGGTTGGGTGAGGCTTTGAGCAGCCTGGTCTAGTGGAAGGTGTCCCTGCCCATGGCAGGGGGGTTCGAATTAGATGATATTTATGGTCCCTTCCAACCCAGACCATTCTATGATTCTATGATAATTTGATTTAACTTCTTTCCTTAACTATGTTTCCTTCAATTAAATGTATTTCAATTCTGCAGATGTAGCAGGTATTGTTTTACTCTCTGTTTAGGTGATTGAAGATACCTTCAACAGCTGCTGCAACAGGAAGACTGCTCAGTATTTGTCTCCCTTGGGATGACTCTTGCAGGATCTAATCTGCATGAAATCAGTTCCCTGCCTTTGTCTGCAGCTGGCAAACTGCTAAATAAAAAATCATGGTTAATAGAGGCTCAGACCAATTTGACTCATCATTGTAAAAATAATAAAATGCAATATTTAAACAATAGTGATGCAACTTTGTTTTGTGACATCTAAAATATTCGCAGAAGAGTTAAAATGAAGGGTAAAATTCTGTGATGTATAGCTGAGTGTAATTCTCAGCAATGTGAATTAATGTAAAATTGTTTTGTTCAGAAACCAGAGATCCAGGGCATGCTGAAAACTGTGGATATGAGACAGTACAGTATGAAATAATTTGGAAGTGAGCAACTATACTGAGGACATTTGTCTTATCAAATTTTCATCAAAAATATTGCCAGAAGCTGCTACAGAACTTAGAGAATTTTTGTAAGAGTACAGTAGAGCTGGATGTTGAATCTACCTTAAATTTCCTTCTGTCTTCAAGGAAGAATTATTGTAGTAAAGCATTCTCAAATTTATTTACCTGTTTTCATTCTTTCATGATCACTTCAAAGAGGATAAAAGAATAAATAGTTGTATTTCACACAAAAGACCAAAACATCTTAGAATGCTTTATAATCATGTAAAACCTCCCTCCCCAATGAAATAACTTCCATATACATTTGGTAAACTCTTTTTCTATCTACATCAGCAGTATGGTCCCAGCAGAACTCAGTGGAGTCAGAAATATACTCAATGAATCTTCTTCCTTTAGGCAATTTCTTAGATTTTCTTTAGCATGTTAAGAGTGAAAATTATTTATAAGAATTAAATACAAATTTTAATGAAATGTATTTTTAAAATGTTTACTTTATGCAAAGCATTTTGCCTTGTTTAGCAACAGATTTCTTAATTTAAAAAAAAATTTCTAGCCATGTTTTTGATAAATACAGATTTCAACAAGTCTATCAGAGTGTACTGCAAATATTACTTCTTAGAATTTAGGATTACATAATGTTGTGACTGGAACTATTTTCTTATGACAAAATACAGAAAATTTAGATTCTGCTTGAGTTGCTCAATGTTTGTTACTATTTTGGAGGACTGTTAAAATTAAACAGAGATTTTTTTGGTACTGAAGTCATCTTTCAGGCATTACTTAGTGCATATTTGTCGCTCTTGGACACGAAAGAACCACGCAGACACCTTGTCAGGAGAAAAGCAGAAAAGAGAGAGGGTCAGAGACCCCGAGCTTTATTATATATGTTCTTAAAGACCACCGTGGATTGGAGGGAGAAATTACCACCCCTCAATCACACTGGTCAAAGGAAAAGTCCATCAAATGTCTCCGCCTAGGAGAATGGAATGAAAAACAATAAAGTACGGTTAACAAAACATGGCTCTGTTTACAGAAAGTGCGTGAGAAACTGTTACAGAAAATGAAAACATCGAAGAGCTGCAAACTCAGGGCAACACATATTGAGTGCCTTTGTAATACAAGACAAACCTGTACTTGACACAGGACACTGTAAGCACACGATTAGCCCCATTGATTGCAACAAAAATTATCATGCACATAAGGTAGGAACATTCTTAAAATATCTTGATGACTCATGGAGAGAGTTTATTTTCCTATCAGTCTAAAAATATGACCTAGCTGGTTCTGATTACATCTTAGAATTTCAAGTACTTTCTTTACAATCTTTGCAATCAGGAAATTTAATACTAGGAAGAAATTAATCCCTCCTTGCAATGCATCAACTAATTTAAAAATCATCTATGAATTAAACAACAATATGCAGCTAAACCCTTGGAAATATCAGGTAAGTATACGTTTTTGAATCCTCTAAGATGCGTTAAAGTGGGAGAATTTGTATAGGTGTGCAAATATGAGTATGTGGTACTGTAGTGTGTATGCCCTAGATGGCTACTTAATTTTTAGTTATTTTATCTTTAAATATTTAAAACTTCAATATTAACTTCACAGGTTTCTTGTTTTTTCTCCACTCAAAAGATTTCAGCGCAGTAGAACTTAAAACTTTAACCAAGAAAGAAGATTTTAGGATGCTCGTTATGGAAGGGTAGTCTTTATCCTAAAATACTCTTGTCAATATGTTGAGGTTTGTAGCCACATACAGAAAAAACCCCGTTCTTTTTTAGCATATCTCCATAGGAATGCTTTTGTTTCACAGCACGAAAATGAAATGATGTATTTATATTCTGTTCTCTGCTCAGCTGTTTTTCTTTTCTAGAAAAGAAAATAAAACTCCTTAGGAAAAAAAAAGCCAGCACCATGGACGCTGTGGGTTAATACACCTGTTCTAATTAACAGTTTCATAGAGAATGCCACTAGCATAGTGAAAACCAGGTCCACCAAAGCAATTTGCTCTGTTTCATGACAACTTGCTCACAATCTGGCATTAAAAACATTTCAATCTGCAGAAACTAGGAAAAAAAGCAATGCCAATTATTCATGACATTTCTGAAAATTGAGGAAGAAAATTGGATTGTGCCGGGGTGATGAATCTGGTAAATAAAGCAGAGGATGTAGAGTACGACAAGTTAAGAAGACGACTGAGTTTTAGCATTAATGAGAGATGGTTCATGGCCGCGCGATGGCAGCAGAGGCTGCGGAATTAGCGTTGTTTTTAACACAAAACCAAGGATAACTAGGATAGGCCCTGAAGTTCCTAACTGGCACTTCAGGTTCCAGAAAATATACGTTATGTACATGTTCACTTAAAGAAGTGGCATGTTCATCAGACCAGAAGTTTCTGTGGAGAAGGATTACATACTTTTCATTAAAAAAAAAAAATTACAGTTGGGGTGATTTTTTTTTCAGTAAGACAGTATTTTTCATCTCATTTGCCAATATTTCCGTCTTTCTTCCTCAGTTACTTGAGTTAGTTACACAGAGAAGAGTAGGCCTATTTCGATAGAAGCAAGGCAGTTGCTTCCTTGTTCCTAACTTATTTTCCTAGTACTTTTGTCCACAGGAAAGAACTGTGGTATAAAACCCTTTTTGGGGAAACCAGAAAATTAAAATCTGGAATGCTTTCAGTTTGCAAGAGGAGGACTAAAAAACTGTGCTTGTTCTAAAATAAAGTCTTGAACTAAGGAAGCAGAATTTTTGGACTCAGACCAGTATAAATTAATAAGCTCTACCTCTGTAATTTAAAAAGAAAACTACAATCTGCTCATTATATCCAAACTAGATGTTCTTTTTCAACTCCTAGGAAGCTATTTATATATATACTTCATATGACAAATTCTAAGAACTCAGGATTTGTGCAAGATAGTAAGCAAAACCTCATAACTCCTCAAGTTAAAAATTATCTTTCCAAGAAGTTGAGATTTTTTTCTTCTGAAACATAAAAGCAAGTCTTCCATATGGAATTCTTTCCTGCAAAAGGCACAGTCCTCTTTCTGCATTATGTGTTCCAGATACTACACTGCAAGTTCAGCTTTAATCAAACAAGACAGTCCAGAAAAACTTCTATCAATGCCTATCTTCGATCCATGCAAATGCTTGTACTAGACTTTCCTGCTGGAGCATGACATTTTGCAGATCTGAAAGGCAACCAGGCAGAGTTTAGACAAGCAGCTTTCAGGATGGCTTAGATGGACAGGAGCATGGGCTGGATGTTCTCCAAAGTCCTTTTTCCTGTGACTCTGAGAGTTGTCTTGAGGGTTGCCTTAGCCTCCAGAAGGGTGGCAGCTGCTCTTAAAAAAGTCAGTATGCTTTCCAACAAAACCAAGGAGTTTACAGGGGATGCACAGCACTGAATTCTGCACAAACCAGAGGTCTTCTCTCTTGGCCCCTCATGGGATTGCTCCAGTATGGCGGTGAGTGGTGAGGAAGACCATAATCACCAGCTGGGGGATTGACTCAGCAATATACGTAATTTTGGATAGCCAGAAGAGAACTTGCTCAGTAGTTCATTTTGTGCATCCAAACTCCTGCACTGAAGGCATATGAATGAGTCTTTGCAATTACAAGTGAGTTTGCCTAAAGCACTGTGGATTCCTTTCCTCCAGCCTGTGATTCAACTGCTCTGTCACGACTACCTGAGGTGTTCAAAGCCTCAGGCAGCCTTCACTGCCTCACGGGGCCAGCAACACTGTTCAGGTAAATAAGACTTTGGCAGATGAGCTTTGGTTGCTCCTGATGCATCAGTTTAAGGCATTACTGCTCTGCCAGTCTGAATAGTGGAAAAAAACCCCACAGTCCCATTCCTCTACTGGTCCTAGGTTTGAGGGGGATTATAAGTATAATCCTTAAATTGTAGACCTGAACAGCAATGAAATAAATTGTCTACTAACTCTAGTAGTGAGGTTTTAGATGACATTTCCCCTCACAATCTGAGGACTAATAGATAAAATTACCTGGAGTGTGAGCACATGGATTCACAAGGGAAAGTCCTGTTTAACGAATTTGGTATCTTTTTATGATAAGGTCACACATCTAGTGGCTGAAGGGAAGACAGTGAATGCAGTTTTTCTGGATTTTAGTAAGGCTTTTGACATTGTCCCTCACATCATCCTTTCGGACAAGTTATCCAAACATGGGATGATCCGGTTCACAATGCACTGGGGGAAGAACTGGCTGAAGGACAGTGCTCACAGGGTTGTGGTGAATGGAGTCACGTCTGGGTGGTTACTGGTCACCAGCAGTGCTCCTCAGGGCTTAATCCCCCCCTCCCCTCCCCTCCCTTCCCCTCCCCTCCCCTCCCCTCCCCTCCCCTCCCCTCCCCTCCCCTCCCCTCCCCTCCCCTCCCCTCCCCTGTAAATTGGCTGTTCCATGCATTTAGGGGCAAATGCAAGTTTAGGAGATATGAGAAGCTCTCAGCATACATCAGGAGATGAGAACAGTCCTGTTGAGGGACCAGAGACTTGTTAGAGACAACTGAAAATCCACATGCATTTATTCTGTGTACAATCAGCCAGCCAGGGAGCTAACCCCTTCCGCCTCACAAAAGGCCTTAAGCCAACAAGGGTTGTTTTTTTCTCTGAAAAATTAAAACGAGTTCGTTCCATAAGGTGTTACTGTAGCTAGTTTCCCAGTCTAGAGAAAATGCTGATACATATCTGAAAATGCTGTATCTGTCACTTTACTTGTGATATATTAACATATTAACGTATTAATTGGATCCAACTTCCTATGGAATCTCTATCTTGTTTACACATTTGCTTGTTTTATTTCTCTCTAATTTTACTTCAGCTTGTTTTCAAAACTCAAAGCTCTCTTTTTCCTTTTGCTATCATATTTTGATTCTTCTATCTACATCCTTCTGTGAGTCTCCAGTAGTCTTCAGGTGCTTACTCAGATTCTCTTGCTTATTATTCTAGCCCAAATGCTGGTATATATTCTTGTGGTTGATACCAGAAAAATATCAGATAGGACCACTAACTGTCCAACATGAATCTTGCCCCAAAGGTATATCCTTTTCTATGCCCTGATGTCACTTTTTAAATCTCCATCTGCAAACAGTGTTTACTTCTTATTTTGAAGGCTAATTCAAATAAAATATTCAAGGGATAAGTACCTTTTTTCCTTACTGGTTGGTTAAACAGGTGTATAGGATATAGAATACAATGTATGATTCAAAGAGATAATACAATAAAATATTTGGGATTCTGCAAAACTGAATCATGTAGCCAATGACAATTTTGCACCTTCCACAACTATCTGGCCATATAGGAGCAGAAGTGACAGGAGATTAGAGAGCAGAAATCAGTCATGTAGTCACTGGCAAGTGAATGTATCAAACCAGTCTATCCAGCCTTTATTTTCTACCACACAAATAGAGTTGTGCAAGTCTCTGTATTTTGAGCTGGTAAAGAACTCCCTGTCAGCTACTGAGGGAGGATTCACAGGCAGTCCATTAGATGCTGTGTTCCAGTTATTACCTATGTTCCTGTGTGTCTAAGACACCTCTGAAATAATCCAGGCATCTTTAAAGATTCTGGTTTTTGCAAATAAATCATCTAATAGAAAAAGCAGGTGAGTAGGAGGAGAGGCAGGGGTTATTGTGATAGACAGAGCATGAGTCGTCAGAAGGATTATTGAGAGAAAAGAAGCTCCACGATAATATCTACCCACATGCATTGCTGCTGAACTGCAGCAGCAGCAGACTCTCTTAACGTCTGTAATTTAGGATATATCCTTTGTGCAAAAATTAATGTAAGGGATGAACTTTTCGGATTCTCTCCAGGAGAATGAATTCTGATCTCAGACTTTATTGGTTATTTCTGGCATACATTTCCTGATTACAAAAAGCCTTTTTTATCTAACTGTACCAGAGAGTAATAGAAAAACATGCTCTGAGTTATCCTTAGGCATGTGTGAACCTTATACTTGTCCATAACTATCAAAGCACGAAAAACTAGAATGAGGCAGATGGGAAAATTATGCCCATAAGAGCTCAGCTAGATCCTTGGATATACCAAGAAACATCCAGAATTTCGGAAATTCTGCCATGTACCAATGTAATAAGCTAGTACAAGCTGTCGGTAGCTTTTGTATAAGGAGAAGCATCTGCCATAAAACCCACACTGCCTGGCAATTGTGTGGTATCTGTTAGGGTTTTGAGGTTTCCACTGCAGGAGAAGAAACTGGACACTGCTTGGGATTGCCTGTTGTCAGGACACAATTTCATGTTTGAGGCAACATTCTTTAGCCTTAGCAGGGGTTAAGAAAGAGTAAATTATGTGAGGAATGTGGTGGCCTGGTGGTTACATGTCCGTATTATTCTGCTGTATTATGTTTTGTAAAAAACTACATGAAAGAAGTCAGGAGATGACCTCACATACTCTTCTAGCTGAATTAATAACCACAAAGGTGGAGAAAGCACAGAAACAGTAAAAATACCCAGGGCATAAGGTAGCTGGGCTGCCTTTTATCAGCCATGTTCCTGTCGACTAAGAAATGGTTTTCTTTTGTCTGGTTCAGACTTGTCTGTCCTTTAAGATACATGCTTTTTAAAAGGTGACATAGTAAAAAAGGAGAGACAAAAGCAATGGAGGACCATTTTTGAAATGAAGAATCATATTCTATGAAAGATTAGCAAGGATGTGTAGAGTTAAAGGAAATCCTTGAGTGTCATGAGACACTCATGAGAAGAGGGTAGTTTATGAAGAATTGCATTGCAGGTATTGGCTCAAAGTTTGAGCAGGTACATCCCCTGTGAAGGCTGCCCCAAGGTGGGAAAGGCAGGAGGAGGTACTGATTCCTCCCTTTGACAGACTGGAGCACCTGAACACCAGTTTAAAATGCTCCTGGGCTACAAAAGTACGGCCCCACCAGACTCACCTCGCTAGCATGCAAGACTCACATCCACAATTTGAAAAGGAAATGGGACTTGAGGACACAAAAGTAACTCGAAAATGAGGAAACTACTACATAGATTTAGAATCATAGAACTGTAGAATCATAAAACGCCCCATCCTTGGAAGTGTTCAATGCCAGGTTGGATGAGGATTTGAGCAACCGGGTCAGTGTCGATGGAAGATCTCCCTGCCCATGGCAGGGGGGTTGGAACTGGATGATCATCAAGGACTCTTCCAACCCAAACCATTCAATTATTCTGTGGTGTACCTAAGGTAGATGGCTCATGACTTAGTTGATACAATTGAATTGATAATCCCTCTGCCATTGAAGCATAGGCGATAGGACCAACTTGTGGATGGAGAAGGAGGAGGGCAGTTCGGGAAGCCCGGCCGCAGGAGCGGCTCCCGCCGCTGCCACCACATCATCACCTCAGCGCCGGGCGGGGCGGTGCCAGAGTCCTCGGCGGCAGGACGCCGCGATTCCAGAAGGAATGGCCAGGCTGGCGACCTGCAGAAGCCGCAGGCAGCCCTGCCGGCTGGGATAAACAACCCGCACCCCCTCCGCTGCTTCCTGCCCTTCCCTCGGGCACAGCCCCGGGGCCAGTCCGGGGCAGGGCGAGCGGGGCAGTGCCCGCCGCGGCTCCGCAGGGGGCGCTCGAGCGACGCGCCCGCCGGGGCGGCCGCGCATGCGCAGCGCGGCGGGGCGGGGGCGGCCCCGCCGGTCTCCCTGGAGCCGCCGCCGTCGCGGCCGCAGGTCCCGGATGTAGCAGCGGGAGCGGGGCCGGCGCCGCTGGGGCCGCGGAATGGGCGCGTAGGGAGCGAGGAAGGAAGGAAGGAAGGAAAGGAGGGAGCGAGCGAGCGAGCGAGGAAAGGAGGAGAAGAAGAGCCGGACGGAGATTCCCGTCCGGCGCCCGAGGCAGCCGCCCTCATCGAGGTCCCCCTCCGCCGCCTGCGGGCTGCGCGCCCCCTCCATCCCCCTCAGGGTGCCGCCGCCGGGATGAGCAGCTCGCGGAACAACCGGGTGATGGTGGAAGGAGTCGGGGCCCGGGTGGTCCGCGGCCCGGACTGGAAGTGGGGGAAGCAGGATGGCGGCGAGGGCCATGTGGGCGCCGTACGCAGCTTCGAGAGCCCCGAGGAGGTGGTCGTGGTGTGGGACAACGGCACCGCCGCCAACTACCGCTGCTCCGGGGCCTACGACCTCCGCATCCTCGACAGCGCGCCCACCGGTGAGCGGGGAGGGAATGGAGGGACTTCCACCCCCACGGCGGTGGGTCCGGGGGGCAGCACCCCGGGCTGCTGGGGGGTCCCGTCCTGTGGAGCGAATTGCGCCCTTCCTTCCTCTTTTAGAGGTGTGCCTTTCCCTTGGATTTGGGCGGGGGGGAGTCAGACACCCTCCCCGCCCGTGGGTGTCGGTCTGTGCGCGTCTGTGTGTGTGTGTACACGCGAACTTGGGACGAATCTACAGCGCGGGGCCGCGGGAACAGGAGAAGTTGTCCCGGGACTGCTAAATTGGGGTAGACAAAGCAAAAGTGATCTGCCGCAGACAGTAGGCTCTCGTCGTGCTGGGGAGGAGGTGGAGAGAGGGAACCGAGAGGGTGATACATCAAGGTTTGGGTTTGTTTTCACACCCCAACCCCCCTTCTTGAATTTATATTTCAGAGCAGTTTTGTGAAATAGTGATAGTTATCTTTGAATCAAGCATAGGGAGGATTGCAGAAGAGATGTGTAGTACCTTTTTTCCTAAAGATTACACTAAGTGGTTGAAATGCTGTGGTTTTGTGCCTGTAATCTGCACGTTGCCTTTTATTTGTATTGCCAGAGCTGCTGTAAAATAGTAAAGGTACTGGAAAAAAAGTGCATTCATTCATTCTTTTAACTACTTGGCTGCTTGATATTTATGCTTTGAATCCAGTCATTTTGGACAATGGAATTTGATCTGCACTGACATTATGCGGCAGTGTTAGGGTTGCAAACACTGCAGGGAAATGTTCATTTTAGCACCTGTTTTCACATTGAAAACTGGCACAAAAAAATACAGATATTGTTAAGTTTCATCAGAAATATTGTGAGGTGACTTTTGGGCCGGTCAGGCTTGCCTTAGTAATGAGGTGTTTGGACTGATTTGTTGAGGCACTTGAGCTGTACTGCTTTTGTAATGTGTCTTTCATTTAGAACATGATGGAGAGACCATCTTTGTGCCAGCTGTGTGTAGTGTTACAGCAAGGAAAATTATAGCAGTAGGTTGGAGCGAAAAGACTTTTGAGGAGACAGAATCATGGAATTCATTCTAAGTAATTACAAAAATCCTCGCTAAGAAAAGAACCCCAACTATTGCATGGAGGCGATGGAGTTAATTTTTCAGTGACTGGCTACCTTCCTCTCTGCTGGCATGATGATGATGGTTTTTTTGAAATTCCTTTTGAAATGGACTTTAAAACAAGAAAGAGGAGTCTTTCAAGTTGTTAGTCCTTGTCTTGCAGATGTTTACGCTTAAAATTTTTACCTGTGTTTGATGTCCTGTAGAAACCAGTGGGACTGCTTCTGCTTAGAACTGAAGTGCATGCATAAATGTTGCATACGAGCCTCGAATGCTCATTGTTCTAGCCCTGCCTGACGTATTTGCAAGCAGATGGTGTCCTCTTAGCTGTATTCGGAAGCCTAGACTTAATACTCAGCTTTAAAACTGTCATGTTTTTTCCTCTTTTTTTTTTGCTTTATTCCTTCTGATTTTAATTTCTGTTTTTGTATTAAAATTTTAATTTCTCTTTCCGATAGAACCGTGTATATTGTGTCACAGACATTGGTGTTGTCAGGCTTAGCCAAATGGTATTTCTCTTCCTGAGGTTTCTGGTGCACATGTGCATCATCCTCATGGAACTGTTGCGTAGAACTACCCAGGGCTGATTTTTGCTAGAGGGAGTTGCTTTTGAGGTCCTTGGAGATAGGAAGAGTAAAAATCTGTAAAGTAGTAGGAACAAAAGGGTAAAGTTAATGGAGTTAGGGTGCTGTCAGTTTGGACTAATATCCTGGGTTTACTTTTGATTCACTTTGTAGTCTTGTCTAAATCACTTCCCTTCCTCACCTTTTTGTAATAATTGATTTTTTCTCCATGGTAGTGACTGTTTAGAATAAGGGAGTGACTTTGGATGATAGGTTGATACTTTCTCTACGGACATTAAAGTACGTGGGATTAGGTGACAGGAATTTCTTGTGGTGGCATTAATAATGATGATGTTGAGCAAGGAAATGTTATAAAATATGGGGTGGCTTTTTGTTTGATAATACTTAGTGGAGTGTGTGTCATGGCTCTTATAATTTAATATGAAAAAAATTCTCTGGTTCATAAATTTACAGTCACAATGTGATTGTAAGTTTATAGTGAAAATAAATGTAGAAGTACAATAGTAAAAAGAAAAATTGGTTATTGCTGGGAATTCTTTTTATTAAATATTCAAAACCAGTCTTGATTATAAGTTCTTAAAAGTGGTGCTTGCAGCCAGAGTTGCTGGTTTGAGTTAGAGGCCTGTGCTGCCGGGAACAGTAGTGATGCATCAGGAACTTACTCTGGTATAAAGTAATGTTTGAAGGTCATTCTATTAAAAAAAAAAGTCAAGTTGAGTTTGAAACATGTATGTGCATATCTATGTGTATGCCAGAATTATGCTTCATAGACTTAAAAAATATACCGTTCTTGTCTTTTAATGGTTGTAGGCTATTAACAGCTTTGTGACACTATGTTAACATCCTATACAACTTTAATAGACATAGTGCTAAGATATTAGGGTGGTCTTCTTAAAATAAAAACTCATTTACATGAGGAGTGTCTTATAAGCTCTTTGCTCCTGATGTAGTCATTTGGGTCATGAGGGACTTGTGATACGTTCAGGGTTGTTTTGGTTATGTCTACCAAGCTTGCTGCATTAGTTGCCCCTTTATGTGGTCATATTTACATTGCCTCTCATTGCTTTAAGTGAGACAGAGCAAGTGGGAGGGATTGGTAAACAAAGGATTTTAAAAGAATCTAAATTTTACACAGAAGGAAAACTTCAGGTAGGTCCTGCATAGTGGGCTCCTCAGTGGAGAAAGTGGTGGGATATGATACATCAGTAGTGCAGTGTGGTTGTTTGATTATTTGCAAATAAATCCCGTTTTTTCTGTGAAGTAGCCTTTTTCTTGGATCTATGAGTCTTGAGTGTCCCCTTTTTTTTGGTAGTGTTGTGGAAAAGAAACAGAAAGGAGTCGTTTTTTGAGTTACTGAAGAGAAGCAAGAAGGTTATAAATCCAAGCTTTTTATTTAGAAGGGAAGGCAGCCTTTTGCCTGAGGTAAAGGCCAGACAAGTAGAATGTTTGTAGAGAGCACATCTGGCTATGTTCATAGTCATGAGCATTACAGAAACTTTTTCTGTTTATTCTCGTTCTGAAGATTTGCTTTCTATAGAGCTTAGACCAGAATTCATTTGTCATTCATTTCCTTTTTTATACAGTTGGTTCAAAGTAACAATATTATTTTCCTGCTGAAAATATTTACTCAATTGTGTTTGAATAAGGGGAGGTGGTGGAGGGGCTGGGGTCAGGAAATGGAAATCCTGATATAGAATTATCCCCCAGCTGGAATGTGCATCAGTGCAGCATGGAAAGCAGTATGTAGTGTATTCTGGTAATACTGAAAATTTAGGTGTTACCTGTTGAAGATGAGTGGCTTTCTGTACTTGCATTGATAGGTTTTTGTATCTGAAAAGTTGCATAATTGATCATGAAGTCAAATATGTTAGAACATTTTGAAAGACAGACCACCTATGATTTTTCCTGTGTATTTGTTTATTTGTTCTTTCTTTTAGCACATAGAGTGTAATTTTTGGTAGATTTTCTTAGTCAAGTTTCTTTTAGTGGCTACTTATAAATACTTATAGGAGCCCTCACAAATTAAAAAATTTAATAGCCTCCTGAGTAGTGGTACTTGGGAGGCCTTTTTTTTTAATAAATGTGTTCTTTGTTCTTCCTGCCCTTTCCCCATGTCACGATAATCCTCTCCCTTCCTGTGTATCTTGTGATACCCTTACCAGATAGGACACATGCTTTAGCAAGTCTGGCATTTTGTATCTATAATAATAATTGGTCAGTTGTCTGCCTCCAGAACAGTGTATTTAATAGATGAGTTATGTTTGTGGGAACACTGACTGGAGTTTTCATGCAGTTTTTCAGAATCTAACTGGTTCTCTCTAAGAATTCTTTGTTTTCAATTTATCTGGAGTCTGGTTGTAGTGTAAAAATTGTCTGGGGTGGAGGAATAGGAAGAACAAAACATTGTTACTGCTTTTTAAATTGGGGTGTAAACAAATAAATTTTTTAAATTGCTTATGGTATCTCTTAACTGATGGTAGTATTGTCATTATGGTATGAAGGGATTTTGGTTTGTTACAGTTCTGTAGAGAGTAATGACTCCTTTGGAAACCAGATTTTGTTTGTTCCGAGAAGTAGGTGAAATCACTATTGGTGTCTTCTGTGTTTAACAGTAAGTGATGTGGATACCCCTTGTACATCTGATTTTACTGTTAAAATCCTTTTACTGGATTTACTGTATATTGCTATCTAATTACCTTCAGTACAAAATAACTGTTACAGATTCAAATAGCAATTTGAGCAACATTGCTTTTATTTCCTTTCACAGCTGTAAGAGTGAGCATGGGTTTCCAAAACATGTGAAAGGCTGCAAAACTGATGTATAAATGAGTGGTGACAGAGGAGTGGTGGGCTAGGTAATCCAGGGAGGGTTTGGGAAGAGATGACGAAAGTGAAGATAACCATGGCATTCAGGTAGAGAACTAATATGAAATTCAAATAGTAAAAAACATTATTGACAAGTGGACATCAGGAGTATTGGATTTTATGGTGTACTAAGGGTGAAGGGACATAAGGAAATGGTAGCTATTTAAAAGTAATTAGGCATGGTGAAAGTACACTTCTCATTACCTGGTTTGTTTTGGTTTTTTTAAGTGTATGTGACACAAAACCTGTTTCATTTTGAAATTGCCTGGTTCTAGGAAATTTTGAAGAATATTTAGAAGTTTAATTTTTTTCATTATCTCAGTTTAGAGAGCTAAAGTGCTCTTTTGGTGCATATCTGGTCAGCTACAGGGCTGCTGTTTGAAGTTCTTACAGCACTTTAATTTATTCCAGTAGTTTAATAGAGGCATTCTTTCCTGATATGATCTTTGCAACGTTTGTGTTTCTCAACCTTTCTTAAACAACCTTCCTTTTGAAGAGTGGAAGAGTTTATGTGACAGATAGATTTTGCTTTTGGGTCAGGATTTTAATTTGGCTCCAGAGCCTACACTT
The DNA here is from genome assembly GCA_014706295.1 of Lycocorax pyrrhopterus obiensis. Taxonomy (NCBI): domain Eukaryota; kingdom Metazoa; phylum Chordata; class Aves; order Passeriformes; family Paradisaeidae; genus Lycocorax; species Lycocorax pyrrhopterus. The sequence goes on from JACSVZ010000002.1 coordinate 104,615,997, forward strand.
GACCCGGTCTCCTGGTTGTTCTTATGTACTGTGCTTTGATTTACGTAATGGATGGTTTTGGAGCACATAAACTGCTTTGCCTTTTGGTAAAAGTAAATTGAAATACATGGTCTCAATGCTGATGAGCCTTCAGTCCACTGGGGTAGAACCATGCTAGTCTGAAACACTGGACGTAGTGTCTCCTTCCCTCCCCCTGAGTATCTGTAGTGCTGCCATCAGCTCCTCAGTGCTGAGTTTTGGTGTGTACATGGCTAACTAGCAGATGGAGACCATGGGGATACAGGTTGTCCCCTTGCTGCCCATGGAGGGCCACAGTGGAGCAGGGATCCTTACTGCAACTCGTGGGGGAGCCCATGCTCGAGCAGTGTTTTCCTGAGGGAATAAAGCTTGTGGAGAGGACCCATGATGGGGCAGGGGAAAAGTGTGAGGAGCTATTACAGACTGACCCTCCATTCCCCATCTTCACCAAAAGGATTGTCAAGCACTGGAACAGGCTGCCCAGAGAAGTGGTTGAATAACCGTTCCTGCAAGTATTTAAAAGACATCTAGGTATGGTGTTTAGGGCTGTGGCTTAGTAGTGGTCTTGATGGTGTTAGGTCAATGGTCTTAAGGGCCTTTTCCAACCAAAATGATTATGTGATTTTAATCTGCCCTGGGAATAAGCAGGGAGATAGAGGAGTTTGGAATGCAGTTGTCTCTGTGAAGAAGATGAAGTATAGGGAGAAGGTGTTTTAGTTTTTGTTTTCCTCTCCATCCTCTTATTTTTTAATTAGCTATAAATTTTCCCCAAGTCAAATCTTTTTTGCCTATGATGATGATTGGTAAGTAATCTCACTTTTAGCTTGACCTAAGCTGTTTCATTTTGTTTGCACTCTTTGTCCTGTTGAGGAGGGAGAGTGAGAGACTGGTAGGGTGGACACCTGACAGCCAGCCAAGGTCAACTTACCACACTTGTGTACCTATAATATCTAGACAAACTCAAAAATAGATAAATGCTTTCAATCTTCTTTAACACGTATTATTGATCTAAATAATCTTTTTTGTATTATGACCATGAATAAGAGTTTAGTATCACATTATGTGAACAGTAGTAGCACCTTGTTTTACCCTTTTTTTTTTTAGCAGATGAAGTTTAAGGTCTCTTAGTCCACTGTCACCAGAAGCGTACAAATCTTCTTCCTCCCGATCTCTGGTGCAGTGGTTAGACGTAACGGGATTATTTGCCTGCTCCTGCCCTGCAATTCTTTGTTTCTCATGGCGATAGTGTTGTGCAGCACCTCAAAGAGTGGGATTGGGAAACCAGTTCAGCTGAATATTTTTCCTCCTGACTATTTTCTGGCCTGGTATGTTTCTTGATGCAGTTTGCCTCTCGGCTCTGCAAAAACCTTTTGCTCGCATAATGGAAAGAATGGAGCAGCATGGTCAGGTGAGGCATGCACTGAAGTGGGTGTTGCTGCTGGAATCATGTGTCAGGGAATGCATGAAGAAAGGCCATATCTATCAGGATGGTGTTTAGGCATCTGTGAGATACAGATATGTCCCTTTAGATCAGACACTTGAAGTACAGACATGTACTGTTCTTTTTTTAAGTCCCAGACACTATGGTCAGTAAAATGACTTGAGTCAAATATCTTTGTACATTTTTTTTCTTGATCTTTCCTAAAGAAATTTTGCTGAATTTTTGCGTAGCAGCTTTTGCCTCAGTGGCTAGAAATGTTTAGTTTTTATTAAAGTTTACAGTCAGATGACCTATTCTGTGTCACATGATTCCTGATTATACCTCTCTTTTGCCCTTTTTCCTGCTGTTTGGTCAAGTGGAAGAATCCTACAGCACCCAGTTCCTTGATCCTTTCACATCCAGAACAATTCCTTAGTCCTTTCACATCCAGAATAAATGTATTCCTTGGCCAAATATCTTCCCTGAAGTTCAGCAGGCATTAAAAAAAAAATAAAATCCAAAGATGTGTAACTTCTCTGTTTCTATGTGAAATACCAATTTAGCAATCAGTTAGAAATAAAAGCAAAACAAGTACCACCTCTCAACCCCAAGCACCATAACTAGTTAGACTTTTTAAACAAGGTGACAAAAACACTGACAAGATATCTCAGTGCTTTTAATGTACCTGCTCTTGAAGAATTTGGCTTTGAAGCCAAAAAAATAGTAAAATGCTTCAATCCCCAGTGCGAGAGGGACGTACTGAGAATCAAGCGAAGGGCTGCACATGTGTTGTAAAGAGTCTTAAAGGCATGTGGTACAGGAAGAGACTGAGGGGTCTTGGTGGTGCTTAGCCTGGAGAAGAGAAGGCTCAGGGAGATCTTAAGAGTGTATATAAATACCTGATGAATGTTGTAAAGAGGATGGAGCCAGGCTCTTTTTAGTGGTGTCAGGTGAAAGGGCAAGAGGCATTGGGCGCAAATTGAAATACAGGAATTTCCACTGAAACATAAGAAGAAACATTTTTGTTCTAGGGATGGTTGAACACTGGAATATGCTGTGTTGTGGAGTCTGTTCTTGGTGGTGCTCAAAACCTTGACTGCGTATGGTCCTGGGCAGCCAGCTCTAGTTTTCCCTGCTTTGAGCAGTGGCAGTTGGAAGAGACAATTTCCAAAGGTTACTTCCAGCCTCGGCTATTACGTGTTTCTGTGAAATGATCAAACAAGAAAGCATTTCCTTCAGTTTTGCCTTTCCAGCTGTTGATTTTTCTTTGCTACAGATGGCTTAGCTGTTGGATGTAAGTGACTAATAACTTTACAGTGAATTTGGCAGTCATTTCTCAAAACATCGCTTCTGGAGGGGGCAAAATCCATTCTTTTTCCTCTCTTAATTTCAAATTGATCTGGGTTTTTCTTAAGGGAGAGTGACTGGGAAAATTCTATGTTACTCTAGCTTCTTAGTGCTCCTTTCTGTCTAGTGCTACAGACTGAATGCTAGTGCTTGTCTCTTCTATTGCTCAATTTTTTCCAAACAGCAGCAGAATTTGATTTTTTTTTTTAATAAACTTGTGGCTGTTCACTGAATTCAGAATGGGTGGATGGAAACTCTGTGACTGATCATTTTCACTCTGCTGTAGCTTGGCAGAGCTATAAGACTACTTCAGTATTGGGATCAGTTTTTGTGGAAGGCTTGGCAGAGCCCATGCTGGTGGGTTACATCTGGTCTGTCTCTGGCACATTCTTTTTAAAAACAAAACCAGAATAACAGTAAAATGCTTCAAAAATGGTAAGAGATTTTCATGAAGCTAATGGCATCTATCCAAGAGAGCTTAATTTTTTCCTGTATAAAAAAGAATAGAGACAAGCACTTATCTTTTCCAGTGTACAATATGTGTAAGTTAAACCAGTAATTTTCAGGCTGTCACACACAGGTGAGCACAGTAGCCTTTGTGATATAATGTGTGTTGATAGCTGTACTATAGAGATCAAATTCTAGATTGCCCTGTGTATTTTGATAAATGCATTACTGACCCTTTAACTTGTAGTTAAAAGATTCCTCATTTTCTTTCTCTCCTTTGTATAGATGGAAGGAAACAGACATAGCTTTCTCAGTTTTTTAAGCTGAGAGAAGATAGAATGTTTCAGGAACAGACTGACAACTGGAGATACGAGGCAAAGTCCTCTGTCTTTTCCCTTCAGTGATACAGGCTGATAGAGTATCAGCAGCAGCCTTTCTTTATTGTTAACTTTCTAGTATATGGTTTCAAATTGTGATGGTGTGCAACAGAAGTCTGTGTACTGATGCAGCAAAGTTTTTAGTTTTTTTTTTTCTTTTTGTTTTCCTTCCACAGGTATCAAGCATGATGGGACTATGTGTGATACTTGTCGACAGCAGCCTATCATTGGCATCCGATGGAAATGTGCTGAGTGCACGAATTATGACTTGTGCACAGTTTGCTATCATGGGGACAAGCATCACTTGAGGCATCGTTTTTACAGAATTACCACACCGGGAAGTGAACGGTAAAACCTAACTTTTTCATTGTGAAATCAAGTAGAAACAGGTATTTGTCGTAAGCTTTTAAACTGAGCATTTGGTTACTGAAATTTGGATTAGGTAAGAGAGCGGCTTGAGGTTAGATTCTGTTTCTGGTTCTACCCCCTTGTGAAGGAGGATAGCCAGGATAAGTCTTTGGATCTTGGAAAACATGAAAATTTTGGGAAGAATGGAGTACAGGAAAAAGTAAGGATATGATTTTTCAGTTTTGCTTAGTTTCTTTGAGGTCTTCCTAGTTGTTGTGTTCTCATATGGCAGCTTTAAAACAAAGGCAATTACCTTTACACTGTGTAATCACAAAAAGATGTGTCAGTGAATTGCTGAATGTGAAAGTTCAATTAGGTTCAATAATGGTGTGGACCGACTGAGGGAAAATACTCTCATTGAAGATTATGGAAAACAGAATGATCTGGAAATGAATACTTGAACTGCTTAAACTGCTCACTGCAGAAAGCAGAGAAAAGATGCTATGAAGGGATGTTCTACCCTTGCCTTGGTTTTCATGTTCTTAAGCATGTATTATCATCTCTCAGTGGAGAACTCTGAACAAAATTGCATTTAGTGTGTTCTTGCATAGCTGTTCTTGACTGTAAACAACTTGTCTCAATCCAAAGCCCCTCTCTGTCATGCTTTATCTACCAGTTAAGTGAGAACAGTGATATTTGCCTGCTGCTAAATACTTGGAGAGCTATGGAAAAACACTGCATCAAGGCTACATGCTGTGGTGTCACCTCCGTAATATGTTTTCTGAATGTTCTTTCACTAAATTATCAAAATCTTTTTTTTTAGATATCATACTTGTTTGAATGTGACACGTGTAAAACAACATTTATATCTTTTTCTTGGAGAAGTTAGATTTACAAGTATGCTGTAAATTAGTAATGTGCTTTAATCAGTTCTTTTACAGTTAAGGGAAGTGGCTGGAGCACACAACCCAAGGTCTCACATTGTGTCCTGTAGGGTCATATTTTATATGTGTTTATATTCTCAAGTGTTTGCTTAAAAGTTTTAACTGTGGCTCAGATGCCCAGGTCAGTGGCTTAATCAAAATGTAAAAACTTTTTTGATTTTGTTTCTGGTTTTTTGTTGTTGTTTTTGTTTTTTTTGGAGGGTCACACCAGTAGATTTCAGTACCAAATGGGTATCATAAACTTATGCTCAATTGGAATGTTGAATGCGGAAGAAGACTTAGAAGTTGTACTTGGAAATGCTGACTTAGTGTAATTAAAGGAGAATAGGTGACAAAATACAAATTTGTTTTCTATTTATGTCTTTTTTAAAAGTCTCATTGCTTTTGAGAATGCTTGCCAGATTTTTTTGCTTTCTTAAGCTGAAGTTTCCTTTGTAGTTTCAAGAGGTTGGTTATGGTGAATGCAACACAAGTTTTAGTTTTGAAGATAATTGTACACTGTGTATAATACTGCTGGAATTTTTTTGCATCTTGTCACTTTCTCCCTTTCTTCGTTTACTCTCACTGAGCTCTTATCTAGAAGGCAGCTTCTTCTGCTCAGGAGCTGTTTCTATTGGATCAAGCTTAGCTGAGAAAAAATGATGGAAGTTAACTGTCTTAGGGGAGGAGAAAAGGGAAAAGCAGTGCTGTTGAATTTGAGGGATGTCTCACAGGAAAAATGGCAAGAGGCACGTAAGAACATTTTGATGAAGGGAAGCATAAGCTCTTACTATATTATTTTCGAGTCTGGGATATGATATGGGTGGCATAATGAAGTAATGTATGCAGGTTTGTGTCTCAGTTTTGTAGGTGTTGAGAACTTCTTAAAAAGCTTCTCTAAACAAGATTTCTTTGTGTTTTCAATAACTCTTCTATTTTTCTTAAAAAAAAAAAGTGACCAGTATTTTCATGCACTCTTTGCATTGATTGTAACAGTTGAACTTTCTCCTTGTGTGCCATCTGCTGGATGTTAAAAGTTAGCAGGAGGCTGAGAAATTTCCTGAATGGTCAGGAAACATTCCAAATGTCAGATGAAAAACTCTTTTGTCTGGCAACATGTGCCTGGCATGAAGTAAGAAGCCTTGTTGCATGAAAATTGGTGGCTTTTGAGATGATTATTTCAGTTAAATAATCGTGAACTATTCTGTTTAGGCTTATGTACTTCAGTCCTGCTGAAGTCAGAAGGAAAAGAAGAGGTTTGCTTTAAAAAACCACAATATGACTGAAAAAATGGATGTTAACATACTGACTTAAATTTGCCAAGAGATGCTATAAAAAGCATGTAGAATATAAACTGAGGGAGGAGGAAAAGAGATGCTGTTAATAGCATAATTCTGAATAAAAGTGACAAGGCAGTTGTGGGACAGAAGTATTGGCTTAGAGTACATCTAAGAAACAGAAATGTGTTTATATGACTGTATGTACTTTTATGAGTTTAATAATATAAGTACAGATCTATATGCAAGCATTTGCCACATGAGTGCTGGTAGTAGAAAGTTTGGAGAAAAATTGTTAGAATTAAAAAACTAATTACAAACATACAATAAATCAGATTTTGGAAGCTCGTGGTTTTTTGTCTTGTGTACTGCTTGTGTGATTCATGCACTGAAATCTGCAGTTGTAGGTTATTTTTGTTTTAAGATGCTCTCTTTCCCATCTCCAAAGATTTGTTTTGGACTTCCTTTATTATCTTGACATTTGTGGGTTCTTCTTTTAATAACTTCAGGGTATTGTTGGAGTCTCGACGTAAATCAAAGAAAATTACAGCAAGAGGAATCTTTGCAGGTGCCAGGGTGGTGCGAGGAGTTGACTGGCAATGGGAAGATCAAGATGGTGGCAATGGGCGTAGAGGAAAGGTAAAAATAAAACTGGTTTAAATAAGAAGATGCACCTTTTTGTGCTTGTGTTAATAGCCTCAGTGGCCTTTTTAATTATAGAGTAAAAATACAATCATAAAAGTTACTATTTTAATTGGCTGGACTTGGATAAGATTTTTTAATCTTATCCTGTAGTACTTAATCATTTAGAAAGAGGAGGGGGTGTATACCATAGCCAGTTCTTTTACATTTCCATTTTTTACAGTATCAGCACAGAATTTTTTAAATTACTATGTTTTTGTCATGGTTGTCTGTTTAAGACTGACTTGTAACAACATTAAGATCTTGAGCATATTTCAGCATTGTTAGAGAGCTGGTGTACAGAGCTATCAAGAGTAGCCCTTTCTAGTCATCACTGCATTCTGTATTCTTATTGCTTGTGGGCCAGCACATTTGTGTATCTCTTGCTCTTGGTTTTCAGTGCTGGCACCCTAGGGTTTTGGTTTTTACCTAATGATTATAGGGACTTCTCCAGTTTAAAATTAAAAGCTTTGTAAGTTTTGGGTGTGGATATTACGTTACTGGCTTAGGACAATATATGAGTGCTTTTGATGCAGTGCTATAGTAAAAATATTTGGATTTATTGAAAATTGTGTGGAATGATACTAATCATAACCCTTGCATATTTTCCTTTTACAACTTCCGTTTACCTTGAGAACTAATGAAGGTTTGTTATAAGTATGAACATACAACAGGCAGTGTAAAATATACTATGACTTTTATCACCAAGTTTGAGAACTGGATGCCCTTATATCTTGGTGACTTGGTGTCTTCTGTTGCATTTATTTTTAGTACACTTAAACATCATTTAAAGGAGAGTGAAAAGTTCCTGAATGTGATATTTAGCCTATTTTATATTCTTGTTTAGCTTATTTTATATCCTAGACATTTATGGAAGCCTTACGACTTCTGGGGATTTAATTTTGAATTTTACTGGAAGGAAATAGTAAGTTTGACTCTCTTAAAGCAAGGGATATTTAAATGCAGCTTTTTTCATCTCGATTATTTACCCCTTCCACTGTCAAGATACATTGAAATCTCTGAAACTTTGCAAAATAAGAGTCTTATCCTGCACGATCTGCTTTGTGTACTAAATTTGTATTAGAGGAATTGTTTGCCTATACATCTGAAAATATATAAAAATGCATATAAATGTTTTAAATGAGGAAAGGTATGTCGTAGGTAGCAGAAACAATGGAAGTGTTTTCAGAATTTGGTGCATGGCCTCCTGATTTCAGAAATGTTAGGGAAAGACATTTTCACTCTCCTTTTATACTGGTGTTAAAACATACTGGCTCTGGAAATAAAGCTTTGTCTCTTAACACAGTGTACAGCCACCAGGCTAATGCAGGTTAAACCAGACATATTGAAGCAATTAGAATGGTTTTCATCCTGTTTTTCTTAGTTAAATGCTGCTTCTGGTAAAAGAAAACATATCAAAGCAGTTCAGATTTTGTTCTCTGCTTAGATAACCGACCAAATACACAAAAGAAAAATAGGCCTACAAAGCATTCAGGCTGCTGTCTTAACACACCTTAGGGACCACTTATATCAAGCAGAATACAGTTTTGCAACAAATTTTATCAGGTTTAGTAAAACTGCAATATCATTAATTATTTTGAAGAGATGAGTAAATTTTTAAATTCAAATTGTGCTTTTGAGTCTTTGCTCTAGAAACCATTTTCTTATTCTTACATCTGAATAGGTGACTGAAATCCAAGATTGGAGTGCATCGAGTCCACATAGTGCAGCATATGTTCTTTGGGACAATGGTGCTAAAAACCTTTACAGAGTTGGCTTTGAGGGCATGGTAAGTATAAAAGAATACAAAGGGTAAAATGCATGGTGGGGGAAGGGCAGTAAGAATAACTTGTGCTTTATGGTCCTGCTTTATAGTATGCTTTGTCAGTTTGCATGCTGGTAGTCAGGTCATTGTGAATCCAGCTGTAAGGGTCATGCATATGTATTAGTAAGAAAGTCTGATCTGGGAATTTATTAAATGTGAATAACTACAAGTTAAGAGCTGCTTTCTGCCATAGTAAATATTTGTGTCACACACGTTTATCTTTCTGTGCTACTGTTGTGTTAAAATTAAAATTCAGAAAAGAAGAGCAAGCGTAGTTACAAACTTTTAAAAAACCCGTGTTCTTCAACTCCTGAACTCTTCAGTTGACTTCAAATTTTGGTGTGATTACTGCAAGACTTGCAGTTTTAAAATTACTGTCAGCACTTGGAATCCTATTGAGAGCAATTTTCTTTTTGCCAATGGAAAGGTGTTGAATTAAGTTACGACCTTAATTTGCTTTAGCACTAAATTTTTCTGTTTCCTTTTGAAGCTTCTCCAGCAACTTTTCCAGCTTTAGAGAGAAAATGGGTCAGACTCTAGCCTAAGTGCCTTCTGTTGCTGGGTTTTCTTATCCTAATGTGGGTCAAGGAAAGGTTACTTTGATTATCAGCTGCTTAAAACATCTTAATTAGCATTTTCTCTGCATGATTTTTGTTTGATTGTGCAGAGGAAAACCATGTTAACTTAACATTGAAGTGTCATCTTGTCAGATATGTAACAGTAACGAGATGTTAAACAATGGCTAGTTACTTTTTTTAATGTAAACTATTTGGCCTTATAGCTTCACTTAAAGTTTATTTAAAAAAATGAAAATAAATACCACTTTTGCAGTAAATACATATTTTAGTGTTACATTTAAAAAGAGTAAACATGTTTAGTGCAGAGCAGCTTTTCTGATGCCTGAAGATGCTAGGGGTAAAGCATGAGTCTGCATTAAATTATGTGCTTCATGCTTCCCCCAGTTCTAAAGAAAATTCCTTATATACTGACCAAAATGAATGTATGTTGTGTTTTGTAGTATAACATTAAATCAATGTTTGGTATCTTCCCTCTTCTGATACATGGAACAGTAACACAGTTACAAAATGTAGATAGAATGAGATACAGATCAGCTGATTTTTTTGTTGTTGTGGTTGTTATGACTTCAGTTGCTGTGTTAAAATTTTTGGACTACATAGTAAAAGTGCTGTGGAATCATTGAAGATTCCTTCTGGCCTCAGGAAAAAAAAATATATTTGAGATAAGTTATATTCTGTTTTGATATAATTATTTCCTTAATAAAAAAATAAAATATTTTAAAATCAGCTATGTTCTGTTTCCAAACTTTTGCCACCTCTGAAAGTGTTAAATATATCTAGAAAACTTCATTAAGTACTGCAACTGTAAATTTGAAGGGGTGAGAGTGACCTTTCACACAAGTTTTGTAGAAATAGAAGTATTTGGGCAGTCAATTAAAAAAAAGCCTGTTAAACTGTGTGTGAGTCTACATATACAGATGATATATTTAGGATAATAGAGAAAAAAATAGGTACAAGTGGATGTACAGAAAGGATAATTTGAGGCTGTGTAAGTAGTTCCTACCTGATAATGTAATTGTAATCCATTCCTACACTAATTTTATCTTTGATATTTTCATCAAATGCAATTTTCACTTCAGACAGAATGGGTTCTTGGATATCTATGGATATCATTTGAATGTAATGCTTAATTTTATAACTGATTAATAGCTTGCTACGTGTACAATTCATGATTATTATCTACTATTATTTATGTGCTGTTATGTAAAGCTGAGACTGTCAGAAAGTTCACATAAAGTTGGGGCAAACTTGTTTTGGTACTTGGAAATTCGTTTAAAAGGTCCAGAGAATGTGGAATCAACAATACTCAAGAGTGTGTGCCCATGTAAATACAGCTGGGAAGAGACCCTGACTTGCAAATGGATAACACTTGACTCATGCAAATGGAGCTGATTAAAGAAACACAGCTCTTTATTGTAAGTCAGTGCTCTTGTTTGATAGCTGATAGGCTGCATCTGGTCCTCAAAATTAATCTATCTGGCCTGCCAGCTTTGGAGAGTTGAGACTTGGCTTGTGGGGCAGCAGGTGCTGGCTGAAAACTTGCATTTATTTCTGGTCAGATACTTGGAGGTTTTATTTGTGTTTGCTGTGTTTACATATGAAGTGGCTGAGGGGTGCATCTTGCTTTTTTTTTTTTTTTTTTTTTTTTTTTTTTTTTTTTTTTTTTTTTTTTTTTTTGGTGAAGTCTGACATTTAAGTCTGGGAGTTTCTGTTGCCACAGGCCACAAATTCCCGAATTGAAATCTGTGTTTATGATGCTGTTAGGTCAGATAAAATGTTTGCTACATCCTTAACAAGGATAAACAACTACCGTTGGCTAATATGCTTGGTTACAATACTCACATTTCTTACCTATATGTATTCAGAGTCCTGAGCAAAACTGAGCTGTTAACCACATAACCTGTTTTAGAAATGTGTGGATATATCCTTTTGCAGTAAAGAGAGGTCATATGGAATTAAAAAGTTAATGGGAAGACTGTGATTTTGCTTTTGGGGCTTGTGTCTAGATTTTATTTCTTTGTATCACATGATCTGAGGATGTGAAGCTGGTAACTTCCATTGGTTTTCAGTGGAAAATAGTTCGATCTTCAGGAGTGTCCTAAATCGATTTCATTATTTAGGAATCAATTTTTTTCAGGATTTCTTTGCTCTGTAACACTTGCCTTTTTTTGCTGTGATTAGCCTCTCCTTGTTTCTCATTGTGGAGGATTGTGCTTTCATCTGTGTGGCCTCTGAAAGAAGTATCTGTAGTTATCATCCGTCATTGTCACAGTAATCTGTAAGCCATCTGTGTTGGTGTACTTTTTTTCCACAAATTCCAAATAGTGAGTGCATAAGGGAAGTTGAGATTGCCTGCCTCTGGGTGATTGATAACTAATGTCTGTTCATCAGCTTTTATTTGGGTTGCCCATGAAGTTATTCTTTGAAATTGCTCTAGAGGATTTTAAGAATTACTTGTTACCACTTTCTTTTTTAAAATAAAATCAAGGTAAATGTCTTGGTATACTGGGCATTTTATGTGAGCGTTATAAAATATACAGAAATATGCCTTCCACTGCAGTTAAAACTGTCAGATCTGTCAGTCAAATGTCAGTCAAATCTTCAGTTCTCTGGTCAAGTTATCTTGTCACCACAACAATGAAAATAAGGTATTTAGGAAAGAGCAACAAGAATTTCCATTATTTTCTTATTTTAGTGTCCTTCTGTTTCTTCTAGGTGCTGACCATAATGGTTTTAAAAAACAAAATCAAGAATTTTTTGCCACCTTTAGGCAAACAGTAGATGTTTTTTAATACATTACCTGTGATATAAGTTAGATGTCAGTAAGAAAATTAAGTGGTCAGTTGTTTTGGAATCCAGACATGAAGGAGATATTTATGTTAACCTTGTGCATTTATTTGCATTTGTCAGCAGACTTTGTTTTGCTTCCTTTTGGTGTAGTTACATTTCTTCTGTAGTCTCAACCAAGTCAAGTTTTTCATCTTTCTGAGTTGTAAAGAAAAATATTTCCATTTAGCAGAAATGTATCTATTAATCGTTTTCCAATTTTATTTATAGTATTAACTGACAAGACTGCATCTTCCTTTAAAAAAAAAGTAACACATGCAAAACTTTTATAAGTGCCTATAATAAACAGTAAGGTTATAAACCATTCACTTGGGATTTGTCTGAAGTCTGGTTTCCTCTGTAAGAAAGTGGTGTTGTTGTTTCTGTACCTCTCACCTCTTTGTCATTTCAGTCACTTTCTCTACCATCTTCTACTTTCTCCTTTTATTGCTTAAGTTTTCCCAGCTTTTGAAACTGAGAAGGATTTGAGTTCATGAAATTTGAAATATGGCATTTCTTATAAACCTTTAGCTAAAAGTTAGGGATTCATCCAGTCTCTTGTTGCCTTAATCTGGTGACAAAGCAGCATGCACTGAACTTTTTCCATGTGCCTCCTAAGGGCTGATTTCCTTGCCAAAAGCTGTTGTGAGTTTAAAGACTTAAAGTGATCTTTACTGTGTATTCATTGCTACCTTGAACAACTGCAGCTGTGGCGCTATTTGTGCTGGTGTATCTGTAAGATCAGTATTAATTTCTCCCCTCATATTTGCTGCTGGTGTTAGATGCTCTATCAGTCCATCTGAATCAAACATTCTTCTTTTTCTTAGCAGCACACCTAGTTTTCTTAAGTCTGTAGACCCTCTCTCTCTGGTTTGATGGATGGCATTCCATATTGATTGGAATAACTTAATAATTATTCCTGTAGTCAGCTGCTCCTTCAGCTTTGTTTTCCTCCTCAAGGTCGGGGATAATGGTGCTTTTACACCATCTGCCAGCACTGCTGACCTTGCTCTACATTTTTTCATTCTCTGAAGTTTTATAAAGATGAAATTACTGTTATTTATTTTCGTTGGTGTAATTGGATGGTATGTCAAAGTGTTACATTTACTGTATTTCCCATTTGACTGAGCAAGTCGTGGTCTCTATGTGATACAGTCACATACTGCTGGAGTGCAGATTTTTAGGAAGTTAAAGTGTGGATGCTAGAAGATCGAAGTTCTCCATTGTAGGCAAAAACCATTACTACCCGTTCTTCATTGTCCATCAGCTGTTACTACTGACCTGCAAGTTGTGTGTGCAATGTCTGGTTCCCATGCTGTTCCTTGAGTTCTCATTCATCGCCTGCTTAACTGGGCTTTCTATCTCTAATTATACACAAATTCTACAAAATCTATAGTTTATTTTCTGTTTCCCGAAAGAATCCTACTTGGGATTTATCAATTGATTTCTCTATCAAATCATTGTAGAAAAGCTGATGTGTTCATCTCCACCATGTATTTACGTTACACTCAGCCTTACAGTTGTTCTTTTTCTGGTGGTGTCACTGTGAGTCAAAAACTTGTATTCTAACATCCCTTGTTTTGGTACTTCCCCTTTTGCACTTGCACATCTCCAAACAATCTGCTATTTTGACTCATTTAGAAGTCTCAGGGTGACTCATATAACTTGCAGAAATCCCAGTGGCATTTTCTGAAGTACAAAGCCTGGTGCATCCATGTATGGTTTTGCTCCTTGTGCACTAGGGAGGCCTCTTGCCGTGAGTTGTCAGAGTAGGATGACCAGGAGCTTACCAACATCCCTGATTTTTTACTTAAACTACTCGAGCAGGAGAGGGCTTATTTTCCTTTTCTGATAAGTATAACAGCTGAATGCTAGAAGGAACCAGCTTTTGTGGTACTGAAATGCAACTAAGTACAGTTTTTTGTCTTAAAACTCTAGAATCTTGTTTGGGTTTGGTTATATTTTAAGGCATTTGCAGGCCTTTATCATGTTGATAATACTTTTCTTAGTAGTGCTATTTGCCAAGTTGCCAAAGGAACTCCGCTTACATGCAGTGTATGTTCATTTTGTACTGCCTTAATATCTGTCAGTGCCTTATCTTTTCGTGTGGTTTGGGTCCTCCGTTTTTCTGTTGAAGGCTTTTGGGAAAAGAGAAAAAGAATGTTCCCTTGCTTTTCTGCTATAGTTAGATCAGACTCTTGTTTTATTCTTTAGCAATATAACATTGACTACATCATGTAAGTGAAAGGAAGACAGTTGTGAAGCTGAGGTTGGACGCCAAACTACCACTTAGTTTTTCAACCAAGCGTATCATTATACTCCAGAAATAAACTGTGTGCAGGGCACAGTACAGGCAGAGTAAAATATAAGTGCAGGTTTCTGGGTTTGGTTTTCTTTCTATAAAGTTTAAGATACTGTAATGGGCTTCCTAGTAATGTCAGCTGCAAAATAGTAATTAGCCTCTTAATGAACATTTTGTTTGTTCTGCTAGGTTTTAGCCATCAGTCTGCTCAGTTATTAACACTGTAACACAACCCATCTTTCACCCTGATTTTGCCTGGCAGGGAGGAGAACTTTTTGTACCCTCCTGTGCTCTATTCTTAGTGTTCTGAAGAATGTGACAGCAGCTCTTGCATGTGCACCCCTCCTTGTCTCCTTCACAGACAGCTGGTTGTTGCCTGACACTGAGGGCTTGTATTCAGTGGGTGAGACCCAGTGCTCCCGGGCACATTCAGTCTCCCTCGTTCCCGGAGAGCGAATGAGTTTGCCATCTGGGATGGTCCGCGCAGCCCCTTTGTCTGCGGCCGAGCTAAACCCAGCACCTGCCCACGGGGTGGCAGCATCCTGTCGCAGGCCTTGTGCTGCCGCGCTGAGCAAGCTCTTTCTCTGGTTTCTCAGGGGATTTGAAGAGCGGCTAAATCTCATTATTTTCCTCTGGCTGTCTTCATCGTTTTTCTAAAGTGGCGGTACATTCTTCGTAGATCAGGACATACGCTGAATTTTGTATTGTTTCTGGCTGCTTAACACTTGCCAAGGGTGGTATTGTGCTAATCAGAGCCTTGAAGATTTGGAAGACTTCAGCGTTTTCATTCTAATCCTTTTGCAGGAGGACAGTCTGTCAATAAATCTTAGGCATGGGTAAAAGAATTGTTCAAGTATTTGTTTAGTTATGGTTAATTATATCATTACCACCACCTGTCCCCTACTTCCTCCCCCATGCCATAGAATATTCTGACATATTTTGCAGTTTCCGATCTCCTTCCCAATTTACTGTGCACACAAAAATGCCCTTTGTTTAGTGAGAATTGTTTCATAAGGAGCAATGGCAGATGGTAGCCATTTGGAGTGAAGCATTACACAGGGAAAAAAACGTAAAGGAAAGGAGACTTACAGAAAATCCTCTGGCTTTATGAATAGGAGTTGGTTACCACACTTGAAATTTCTCTTTCTCATTATATGAAACAGTTTTATGGAGGACGAGCTTTAGAACTTTTCTCTTTAAAAAGAACATATTTAGCTCAGTGTAGTGTTTTGTTGGTTTTTTTTAAGTAATAGCCTTCTCCATATTCTTAATTGAAAAGTTTTATTTTATGGAATTTGAGTGACAAGTTTTCTCCAAGTTAAACACGGATCTGTCAAAGGATGTTGGGAAGAGTGGGCAGCACTGGCACACATTAAATGATGTTTCCTTGCTTGTGTTCACAGAATTCTGTTTTAAAAGGAAAAATAACTTCATAGAACAATGCAAAGGTGCTTTGTGTTATTTTAATTCTTCTCTTTGCACTAAAACTGTCTCATCCTTTATAGCCTCCTATATTTGTAAAGGTTATTACAGTCTTGAGAATGTCAAGGCTGATTGGAAAGTATTTGAGATTGTGTGCATCATGAGACATGTTCTTTGTACACATAATTTTCAGCCTTTCTTAATTGAATATTTCAGTTCTAGTTTCACTGACCTGGAGACTCGGTCACTGAGGACTAAAGTTGTCTCAATCTCTCTCCGTAGTCTGACCTGAAATGTGTTCAAGATGCAAAAGGAGGCTCTTTCTACAGAGACCATTGTCCTGTGTTAGGTAAGTTGAAGGTGAAGTAGATTAATGTTGGTTTGTATTAATTATACTCACTCTGGATTTCTCTTTCCTTTTTAAATGTCTTCTAAAAGGTCTGTCCTTACTAGTGAAGTGTAAATAGTAACATTTCTATGCACTAATGATAAATTGTCATACTTTTCTAAATTGTATTTTGTATTAGTGTGCCAAGGGGATGGCAAGAGAGCTTTTAAGTGTTCGTTAAGTTATAAATTGTGTTGCTTGTCCTGTGCACTGTATTTCTAAAAAGCCACACATAACTGTACATTCTTATAAAAGTGGCTTGAATAGTCAGAGATGTTCAGTGAAGCAGTGTGTGTACATGGCCATAAACAAGAGTCACTTGAACATGTGCTGTAACCTGTTATTTTGTAGTAATACCAGTGTATGTTGTGACATCCTGGTTCGGATTTTCTGTATCAGCTGTTGCACGGACTCATTCCTCTTAGTGTCTTAGTTGTGCTGTAGACATCTACAGGGTATAAAAAATGATTGACAGGTGTTTTGGTTTTTTGAAATATGGGCAAGTTGGGATAAAGGTTTTGTAGATCATTGGGCACAAATGTACTAATTATTAATGTGTATTTCCTTGGCAAAACACTTGGTCGTGACACCGTATACTACAGTAAATTTTGCTTTTCTTCTTGAGTTTCTTGCTGTACTTCAATGCTTAAAAAACCTTAGCAGATAATGTTGGCTTTTCTAAAGTGATGGTAATTTTCTGTTTACAAGTCTTAATCTAATTCCTTGTGCAAATGCTTGAGGAATGACCAGCAAGCACTTTTGTTTTATTGACACCAGAGCTTTTATATATCTAGATGTCTAACACGATATGATACCTTTTAAGATCCCAGTTAGAGCCCATAGTGGAGCTTGTCACAAGTATTTAGCATTTGCCAGTGTCATTTCTGTTTGCCTTGAAAACTCAACAAGAAACATGCAATTCCTTCGGCAGAGTTTGAGAAGTTTTTTACCTGTTGGCCATTACAGTTACAGAGACTGGTGTGGAGTCACCATCTCTGGAAGTGTTGAAAAACACGTGGATAGGGTACTTGGAATGTGGTTCAGTGGTGAGTGTGGTGGTGGTGCTAGGTTGGTGGTTGGACTTGAAAATCTCAAAGGTCTTTTGCAACCTTAACAATTCTGTGAGTCTCAGAAATTGACATCTGTTCTTTAAATTGCCTGGAAAGTTAGTACGGTGATGTAAACTTTTTTCCTTACTCCTTTTCAGGTGAGCAAAATGGTAACAGAAACCCTGGTGGGCTGCAAATAGGTGACCTTGTAAACATTGACCTCGACTTGGAAATTGTGCAGTCGTTGCAGCATGGCCATGGAGGATGGACTGATGGCATGTTTGAAACTTTAACAACGACTGGAACAGTTTGTGGCATCGATGAGGACCATGACATTGTAGTACAGTATCCAAGTGGCAACAGGTTTGTTAGATAGCCTTCATTGTTGCTTCTAACAAACTTCCCTTGCCTTCAGTGCTTGTGATTACTTGGTGCCAGAAGCTTTCTCTTCTCCTTTTGTGTCTGTTAAGATTTCCTTCTAGATGTGTAATGAGGACTTGTCTTTGAGGATGCTTTAGTGGGAAAAGGAAGTTTGCTGCCTCTCTCACTTGGTGAAAATTTGAGTCCAAAATAAGAAATTATGTTCTGGACTATCTTATTTGCAAAATGTAGTGTTTTAAGCAGTAACTTCTTTTTTAATTATGAATTAATCTATCCCATGGTTTCAAGAGGAAAGGTAATAGCAATTCATTGTGGGTTTTCAGGAAAACAGGTTAAGAAGACAGGCGACAAACTTTGGGGAGATCTTGTCTAAACTAGAGTCACCTTGGCATGATCCATATCTAACCTTTTATTATTCAAAGGCATGTTAGTTTATGTAAATACAGACCAAGAATAGGTGGCATTGGGGAAGCCAAAACCACTCCTTGCAAGCAGTTCAGGTTTGAATTTTGCTTAGCTGCATCCCTGTTAAC
Organism: Lycocorax pyrrhopterus obiensis; assembly: GCA_014706295.1. Lineage (NCBI taxonomy): Eukaryota > Metazoa > Chordata > Aves > Passeriformes > Paradisaeidae > Lycocorax > Lycocorax pyrrhopterus. The sequence continues at coordinate 104,634,139 of JACSVZ010000002.1, forward strand.
AAGATTCAAACTCAGCTGTGCAGCTGGATTTGAATCTGATATGGCCATATGGTTTTCTGTTCTCTTGCTCTCAAGTACTGGGCTTACCTTTAAAAAGTAGCTGGTGAATGGAATATCATTTCAGTTGTGTATGGAGCTTGACCTGTTCAGTTTGTCCAGAAAGAACTAACAGTACATTATTCATTCAGGATTTCCCTCAAAATATTGTTTGTTAATATTGCGAAGTAATGCAGAACAAAGCTGTTTTCCCAGCTAAAGAGATTCAAGTTGCTTTTCTTCTCATAGTCATGTCAGCAGAGTTGGTGACAGGAGCTGCTGTGTCTTGTGGTTTCCTCCCTGACCAAATAGCTAAATGCCTCTAAATCAGTAAAATTTATAGTACCAATAGGATAGTTTGATTGAAATTTGAGGTATATCTAGGACATCCATTTAGTTGAAGAGTACTTTTATAACTTAATGTTGTATCTTTTGACCTTGGGGGGAGGGCCCAAAATTCTGTGTTCTTCCCGGGTTGTTTTCTGACAGTTCAGTCCTTTGTGAGACAACTTGGATCTGCTGCTTTTCCACCAGTTATTTCCTATTCTCAGAAAAATAAATCAACTGTATAGCTGCTTTCAGGACTTTTACATTGCTGTCAGCTTGCTTCTCCTTAGGCAGGATATTTCTTAATTGCCTTTACAAATGTATATCTCTGAAGATTATCCTTGAAGTTAATTAATGAGCCACAATTAATGAATTAATGAGCCACAGGCAAGTTTATGGACAAAAAGTGCATAACAACAAATATAGTATCCATAGTATCCAATTGCAGAAAGTTTGTAGCATACAAGCAGAAATTTATCCAACAGATAATTTTTAAACATACATTTCACTTTGTGTGTTTAAAATCTACTTTAAATGATTCATTGTTTAGGTGGACATTTAATCCAGCTGTTCTCACCAAGGCCAATGTTGTCCGAAGTGGAGACGCTGCTCAAGGTGCAGAAGGAGGTACCTCTCAGTTCCAAGTGGGTGACCTTGTTCAAGTATGTTACGACCTGGAGCGAATCAAGCTTCTGCAGAGAGGCCATGGAGAGTGGGCTGAGGCAATGCTTCCGGTGAGTAGCTGTGTGTTTGCATTCGTAGAATGGTAAAGCTTATGTAGTATTTCTGGTTATGGTTGGTAATGTACCTGGAGGCTGTGGAAGTCTAAAAGGGATTTTCTTCTAAGTTAGAGAAAGTGTATTTCATCAAACACAGTGTAATATTTGCTCAGGTGTAGCAGTCTGCTTAGCCTAATGAAACCTATCTAAAGGTAGCAGTGACTGTGCTGTTAAACAATGGATTTAATAAAATTTATGTAAAACAATCAGATTTCTAAATATTTTATTTTTAATACTATTTGCATTTGATGTTTTCTTTAATTCAGACTTTAGGTAAAGTTGGTCGGGTTCAGCAGATCTATTCAGACAGTGACTTAAAGGTAGAGGTTTGTGGGACATCTTGGACCTATAATCCAGCAGCTGTCTCAAAGGTGGCATCAGCAGGATCTGCTATAAGTAATGCATCTGGTGGTAAGTTTGAAGAATAACCAGTAATATATGTATGACAAGTAATTGTATTAATTAAAAAATTGTTATTAGGTACTAATACATTGTTTGTATGCAAGGTTAGCGATAGACTTGGAGTTTAGGAAATTGAAGTTGTGCTTGAGAAAGGAAAAAAGCTTGCAGTCGAGATGGAGATGCTGTTATATTGGTCAGGTGCTTCTGTTTGGTCACAGTGCAGGTGCGTCTTTGGAGGTCCACTCTAAGGACTTTAAAATGATTGGAAGGGACATTAGATTGAAATAGGGACTAAGGCATGAAGAGATTGTCGCTGGCAGTAACAAGCAGCCTTCTTGTTTAATAGGTAGTTTAAGATAGCAAGCATAGGCAAGGGATCTGTTGCAGGTTGTTACTCAGAATATTTATTTCTTCAAAATTTCTGTCTTAAAATTTAGTCAGACATCCTCTGACTAATTACAGTGGGATTTTTTGGTGTCTATGTAATCACGCTTCAGTTTTGTTGAACATGCTGTCATTCATACAATAACAAGGCAGAAAGACTGTCCAATGTGTTTTATGTTCTGTTGGCAGTTTCACAGATCAATTGAAACTAGAATTTTTCCTTTTTTTAGTCATAGCTAGTTGTTTTTTCCTCTTCAAATATTTGCTTTAATGCCAAGAAACCTTCCTACATAGTTTACTGGATTTTTTTCCTAAGGAGGCATAGATGCAGTGAGTTTTCTCAATAAAGAACTGAGTCACAGTGTCCATAAAACTATCTAGAAGAGTAATACAACTTCGTGTTTCAAATCGCAGAAGACAGGCTATACCTGATGTTAGAAAGTCTGTTATAGCAATACATAAATTTGTGTTTTTACCTTGTCCCCACCCTTTTGTGTTTTGTGGGAGAAAAGCTATTCATGGTTCAGTCATCTTTGTTCTGAAGTATCTGATGTGGCAGTCTGAACTGTCTAAAGGGTACTGGGATGCAGCTCTTGTTTTGAATTCAGTAATATTTTGCAGCTGCCATTTTATGGTGTTTTGTGTATTACTATGTACATGGCCTTAGAAACACGACAAATGTAGCTGGGTTTTTTTCTGTTCTTGTGTGATTAGAGTTGTAATCGTAGTTGTCCTTTGTTTAACAATTACAGAGAGATTATCCCAGCTATTGAAAAAATTATTTGAAACCCAAGAATCTGGAGATCTCAATGAAGAGTTGGTTAAAGCTGCTGCCAATGGAGACGTTGCTAAAGTGGAAGACTTGCTAAAGAGGCCAGATGTAGATGTGAGTGTTCTGTTTTGGGAGTACCTCTTTTGGGGACCTGTAGTACTAATGGAAGTGCAGCTGTCCTGAATCCTCCTTGCCAGTCAGTAGTGTGCCTTCTTAGAAGTAGTACAGCTAGTTCCCGTATCTCTTCTCCCATTTGTTGTCCTAGGAAATGTGTGTGGGCTGTGTGAACATAGAGCTGTACATACTTTTGTGCTGGACAGATTTTGTATTCTTTTGTCTGCCATGAATTAAAATACTTTTCAACCTCTGGCTGCCAGAGTCGGTGCAGAGACCCAAATGTTCGCAGTTACTGAAGGGTCTTCAAATTCTTCTGTTTCAAGGGGAATAGAAGGAAGGAGGGTAGATTTTTCAGGATGTTTGTTGTTCTTGTTGAGAATTTTTGTTTTGTTTTATTAACTCATGAGGTAGATCATCTAATCTGTTCTTCTTTAGATTCCTTTTACCAACTTGTCTAATCACCTCATACTGAAAAGTCTAAAAGAATAATCATTTAATAATGATTATAATCTTAATAATCATAGGACTTTGTTTAGGGAACATATTTTAAAGTCACAGTTTTTCTCACTACAGCGGTAGTAATGCTCACAGTTAAGAGTTTGAACTTCAGTTCTGAGCACTGATTTATAGTTTAAGATTTTACAAGATACAGGTTTTTGTTCAGACTGTTCTCCTGTTGTTGCCATAAATTAGGCAAGGAAGTTACATGTACTGTAGAGCAGAGGACAGGTATAAATCTGAGACTTGTTCTCAAAAATCTTGCATTTACAGGAGTCACCCAAAAATGGATGTTTTTAATCCAAGTATCATTAATGTCTTAATGTTTGTTATAAATCCATTTCTTCTTCTCTCCTTCAATTTATCTAATACTATAGAAATTAAATAGAGAAGACGAATGAAATCATCTATATGTGCCAGGAAGGCAGCTAAGAATTGTTCATTTGATTCTGTGAAATATGTGCTGTTGCTTTAAGTTTTCTGCTGCTAAACAGCCTCACAGGTGCGTGTGTGTGTCTTGCAACTCACCTCCAAGTGTTGGTGTTCCAGGTGAACGGGCAATGTGCTGGACACACAGCTATGCAAGCTGCAAGCCAGAATGGCCATGTCGACATTTTGAAGTTGCTTCTGAAACAGAACGTGGATGTAGAAGCAGAGGTAAGCTAAAAATTTCAAAATATGCTTCATGTGTCCTTAAACTTTGTTACATGCATGACAATTTTACTCGACTTGCCTTCTTTTTAAACATCAGAGAGAATGTAAAACTGCTTTTATTATTGATTGTGTACCCAAATTAGACTCCTACTAACAGTATTATAAAGGGTCAGTATCTTAATTCTTTAACACTACTTATTTAATGAAATACAATACTAACGTAATAGAGCTATGTAAGCCAGTATGCAATGAAGCCCCTTCTTTCTTTCCTTTGTTTCGTTTCAACAGTAGAATGCAATGGGAACTCTGCCTGTGGCATTGAGGGAAAAAGATGTCAGATGCTGCATCTCCAACTTCAGATGCTTGCCATGCTTCTTATATAGCATTCAGTTAGGAGAAATCTTTCAATTCTTAACTAAAGCAAGTTTAAGCAGAAAGTAATAGCAGTATCTTTGGATAGGAACTGCCAGCTCTGCTTCCAGATTTTCAGTGCCTTTTTTGTTAACCTCACTGAAAATGGAAGGGTTTCTCTTGTTTAGGCTTTTTAGAATAATTGTTTGTGAGAATTATCTATCAGCATACTGTGATACTTGCATTTTGAGTTGATTTTTACTCAATTATTTACACAGAACGCACTGATATTGCAACCATTTCTCATTTTGTGAGGCACAAAAAGAATCTGTCAAATTTGATTTATTAAGAATAAAATTTGAAGCCTAGTGGAAGGCTGAGAAACTAATTGTGCACCCAGTTGTTGGCATAACAGAAAAATAACATGCTTGGGCATCTAGCATTATATTGTATTTGATATACAGAAGTCATAGAATGTTAAACGTTAATGAAGCAATGTAATTCTTGGAGCCAACATTATTTTTATATTTACAGATACACCATTAATTTATAAAGATTTCCTGCTAAATTCTAAAGATGGCTTAGATTGATGCAATACATACTTGCTGTGGTCTGATTTCTGTAAAATAACTTCATTTTATAAGTAGTGCTTTCACTGCAGTACTAAGCATATACAGTTAAAATTAGACTAAACTGCTTTTCGTCTGTACTGTGGTGTTCAGAGCTGCCATGTTGATCAAGTAGTGGACTGAAGAAAGGGTTAGAAGCATTAAATAGGTAGGTAGAAGCACTACTTAAACAGTTTGAAGACAATACACCTGGTAATCTGCTAGTACTAGAATTGTGAAGAGTTTCATGTTTGCTCAGGCTTCAGAAGCACCATCACACTAGCAGGAAAACAATTGTCAAGGATTTTACTTGACTCTTAAAGCCTTTTTCACGTAACTGTGTTGCTTAAGGTGGTATTCCCAATTAATTATATAATTGCCTTGGTTATTATATTAATAATTTAATTCTGATAATATTATTAGATTAGTAGTTATATTTTTCAGGCTTTAAAAAATCTAAGCTGTTTATAAATATTTATATATATAGTTATAATGTTTATAAACATAATTGTTTATAAAATGTGAAGATCCAGCAGAGCCATTCCATGAAGCAGAGAGCAAAAATTTAGTCCATTTACTTCACTGTTGTGGTCTGTGGCATGGAAGCAACAGATAAAAATCCTTACTTTCCTTGCTTTATAGCTAAGTTGAATATTTTTACATTTACAGTCATTACTGCAGAGTATGTGTGTTCATGGTCACATTTTCTGTGGATGCCCTCATTGTTATCTCCTGTGTTTTTCTCTGATGTCTTAATGTTGAGTAGAAGTGGCCTCTGTTTAGTCAGAAAACAGTTTGTTATTGACATAGCTCCAAAAGCCTGGTGTAGATATTACATAGTAAAAATATGTAACTTTCTAGGCTGCAGAAATTCATGGTTGTCAGTTATTATATTGACAGTACTGGCAATATTATACTGTTGGCATGTATAGAAACATAATGCTTTTAATATTTAGATTTATATCTAAATATGAGTCTTAGGACAGATGACTTACTAGATGCTAGCTTTTTCTAGATGAATTATTGCTATTGGTTAGGATTTAGCTCCTGAGATTTTTTGATGATCTTGGACCTCTGCTCATTAAAGTAGGAATTCTATACATTAAGACTTAATAAAATCAGGGGGTTGTGTCTCGAAATACATTCCAACTAAAACATTCAGTAATTGTATGGGGTCCATTCATACATATCTTGGTGTACTTTGCAGACTGCAAATATGAAAAGACAAATTACCATGCATCTGTGAAACCAAGTGCTCTGTAAATACAAGTCTTGTAGCAGTTTAGGACTAGTGGCACACTCTTGATAAGGTCTGCCTCATAATGAGCCTTATAACCAGATGAAAAATACAGAGACGTTCCCCTTTCTGATCCTTTCCCCTTCCAAATGGGCGAGCTTTGGCTTCTTTTGACTGTTCGTTTATGTTAGATGAGCCTGAGAAGGAACCCTGCAATCTGAGAAGGCAACTTGGTAGAATGAGTTGATTTGGCAGGAATAAAAGTATCTTTCAAAAGCTGTTGAAACTGCTGTTTAGTGCCCTGACCATTTGAAAACCATATCCATATTTTCAAAAAGGTACATTTGAAACTTAGGGCATAAGTTTTCTTCCACCATTTTAAATGCTGTAACTAGTCTCATTGTGCAAATACGGTTTATGCTAAGAACTATTAATTTTTGCATTGGTGTAAAATATATTAGAAATGTGTTATATGTAATAAAAAATACTTTTGAAAGATGTTGCTGAAGAAGCAAATTGATGAGAAACTAAGCTAACTCAGGAGAGCCAGTGAGCCCTTGATATGTCATGGATTTTATTTTATAATTTTCAGTGTTTCTTTTTTTTCAAAACTGAATCCTACGAATGGATGGTTATATTAAACTATACACAAATACTCATTAGAAACTAGCGTATGGAAGTTATTTCATCATGTGTAACTTCCATTTTACTTTTATCTTTTGTATACTGACATTAATGCTGAAATCACTTGATTGATATTTTAAAATGTTTCATGCTGTACAGTCAACTTTTATGAATGTTAAAATAGCCTAAACTGACAAATTTGACTTTCACACTTTAATTCTCAATTTGGGTGAAACTGAAACAAACTGAATCAGAGTTTTAATGCTGTGAATCATCATTACAGAATCAGAACTTCTACTTAATGTCATCATCAATCACAAATTTCCTTTGGAAAATGTTTGTTAGTGAAAACTAAGGCACATAATAAAGCCTAATAAATATTAACCTAATTGTATGAACAAGGAAATACTCATGTCTTGCACTATGATTTGGAATCTGTAAGGCTTCCCAGGTTACAGGATGAGCTACCTTGGGATATTAAGTGTAATACTGTTTGGGCATTAGATTTTTTTTGGTGGGTTTTTTGGTTGTTTTGAGTTTTTTCTTGAGAGTGGTTGTTTTGTAATAGAAACCCAAGTGAATCCATTTGAGTTTGAACACATCACACAAAGATTCAGGGCAAAAGATTGTATATGCTGTAGAATATCCTATGTTGTAGAATATGTGTGTTTATATATGAACTGATTCTTCATCCTCTGTTACTGCTGTTTGAGCAATTATTTAATTAGGTATTTTAATGGTGTTATGGTAGTCTGATTTTTCTTACTATATCAAATATGTACAGTTGTTAGTTGGAATTAGTCTTCTTGTTTAAATGCAAAGGAAATGTGAAATATACTGGGTCAAATGAATGTTTCTCCTGCAGGACAAGGATGGAGACAGGGCCGTCCATCACGCAGCCTTCGGTGACGAGGGTGCTGTGATCGAGGTTTTGCACCGAGGCAGTGCAGATTTGAACGCTCGCAACAAGCGCAGGCAGACTCCACTCCATATTGCTGTCAACAAAGGTCACCTGCAAGTTGTCAAGACTTTGCTGGACTTTGGCTGCCATCCCAGTCTCCAGGTAAAGTAAATTTTAAAGTACGTTCACTTTTCAGCTACTGAACTGTATGATGTGCTGCATGGAGGTGGTAACAATTTATGGAAAATAGGATTGAAAGGATCAGACATTGTAAAGTTGTCTGTCTCAACCTTTACCCCAGCATGTGATCAGCTGTAAAAAAAATGCTACATAAGTCTGTTTGTTTCCTGACAGCTAGATTGACACCGTGTTTACTCTAGACAGTTGATATTAATTGGTATTTTCACAGACTGTGGTTATTTCTAATTGTTAACCTTCCCTCTAGATTAATTACTTGTGTATGGAACCCAGAACTGTTTGCTCCTTCTGCAAGCTACAGTTTAGCAGGCTGATGATACTGTGGAATGTTTTGTTAAAAGAAACCTTTAATTTTTTTCCCAAAATTGGCTTATCATTGATAGTACTATTTAGTCAGATTCACTTTCGAATATTCAGCTTTTTATCTAGAAAGCCCTCTTGCATAGGATCTCAAGTACTATAATTTCACAGGGAATTTCATCTGTAATGAAGGTGATGGAAGCAGCAACCTAAGTCCTGTTTAGAAGGTAGAGTGGAAATGTGCTATCAGATAAGCGGGTATCTGCACTGCTGAATGCAGCTGCATGCATTGCATTAGTAAAACGAATGAGAATGGGTAAATTTGAAGAGATGTGTATCAGAAAGACAAAGCTGTAGTGGCATGGGCAAATCAAGATATGCAGTAATAACACATTGCCTTCTTGTTTTGCCATGTCAATAATCAGATTTTTTTGAAGCTGTATATCCACATAAAAGATAAGCAAAAACTTTTTTGAAATTAGTGGGCATACTGATTGTTCATTTGTAGTCTTCTACCTGACTCTTAAGGTACTGTCTTGATCTTGCTGAGGTTGAGCTGTTATGTCCATCCAGACCCTGTTTAGTATTTGTTGAACAGTAGATATAATAAGGAATCTGATGTGCTGAGACCAGTAAAGGGTGACTCTAAGTCACATAGGAACGTATGGGTAGCCAAAGTGGATTTGCCTGAGTTTAAATTACAGAATTCTGTATCGGTTGAAAAAGTCAGTAGAATGGTGCTATGACGCTCCATCTAGAAAATAGAATTGCTGTTGAAAAGAATGAACTTACAGATTCAGCGTGTGTGCTGAGGAACTGTGATGTGCAAATGTGAGTAGGTGATTGATTTGGTCAATGAGAGCACAGGGGAGTAAGACTGAGGCATGACTGGAATTTAACTGGCCAGCACTCTACTACTGCAGGAACTTCACTGTGTAAACAGAAACATATGTTAGTTTGTAAACAGGAAATTCAGGAAATATGATCAATTAAACCATATAAAAGCGACATGATTTAGTTTTGGCTAATTGGTTCACACTGGTTCAAGTGTTTCCATATTCTAGCACTTTTTGTTTGGCAGGTTTTGATTCTGACTCTAGAGATCTGTTTTCATACTAGTGTATTGCTAACATGTTCAGTTTCTGTGTTAGTCAGCTAGCAGTTGAGTCAGTGTTGGTGACAAAAGACTTCCTGACTTATATGGTGCAAGAATTTTACTGGAACATAAATCTAGTGATTTTTGCCTATGTAGCTGCAAATAAGCTTAAATGGATGTGTTTTCTTGCTGTTAGTCTAGGGCATTCCTCTTCAGTCCCGCCATTTGAGTCCTTCAATATGTACAAAATGCTTCTAGGAGTAAAAAGTACTTTTTCCTTATTTGGGATATTTGAAACATAAAACATCAAGCTAAAAATATAAATTCTTTGCCTGTTCAATTATGTGGTCAAGTATTATCATGTACGTTGTGTTATATAGTATTAGCCATAATACGTTAAAAGCTTAGTATTACTTTATGACATTGGCTTTTGCTTCATGGAAAATGATCTGCTTCAGTTGAAACAACAGATATGCCTACGTTTAGTACTTGGATTGCATTTTATTTTGATTTGCCTCTGCTTTTATTTCACACTGTCATTTTAGTATTGTCTTTTACATAGTTAATTGCTGGCTTAAACTTAGCATTTATTACTCGAAATTCCATGCCTCCTTCTGTCTGACTAGTCTTCTCTCTGTCAATGTTAGTTTTTGTTGCTGTCCTGTTGCTCATAAATTGTAATTTGGGATCAACTCCATCTGGATAAGAAGCATGGAGAAGTCAGTATCTACCCCAGTATCTTCAGTACTATGGGATGCAGAGCATAGTTCTGGCAGTTGTGTGAGTGTACAATTGTGGAGCCCAGGGTAGGGTTTCCCGCTGAAGCGTTTGCAAAACTGGAGCAATACAAGAAGCAGCTTGCTCTGAACTCTGCAGTATAACAACACTCCTAGGTCTGGAAGAGCTATTTTGTGTTTGTGTAGTCAGTTCTCCTAGTGATATTTTAGCATCTTTTTAATGTGGATGCATGCAAAAATTGATGTAAACTGTTTCTGGTTTTAGGATTCTGAAGGAGACACTCCACTTCATGATGCAATAAGTAAAAAGCGTGATGATATCCTTGCTGTACTGTTAGAAGCTGGAGCAGATGTTACTATCACCAACAACAATGGGTTTAATGCTCTTCACCACGCTGCACTAAGAGGAAACCCTAGGTACAGATTTCTTTTTAAAGATTTTTTTTTATCATATGTGAAAGGAAAACAAGTGCACGTGAGGGTAGAACTATGGTATTCTTTCAGAAGACCCTTAAATCTGCGTGTAGTTGTATTTCTTAAATGTCAATGTTGCTCAGCTATGCATCTTTTTAATGCTTGGAAGCCCTTACTAGAATGAAGCTAGGAGTCTGCTCAGTTTAATGCTGTATTCAGGTAACTCCAAATTCCTGAGAAATTTCCTGTCATTGCCATTTAAAGTTTTGATAAATAAGTTATTAAGTAAGATCTTGAAAATGGAATCTTGAAATAGGATAAAAAGTAGTAAATACTGCTATGTTTCCCCTCTTGACTATTGGAATTGGTAAAGGGATTTGAATTTTTTAGAAATACTTATTTGTGGATAATTATTAAGTAAACCATACTGTTATAAAGCACTCTCAGGATTGTTGCATTAGATTATGTTTTTCAGTATATGAAACTTTCATTTTCAAATTCAAATTTTCATGGAAGTATATCTAGAAGGAATTTTGTTTTTCAGCTTTTATATAGCAGTTCAACTGAAGAAGTTCATTTTAAGGCATAGTTTGTTTTATACTAGCTGCAGTCTATATGTGTACATTCAATTTTCAGTTAAGATAGCTTTTGAAAACTACTGCATAGATAGAACTTTAAAGAAAGGTTGTGTTGCTGATTCCTTATTGCATTGTGGATAAATGTTATTTTTCAAAGCTCTCATGCTAACAAGGCTTCAGTAATACTTTATCCTGGGGTGGAGTATTCAATATAGTTTACACAAAAGAAGAAATGTACACGTTTGCTTCTTTACTACTAAATTCAGCTTTTCAGTTGGGAGAAGCTGGACAAATAAGGCTATAAATTTGTATAAATTCCGCCCATATGAGTATATGAGATTAAAATCTAGGTTAGTCTCTTAAAACATAGCTATCAAGTCTGATAGTTAAAAAGTAAGCATAATTATTTATCTATGTCTGTGGAATGGAATCATTTCACAAAGTAAAATTAGTAGTTGGAAGTGTTGATAGGATGAATAAATGTGTTTACCATTTTCTACAGTACTCATAAAAGGTCTTTAAGAGAACATGTCAAGGACCAAGTGAAGGGAGCTTATTTTTGGCATTCAGGAGACAATTCTTTCAAGTCTGACTTGGTAACTTCTTCCTGTAATGCAGATTCTTCATACTTATGTAACAGTGTTAGTGAGGAGCACTGTTTTGTGTCTCAGTTACCTAGGTGGGGTGTTTTTTGTTAGATTTTCTCCTGCAGTGCTTTTCCTTAGCTCTTGTGGTAGTTGGTTTGTGTGACCATAACCTCAATATGAGATGCAGGGAAATTGTATGGGGAAAAACTGTTCTTCATAGGCATGTGCTGGAGATTTTTCGGTGGGTGAGTGGTTTAGGAGTGACGGACCATTCCTTGGGTGGAGGGATCCAAGTTGTAGTTCAGATTGAGTCTGTTCAGTGGTTGGTAGAATGTGAGCTACAGTGCAGTTTTAACCAGAATCCTCTCTCCTTTACAAAAGTTTTTATTGGAGGTATAGGAAAATGTTTCCAGTATTAGTGATTTGAATGCTATGTGGGTTCTCCCCATACCTGGCGTTTCACTTGAATCTAAAACAGATATTTAATATTCTTTTTTTGGTTGCAGTTCCGTCTGAGCACTGCTAAAGCATGCAGAAAAAGAATTTTGTTTCCTGTCACAGAAGTAATAGTTTCATCTAAAATATCTAATGCTCACAGCATTAAATATTTTACCCATCAGCCTGGGAAGAAATGATTGAAAATGAAACCAAAATAAATCTATTTTGATTTCTCCCCCTGGCCAAAAATTGTCCTAATAGTTGGATTCACTTAGGAGTTGAGTTTTATATTCCTGGAGACTTCTGTGATACTAGTTTGTTTCATTGCTGATTTTGTAGTTCTTCCACCTGCCTGTTTCTGAATGAAACCAAAGTCTTTGTATTTACCACTTTATTTTTCTAATCTGATACACAACAATGGCTATTACTGATCTGTTAAATGCACTAAGCACAGAGCTATTTAAAACACTGTTTAAGATAACCCCCTGATCTTTAGCTTGTTGCTGATGTGGGTCACAAACAGTACGTAATATATTCTGCTTGAAATCTTATTTAAGGACCTATCTTTCCTCGTCTAAGCTTACCTGCTCCACCTAAACTGGAGGTTTGTGGCTTCAGGATGTGGTGCTTTATATTAATACGGTGCACTAAATTCCCCTTATACTCAAATATGTAGATATATTATGTAATTTCTGTATTATTTCATAAAAGTTAAACATGTATTCATATGCGTATATAAATGTGTATGCATTTGTGTGCATATTTATAATTCTAAAAATTAAAAACATGCTGTGGATGCAAGTATTGATAAAGTTCACATACCTCTTCCTTGTTGAGGATAATAATATAAATGCATGTGTTAAGTGCATGGGTGCCACAATAAACTGAAGTGGATTTCTATAGTACTTTTTCCAGTTGATGTCAAATGGGTATTTGGAACCAATTTCATTTTCAGAGCAAAACCTCTTATTTCTTGAGTTCTGACTTTTATTAATAATAGGGAGATAAATGTCCCAGAAAAAAATCCACAAATTGTGCTGAGAAGAACATTCCAAAGTTTTTAATTTTTAATATGAAAACAAATACATTCTATTTTAAATGTCTGAATATTGGATAAATATTATAAGAAAGATAGTGATTTTTGTCAAAAAGCTTAGATTTTCTCAGCATTTTATCTTCCATGGTAGTTTGGATGTGTTTTCCACAAGTCAAGGTACAGTGTGTTTCGGAGAGCATCCTATTCTTAGTAGAATATTTCTCCTTTTCATATTTTGCTTCTCTTTGTACCTTGTGGATTGGTACAGAACGAGAACTTTTGGTTTTTGTGCTAATGTATAAAGTTGAAATATAGAATGGATGTTAGTGTATGCTGTAGGTAGCTTTAAACTTGTGCCTGGGAGATACAGCTAAAAAGAAATTTTAAATTAGGTGTGGGGAAGTTAAACTTTTATTTAATACATAGTTTCTTGTTCGTGATTTTTAACTGAGTCAGTCATATTAAAAGTGCATTTATTTTGGACTTTTTTCAAAGTACTGTGAGCCTCAAAGCTTGGCAGACTTTGCCTCTTCAGTGTTAATGAGATTTTTTTCAGACAGAAAAAAGGGGAGTAAAATTTGAAAATACTGTACAGATTGGTTATTTTTGCCATGTTATCATCTCTTGCTTATGTTTGATCTATTCGCATACCTGTGACTTCAGATTTTTGAGCTGAAGACATGACTGTGAAGTGTAGGCGTATTTTATATCCGTTGCCCCAGTTAGTTTTAGATTTGCATTGTATCTTGTGAAGAGAGCTTTATTCACTCTGCAGCTAGCATCTTAAATAGAGGCTGCTCTTGGAGCTGACCTGACTTCACACGCGTGTATGATTAGTTCTTCAGAGCAGTAAATTCTGCTGGACCTTAAATCAAAAAATCAAAGTCCTGGAGTAAGAAGTAGATTTCACGTATTGCTCTCCAATAGCAAGGAGTATGTCATGTTTATGTTCGTAAACTGGCAAGTAGGAGATTGTGGTTTAAAATAGAATTGTAATTTTTCCCCATGGTTTTCTTATTATTTAGGAGATCTCTATTTGTTTTTAGGTTTGCAGATGGTTGGAATGGGTTGGCAGTGAAATTTCTAATTGTAGCAATTTAATTGAGAGGTGGGGTTTCTCACTTCTACGTGGTGTTAGTGATTGTCTTCAGGGAAGTGTCTGCAGGACTCGTGGGCTGTGTTGTCATGAAGGTCCTCAGGGAGACAAGTTCTGAGGTAATGAGAGTGGTACAATTATTTTCTAAACCAGTCAAAGTGGTTTTTTGCTTTTGTGTTTGCAGTTCTGACAGTAAGTGTAGGTTAAGCTTAGTTGAAGCTGGGTGCAAAGAGAGCCTGTTTTTAAAACTTCTTATTAAAGTATTATGTCAGAAAATGCTTTGGAAAATGCTTTTGTTCAAATTGGTTTGGAGAAAGAATATAATCTCTGTGAGCAGACCTATAATTAGATGGCAGATTAGCATGTAGCTGTTGAGGTCAGTGACAACTTTATTATCTTTAAATAGTAAATAACGTGCCCGACAGATACAAAACGGCAAATATAGTTCCTGCCCTGTGGAGTTTCCTCTCTTGTGCAATGAAAAAAAGGGAAGAGGGGTGCCTAGAAAGTAAACCTGCCCTACCAGTACTGTTCATGATCGTTTCCTTTTGGTTTTTGGGGTTTTCTCATCAGTTCTGCTAGAAAGGGCACCAGACTTGAGGAAAAATACAAGAGACAATGAATCATTGGGAAATGTTTATTTCACTGCTTACCTATCTTCTTTATAAATGTTGTAAGAGATGAATTTTCACTGCATATGGACAAAATGTTAAACGCCAGTAGCTATTTATTTACAAATACAAACTTGAAATTTTGGAATACAGAATTTGCTATGCTCCTGGTTACCTTCCATCTTCAGGCTGCCTGTAAGTTGAGCTGAACTGCAGAGAGGACTACATAATTGCTCTGAGCAGGTTTCTGTCCAGTTTTAAAAACATGAGAAATCCTGTAGTGATCAATGCATAGCTACAGCTGGTTGAAGGGGACCAAATCCATTGAAGAGGTGATTTGGTTCCATTTTACCAGCTTTAGCAAAGCATTGGAGTGCAGGAAGCTTCTAATTCGGTAACACATTTTAAAGCACATGGACAGTGCACAAAGAACACGTGGCTTTCTTCTATGTTACACAATTTGTTTCTTGTCAATGCAAATTTTTAACTCTTTCACTAATTTGGAGATGGCAAAATGAAAAGCTGTGTGCTAGAAAGGCCTGTACAGGTTTGTTCTGTCCTTGAGTATTTCCTTGAGGATCTTTGGATGAGTCTCAAATCAAATCACAGTTACAGTTTAAACTTTTTCCTGTCTAGTGTCAGATTTTAGACTAGATTAGAAATTTTAAGACTGCAGTTTCTAATCATGTAGCGCTCCCTTCTTTATGTTAAACTTTACTGGGGAAGAACGTTTCAGTTTCCTCATCACCCTGCTCCCCCCCTTCCCCCATTCATTTTCTGGCAGGTTCCCTTTTGCAGCTGCTTTTATGCTGTAGTTGGTTAGCACAAATATAAATGTCAAGTGCTTTCAATTCCATTGCTATATCTCTGGTTAGTATTAACTTTTTAGGAATGGTTATATAATATAGCAGGATAGATTTAATTTTTTTTACCCTGATACTATATGTAAACACATTTAATTCCAAAAAAATACAGCTTTTAAAGATTTATCTGGGGTTGCATCTGATTTCTTCTAAACTAAGATCTTAAATACAATTGTGCGAGCTCACATAGCTTTTTTTATGTCATACTGAATTCTTTCTGAGCTTTGACTGCAGTGGAAAGTAGGGGATAACGTTAGTTCAAACCATTCCCTAGTAATGAGTATGTCAAGGATAGTCTACATCTGTTTGTTGCATAGTCTGATGATGGTGAGAAGATTTATGTAAATATATTCCCAACACCATGTATCCTAATAGAAACCTAGCAGGTGTGTCACTTGGACTTAGGCATCAAGATGGCTATAAAATGAGTTTCTATTTTTACCAGTTATAGAGGAACTGTTTTACAGATACAGCTGCTCAAGTGCGCTTTTGGATGGCAATACAGTTTCATGTACTGGCCATATCGGGACAAAAAACGGCTGTGGAAAAAAAGCCGTGTAGCATTTGATAATGTCAGCATCTGTTATCCCTGTCAGTCACACAGCTGAAATGTTTGAGTTACAACTGTGTCAGCAGATGCCCAAAGTTCAACGTGTGCTCGGTTAAAATTGAACAGCTGATCTAAGTGATGGATGTGACATTTTGGAGTGACTGGATATGTATTCTTAGAGATATGCTAACATGAACTAGCAGGAAGCAATGTCAACATATAATTTTAACTTTTGTATCACTCTGAACTGTCATTTTGTGTCAGAATAGCATTGCAATGTTATACAAGGGAGAACACGGTATGATAAATTGTTACCAAAAACCTTTCAGATGAATTAAAGCTGTTAAAAAATCGGTCTCATATAGTGGAAGCTAAATCAATTGGTGGGGAGCACAGGAACTCTTCAGGAAAGAAGAAAATGCTTAGCAGTTAACCCCTCAATGAAACTGTTAGTAATACCCAGTTGCTTCTGTGAACATGATCAAGTTTAGTAGCGTTGCTTTATTCAGAAAAGCTACTGCAATTTGATTTGTTTCCCACTATAAACCGGGTTTTAATTTAGGCGTTAAGATACTGTAGCCTTTGTGTCAAAATATCTGCTCGTAAGAGAAAGAGCTTTAAAACAAATATTGAAACTTTGCTTTCTTAAGCAGATAATATTTCTTCTTGTATATATATGAATATGTAGTCTCAGGTGTTAAAAATATCAGGCTACATATATTATTAGCTGTTTGAGAATTATGTGAGTGTTTAAAAATAAGTTCTCCATCTAAAAATCATGCATTGCCTTTGTTTATTTTTCTTGTTTGTTTTGTTTGGGTTTTTTTTCCTCCCAGACATTTTAGTAAGCAAAGGGCTACAGTTAGAATCTTTAATCTGGGCCAAATGTGCCTACTTATCATGGGCATATCCTATTTAATAACTGTTTTTAGAAGGCTGCTGTCATGAATAGAAGCAGCTGGATTGATGAGTGGGGAGTTCTCTCATTTTTTTCCCTTGTTCCTGGTTTTGATGTTGAATATCTTTACTTAGGGAGGATATGCACCAGTGTATTTTGATTAATATCGCTTTTAGAACTTGAAACTGTTGTGGAACTATTTCTCATGTAGTTCCTTTAATTTTCCGGATGCTACAAAGTCTTTTTTTTCCATGGCAAATTTTCTGAAATTTGGATTTCAAATAAATCCAGCTTATTTGAAAATAGTATTTTAGATAACTTACCTTTTAGGCTGTAGTTGTCATTTGTGTTTTCATTTAGGAATCTGTCAATAGCTTTAATCCGCTGACTAGCAACTCTGGCCTAGAAATCTCTGTATTGTCACTTTCTGTGCATAAACCTGACACTGCACTTTGTATCGAAGAGCTCAGTGAGCATAATAAGTGCTGGTTTGGAGAAAATTCTAACTTAAGTCTTACTAAATTGCAGAAGTTATGCTCAATTATTTTGGCTGTCGTTTTCTCTAGATCACACCTGTAATTCCTTAGCTGTTAATACTTGTCTCAGTTGCAACCTGTGGATTAAATGTTCTATGGTAGATGCAAATTTAAGTACTACCATCTGAAGTACACAGAACAGGCTGATTACTAGAACAGTGGCTTGTTTTTATGATATGCATTTTGATAACCAGTCTTTTAAGTTTAGTTTAAAATCTATTAAGTGAGGAGTACTGGTAATGATGAATTTTGCAGCTATGCTGCAGTCTTAATTGGTGCATTTCAAGGTTTCATTTCCAGCCTTGCTTTGAATTCTGTTTGCAACTAATATTCTGCTTATCAGCTGTTAACAATTCTTCCTACCCACATTTATAATCACTTAATTTAATGTTTTGTGATTTGTTACTAGCAAGTATGAGTTATTTTGGCAATACCAGCTGACCCTTAGCAAGCCAATTTGTCACATGAATGTCACTCAAACAAGAGGGAAACCTGTTTCTTCCAGCAGCTGTTTAGTTTCCTCTTACTGGTTGTTCCTTGCCTGCCAAAAATACATACTTCTTTACATTCCATAGCATTGTATGTTCATATGGGTACATAAAGAAGTATGTGCTCTGAGCAGGTACACACAGAGTTGCTTGACTACCTGTCAGATGAACCTGAAAAGTATTTTGCCGCTTTTTTGTGTTGTCATTAGGTAAAACTGGCTGACAGTTCTTTGGAAGGAGAACAGTTCTGATTAACTGATGGTAGAAAATAAACTTACTATGCTAACTGAACTTTGCAATGTAATTTACCTGCACAGTGTCTTAAAGCCGGGCATAGTTCATTGTTTTGGGATGGCACTGATGTTAGAAGTGCTTTTCCATATTTTTGTAGCCTCTTGCTGTTCTGAGTGACCATGTTTAAGTAGAGTTGAATCGCTGGTAGGTTTGCAATGTCTTTTCTTAGAGTTCGTAGTTGTAGTCCACTATGAGAACTTCAGCTTCCTCGCAGGTCTTCTAGCAGATTTTCATGCTGGGGTAGAGTTTGCATCTAGTGTCCTGAAGAGAAGCATAGACTGATCTAAAATAGCAGTTATAAACTTATTTTCTTACCCCAGATCCCACTTCTATGCTTTTGGTATCCCATCGTCATTCTGGAAACTCTCTGCAGGTTTATACTTATTTACACTGTATTTCAGAATAGTTTAAAAACCAAAATGAAAAATAAAGCAAAACAACAAAAAAAAACCCCGCAAAAAACCCAACCCAAACACAAAAGCACATGTCGCCAGTGATCCTGCTTATCATAAAGATGATGACATTGAATTAAGAAAACAACCTCTAACTGTTGTGACAGGATTTGGATTGTTAGGCCGAAGGTCACATGTGAAAGCTAATACCTATTCAACACTTCTGCAAGCAGCTTTTCTTGTTTTTAAAACTGACACTCACCTGCTTTAGTCAAAGTCTTGTCCACCCTTGAAATATTTATGACAACTAAAATAATTAACTAAAAAAAAAATTCACCCAAGCCAAACAAAAATCCTCACAGAAACAAAGCCCAGGTTTAACCTTGTTTCGTAAGATTTTGTGCGACTTGGTTTGGAACAGTGGTTAAATATTTGATGTGCAGTACAGCTTTGACTTCTGAGGGACTGTCGGATATAGCTTATGGTTGCTTAATATGTATTTCAGGAGTTGATTTGGGTTACAGTAAAGAGTAAGCTTTGTCTCTATAGCATTAGAAGGTAAATTTGAAATAAGCTTAACAATTAGTAACTGTAATAGTTGTAAGGAAAGCTGAGAGCAGAGGAAGTAAGAATTTCTGCAGCTCGTGACAAAAACCTAGTGCAGCTGATAGAGAGCAAATCAGAGTGTAGCAGTAGCTAGCACAGTAGTACAAGGAGAATCAGCAATGCAGCATTAGAATCACAGCAGTCACATTCTAGTTTTTAAGTAGGCTGTTTTCATGTACGTCTAATATAAAGCACCTTGAAAATTTTGGCTAGACCTATTTGAGAACTCAGCATTGCACTACCACACTGTTTATTAGGTTTTCTTTTTCAAGTTTGTACATTTTTAGTTGTGCATAGGAAGATAAGAATATATTTCACTGAAATGAACAACCAGTTAATGGCATTACAATTTATTAGTTTATCTTCTTTAAAAAGAATTCTGCCTACTAAGTAAGTTGGGATTTGGTTTTTTTTGGTTTCTGCCTTTTTTTTTTCCTTTTTTTTTTTTTTTGGCTATGAAATTTGGACTAACAGTTGTTTTCTTTCAATCTGCTCTTTACACTACAAATGCTTGGTACTTTAACACACTCAAAATCAAGCTGTTCCCAGAGTAGAGGGATTAATATAACAATTTAAAAAGCAGTCTAGTAAATAAGATATACATGCAGAAAGTCATAGGCATCCTTTAAACGTGCAGAATAATGCAGGTCTCCTGATGTTCTGTTACCTGTAAGCTTAGTATCATGCAGCATTTGCAGTTGGAAGAGAGGTAATGACCTAGAGACACATCAGCAGCAGCCATCTCATCCTGAGTGCTCTCTCACTCTATTCGCTGAATCAGCTCTTCGTTACATGGGAGGGGGAGGCAAGGGGGGGCGAATGTCGGTGCATACAGTACCTCACCACCTTAAATAGATAAAACTTAAAAGAAAAAAAAAGGCATGAAGATGGGTGCCTAATTGGCACCTTCTTCCTTTCTTTTGAATGCTAAAATATGGATGATGTTGTATAGAAATTATACCTTATGTCTGCTGGACTGAGAGTTAAGACTCCAAGGATAGATGCTAGGAAGCCAAGGGAAGGTGAACTTAGCCCACTGTCAGATGAAGATAATCACAGGCAAAAAGAAAAAATAAAAACCCAACAAAAGACCAAAACCAAGCCCCCAAAAGTTGGAGTTGCTTCCAAAAAAAAAATTAGAAAAAGGCACCAAAAAAATAGCGATCGTCTCCCCCCTCCCCCGGCAAATATTGGTTTCTTCTAGTTCCTTAGATATTGCACTGCATCTTTTCTTGCTTGAGGTTATGTTTCCAGGCTTAACTGTAGGCAGGTCTGTGTTGAAGCTACTTTCCATCTTCAGAGGTCAAGTCTGCTCGCGAGGTCAGGGCTCCCGCACACACACTACAGAAGTCACCAACCGTATTTCCCACTTAGAGGGCACGAGCAAAACTGTTACGGCTTTATAGGCAGCTAAGCATTTGAAACATGCACTCCCAGGCAAACAGGCTCTCTTGTGCCTCTCTCTTCCCTGACCATATTTAGTCAACCATTGCAAAAAATAGTCTCTCAGCTGTCGATTGTCGATCCAGCAGCGAAGGGAGCCTCTATCCAGCTCTCTGCCTATTGATTGTGCAGCCTGCACTTCCACCGCCGCTTAGCCATTTGTCCCCAGGTTTTTTTAGCACTGCCAAATAAAGCTCTCTCTCGTGTTTCCAGTTAGATTTCCCAGGTTTTCACTGAGCTTGCGCTGCTACTAGTAAACCCTGATGAGGTTGTCACTATACTTAGAAACGTTTGGGGTGGGGGGGGAGGAGTGGGAGAGGGGAAAAATAAAAGGCAGCCTGCTAGTAGCAAGGCAGGGACTTCACGCAGATATAGAACAATAAATATCCTGCGCTGCCACAGCAGGTTGTGTAACCTGGTTTCTTGATCAGTGAAAAATGCTGTGACTAACATGTCGATTAACCCGAGCTCTGAGCGGCCTCAATCTAAGTTTTCAACTGCAAATCATACAGTTATTTTATAAATAAGAAGTCAGTGCCCATTTGTAGCCCTGCATTTCCACATTCAAATCAAGTTAGAAATTATTTGAAAAAACTTAAATTAGTAAATTAATATAATTCCATACCATTATGTTTAATAATGCCATAGTATTTTGTTTATAATGCTTATCCATAAAATTACATCTAAAGAAAATAAATGCACATGTAAATTAGGTGCTACTGTTCTTAAAAAAAAATATAGAAGAAAAGAATAAAAAAAGAAATCAAGGGAACAGCTCATTGCATTAATCTTTCATGTTTACAAAATTGGCTCGTGGCAAGCCTAATAACTGCACATTCAACTTATCAAGACGGATTTTCATATTCATGGGGAGTATATGCAATATTTCTTTAAAAAAGAATAACTGAAATGTTGCCATTTAAATACAACAGTTAGGAACCCAAATACTTCAAGACTTTGTGTTTTGCAGACAAAATCTTTGCTAGGGAGCAAGAAGAATGAAAAAGGTGAAAATACCTCAATCTAAAATTAAACAAACTTATTAAATCAAAATACGATCTCAGTTAAATTGCTGTAATTAGTAGTTACGTATGTTAGTATTGAAGGGTAGAGAGTGAATTGCAAAGTCCTGAGCAGACCAGTATCTTGGATTTATACTTCCCTTACTGCTTCTTTTTGTGTTGATTTTATCCTGTGCTTGGTAACTGTTTACCCTGTAACTAACTTCTGTTGCTTTCTGGTAAAAGTCACATTTTTTTCTTTTCTCTTTGATTTCATAATTATACACTGAAGACGAAGTCGTTGTGCAGTACATTTTTGTGAATTCCATGTAAATGTACATACCTCGTTGCTTCTTTGGTTACATGTATATTGAAATTGATTTTTCAAAACCAAGAGATGCTTGAAAATCCGAGAAGCAAAAAAATGGAAACAGCCTGCCTACTTAAACTTGTGCTAACTAGGCCATTGGTCAGATATGAAATATAAACTCTTAATTTCAAGGTACAGTGTGCTCAGTAATAGCAGTCTAAGGTATTAATCTCTTCCTGTTGCTTGTTCCCGAGAGATGGATACTTCCTTCTTCATTCTTCCAGTGTTTCTCTCTGTACTGCACAGCGAGTATGGTGTGAATCAGATCAGGGAGCTGATTTGGCTTGAAGTTGTGTGCTGACGTGCACTTAGGATCGTATGGTTGCCAAAAATAGCACTGTCCTGCTCCTGTGTTACTTCTTGCACTATGTTGGTACAAATGTTTCTTTGGCTTCACAGTGAGCAGGCTTGGAGTACTATTCCATACGAGAAATCATCCAGCAGAAGGGGATGACCTTTCAGATGCTGTGTTAGGACCACTTTTTGGGGGAGGATTTTTTGAACAGAGATGGTAGTCAAGAGGACAAAAAAGGGGTTTAGTTAAAAGTAGTTTTGCTTCTGTTATGCTGTAAAATGCATGTCAGACTACACAGTCTTAAAAGAAAACTTTGCTGTGGAAGCTGTCCTTAAACCTGAACTGTTCCTTCAACTATTTGAGGCTCTAACAGGAGGCAGGTGAAGGGGTTTAGCTGAGCCAGGGTTGGGAGTCTGGAGAGGAGTATGTGGAGGTGGGAGGTGGTGTGTGTGGGGAAAATACTTCAAGCCAGGATTACTGGAAAATACATTATGAAACTGTGTCACACTGAGACAGTGGAAACCTGAGTTGAGGGAGGAGAACGGCACGAAAGTAGAAAAACCTGTAATAGAAAGTGCAGTGAATCATTACAACCTCTGTTGATAGGATTGCTGATAAGTTTATGCTGATCTAAGACTTTGCTTCTGGGAAGGGAGGTCTGCCCTCCCCTCAGCTCTGGCTTTGTCATTTCCTTACTGCTTTTGCTTCTAGTGATCATGAAGTTGCGGGGTAGGTTGGATTATCTCATTGATCTGTCTGAAAGCAAACTTGCCAAATCAGGAGTCTGGCAGGTTGTTTCACTTGCTAGAAAATGATGTGTCTGTAGAGCCAACATAATGCAGGAACTGAAATGCAGGGAGAAAAGTGGGATTGTGTCTTTCAGTAGCAATTTAAGTTAAATGTGCTTATGCAGATTGTGAAGTAGCCTTTCTCATTTTTTCTGTTTTTAAAAAACCTTAACAAACAAACCGTGAAAGGCCTAACAAACAAACCCACCCCACCACTATCCCACAAACCCTCAGCCTTCTTCATTTACCTCATTCTGCAAATTGCATTTTGTGGCAGAGAATCTTCTCTAGTTTTTGTTCATGTATTTTTTAAACAGGGTGTAAGGATGCCTTTGCAGTTAAGACTGCTAAATCTGGAATTGTTTTTATACAATGAGGTGCTAGCTTCATGTTATTTACAAGTACTTTTATCTTGTAGATTTTCCATATAAACCCGTTATTGTATGTTGCATTCTCAGATAATGCTGATGAGCATCTGTAAAAATTCCATAAGCAAAATACTGCATAAACCCCAACATTTTATCTGTAGGTTGGTAATGAATAATATACTGTATGCTAACGTTTCATCAGAAGAATAATTTTATTTTTTGTATGTCTAGTGTTGGTAACTGGTGTTGAAACAAGTGCTCTGTTTGGCTAAAAGTGAATTAGTGTATTGTTCACATCTGTGACGTATCTTATGTTGCAAATACACAATTCGTGCTGCTGAATTTCCGTGGCAAGGTGGTTGGAATGAGATGATCTGTAAGGTCTCTTCCAACCCAAACAATTCTATGATCCTATATATGTTATGCTGTGGTTCCAGTCTCTCTTAAAACTTGAATTTAAAAAGAAAAAAAAAGTATTACTTGTGTGGCAAGGTCAAATAAAGATACATGCAACAGCAGCATTTGCTGTTACTCTTCTACATCTCAAATTAAATGTAGCACCATATTAATGGATTTTGCTTCTACCAAATCACTTGTAACTATTAGAGTCTGGACTGTCATTTCATGGGGATGAATTATGTTGGGCAGTGTAAATCATTGTATCCCCAACAGCTGTGCCTGGGAAAGCAACAGATACCTCAATCTCAGCCCCCTATATACATATGAGCTTTCTTGTTCCTTTTTGACTGAGCACATGTTTAGCTCCTAGAAAAGGAGGAATAGTTTACTCATCCCTATTAAAGCTTTACAGGTAACTCCCTCAAAAATTCTCACTGAAGTTTTTCTTTTGTTGTTCCATTAGAAGTTTTCAGAAGTTGCAAATGGTCATCCAGCTAAAAAGGCCCAAAATCTTTATGAGCTTCCTGCTCAGGTGAAAATAATGCAGACCAACAAATACCATAGCTTACCTGTTACAAAATTTTTTATTGGTGATTCTTTAGTAATAATATACAAACAGCATAGTGACGGCATAAGTTCAGTGTTTCAGTAAAGAGTTTTAAGCATTTCGTCAATACACTTTGCAGCCTCTCAGTCAGCCATGTAATCTATTACAGTTGAATACACTGGAGGTGATAGTTTGAAAAGTTTTCTTTAGCTGCTTTTGTGATCAGGGTTACTAATAGATTTGCTGACTTCTTGATCTTTTCAATACAACTACAGTGAAAGCAGTGTGTGGACTGTTTAATGTATACAAGATAAAAGCAAGTTTTCACATCTATGTTGTGGTCATAAAACCAGAGCAGGACAACCCAGCTTCTTCTATAATACTTCATGGGGAAGAGTGAATCAAGAATTACTGTGTAATTGGCAACATCCATTCACTAATATGACTTTTTATGATACAATGTATGCCTGTTCCAGTGAGTGCTGCTCTGAATGGTAGCCACTTAGCTGTCAAAATTTTGGCAGCAGCTCTAGAAAATCCAAAAATTGAAAGAAACTGCCTCTCATCTAATGAGGAGGAGGATGCAGCCACTGAGCTGAATTTACCATTGTAGCATATTAATATCTTGCAGAATTTTAAGGTGTCATTCCATGAAACAGTCCTTCTATCCTGCTGTCCAGTAATATAGCATGGTCTGGAAGAGAGAGTGTCTTTTTCTGTATAAACAGGAACAACTCAGTAGTGGTTCCTGGCCCTTTGATGATTTGCTGTGAACAGTAAGATAAAAATCCATTCTACACAGGAGCCATTAATTTGTTTTGTTGGTCCTTCTGTTTTTCCAGTAAGACCAAGGCATCTTAAAAGCATCCAAAAATGCCGCAGGCATCTCATTTCTCTGAAAGCAAGATACCTCCAAATATTTTTCAGTCAAACTTCAGATAAAAATTTTTCAGATATAAGACAGCAAACTAAAGATTTGAAAGAGGATCTGGTAAGGACAACACTCACACAAATATTAAGATGAGTGATTTTTCTTCCCAGAATATGAAATACTGAGTTGGTTGGTTTCTTATTTTTGTTTTGAAGATGAGATGTGTTAAAGAAATGTCAGTAGTATTTCTGAAGTACATTTACTTATCGAGGCATCTGATAAAGTGTGTCCATGTACTTTAAATTTTGTTTATCTGTGAAGTTGGCAATTTTCTTATTTCCTTACTGAAGGAAAGGATATAAAATATCATTGAGTTGGTTTAGGAGAGTTTCTTGTTCAGTGACTAGAGCTACTTTGGAGACAAGCTGGCTGTAATTAGAGTATAGTGTTGATGCCCTTCCGTAGTGTTCCTCAAGTTGTAGTTGCAGTTTTAAGAAAAAAAATACTGGGTTTTTTTTATTAGGTTATTGTTGCCCCACGTTTTCCTGGTCGTTCACAGTAGTCATATTGCTTCTGTCAGTCACAGGGAATTTTCAGGAATTTTTTATTGTGTTTTTTAGACTATCCACAGTAGATACCCTAGAGCATTATGGGGTCTTGAGAAGCACTGAGCCTGGCAGGTGAAGATAAAGAGCTTACATGACATGATGCCCTGTGGGAAGCCACTGTAGAAGGCTTGTTGTGCTGTTGGTACTGTGTACTTTGTATCAGCCCAGCATTCTGAAGAGGTGGTGTGCCCAGATTCAGTCCAGCTACCAAGCAAACCACAGTGCTCTAGACTTGCTCCCTCCCTAAAGCAGCTACACACAGTTCTGAGGGTGCCAGCATTTGAAAATACGGCATCATTTCATTACCAAATAGACTTATGTTTATCAGTGCAACTGATACTGGTTTATTTTGCCACGTTTCATAAAGCTTTGGTAACTTGAGTTTTACTAAATTATACCCTTAATTTTGAAAAATCCTGCATAAATGAATCTCTCAGAGAATTAATGTTGCCATTGTTTGGTTCGTTCTGAAGTATTCTAGTCTTTTCTTCCTAGCACGTGAGGGAGCTGTAGAAGGCGTTATGAATAGAAGCTGAGCAATGGCTCACAATGAGCAATGTACAATCTGTTAAGTGTTGTTGTCTTAAATTGCTGTGTTATAAGTGATTTGGACTGTGAGGAAGTGAGAAGCTTTCTGCCAGGGAAACAAAAAATCCTAAGAGGCTGAGAATGGCTTCTGTCCACTCTGAGGAGGAAAAACGTCCAGAACAGCCTGGCTGTGGATGCTCCACAAAGCAGTTGGTTTCCTGTGGGTTTGTATGATCCTGTGGCATGAAGATGTAGTTGGTTAGTTGTGGTTCCTTTAGACACTCTGATTCTGGGGGGGGGGGGGATGTGTCACTTAATACACCATCCTGGCAGCTGCAGCGTAAGTGTGAAACCAAGGGTTATGTTGTGTACTCAGTAGCAGGAGAACTTGGAGATAGTTAATAAGTAGGGTCTGTTATGGGAGCATCTTAACAGTGTGTAGGAAGGAGTGCACTTCCTTACTGGTACAGTAATCTACCTCACAGACTTTTTTCTGCTTTCCAGGAGGGCTTGTTAGGGTGAGCTGTGCCCAGACACAGCGTTTAGGGTTTTTTTAAATAGGAAACTCATTGGCTTGCTCTCAAAAGACAGCTTGGGAGTGAATAACACTTCACCTCAGTGTGGATGTTCAAGGTGACAGATGATTGGAATGAACTGGGAGCTCAGTTATTGCCTGACAGGGCAGTCATTCATACCTGTTGTGAGTATTTTAAGCAAAAGCTGAGAGGCTCCGTTTATGAGGCTATTTCTGAGGATTATTGAGATCCCACGTTTTTGATACCAGAACTCTAATGAAGAACTGTTTAATTCAGATACATTATCTGCCTTGCAAGGCACTGTGTGACTAAGTGGTTCTGCTTGCATTAGCAACTCTTACTTGGATTTTAGAAGTTTGAGTTTTGTGCAGAAGCTCTGTTTCTCTTGTAGATAGCATGTTCCTTCAACAGTCAGGAAACATCAGATGACAGAAGAGGTTTCTTGGCACAAGATTGTAGCGGTTTCTGGTTTTCTGTTTGTCTTTAAGGAACTGTCATAAGGGAGCTGCATATGCTGTTTATAAAGATAAGACAATAAGAGATTTAAGTTTGGTAACTTATGTATTTCAAAAGCTAAGTGAAGACATGTAAGCTGAAGAAAACTGTGTTTCTCAGAGAGTACAAGATTGAGCAATTTGTTTATCTAGCGTTGTGTTGTTAATACCCTTAACACTTCAGTCTTTGGACTTCATTGATTTTGGTCTGCATTAGTACCTGTAGTAATCAAGTTGCTTTTCCCCACCCTACCCCTGACTACCAGACACTGCCAGGGTATGTTATACTCAACCATTGTATGTTAAGAAAATATCCCACTAGTACTCACTTCAGAGTTTCAGCATTTATTTTGTCTTTGCTTAAGAGATCTTGCTCCATTTTTTTTCTCAGAAACTGAGTTTTAACTGTTACAGCCCATGGCATCAGTTTATAAAGTGATGATTTTAAAGAAATCTAATGTAGTGGAACTTGGTCATTAAATACTTAAATGATGCTATAAAGATTTTGAGGAAGAAAATTCTTTTGTCTACGTTTCAGAATTTGTTTGAATACTTTTTTAAGGTAATTTTTACTGCTGGATAGCACTCTTTTACAAAACAAACCTGATCCTCACACTGTTCCAGGCATTGTATGGTTTGTTTGTATGCTTTAACTAGAAGGAAGTGAACATGAAATTACTGTGCTTTGAAACTGTTGGTATAGCTTTTCACCCACTTTCTCTGTTTGAAAAAATATTAAGGTTATTTTAGCCACTGCTGCATAGTTCTGAGAATTAATATTGTTCTGCTGTTGTCATTCAGCATACATTGTAGGGGTGTTTATGCCATCTCTGCATGTTTTTTTCAGTGCAATGCGTGTGTTGTTGTCCAAGTTACCACGACCGTGGATTGTTGACGAGAAAAAAGATGATGGTTACACTGCCTTACATCTGGCAGCTCTCAATAATCATGTGGAAGTGGCTGAACTTTTGGTGCATCAGGTAGGACTCTTTTCTCAGGAGGATTTAAATGTCATGCTTTGGTTAACCATCTGATGTGAATATAGTTGGCTGCTTTACGCCTACAGTCGCAATGCAGAAGCAGCGGAGCAGGGAAGGACATGTTGAGCTCCAAAGGTCAAGCTTGCCTTTGAGATTGTTACAATGGCCTAATGGTGCAGAGGGACTGAAAAATTTGATACCTAGTTTCATTCAACAGATTAACATCTGTATAGTGAATAATTAAAGTATTTAATCACTTCTGTTCTCAAATCCCCTAACTAGGAATCATATTCAGGGTCATAGTCAGTGTCCTAATGCCCTGCCTTGCGTGTAGATGAATTGCTGGGATGATAATGCTCTAATGCTTTGAATATCTTGCAGGGCAATGCTAACCTGGATATCCAGAATGTTAACCAGCAAACTGCTCTGCATCTTGCTGTTGAACGACAGCATACACAAATTGTTAGGGTAAGTATCTTATTTGCAGTAAGCCATATGGTTAGTGGCATTTGACTAAAGCTGATGGCAGCTGTTAAGATACGGATACTTCAGGAACATTTAAAAATGATTTGACAACATGTAGTCACTGCATGTTTGTTTGATGCATTTTGTTTAATTCAGAAGCCTGCCAACTTGCACAGAAGGTCAGTCAGCAATATGAACAACACTTCAGGAATGCTAAATTTTTGTACATGTACGTTATGGTTTCCTCTATGTGGTTGCCAATTCCAACATCCCTTCTTGTTGAATAAGGAAGAATGTGTTCTGGTGTTACTTACCTGAATCTTGTGGTGCTGTAAAGAGACCTTCAAATAGCATTTCTGGTGCCTCTTGCTGTATGAGTAATTATTCTTGCTCATAACTTTTGCAGATTGTAACACGAAACATCTTTTTACGACCTTAACTAGTTTTCAGTCTCTGAGTGTTTAACATTCCCTGCTCTTAGCTTGGGAGAGCTATAAGCAGTACCTTATTGGTGAAAGGGCTGCTGTCCAGGTTTTTTTGCTTCCATCATTGCAAAAGTTAATACTTGAACTTAACAAAGCTTTGTTACTAGCACAGGAAATGGGAGTCTGGCATAGCTTGCCGTTTCTGGCCTGTGTGCACTGTCATACAGGACCTATGTGACTGAGTGTTTGCCTTGCTACTGTGGGCTTTTGAGGCTCAGAGAGAGCACTCACTGCTCTCAGAGTGGGTGCATCAACCTGGCCTTGGCCTTTGGCATAGTTTTTTTGTCTTTGTGGAGTCGTCTAGTATGAAAAACTGTCTCTTATTCAGGCATACAGAGAATTGTCCTCTGTGTGCAGACCTTTATTCTGTTAAGCGTTATTTTACCATAAGATTTCTCCCTCTCCGAGGGCTGATGGGTGTGATCCCATTACAGTGAAACATGTGATATGGCCCTATATCTGGAACTGCTTGCTACCAGAAGAATGGTTTCCTAGAGTCAGTGCCACTTGCATCCTGCAAGCTATTTGGCAGCTATTTGGTGAACTCTTGTGCCCTTCTGGAATGGACAGAGTACCTGGGAATACAATATTAATGTAGCAGATGAGCAGGAAGGTAGGCATGTAGAACTAGCATGTACGTTGGACTGACATGCTTATATCTGAGAATGTTTAAGTGAATGACCCCATAGAGTATCCATTTTTCAGAGCTGGATTAACCTTAAGAAGTCCTAAAATAGCTCGTGCAGCCATGCAAAGAGCATGTTGGCTCCATATTTCAAAATTAATTCCTATTGGATACCTTCCAGGGCTGGGTTTGTACCCTCAGGCATTTGTGGAATAGTGGCCAAAGTAGCAGGGTTCTTTTAAAAGCCCTACTGCCGTGACAAAGGGTGGTAATTTGCCTTTTTAAAAATTATTTCTTTTTAAACTTCTGCAAAGACTCTCAAGTCCTATGGTAGTCAGGGATTCCAGGAGAAACTCTTAAGCAGTAAAGGGCTAGTGGTTGACACAAGATATGAATATGAGAAAAGAAACTGGACCAGAGTAAATCCATTTAGAGAGTGTAAGAAGTTGAGACTAGACTGTCTGAGCTATTAGCTTGTTTTCTTGGTTTCAGTTGTGGAAGAAAAGGTTGGGGAAAATGATAAGCTGCAAATAATTGGAGGCACATACTTCCTTGAAAGTTAGGCTTTGAATTCCTTTTAAGCTGTTTTCCTTTTAGCCTATTCTAAAGTCTGAGATTCTTTTGTTCTGAGAAGCTGAGCTCCTTGCAAGCATGTGGGTTCCAAAAACAGCGATCCCTCTTCATGTATTCTTGTTTTTAGATTATGCATTTTGTCTCTACTGTTAATCCCAATTTTGCAGAGTAGCAAAAGCTCAAAAACTAAAGTTAAAACCTCAGCTGCTGCCTACAGGTTTCTGAATGGTGACAGTGACAGGGTTCAATTTTTAGGGGCAGTTGGTATTTCTTTGTCAGCATGTGTTGATTTGTTTTGTCTGTCAGCGTATTTAGGAAAGTTCTGATGGATTGATTTATGGAAGGACTGTATGCAAAGGCCATAGGAATAGGAGGGCCTGTGCAGCCTTGTGCTTGTTTTGTGTCATGTGACCAGGAACGAGTGTCTAAAATTAGCCCTAGAGACAAGTCTTACAGTTCATTACTTTCCAAAGTGTTCTGAGAGAGTTTTTAATAGTGTCATTGGTTTTTGTGTCTTCTGCTGAATTAGGGTAAACCGAAGTACGTGCTTAACTACTTCGCTAAGGCGAAGACACTGTAAATTAAGTTGTAAAGTTTAGCATGATGTGAAAGTGGTGATTTTTGAGGTCATTGAAGCCTAACAATAAAGAATAGATACCTATGTAAAGTATTGCACATATTGCTGTAATGCATGACATTGTTTGTCGGCGGCCGTACAAGAATTAAAGTCTAAGAAAGTAGAAAGAATCCTCTAAAATTGTGTCTGTTGTAGCACTCAGAGGACAGGCAAGCTTTAGGCTTCTGCTGAAATAAGCTTGATATTTGAGACAGGTAAATGTTTTGGTTGAGGGCTGAGCTCCAGGTATGGAAAAGAAATTTAAATAAATGCAACTGTGAATTGTAGCAAGATAAGAGTAGCCCCTTCAAACCTCTTAGAAAATCCTAAAACATAGTTTTCTGAAATTAGTTCTAAATGGGAGTTTTTCTGTTGTTTTTTAATTTGGGTTCTGTCTCTTTTCAGCTCCTAGTCCGTGCAGGTGCTAAATTGGATATTCAGGATAAAGATGGGGATACTCCCCTGCATGAAGCCCTGAGACACCACACCCTGTCACAGCTCCGCCAGCTCCAAGACATGCAAGATGTGGGCAAGGTAGATACTGCTTGGGAGCCATCAAAGAACACAGTAAATAAACCACATTTATTTATTCCTTTTTTTTCCCCTGTATATTTATCTCTTTGTCTAGTTTGTCTAGTTCTGTACTGTTGGACTGGTTTTTGGCAGCGTAAGTTTATGTAGACATTCTGCATTAAACTGCAGTGTAGGCAGAAATCAAATTGTTATATGTGGCTTTTCACATGAAGTCATTACCTTTGTTAAAAAAAAAAAAAAGAGGGTTATGTAGTTCAAAAATATTTCTGCAGATCTGTCTTCTATAGTGAACACATATGGCTGCCAAAAAAATCAAAGTAGCTTTTTTGGAAAGAGAATTAAACAGTATTACAGTACAGAATAAGACTGAAATAGTTTTCTGTGATTCAGCATCTTGCATGACTTTATAGCTTTAATTGTTTTGTTGCTTCTATAACTTTCTGAAGTATGTTCTGTTAGAACAAGGCGTTCTTAATTTTGTATGTTTATTGTTATGTGTATTTTTGACAGAGTTAATTTCAGAAATTGTACTGCAGTAAAGAAATAGTCAAAAAGTCTCCAGGTAATAAAAGTCAGAATGTTCTACTGGAAAAAAGAAACTCTCACACCCAAAAAGCTGTGTGAACCCCATAAGCAAAGGGGAAGTGTATAGTTTTATCTGAGAGACAAAGGAGAAATAAAATTCTGGAGCAATTTGGATTGAGAAAAACAAACAATTTTTTCTTTAGATATTAAAGATGCACAACATAATGGTGGATGAGATCTGCTGAGCCTTTGGTTACCAGTATAATATTTTTTCTAATTTCAACTGAGGGTGATGTTTTTGCATTTCACAAACACACCAACTTTATTAAAAACCTTTATTCAAAACAATAATACCACTGTAAATTTTTTTTTTCAAATTGGTTGCTTATTCTCATTGAAATACACTGGTATAAGCTTTGGAAGAGACTTAAAATATGACTAGTATGTGTAAGAAAATGCGTGTGTCCTTTTTAATGAGACAAGAAGAGCAGCTCTGTTTTTTCCATGATCTGAAATGAACTCTGTGAGAGGTGGCCAGAATACTTTGTGTTCATGTATTTAACTGTGAAATGAATGAAAGGGAGATGATTTTTTTTCTCAGATTCAGCATTTCATGAATTGGTTTCTCTGCCCAGTTCTACTAATGCATCTACAATGGAACTAGAGTTGTGTGTTGAGTTTTGAGGGTTTGAACACAAGAAGTGGGGTTTCTTTCCATCACCTTTTAAACTTCTCTGTGGGGGAATATTAGGTTTTAGAGAATTAAGTTTTATTTCTAGTTTCATTTGACAAGTATCCTTGGTTTGAACCAAAAGTGTAATTTATTTTTTAATTTCTATTGAAGTAATAAGACAAAGTGCAGGCAAAAGATATAATGAGAAACAAAATAAAAAAAATCCC
This sequence comes from Lycocorax pyrrhopterus obiensis, assembly GCA_014706295.1. Classification (NCBI taxonomy): domain Eukaryota; kingdom Metazoa; phylum Chordata; class Aves; order Passeriformes; family Paradisaeidae; genus Lycocorax; species Lycocorax pyrrhopterus. Next base: position 104,667,498 of record JACSVZ010000002.1, read on the forward strand.
TCCTCATTGTATTTCTGATCACCTAAAAATGTTTTAAAGTTTTAAAAAATCATGATCAACCAATACCTCCTCTCCTTTATTAGCGTGATCAAACTACTGGTCATTTCTTCACACTTTGTTTAGCTGCAGAGAAAATTTTTGCCTAACTAACAAATTTGGGAGGTTTAAGTGGTGTGGAGAAGGTAAGTTCCATCAGAGAGATGAAGATCTGCTTGTTTTTATTTTATGTGATATATACAGGTGATGGATAACAGAAGATAAATAGGCTTAATAATTTAGCCTGGGAATCAGTAAGACTTTCTTTTCATAAATGCGATTATTTAAACTGAGGGTTTGTTTTGGGAGGTTTTTTATTATTCTTCATTAATCCCTTTAAAGATTGGGAAGTATGTCGGATTTCATTAAGCTATGTGATAGTAATGCACCTCTATAAATATTTAGTATTTTAGAGCTCATTTTTGCTTGGCTAAATTTTAATTAACTTTGGACTGCTGTCTTGGAGGTTCCAACCTACTGAGACCTGTAGGGTGCCTCTTTGTACTACATAGTACTTCAACAAATAATTATTTCTATTTTTGTTTCAGTTGAATAAACTGAAAAAGAAAAATCTCACTTGCCAGATTTTAGGGCTTTTTCGTATTTGATCAAGTTGGTTGGACAGCAACACATTGGAATTGTACCATCTTTTACTTTTTACTTTGATCACTGTTTAAAATATGAAACAAAAATTTTTACTGATAATTGTGAACTTACTTCATAAATGGAGCTATATTGAATGAATTCTTTAACACTAATTTTTTCTTAGTAGTTCCTTCCAAATGCCAACATTAGGCCCGTTGGAGCAGGCTTCCCAGGGATGTGATCACAGCACCAAGCCTGCCAGAGTTCAAGAAGCTTTTGGACAATGATCTCAGGCACCTGGTGCAAATCTTGAGGCTGTCCTGTGCAGGGGCAGGAGTTGAACTTGATGATGCTTGCGAATTCCTTCCAACTCAGGATATTTTATGTTATATCTAAAACAATTTTTGTCAGGTTTCTTCAGTTGATTTTTTGATGGACTATTTAAAATGCATGTAGTGAACAATCTTGATAGTACACAAAGCCCAACTCATTTTAGGTACCATTTTGAAAAACATTTCTGTCCTCAAGTGCTATGAACAGTGAACCCCATTTCTTTAAATAATTTTTAAGTTTTCCATCCAGCATGTTGTGGTGATTGTACATCTGGGAGGAGGAGAAATTTTCTGAAGTAAAGTCACCACCACCACAAAAATAATTGGAATTGCTTTATTACAGATGCACTGTTCAGGCCTAGAGTACTTTTTATCCTAAATAAATGTATTATTCCCAGGGTCATTTTGTGCAATTTATTTTAATATAGGTGTCTTTCTGACCCTTAAAATGCTTTTAAGTGATGCCACTGCCTAAATCCTAACTTAAAAGCAAGAAACTAGTGGAAAGTGTTTACTACTTCAAAGGTAGTTCACTTGTTACAATTACTTAGATGTTATTTGTATGGTTTTTGTGGATTACACTGAGGCTTCTCCCTCACTGGTGAATTGGCTGGGACTGGCCTGTGTTGATGCATTTCAGGGCTAGCTCCCTCCTGAGTTAGCTTGCTGCAGCCATACTGGGCACTAAGACATAATGGGGATTATTTTGTACATGGGTTGGTTTGGTGGTGTTCTCATTCTTTGTGCCTGAAAAATTGCAGGCTTCCTGAGAAATGTCACAGGATGCACCGTTGTCCCAGTGTTTTCAAATTGTACAGCATGCAGAGGCATTTTAGGACCTAAGGTTTTTGTGACTAATGTAGGTGACTGTTCCATGGTGACTCTGCCAACCTTGGAGTAAATCAGTTTCACTGGGCGCTGTGCTGCCTTGGCTGGATTAGTAACGCGGTCCCAAGTACCAGGACTGAAGCTGGATAAAATCTCTGCTTCACTTCAGCCAATGCTGTAATTGAAATGCAGAAAAATGGTCTCAATTGATGAATGAAAATTTTCTGTTATCTGAACCCCACGAAACAATTTGTTTCCGTAACTTACTGCTTCTCCTGATATGAAGCCTTTGGAACTGTACTGTTCTTACCTAATCATAAGGAAGACTGCAGGATGAGTATCTGAATTCATAAAGTAACCTTCAAGAGTCTTGTAGCCTCAGCGATACGTATTGATATAAGAACTCCTAATTAAAAAAACCCAAATGTATAGACTAAGGTTTAAAAAAATGCTTCCCTAGACAACTGGGTTTCCTTGTCTTGGAGCTGCCCTAGCTTTGCCAAAGCTCTTCCTTTGAATACAGTGTAGCATAGTTTGCTGAGGGGTTCTTAGTGATGCCAGCAGTTCTGTGTTATGTGTAGCCTGTATTATACTTAATGCATTTTATCTGATCAAGCTTTAATACAAAAAGATGTTGGGAGCAGGCCCAGAATGCTCTGGAGTAGGGGAATCTTCTCCTTGCTGGGCTATGGTAGCGATCCTTCTTAGAGTTTCTAGCTGACCTTGTGAAGCAGTAACACAAGTATACAGTGACAGCTGTAAAAGGGCAAAGTAGCATTATGTGATTAGACAGGAGGGTCAGTGTATGACTGTTAATCTTTCCAGTTACTACAATTTCTGTTACCAGAAATTCAGTTACTTTCTTCGGGCAGGTACTTTACTTGCTAGACTAAAAGTAGGTGTGCATTCATTTCTCTGCTCAAATGTGTTTGCAGTCCAAGTGCGGTGGTAGCATTTTGTCTGAACTCAGCAATTAGAGTATACTGAAGTGTGTTCTGAATATACGCACTGGAACTTTGCCCTTTACAGTGCTTGCATAGAAGGACAGCCACTTCACACGTGAGTATAGGTGTGCAGGAGATTGAGTGCTTCAGTAGTTGAGCTATGCCTTGCTGAATTTTAGTTCCTTAAAGGAAAGCTGAATATAGCTGATTCAAAATGAAGCAATTGTTTTGATTTTAGTACTAGAGACACTTCCTTGGGCTTACAGATTTATGCATATATGTGCATGTGTGCGTGTCAAATAGCTTTCCTTTAGCCAGACGATTCTTAACTGTTTAGAGAGTCTTTCTTGCTTATATATTTGTTTTCTTTCAGTTAATAATGGGACTTGGCACTCAAGGAGCAGAGAAGAAGAGTGCTGCATCTATTGCCTGCTTCCTGGCAGCCAACGGGGCTGACCTCGGCATTCGTAACAAGAAGGGTCAGTCCCCTCTCGACCTCTGCCCTGATCCGAGTCTCTGCAAAGCCTTGGCTAAATGTCACAAAGAAAAAGTCAGGTTTGTATAGTCATAAAATACACAATTTCCAAACCCCTGCTTTCCACACATTAACTGACTTATTTAAAATGTTGTGCCTTTAATTAGCAATAGCTAATTAAAACATACAAGTTTGGGGGTTTGGTGGGGGGTTTTGTGTGGTTTTTTTAATTGGCGCTTTTTTTTTTTGCTTCTTTATGTTTCTGTGGTACATTGAATGCTGTTCACGGATACATTAATTGAAACTTACCCAAGTCTTAGAGGACTTTCATGCATATTAGTATGGGAAGGGAGAGAGTGGGAAGATGGCAATCTTCAGATGGAGGTTGATAGAACTTCACAAGGGGGTCGGGGTAAAGTCACTGGAAGAGTAACTAAGCATTGCAAACAGGTTGGCCTAGGAAGTTGTGAAATCTCTTTTCAAGTTTTAATAACTGGAATGGGCAAAGCCCGATATAACCTGGTATGAATTCAGTGTTGATGCTGCTTTGAAAAGGTGACCTACGTAGTACCTGTTAATCTGAACAACTTTATGATTCTGTAAAAAGAGAACCGGGGGTAGGTCTGATGTCTTTAGGAATTATGGTTTCAGTGAAATACCATGTTACCAGGTCCATGCGGTATCAGATGGTTCACCTTGTCCTAGGTTGTGTTCCACCGCTGTTGCCCTAAATGATTCTCATCCTTAATTCCTGTTGGGAAATCAAAACTGTACTTTTAAAATGTGACAGAGAGCGTTTGTTTTTACTGATGTTGCCCTGCTAAGGAGTAAGGTGCTTATTTCCTCTCGGAGTGTCTGTGTGTGTGTCCCTGTGTCCCGGCCCCATGCCTCGGCTGTTCCTCTCGCCGCCCTGGGCGGGCGGGCGGGAGCGGCGGGAGGTGGGGCACGCGCGCCCTCTGCGGGCGAGCGCAGCTCAGCGCGGAGCTCCGGCCCGGGCACTGCCGGGCACTGCCGGGCACTGCCGGGCGCTGCCGGGCACTGCCGGGCACTGCCGGGCATGGGGACGGGCGAGGCCCGGGTGCTGCATCTGCGGATCGGAACCACAAGGCATGTCTCTGTTAGTAAAGCAAGCTCTTAGGATGAAAGGGAGCGGCTTTTTACGTTCACGACACGCTAACCTGACTTGTGTGTCCTGTTTCTGTACAATGTTTTATCCAAGTTTGTGACCTTGCACTCCAGTGTCAACTGTACTTCTTCGAAAAGGTAGTTCAGGTTGCTTTATGATCATACATTGATGCCCGGGTGCATAGGAGTATATGAGCAACCAGCTGATGTGCATTCTAAACTAAGTGGGTTTTTTTAGTTCTTTGAAGTTTGACTGCGAGGTTTCTTTGTAGTGGCCAGGTCGGTTCCCGAAGCCCATCTATGATCAACAATGATTCTGAAACCTTAGAAGAATGTATGGTGTGTTCAGACATGAAGAGAGATACTCTGTTTGGCCCTTGTGGCCACATTGCCACGTGTTCTTTGTGCTCACCACGGGTGAAAAAATGCCTCATCTGTAAAGAACAAGTTCAGTCTAGGACAAAGGTAAAAACCTGAAATTTATTGGTTCTCTTTCTTTTTTAATGGAAAAGTAAAAAAAAAAAAAAAGGAAAAAAGAGGTCAAGGAAATATACAGCTTATTTTATGTGGTGTTATGCCTTACACATGTCTCACTGGATGGAATTAATTTTGCATCATAATGATATCTTACTCTTTTCTGTTTGCCTGTCATACCTACCTCTCCCTGCCTTGCAATGTCTTTATTGTTCAGGTCCTCAGAATTCCCTAATACAGTCACCTGAGGATGCTTTATTGAAATAGACTATTTCCCCCCTGCCGTGGTATTATTTTCTTCATGTTAAGATAAATTGCTGTTTTTTGAAGTATAATTTCCCTCAGTAATATTTAGTTCTTCTGATTTCTTTTATTCCTTAGGGCTGCTTGAAAGATGATTTGGCTGTAAACTGAGTTAATATGTGCTTGTTTTTGTAGTTAATAATTGCTTTCAGCTTTCACCTTCTCTTTGTTTGGAAACATGAGTTTCATTATGCTGTCTTTTTTCTTCAGAGTATCAACTGGTCATGCCTTATTTTGGAGACCAAGGTTTCTCAAATGGTTGCTCCCAAGTAGTTTTGACTATATGGGTACCTCCCCTTTGCTTTTCTGTTTGAGTACTATTTTATTACTTGTAATCACCAAGTCTTGTCCTGGTTTCTTTTAGCTGTTAAAAAAAAAAATCTTTGTTCTGCACTTGGGTTTATGTTTGGTTTTGGTTTGGCTTTGGGGTTTTTTTTGTTTGGTGGGGTTTTTTTAGCTATTTGGGTTTGGGGTTTTTTTGGTTGTTGTTTTGTTTTGTTTTTTCTTTGGTTCATTGGTTTTTTTAGGAAACAAAAATATTTTTTTTATACTTTTTCCAAGCATATTTGATTAGTCTGCTTCTGTGGCATGTTTTTTTTCCTCCATCTCAGAGAAAATATAAGAATTGTAAATATAAATTTTTACTGTTTTTACTACTCATTCTCTTATTCTTCTTATGCCATTCACTATTCTGCACTGTGTATGTTCAAAAGCCAAATGTTAACATAGTGGGAGCTCCTTTTTTCTGGACTTTATAGTCAGTGAAAGGGTCTGCCACCATGTGATTTGGAGCAGCAAAGTGAGGCTTCTGCCCCTACTCGTCCATTTAGAGAAGCTAATCTGTGGAAATCAGCTTTCCCAGGTGAAAGCTAAGCTTTGTGGATAACCTTCCTTTGATTTCTTTTGCTGAATTAGTTTGAGAGATTGGAATATCTGGTCAATACTTCTGTTATACTTTTCTGTATGAAAACTTACAGTAATATCTGCAAGGCTAAGAAATTAATGAATCAGGACAACGGTTCTATGAACTGGAAGAGGTGATCCAGGCCAGTATAAATGGAATTGAATGTGATGTCTATGGTCATACTATACATGCCCCATCCCTGGCAGTGTTCAAGGCCAGGCTGGATGGGGCCCTGAGTAACATGGTCTAGTGGAAGGTGTCCCTGGCCATGGCAAGGGTTGGAACTGGAGGATCTTTAAGGTCCTTTCCAACCCAAACCATTTGATGATTCCATGATATATACAGCTCTCACATTAAAGGACTTGAGAAACCCTGACCCAGAATATTAAAACATTTCTGTAGAAGTTATTTTAAGTGAATTTCATAGCATTGTAGCATATTAGAAGGGGCCTTTAAAATCAGTTGTGTAACTGACATCTAATACTCTGCAATGAGCAGGGACATCTTCAATGAGATCAGGTTGCTCAGAGCCCTGTCCAGCCTGACCTTGAGTGTTTCCAGGGATGGGTCATCTATCACCACTCTGGGTAACCTGTTCCAGTGTTTCATTACCCTCATCATAAAAAATTTCTGTCTTATATCTAGTCCAAATCAGCCTTCTTTTAGTCTGAAACTATTACCCTGTGTACTTCTGCAACAGACCCAGCAAAAAAGTTTGTTCCCATCTTTCTTTTAAGCCCCCTTTAAATACAGAAAGGCTGTAATAACATCACCCCATAGACCTCTCTTCTCCAGGCTGAACAACCCTGATTTAGGTATGTGTGGTGGAATAAAGAAGGAGAAAAGAATAAAGAAAAAGAAATGTATGCTGTCCTAACTGCTTCTCTGTGCCTGTCCTTGTACTGAATGTGTAAAAATTGCCAGCAAATATGTGTTCTTAAAAGTTAGTGTTGTATTTAAGTTGCATTTTGAGGTGCTGAATTAGTTAAAAAACCTCACTAGATAGAGATTCTTGGAGTCCACTTGCCTTGCAAATTAATGTAGAGAGCAGGAGATAAATTTTACTCACATGTGTGTGTTGTTATTGACAGATTGAAGAATGTGTAGTGTGTTCAGACAAAAAGGCAGCAGTGCTTTTCCAGCCTTGTGGTCATATGTGTGCGTGTGAGAGTAAGTAGCTTGACAAAACCTCTTTTTGAAGTATTTGTGAAACAGAACATTTTTAATCAGATTGCTAAAAGGTCATGAGTAATCTGATTTCAGGTTCAATTCACTTGGTAGTCTGGTGTGATCATCAGAATTTTGGTATTATTTGTCATGCTGGTAATAATTGGAGGACAAAGTGGAGATTTTCAAAAATTTAGAAAGCATGTGCTCTTTCATCTCAATCATTTAACTGTGAGTAGGCTTGCTCACATTATAGAAGCCTACTGTATATCATTAACACTTTGGAAGTAATTAGAATTAATTTTGTTGTTTTGTTGCAGCTTTTTGAGGGCATTCAGATGTGCAAATGGTGTTTTAAAAGAATATTGTGAATAAATACTTGATATGCTTCATTACTAATCTACAGATTTGCTCAAGGGCTATATTTTCCCCCAAAAGTCACATCATATATCTTTGCAAAGAGCACCAGTTGTTTCACTTTGATTTATCCTGTGTAGTGAAAAAATACATAGGAGATCTCCAGAAATTTTTTGGTTTCGAGTATATGCAGATGACAATGCAGCTATCACCTTGTCTCCAGACATTTCAGGGCTTTGTTGAAGGGTCATTTCCCTAGAGAAGAGCAGTCCTTATTGATGAGGATCTACATCAGAGGGAAGGTAATCATTCCCATGAGTAACTGCTTACTTGCAAAAGAAGTCTGGTTTCTTCCTCTGTTCTGGCTGAGGCAGCTGACATTGAATCACTGACTATAGTTATCCTGATCTGGCCTTTTTCACTGTCTGCAGTTGAAAGATGATGCAAGTTGTTTTTTTGAATCGTTTCCCGGGAAAGAAGACAACAAAAAGATTGATTACTGTGGTGAAGGATTTCAGCAGTGCAATACACATTACCAAGTCTAAGCTGTAACAAGAACAGCAAAAAGTTTAACAGTTGTAGATGATTTCTTTCCAGATTTTTTTCTGGACATCTTGTTCAAGCAGGATGAGAGAGAGTCTTCAAGTCTGTGTATTTATAGGACCCACTCTCTTGATTCAGAGTAACCTTTCAGCATTTATGAGACAATAACTTGCCTTTTGTAGAAAGATTACAGCCCTCTTTCTAGGATTATATCAAAAGATGTTAGTTTACTCTTCAGGGTAAAGAGCTGCACCTCTTTGCCCCTGGAGCATTAGGACAGTTAGTGAGATCCATTATTCTAAAGAAAAAAACAGATAGCCAGGACGTTCTCGGAAGTTCTGGTCTCAAATGTGTGATTACCTTTTAACTTTTGTAATTCTTGTGGACTAGACATCCATTTGGACAAAGAGGAATCTGTTCACTTGAAATATCTTTAAAAGAGATAGAGAACAGATCTACTTTGAATCCCAAACAGGGCATGTTTAAGTGTGATTTGCAGAAAATTATGTGAAGATAAACTCAAGTAGTTCTTTGTATTATAAGCATCTTTTAAGTCACTGCTGTACAGTTACTGTGAATAAACAAACTCATGGATAGTAAAGAGGAAAAATGAAATTGATTTATTTCTTTGTCCCCTCAGATTGTGCAAGCTTGATGAAGAAATGTGTACAGTGTCGGGCAGTGGTTGAACGAAGAGTGCCTTTCATAATGTGCTGCGGAGGGAAAGGTACAGAAGATACCAGTGATGATATTTGTGAGTGACTCCAGAGCCCATGCTCTTTCACGTTCCTCCACCAACTTATTCTTGTTCTCTTAAATGATCTAAATCTTTCTCTCCTTTCTGAAGAAAAGTTTAATGAAAACAGTGTTAACCCAGGTATCCATTTGCTGTTTGCACTACCTTCTGCATTGGTAGCAGCAAATATAGTAACACCACCAGTGTAACACTAGAGAATTGCTTCCAGCATTCAGACTAGAATCCAAAACACGTGTGATGACTTGGCCACCTACTAATGCCCAAAGAAGTAAAAGCTGAAGATTGTCTGTAATTGTGCAAATGAGCAAACAAATGGGTTTTTTTTTACCTCTGGAACTCTGAAAGTATGGTAAGTATTTTGCATCTAGGTACAAGCAACTTTCCTGACAGAATGTCCAGTTTTACATCTCCTGCTTTGACTAGTTTTTAAACTTCTTGTGACTTCTTTGAGTAATTTCTATGAATTATTTGTATTTCCTCTGTGTGTATATATGTGGTACACAGTATTTCAGTTGAGTTTATGGGAATTGGAATATTAGTTCATTCTTATCATAATGTTCTGAAATAGATAAATGTAAGAATAATCATTAAAATCAGGTTTTCAATACTCACACTAGAAATTTAAGACTTGACACTTTTTCTGTTTCATATAGTAATGTCGCTTCCCAGATCAGTCAAATAAAGGAATATTAATCTGAGCTTCTTCAAATTTTGAACAAACTACTTCCAAGACATTTGTGCAGTTTTGAACACCAAAATCATCTCTGTAGATAAAAATTCATTTAAATGTGAAAGGATTTGGCTTTTTTTTTCTTTAAACATGGGCAAAAAATATTTATGTCAGGAACTTCACTGGCAAATAAGAATTCTGAGAACATTAAGGGACTACAGACATCATTATTATGGAAATACTTGTCAAAGAAGTGTTGCCACTAAACTCAAAGAAGTTCTTTGTTGAGCTGCAGTGATGGTGTAGTGAATTTAATTAGATTATCAAAGATGTTTGACTAACATTATTTCAGATAGTTGAAAAATTGTAGCTGTGACACTGGAAATAATTATTCCTGGTTCATTAGATTGCTGCATAATCACGTATCTTTATTTTCTTTATGTTACAGCAAGTGGAAACATCCCAGTTTTGCAGAAAGACAAAGACAACACTAATGTCAATGCAGATGTACAGAAGCTGCAGCAACAGTTGCAGGACATCAAGGAACAGGTAAAAGTGCTGTATAAAAATTGTGAGGACCACTAAGCTAATTGAAAAAGCCAATGCATCCTCTATTATTTAAAGCAAAATGAATGTTGAAGTGCATCAGCTCTTGAACTTAAGTTAAAAGACCAATATTTTTTGTGTCATGTGGCTTGTATGTCCTCTGTGTATGGGGTTAAAAGAAAAAAAACCAAGTGACCGTGTTTGATAATCCATCTGTTAGAGCATGTGTGTTGATGTGACTAAAAAAGGATTCTCTGCCCAGTCAGTACATGCTCTGACTGTTTAGTTGACCTGAGTGTGTAGGAAACAGCAGAAGCTGTTTTCACAGAACAGTGATAGAAATAGATAATCTTCACTGTTCTGTACCTACCTTAATCTTGACTTGTCTGTTCATTAAGTGCCTTGGAACAATGGCTGACAGTTATGTGTCATATGAAGGGTGTATTGAAAACACTCTTCAAAACACACTGTGACTGCAGAGTTAAAACTTTGAAATTACTGTACATGTAATTCGAATATTTGGAATTTAAATGTTATCTTCTGTAATTATGTATAGTGTTTGCAGATCTTTCAGCAGTAAGGGATCTGGAGTATCTGACTATTGTATGAGCTTACTCTCTTAGAACCCTGATCATGTGATTTTTTGCTTCCCTGTGTATAACACAATAGGAAGAAACTTGTCATAGGTACAGGAAACTGAGGTGTTCTAGGTTGCCTTTTCCTCTAGTAGGCTTACAGCAGTCCGTAGCACTTCAGTGATGGCAGCATCACATCTAGACCTGGTAGTTGTTGGTTTCAGCTGTTCATGTGCATGAAAGCAAGGGCTATAACTTTTAGATTGCCAGTTTTAGGACCTATGTCTCTAAATGCCTTAAATTTAAGAGCTGATATGCTCATTTGAATGTCTGTAAAGAGATGTTCCTGTCATATGGTGACTGGGCCAGCACACCAGTAATAGAAATTCAAAACAGTTTCCTGTGTAGTTTTTGTCTGTAAAGAACATGGAGATTATTGAAAATTGTCATTTGAAAATGCATGTTTGTCTAGAAACTGCAGATGTTTCTGTCATTTCTGGTGTCTTGCATCTGCTCTTTAGCTTCTGCTTTACTTTTTAGCATTGAATGGAAAGAATAAGGTTACTTTTTTGGCACTTGAAATGATACGTGCAAAAGATGCAGATGCATGCTTAAATGCAAGTAATCTGTTTTCTTCAAATATATTTTTTCAGGGTAGTTTAGGAGTTACAGAAGATTAGAGTTCTGTTTGGGTATGCTGATATTCTTATGTATAGGCACATGAAAAGAAAACTACTTTATGTTACCGTTGTTCTTCTTGATTAGATGTTATGTCAGGGGTTTTTTTGTCAGTTTTCCTTAGGTGCTGTTTTATTCTCTATTATTTTGTCTAACCTTTGGGATCTGCTAGTCAGCAGCCAGAATTGTTCAGTGCCTCTGACTAGAAGGAGATGGTTCTGGTCATTCCTTGTGTGCCACTTGGTGTGAGACTCTTGTGCTTCCTTCAGTGTCTTTTGTGCTTAGGCTTGTGACAGGGCAAGTTGTATATCACACTTGTGAGTAGCAAGTTGGATTTGATTAAAATTGATCATCTCATCTTTTAAATTTGTGCTTGAAGTTATGCACAGCATTCCACTGTAATTGTGTATTCTTTTGATTTGTGCTATAACAGTTCAGTCTTTGTGTTCAATTGATATTTTTCTACTTAAAATTAATTTGTTCTCTTTCAGCAGGTATAAGCCTTTGTTTCAAGTCAAACCTTCAATGATAATCTAATATGTTAGTGCAGCAAGCTTTTAAAACTATTTCTGGTGCCAAGCAGAAGTGATGCTGATGTCAACAGAATCTCCCACATCTGATGACCACACCATTCTTCAGGGATTCCCTGATTGTGAACCCTTTTGACTGTAATTGCAATACCTTCACTCTATTTCATACATAATCACCATCATCCATCTAATATCTTACGTATGTTCCTTCACCATACTTTACATCACTTTCTTCTTCCTTAAAAATAAATTTATTTTGTCACTGTGCACCTGTATGTTGTTGTAAAAACTGCTTTTGATAGTGAGGAATTGATACTTCAAGCAGTTTAAAACACTTTGTTAGTGACAAAAAAATTACTTGGATTGCAAACCCAATTCTACTTAAGGTGCAATGAGCACTTTTCCAGAGTACTTATCTGAAGAAGTAATTCTCATATATAACGGGCATAGTGCCTTTTTATACTATTTGTTTTCCTTCAAAAGATAGGAGTCAAATGTGTCAGGCAGGTAGAAAATGGGATTTCATGAGGAGGTTGTTCTAATAAACTAATAGTACAGTAGTTACAGATACTGCTTATTTCTCACTCCGTGTTTTTTTACTGCCCAAATGGGGCATAAGGCTTGCAGTTAACTTTCTTTCATTGTAAAAGTACATGTAAGATGGTGGTTAAGTAAGGAATTCTCCTTCAGAGTTGGATAAAACTCAGTTATCTGGGCTTTTATCCCACTGGGAAACTGCTGAACTAATTGAGAAAAGCCTGTCAGAATAGAATTGTGTAGCAAGCAGGAAGCTGCTTGTTCCTGCCAGCTGAGTTCTCCTAGTGTGTGAAGTAACTTGTTAAGATAGGATCACGTTAAGAAAATAAACAGCTAATGTATTTTATATACTCTGCTTTTGTACTAAACAAGAGAAATTGGGTAATTTTCTAATACAGCATATCTATAAAATGAACATGTTGGGATTTCTGTGCTTTACTGAATGAAACAGTTCAAAGTAATGGTGTTTCAACAGATTTTATTTTTTTATTATTTCTTAGTCCCTTAATGGATGTTTTCATTTTTAAATGATGGTGCAGCATTTGGAGAGAAACAGACTCTTGTAACTTCAGTAATTCTGACATTACGTTTAGACAGAAAAGCAAATAATTAGCTAAAACATTGAATAAAGGCTACACATAGGGGATTTTCCCAAAGATAAGATTGATGTTTGCTTTGTCAGTCCTTTGTGAAAGGTCATCATGCCAATGCTGTCAAGTTTTAGATACTTGGCACACAGCTGTATATTCATTGCATTGGAAAGAGCTATTCCATTGAGGTCTGAAGTCTGTGAGTTACTGAAGAAAGAATACTCTAAAGGTCCCATTGATGTGTGGGGTGTGAAGTTGGTGACTTAGTGTGAATGGAAAAATGAGCGGGACTGACAGACAGTCTTCTGTAAATTTTTAGTTTGAGAATGTTTTGTTACAGTACTATGGAAATTCTGGCAAAGCTGGAGCACACCCCCCTTCAGGGTTATTTTAAAACATAAATTGGCTTAAGGTTTTACCTGGAAGTTTTATTTTCCTGCTAGTACATTGTACTAGTATCCTGGCGATTAAAACAGTAATTTGGCCAGATTCCATGCCAATTTAAACTCTTAAGCAGAATTATGGTGAATTTTTTTGGTCTTCAATTAAGCTATCTACCCTAGGAAGTAATACCTATTGATTTCATAGAATATGTGCTTTAGGGTTTTTCTGAATAGGGTACCTTGGTATGGTTTCTCTCTTATGCAATGAACAAATTGAAATAAAGCCCCAATGATGAATACAAAAACAAGTCACAGGTGCAAGATGGTGATAAAATGAATTTTTATTTGAAATATGAGCCTTTTCAGTATTTCATATTATGTATGAGAATCAACATTTATGATTGCTAGATATATGTGGTATGTCTCATCTGAGGACATCTTAGATTTGATTTGATCTACTGTAGAATGGTCTTAACAATTTTCATCTGTTGTAACATCTATTCATTTACTAACATTTGATAAACTGTTATAAATGAAATCCTAATATGGCTGCAATATGTTTATGGTGAAGGAACATGCCTTATGAAAACTTCAATTTATGCACATGACAAAAGATGAAGGACGTTGTTCCTTAGTGGCTTGGTACAAAATGAATTTTGCCGTTGAAGAACTTCAAAAGATCTTTTTTGGGCATTGGCTGTCACTTTATAGTCAGCAATTAAAACTGATTTTAAAAGTTTGCTGTGCTGCTGTTATGAGTTAAGATTTACTAAACTGTTCTTTATTGGAAACTTGAGGTGTTCTTTTGGTTGAAAATCTAGATAACTTCCACAAACAAAGTACTAAATTTTTACATATCATATTGATTATGCAACATTTTTATTCCTTCTGTGGGTGTTGAGTGCTTGGTGTTTAGAGGTAAGTAGATGAATGGCTAGAATGGCCTGAGAAGAAATTTGTCAATCATTACCCAAGCATTGCATACATCAAGCTGTTTGTGTTTTGTTCCCTGGAATATTACATGACATAAAGGAGAATATTTCTGAAGAATATTTTAATGTTGCAAACTTGAGTAATAATATTGAAAATATGATGTCAGCCTAAGACTAGATTGCCTTAATTAAAGCAAACATATTTAGAAAAAATCTACATAGTTGTTAGTGTCATGATGGAGTAGGAAAAGCCCATATATTGTAAGTCAATGTGGAGTAAAATGTAAACCCCAGTTTAGCTTAGTGGCTGGGTTATGCTATGGCAATTATCTGCTATGCTTAGGATGATGTATTTGTTGTTAAATTTCACCAGTTCATATGTTGCATATTCAGTACTGTGTAACAACTACCACTGACTGTGTAACCTGTCAAAATCTTTTCCAGACCATGTGTCCTGTCTGTTTGGACCGCCTGAAGAACATGATCTTTCTGTGTGGCCATGGAACGTGTCAGCTTTGTGGAGACCGAATGAGCGAGTGCCCCATATGCCGCAAGGCAATCGAACGGAGGATCCTTTTGTATTAAACAGGGGCCAGTGTCTTTTACTAGGCTGTGAAAGAGTAAGGACATGTTGATGGGTTTAAATCTCTGTAAGTTTGAAAGGCAGTAAAGGGTTCTAATGAAAACATTTCTAATACTGTAGCACAGGTTCATTACATAGTAATTGTTTAAAGACTGTGAACGCACCAAATAAAAGAAACAGTATTTCAACAGTCAGCTTGTAGCTTTACTCTTAAAAAACATCTAAGCCTAATGCTAATTTAAAGCAGTCTTGTTTTCATTTTCTTTCTGTCTTCTTCTTCCCCTTAAAGTTTAAAGGGACAATCTTATTTTGGTTTTGTTCATGTGTATCATGTATGTATCAGATGTCAAGTGATGTAAGGGAATTTTTTTTTTATATATTGTCAGTTACTACCAAACATAAATATTTAGGATTTTTTTCGCTTTAGGCTTTTCTGGAGAGTGTTGACGTTTCCTGTGACAGTTCTGATTCACAGTAATTTGTCTTGAAATACACAGTCATGAAAAATCTATACAAAATACACACATAGTAGTAATAAATATACTATTCCCATAAGGTCAGGCCTCAGAATACAACGTTAAGGTAATTCTGTCTTTATCATGCCCTTTGTTCCTGAGGATGGGTTGTGTAGGAAACAGGAAAAGGAAAAATCTGTTTTAGAAACACTATGTTTCCAAAACTGCACTTTAGTCTACCAGGTTTGAGCTAAGTAACTTAAATAGTGAGTTTCATAATTATGCTAATTACTTGACTTTGCATGGAATTGCTTTTAACTTGAGTGGAAAGGAGAACATTTGAGCAGTGGGTCAGTTATCCCTTTCAGATGAGTGAATTTGATCAGTCATGGAGAAACTTATACATGCAGAACCATTTAAAAATTTTGGGTCTGTGAATTCGGAAAAAAATGAGATTCTGCAAGATTTCCTTTCTTTTTAAGTGAGTTTTATTGTCTCCAGGCAAACAGTGTCAACAGCAAAAGAGAATATTTAATATTGATTATTCATCTAAATGGGGTGTTAATGCCAGAACTTTTCTGTAAGCATTACTGAGTAAAACTGCAAATGAAGATATTGGTGACAGAACATTGAATTTTGTGAGCTGTGCCTAGTTGAGCTGAATTTGGCTGAAGGAGTTTGCTGTCACTGATGTGATAAAAAACTGTTCCTGACCCCCAAAATAAATGCTACTGTCAGGGACTGCAAACTATTAACATTTTGAAAACAAAAGCATCCTTTCGTCCTTTTTGGTGGTAGAAAATAGCTGATTTAAGGAGCTCTTGTAGCTAAAAGGAATCTGTGCTTACTCCTAAGTGATTCAACAGTTTTCTGAGTGCATAGTTCATGTAGCCCTTTGCCATTGTGCAGACTTCATTTGGACATGCTCTTGCAGAACAATAAAGAAATCCATGCTGGAGTCACTTAGGTGCCTTACTAGCAGCTAAGATGAATTTGTCATTGAATTCTCATTGCATATGTCAAAAATGTGGACAAAAGGATAGTTCAGGGAAAGATCCAAGTAAGGATAAAGATACAGTTGTGGTCTTCTCAGATAAATCAGTCTGTCTTCTGAAGCTTATGTTGATATGCCTGAATTGTGCAAACATTGGCATACATCTCAGAAGACTATTACTAATAAACTGTAAAGATAGACAAACCTTTAAGCAATAAGATTTAAACACTGAATAAAGTTTTCAAGGAAACAAGTACAGTGATATATTGGAAAAGTGTATGTAGAGTGGCTTTTAACACCGTGAAGTGATGTAATACACAGCCTTACAATAGCCATCTTTAATCCTCATCCAGCATTCCGAATGTTCCTCATTATTTTCAGTGTTTTTTCATTGGACACAATCACAATCTGGTGTCACTGTAGTAGTCTGTTTCATTTTGTGTACTAGTGGTCATCTTTTCTCAGATAATCTGCATCTGTATTCATGGCCAAATGAAGTAGCCTTCCCTTTTTTTTCTTCTTGGTTCTTATTCTAAAATACCAAGATTTCAAGGAGTTTTGGAAAGTTTTTGATATAAGGCCTTTTTTCAGTTCAGCATTTTGCTATCTCCACTTGAACTCCATGTGCATCTGAGTGTTCATTGCAATTTTCATTTGGCCAATATGCACATCGCTAAGGTTTTTGGTTTGGTTTTTTGGGGGTTTTTTTGGTAGCATTTTTTACAGCTGAGTTTTATATAGCAGGCTTCAGTTTCTTGTCAGGCTTCTCCTGGAAATACTTCTATAGTAGGATGTGCCATTTGATGATCCATTTTGACTTTTAGCCTGTCACGCATCAGATTTGTACCTTGGTTTTCTCTGTCTCTGGCATACATATTTTGTCCTCTTAATTCCTCAAGGAGACCTCTGCAAACTTGTCAGTACAGGTGCAGGGTGGATCTCTTCTTGATAATGCAACTCAAAACTGAAACCTCAATATAGCAGTTTGCATTTTCCTAATTCTTTTTTGCTGGAACAAGCCAGTTACTTGAAAGTATTCCAACTTAGCATCAGTTGAATAATTCAGCTGAGTTAGAACAGATCTGAGGCATCCTGGGTAGGAAACTGGAGTTGAGTGTTAAGTATTCCTAGTCTGCAGGAGGCACATACTTGTAGCATAGATAGGTAAGTGCTGTGTTAGGCTTGTCCTTTCGAACAGAGAAGATGTAAATTACCGTTTAATACCCTCAGTACTTGAATACCATCACAGTCCTATGGAAACAGAGACGATGACTGAAGGTATTACTTTAGTCTCCTATACTGCAATCACAGCAGATGTATGTGACTGCATAGGGGATTGTGATCAGACTCATTCAGGAGTGTTGTGTGCCAGTTGAAACTGAAGTATGTCAGCTTGATGCTATTTCGGTGCCAAGAAAAACAACTGAATTAGAAAAACTAGAAAAGCTAACCAAGATGCTTGAATTATTTATATAGGTCTCTTATTGACAGGTGGAAGAGCTGTCTCTTGTCTGGAGATGGCGATACAGTTTGCCTTTCAAAAAACTTAATGAGGAAAAATGTTTGCAAGTCCAGTATCATTTATGGAAATAGATATTTGTATTCAGACTCTCTCTTTGCCTTCAGATGTAGAAGGTGAACTAGTGTTGAGGAACCCAGAAAGCTCATTCATTTATTCTGTTGTTATCTGTGCAATGTGCACAGATTGCAAATGTTTAATTAGGTAGCATGTATTTGAAGGATGAGAAGTTCACTTGAAAGCCAAAGGGGATCATAACAAGTAGTAGACTTGAGGAAATGCCACTGTGCATCTGTCTTCAGCAAAAGATTAAAGTCTAAATTTCACCTGAGCAAAGTGAAAATTAGAAAAATCAGTAAGGCGTTTATCTCCAATTTACTGTAAAATCGTAGAATGTAAGAGTTGTAAGGTTTGTTAAGTCTATCCCCCAGCATTTAATAGCAATTTTGAAATGAAATGGAATGAAATATCTCCATTTGTTTCTTGAAACAAGTAACGATACACCTAAAAATATGTATTGTTCAGTGTGAGGTATGCTCAGGTGTTTAAGTTAAGTACTTTCTTTTCCATTCATTAAGAGACATAAACAGTCATATCACTACAGAGTTATTTAAAGTGTAAAGACGACCTAAAAGGTTAACAGAATAAGCTTAATAGTTGTGGATTGTTAACTTTTGTATAACTATGTTTGACCTTTTTTCCCCCCCCCAAAACTTGTGTCATCACTTATTGTGGCCCAAGCTCATACGGCACTTCTCAAAATCTGGGCTATTGTTACCTGCTTTCCATTTGCTGGATTACTGTGTATTTGTATGTTGGGGTTTGGAGAAATCCCTTTTTCCTGAAGTGGATACTGAAAACTACACTGGTGAGATAGTAAACAAGTTACTTTGTAAATGTAAATGTGAAAGTTTGATTAGAAGGTGGTGTTCTTAACTTGGACTGGGTGAGGATATAGCAGATTTGCACAAGTACTTGTGCCTTGTTAGCATAGTCTTACAGTTGGTATATTAGCTTCTTTTAAAGGCATGAAATGGTCTTTTAAAAATAATTAAGTACTTACTGTGTAGATATTTTCTAGAGATGAAGGTTTATGTATGTCTAATTATTTTTAGCAGTATTAATTGCAGTTAAACACTAAATTGTTTGAAGAAGCTGCTTTCAGCTAGTGATCTGAGCTTCCTCTACAAAGCTAATTGCCAGAAATTTAATTTTACTCTTCCAGTAGCAGCTGGTGAACCGAAGAGCCTATCCTGTTCTTTGTGCTGCATGGGTCAAGTTTTCACTTAAAAAAACCAAACCCCAACAACACTACAGTCTAACCTTTAGCAGTGCTACCTCCTTTCTGTCAAAGTGCTGAATTCTTCTCTTGCTGTTCTTTGTCTTTGGGAAGGGATGGGGAATGCATCAGTTTTCTTTTGCTTCATCAGTTTTGATGTCTGAATACATTGGGAAAGTTTTTTACTCTATAAAATTACTGTGTAAATTGCGTACAACAGCAGTGTGTGATTTGCCACAAAGTGCGTTGTATACCTGTCTTGTGTAAGTTGCTGGAATTCATACTGTTGTCTTTTTGAGCATTTCATAACTTGTTTATGTTGACAAAGCTAAACTGTTGTCTGCAGAAGCTTTAGTATGTGCCATTTTTATAGCTAAGCCTGTGGTAAATACGCAAGTTCTGACTCAGGGCTTTTTAACAACTTAAACACATTTACAATATTCTTCAGCACATCTTGGAGAATACTAGAGATTTAATGACTGCACAGTGCCTTGATAGAACTATTGAATGGGCAGCAGCCATAGGGTCTTCACAGAATGCAAGTATCTTTTGAATCCAGTTAATGAGTTGATGTTAATATAATTGTAATGTCCCTGCCATGGATTTATAAACTTGTATATACTTTCTGTAAAGGAAAATTGGCAAATTTAGGTATTGTTAAGCTTTCTGAAAGCTGTTTAATTGTTGCACTGGTCATGAGGGTCTGAAGGGCATAATATTCAAATTTACAGAAGCAGCTTTTGTGTCAAAGACAGCTGAGAAAATTTTCTGTATGTGACATTTTTAGTGCGAGGGAGAGGTCTTTGTATAAACATGTAAAAGTACCTGCTTTACTCTGATCTAGTAGATCTTTTGTAAGTGAGAGAGAAATAACCAACAACAAATCAGTATGTTTGCATGCCATTTCATAGTTAGAAAACTTAGTCTCATTTTGAGCTTCTAGGAAATACTTAATTTGTCCCAACCTTAGTGTCTTTATGAATGCAAACTATTCATGTTAGAAAACAGGTTTTACTGAATCACACGAACATTTTTGCTTTTGTTAAAACTAAGTTTGTATTTTCAGTAAACTGTAGATTTTGACATGACTGTTTATTGGAGAACTTTAAGGTTGCCTGTGTGAATGTAGTGTATTTCTGTATGCAGATAGCATTATATAATTGCTTACTTTAAAACTGCTTAGCAAGGTCTAAGCTTTTCAAAGGAAATGCTGATGTACTGTATGGTTAGTAAAACTTGTCATATAAGATGTATACTGACTTTTTCAAGAGCTTTGGTTTAAAAGTATCATTGGACTGAATTAATACTGATTTTTTGCACACAACATTGGAAAAGGGGTGGTGGCTCATTTGTCTTCCTCCTTGTTAGTTGTAATGATGTTAGATGTCACCATGGAATTAGAAAATTGTATACCTGAAAAAATATTTGCAAACTTGGTTACTTGTTGGCATACAATGTTTAAAAGTGCACCAGACTTTATTCAGAAAGTTTGCTGTCCAAACTTCTTAAAAAACCTGGTTCTTTTGTAATATGTTCCTGAACAATGAGTTTGTGGAAGCGTCAGAAGTGCTCTGTGCCTTTGAATCTCCAAGGTACTCAAACATTGTTAAAGCAGCACAGTAGAAGTTCGAAGGGTGGATTGTGTTTTAACAACAAAAAGGTTGATTTAAAATGATCTCTGGATTATGTGCAAATTTTCCTGTAAATATGCAGTTCATAGTACTGTTCTACTGACCAGAGTTGCTGTTAAGTGTATGTTAGACTCTGTGTTTACTTGTAATTGAATGGCCTTTACAGATCTGGCTACATGAGTGTGATCATTTAAACATCTCCTGCCAGATACAGTAACTTCCATATTCTGAGACAACAGATGCTGCATCATAGTTTGTACTTTTAGGATTCAATTTAATGGATGCATTTGTAAAAAAAAAAAAAGTCTATGTAATCAAAGGCAACAAAACCAACCAGACTTACATGGCTTAGTGTTTTTATTTGTCTTAGTGTACAGGTGAAAAAAGGAACTGACAGAATAAAAAGTTTGTTGCTCTCTTTCTCAGTTTCTTTTCATTTTTCAAGTTTCTTCAGCCTTGGTTTATATAACAGGTCTGTATGAAAACATGGTGTTTTCAAATACTTTTGAAAAAACTTTATTTTAAAGTAATTGATGCAAATTGTTGAAATACATTTGAAGTAGCCTTTTGTTCATTGCTTTGGGATTTACGAGCTGTTCACGTATTTCTCCGTACGTGTTCATTGAACGTGATGGGAGCAGTGTTGGCATTGGTCCAAGACTTGATCTCTGTGGTCTCAAGGGTTTCAGCTGCTGCTGTTGATTGCAGTAGAAGCTGCGGGTTTTGCTGGTGTTTGGTATTGATGGGTTTAGATTTTGAGAAGGCTAATTAATACTGTACAATATAAATAATTATATTGTTAATTGTATTATACTGCTAAATATTATTATTATAAATGATAATAGCTTTATAATACAAATACTGTGTAATGCAGTTAATTTTTGTGTAATGCATTTTGCTGTTCTAACTTTCCAGCTATATCTCATATACAGTCATTGTTTCTGATGGCGATGGTGAAAGTGCATGGAGATTTTGTTTGGATTTGACATGAATTAAATGCAGAGGGTGGTTCTTCATGGGTGTACTCTGTTTCATTTAGGGAGTAAAGATTAGCAGTAGTATTGGAATAAAAAGCATTAGCCTTCCTTTTCAGACTTGGTTTTCCACCATAAGGAAAGGAAATATAAGTTGTCAGAAACAAAATTGTTGAAGTTCTTGCAGCCCTGCTCATGACAGTGACATGCATTGGAAAACTTATTTTCAAGAATGAATCGTAACAACTTTTTTTGATACTTATGAAAAGGTTTTGGCTGGAAAATACTTCAGGGTTTTAAATAGTTTGTTCCCTTTTCAGCAGAGTAGTATGTCCTTGCTTTCCAGGAGATAGTAGGGTGGGGATTTTTTGCAATCTTTAGGGATTGATGCTATAATGGATTAAAATGGCTTAAATTACCTTAAAAGTCGAGAACTGTGCCAACTGGCAGTGTATAAACTTCAGTCTTTTACAATGCAAGACTTTGTTATGGGAAAGTCAGTGCAATATCTATTATCGTTAGGATTTGTTGACGCTTACTTGACCGCCTTAGAGAAGCTAATAACCCTTAATTTCTGTAAAATTGTCTAAAATTGTGAAAATACACTTGGGAGACTATAGTGACCTCTTGCAACAGTGTGACACCATTTCACTGATTTTTCCTTAAAAATAAATCTGTGGGAGGTAAGGAGACAATTCTGAGCCGATTTCCCCACTGATGCTTGTGCATTCTGAAGTGTGTCTTTCTCCCACAAGGGGTCAGTAGCACCCTCCAATTGGCGCAAGTTTTTATTACAATATAAGCAGAAAGCAAACAAGGGATAAGGATAATGATGATTGCATTAATAGGTGGGTGGACCAGACCTCTCTTGTCTCCTTCTTCAAGCAGGCTAAGTATAATTAGGTTATTTGCTGACTTCAGTAAGCACCATATTCTATCCTCTGACTCTCATGTGACATGAACATTGCTACTATTGATTAGGGCAAAGTTCCAGTGGAGTGTTTGCCCTTAGCTCTAGTTGAAAGTATTCATTTAGTCAAGCTTTTTTTCAAAAGCATGCAGTTGGAGCAGATAAACTGTATGAGAGAGCTTGTCCAGCGGGCAGGGGAAAAGAATTCTTGTATGAGTGTCCCACATATTCTTAATGATAACCACAGTCTCCCTAGATGGCTAGAGCTGATTAATATTTTCCACTCTGTAGTAACACAGCTTATAGTTAAATATGCTTTGAAGCCTGTCAGGCTGCTCAGTGGAAGGAATGTCCAGCTTCTCAAGGCTTCCCTGAGTATGCAAGTTACTTGAAGGCCAGAAGTTAGAAGTAACTCATAATCTTTCTGCCAAGAGGCTGAACAGACCAGAGAGCTATTCCTTCAACAAAAATTTCCAACCCTTGTAGCAAAGTCATGTTTCACAATTAGGAACCTTCAGATGGTCAGTGTCATTTAGGCACAGGTTCTTACGTGTGTTGAATTTAACAAGGGGCCTTCCTTACCTTTGTGTTTGCAACTCTTGTTATTCTCTCTGTCACATCTGTTGTGGTTTTTGTATTTCATGTCCTCAGTGCTTCTGTCCCCACTACGCAAATCCTCCATTTCAATTCTTTCTCTGTCTGTATTTTTGATAGCAGAACTGTGTCCCTTCCTTCTTTTATGTCCCTTCTGAATGTCCTCCTGTTTTCCTTTACACTTGAGGTGGACTTAAGCATAGTGAGGCCCTGTTCTCATGTCCCTAACTCCACTCTTAATTTAATGTACTGACAAGAGGAATTCCTGAATTTGGTCTTGACATAATTTCGCATTAACTTACTTACATCCCTTATTTCTCTCCATTGGTGGCATAAGGAAGAGTTTTGGCTACCACCTGAAGAAAGGATGGCGGCACTTCTTTTGGTCTAGTTACCTCTGATCTCAACCATATGAGGAAATTCAGAAACAAGTAAATATTCCAAGGTTGTTTGGTTTTGGTGGTGTCTTTTTGTCCTATAGGCCACCTGTAATTTTCATTCTTCCTGTATCCTGGGTTCAGTTTTTGGTGACAGCTGAAGGGTTTCTTTTCAAAGAAACTTAAAAACAACTAGAAGACAGAAGCTTCCATCTAGAGTGTCTTGTGCACTTATGTTGCCTGGAGGAAACTCAGTAGGATTGCTTGCAAAGAGGAGGGGTCTGATTTTGGACTTCTTGCTGCCTCCATAAAGCATTAGGAGAAAAATTCCACCTCTTTGAATGAAGCAGATCTGAAACCATGTTCCAAGTAATACTTTTCTACTAAGATTTCATAGCCTCTGTGTATATACCTTACAGTTGTAAGGTATTATGATATTCGTATGAAAACTATATACAATTAATAGCAGTTACACAGCATTTATTTCCCAATGGCCATAGATTGTTGGCTTCGAAATACAATACTATTATTCTTCCTCTCTTCTTCTTCTGTGATGAGACCTGTAAAATAAAGATTACTTCAGGTTTATGTAGACAAGTCTGCTTTTCCTAACATAAGGCTGTAGTTCAGCTGTTTGGGGTATAGCCATACAATTCAAAGCATCATGCTCATGTTTTTTGACTATTTTTCTGATCTATAGCACATGGCACTTAAAACACCTAATTTATATTGATCTTGGGTTTTGGTCAGGTGATTCTGATTGTATGTAAGGCTAAGGAAGTCTTCATATCGTTGTTGTCGTCTGAAGCTGCATTCTCCCACGATTTCATGTGGAGGACATAGGGTCTGGAAGCACCACACTTTTTTGTTGAGATAGAATAGTGTGTTAGAGTAAGGGCATGGGGAAACCTAAAGCTAAAATACAGTCATAGACCTAGTTCTTCTGGAGTTTGTGAGGTGAGAAATTCAGGTGGCAAATTTGACTGAGAGAAGAGTTTTAAGTTCTTCTGTACCCTCTCTGGAGAGCTTGTAGCCTGGCTACATTGAGTCCTGCTGTAACCCTGCCCTGTCCTGCATGTCCCACCACCCTGGATAGGTCCCTCCACACCGAATCTCCCTGGAGTAATATGTCTTATAGTACTACTGAAACTATTTCACACATGGAGAAGAAAGGCGTGGGAGTTACAAGCCAGTCCCTGATGCAAAAGTTGTGGATCTGCTGTTTTATTTAACACAGCTCTCTTCCCATGGCACACACAGAGGGTGTAAAGAAGTAAGTGATTTTGACTTGGATTTACAGTGAACTGTGGCTGTCTGCACCCAGGCAGTAGCATAAAGGAGCTGCTGCAAATCAACTGCTCAGTAATGAGCTGTGTGAGGTGCTTGCCCTGCAGCAAGCAGAAGTTGGGAGCCACTTACACTTTTAAAGTGTTGCAGCCAAGTAGGGTTGAGTGGGCCAAGCCCTCTGGGCATCTACTTATCCTGAGCTGACATTGCTTTATTGGTAAGTGGCATGGAAGTGAACTAGATTTGAAAAGCATATCTTCATTAACAAGATTGGGATACCAGACATTTAATTTTAGGCTTTATCTGCTGTGCTGAATCAGATGGTGACACCAAGATTTGGCAAGCGGTTGTTGAGCAGTCCAGGAAAGGTTAGTCATTGGCTTTCGTAGGAGTTTCTCAACTTTGAGGACATAGTCAAGTAGTCCTCAGGAAAGAAAAAAAGCATCTAGCAGGAGTGTTTCAGAAGAGTTATCCTTTATTTTGTTTGGTTAGTTGGCTTTTGATTTTTTTTCTTTTTTTTTTTGTTCTCACCCTCTACTGGATGGGAACTGTGTCTGGTTTTTCATTTCTCTTGCCAATTTTCATTTAGCCAAAAATGCTGCCATAATTTCTACTTGCCATCTGGATTCACCATAATCAAATATATATCCCATGTGTCCGTTCCTGACCACCACACTATCTCTCCCCAGAACGTCCTTCCAAGGGGATGAGTGTGCACTTGTGGGTTATAGGAGAGCTAGTGTTATCCTCTGTAACTTTCTGGGACAAGGAAAGGAAGTTAATGTTGATTTGGTCTGATCTTTTTCTTTCTGACCATCTTCAATTATCAAATGTTGGGATGCCTTTTTTTCACATGGCATTTAATTTTGAGAGGAAGTCAATGGGGGCATCATTGCTGTACCTGGAATTCTTGGATTTGGCCCATCCTTGCCTACAAAATGAGGCCTGTTGGCCTAAAATAGGTTGTTTTATGAGGTACAGGTATTTAAACATTAATCTAGCCAGCTCTGCTCACAGGAATATTAATAGAGATGGCTTGGAGCTGGCAGGTTTTTCTAGGGAAGATAAGGAAGTGCTTAGCACATCCTAGGTTAAGCTCTTCCCTGTCACAGCTCAATGCTAAATGCTGTGTGACCTGCAGTGTCTGAAGGGTAGATACAGCTTAAGGCATCTTCATGGCACAGTGCTGTGTCCATAGGAGCTCGCAGTGAGAGCAGAAGTGCACTTGGATCCATGATAACAATGTTTTTCATGAGTTGGTACATCTGGCTTTTCTAGAAGCCTAGATGGCCTGAGAAGAGGTCAGTAGGTACCCCAGGGAACCTGGACATAGAGCACTGGGTGCTGCTTGGTGCTCTTAGCCCAAAACTCGAGAACAAGTTTGCTTGTGTATCTGTGGATTGGCTGTCAGTGAATTAGAAACAAGAGAATCTATAAGGCACCAGCTTTCCATGTTTGAATGAAAAGTGTCCTTCCCTGTGCTTTATTAATTTGCTTCCTTCTGATGTGGAAGGAACAAAGGAAGCTAACAAGCCTTGCTTGTTTTGCTGCAAACTGCGTATATGCAGCATTGAACATCTCCTTAGATAGCTTTGAATGTGGACAGGCAAAAAAAAGCGGGGGGGAGAAGGGGAGGACAGAGATCTTTAATGATGTGTTATGTTATTGATGGAATTTCTAACCCAGAGGAGAACTGCCTGCCTTGGAGCTGTGGGCAGTGTTACCCACAGTAACTGCTTGCTTGTGCATAGTTCATTTTTGTTTTGTTGTTCAGGAAAGATAAAGTGGTGTCTCTGCTAAGTGTGGTGACTGGCTGGGAAGAGCAGCCTGGTTCTGCTGAGCACAGCTGCCAAAACTGGAGCAAGCCAAGGGAGAGCGGTTCTTTTGTCAGGGACAGAAATGTGGTCTGACACAGCTTTCTTATCAAAGGGAAGGGTTTTTCACTTCAGGAGGAAGTTTGGCTGGGAAGGCATTGGATAACTTTTTTTTCAGCTCTGCGGGAAGTCCTGTATAAATGTGTTTTCCATGAATGTAATAGTTCTGCTTCTGACTCTCTGGAGAGAACATTAGTGGCTGTATATGAGGGAAATAACACAAGGGTGACTAAAATATTTTTCATCTGAGTAAGTCAGCAAACACACCTTGCACGCTCACAGCCAGGAGTCATTTGCTCTTGGCTCGTGCCGTGGAGTAGGCAAAAAATTGTTCTCTTTTTTTCCTAATTTTTTATCCTAAGTATTTTTGAAATTTCCCTTGATCCATTCCAAGCCCTCATGTTGTAGTTAAATTAAAACTTAGCCTTTTCTTCTGGTAAATACCTTGTGTAACAGGAGTGATTTGTTTGTGTTTCAGCTTAAACTTGGATAATTTTGTTTAAACATTAAGAACCCATGTGTATTATAGAGAAGTTTCTCTAATACCATTGAAGAAACAAATTGTCCTCTAACTGAGGCCATTAGATTGTGATTTGTTAGATTTGGTTTCCGTGGTTTTCCTGTGAGTCTTTACACAAGTCACTTAGTTTTGTGTTTCCTCTCTTTCTCAAGTGTGAAATGAGAAATTACTGCTTGGGGATATGGAAAGAAATCTGCTGGTGTATGCAGGGAATCCTAGAACAGCCTTAATGAGTTCCTGAGTAGGTAAGATGCCAGCCAGTCACACAGTGGTGTACCAGCTCAGTTCAGTGTTCTCCTGATGAAAAACTGAAACCTGGTACTAGTGCTGCTGCAGTCTTGCCACAGAGCAAACAGGCATAAAATGAACTAATATCTTCCACCACCCAAGCAATGGGAGTTATTAATTAACTAGTAATTATATACAAATATGTATTTTATTATACTTGACAAGTAACTGGTTGATCATTATTTCCTCATTAAAGCTGTTAATGAGAAAGAGCTGTATTCAATACAGGTACTGAGTTATAACTTTAAGTGAGCTGACAAAATGCCAGCTTTTGGGTGGCAACATTTCTCTGAGGTTCTGTCTCCGTGATCTTGTCAGTGTACTGAAGCATTTCAGTAAGTGCTCTATGAAACTCCACCTCCCACAGCCAGTGGGTGTCACTGCAAGCATTGCAGTGAGGGAAGAACGATTTTAGGGAGAAAGAATAAAAGTTCAAGTGTATGTTGTATTTTCTTTACGTTAGAAATAATAGCAGAAGAACAATTAAATCCTAACTTATTAACTTGGCAGTTTGCATAGATGGTTCTTGGAGATGCTTAAGGGTTTGAAATACTTATTAAAAAAAAAATTAAGTATCCTAGATGGCCAAGGCCAATCTTCTGATAGAATTTATGTCACTGGCAACTTCCATAGCCATGCTGGCCCCAAATGCTGGCTTGCTTCCTAGTGCTGAATGTTATGCACCTCACAGATGATGGTGGTTTAAAAAAACCCAACAACAAAACAACCAAAAACAAACACCAAAGAACCCCAAAAAGCCTTTCTTTGAGTTCTTTAAAAACCACTTATATGGAATTCTTGGTGTTTGCAATCCTAAGTGCTGAAGGTCACTCTGACTCAAAGCACCCACCTTCCCCAGAGAGCTGGCCATCCTCAAAGCCAGACGAGCACTGACGCAGATGCTCTTCCAAGCCAGTGCTGGAAAAGATGTGGCTGTACCCTCCTGGGCAGCCCTGTGCCTCCCAGCGTGGCACAGCCCAGGCAGCCGTGCAGGCTCTGGGCTGTTCACAGGACAGACATTGCCTAGCGGTGCCTGCTCTTCGGGATGGGCCTCCCTCACACAGGTCGTTGCTAAGGCCCGCGTTGTCTCTGCCTGTGTTATCATGAGGATGACAGTTTAAACAGGCCTTATCACTGTGTATTCAATCAAGGTTTATGAGGGCTGATAAAGATGTCACCTAGTTGCTTTGTGTGTTCATTAAAACCCTATTCCCCAGTAGGACTTTGCTGTATCACATTTTCTTTTTTTCCTTCCTTCACTGAATTTTAGGTATCTTCTGAAGAAAGAGGTTCGTGTTGGAAGGCAAGGCATAATGCTTACTTGAATACCCCTAATATTTCTTCAGGGAAGAATTTAAAAAGCCCAAAGCCCAAAATTAGTAGCTTGGTTGACACAACCCTATCTGTATTTGATATCTTACATCGTCATGATTGCATATTTATTAGTTCAGTAAAATTTCCTAAATGTAGCCTATGCAGGGCAGTAAAGTGACTTGTGTGCACTTCCCTGCTATGCTGTGTTGGTGCTGAAGGTGGCTTGGGAGGGGCTTGGTGCTGCTCGGTTATGATACAGGATGTTGTACGTTGAGTTCCCATTGTGACTTTTCCTGATGGATGGAGACGGCATATTTCCAACGCAGGAATGTAAGCCTTGTTGACTTACTGTTCTGGTTGTATGTCAAAGCTGAAGAAATGGTTGCAATAAATAGGTAGCTATATTAAATGCATCCATAATTTTCATGTCATCTGTCTGTGAACAGTAATAGAAAGCAGGCAAAGATTAAGTCTGTCTTGTCCTGTAAACTTCTTCATTTCAAGGTGTTTTTTTTTTCCTCAACCCAGGTCCTCCTAGCTAAAATTTAAAATAAATACATTGTCTTAATTGTATCTGATGTCATGTTCAATTCTGACAGTCTTCTGAAAAATCTTATTTCTACAGTGTGCAGAAGTTGCTCAGTTGCATTTTTGTTGGTTAAGTAAAATTTGTTTTAAAACAAAACGGATATACAAAACCATAGTGAAATATGATTAGTTGCAGCTGCTTGCTGTGTTATAAAAGAGAAAAATGTTAGGGGACTCTTTTGGCTAAAAAGATTTGAAAATATGTAACAGACTCAAGACCCTAGTTCAGGCACAAATCGATTGAGATTAAGCATGTATGTTTAAGCTCTTTTGAAAAATAGGAAGAAACTGAATATTCAATTGATTCTGTAGATCCCCAGGTCATAGTAAATTCCTGTTATTTACACTGTAGTATATTGGCTCTCTGCATCCTCTAAACTTTGTGAATACTAATGGCTGTTGGCATTTCAGAAATGATTCTTTCACTTTGTTTACAATTTTGCTGCCACTGGCAAGCATTGGACCATCAAAGGCTTTAATGCTGTGCATGTGCATTTCATAATAGAATGTTATTTAAGAGGATAATAACACTTACTAGAGATCAGTAATAAAATGAAAAACAGAGCCTCTCCACCATCACTTGTTAACACTTGTAATGATTGTTTGCCTATTAGCACTAATTGGTTATATGCTTCCATTTTAGCCCTGTGCAGGCTGGCATAAGCATGAGGCACTTGTGTATGTACAGTACTTATGAATAGCTGTGCTGGCCTACTGATCTCTGCAATAAAAGTTACTGTACCATGATCTGGGTCTGCTTTTTTTTAAAGTGTTTTATATCAGAACCACTTGTTGACCTCTACCTTATCAATTCAGTCTATCTGTTTGCCTTTAAACAGTAGTCACGGTATTCTCTAGAATATTTGCCTGGTGCAGTGGTGTCCGTTTAGCCTTGACCATGGAATACTCTGTGGTCATCCTGTAGTACAGTATTTTTTGAAGCTTGCCTCAAAACTAGAATGTGTTGTCAAACCTTTGTTTGACTCAAAACAGTTGACTGTGGACACTCTAAAATCATAATTGATTTGCCTTTTGATGTTCCTAGAGCTAAGATAGAAAGTGTCTTATGATTGCAGCCAGTCACTGGGTTCAGGAAATCACCTTCACTCAGTGAGCACTTTCAGCAGGGTGAGGAAGGGGAATCTGAAGCATGGCAATGAAAGGTACCTTTGGAAGCGTTTCCAGTTTCTGTGCTGAAGTCTCACCCCAGACACATGTGCTTACATGCTAAATTGCCAGAACATGGTTGCCATCCAAAAGTTTGTCTGGCTTCGAATGTATGTTGATTTCTGTTTCCTCATTTAAGTCCAGAAAGCTCATGACAACAGAATATTATGCTGAAAATCTGAGGATAATTTGGTATAGAAAAATAAAGTGGTTCAAATATTAGCAATACCAAGAGATCCCTGGTCTGTTTCTAGCCAGCTGAATGGGAAAGCGTTCTCAGTGCAGAGTAATTGACTTTTCCCTTCTACTCTTGTTTGGATCAGGCAATATATTCAGTTGTATCCACACAGTGCTCGTTTCAGCCATGCCTGGTGGATACTATCCAACCTTAAACATTGAGCTGAACAAAAGCTACACTTCAGTACAGTTCTTGGCATCGGCAATTGTCTTCACAGATCTTAGGCTATCACCAGCCTTTGGAGGAGTGTCAAGAAGTATCAGAGAGTCACAGTCACTTCTGCGCTTCCATACTGAGAGGGGAATCTTGGTAAATCAGGAACAGGAGAGGGCCCTGTTATGGGAAGAGCCATGAATAATCGTGTTTGCCAGTGCCACCGCCTTCCCAGAGCACGCTGCTGCCTCGTGAAGGGAGGCAGTGTGTGCAGCGCCGATAAAGGACGGCGATGGTGCCAGTGGTGCCATGGCTTTGCTGCGGTGTGTTGTGCCGTAGCCATGGCACCCGGTGATTGATGAATGTCTGTGGGCTGGTGCTGTGCTGAGGTATGATTAGATATTTATTGCTAACAGACATGCTAGTCCAGTCTGTTGAGAAGACTTGCTCTCAAGGCATCTGTGTGCAGTCAGTGTTTACAGATACCTGAATGCTCACCAGTGGTCAGCCTGGTTAATCCAGCACCTATGGAGAGGTCAGTAGTTCCACGCACTGGGAGGTTGCCAGCCCTTGTCCATGAGGATGTGGTAATTGATTTTCTCAGTGGAGTAAAAAGAGCAAGAAATCTTCTCTCCATCTGTCATTCTGGAGCAATTGCTTACAATATCATGTGATTTGTTCTATCGTGCCCACCAGCATTACTCAGGGACATACAGTGAATGTAAGTTTAGGAAATAGGCTTGTTTCTTCTTGAGGTACCTTTCATTTATCTTCAAAGCAGACCTCAAAGACTGATGATTTAAAACCATTACTCTAAAGAGTAGAATGTCTAAATCCAATCAAAGAGTTTATCCCACAGGTATTTGTGTACCTCCCTCAAATTCATGGAAATGTCAATAGCACTGATTTATTAACTAGAAACTTCATTTTTTCTAATTAGTGAAATTACAGTGCAGGCCAGCCACAAAGTTTTGTTGTTGTAACCCTTACCCACCTTCCCTGCAATGTTGCTTCTACTTGTGCTAATCTAAATGTAAATTGTAAGCCCTGTGGGACTGGGTCTGTCCCTTACATTCTCTCCCTTCCTTTTGTGTGTATTTAATTTTGTTTTATTTTATGTTTGCACATGATCCTCAGGGCAGAGTATCTTTTGTTTGCCTTATGTGCTCCTTGATGATTCCTAAATTCATGTCCTTAATTGAGTCCACTTGTGGCCTCTCTTTTCGACCATGAATCAGAGTATCTGCAATAAGCCAGCAACAGAGAGTGTATTTTAAGCTCTTAACAGCTCCCACTGGAGCCTCCTCATTTCCCCCATGACCAGGAAAAATTAATTGCCTGTGTGAGATGCTTGATCAACAAACTAGAATTGTTTGGGAAAAGAAAAAGAAATGGATGTGTGGAAGGAGTTACAAAAAGCCAGAGAACACCCTGTGATTTCTTCTCCCTCTCTCACAAATGGAGACCCTGCTCGTGCACAGCTGTGGTGGTGAAGCCTGAGCTGGGAGAAGGCTTTGGGATGTGTAGGCCCCCAGCCACAGAGGGAGTTTACGGGTCAAAATCAATACCTGTATGTTAGTCCATATAAATAAATCATACGCCTGTGAAATACATGCTGTAGTTTGCTGCTGGGTCCTGAGGGAGCAGGAAAATAATTTAGCACAGCTGGATGCTTGTTCATCTTCCAAACTGTTTTTATGGTCTAAAAGAACAGCTTCCTAAATCGCCGTCTTATGGAAAAGCGGGGTGTGGGGCTGCACCAGAGCGCAAATGCACTGGCGTCACTGTAATTAAAAAATCTGCTCTCTCACTTACCTTCCAAAACACCCCCATTGCCTCTAACGAAGGAATTTTTACCTAATCCGAGGGAGCAGCTGTTGTCTGCCAAATGGCCAGTCCGTGCTCCTGGTGGAGCTGGCTGGGTGAGCAGCGTTCCCCCTCTCCCGTGCTGCGAACCGCTCTGTGTGAAACCTCTTCCCTCAACTTGAACTCCAGCGAGGAGTCCCTGCGGCACGTGGAGACTGAACCAGTCCCAGCAGCAATAAAGGCTCATTTACAAGGCTCCCAAAGACTCCGTAAGTGCCCAACACAACTGAAGTTGAGGACTCATTGGAGGTGTTGGGATGCCAAGAGCTGATGTTTGATGCTGACCCTTTAATGGACCGAGTCATTTCTTCACTGCTCTTGTCAGTGAAAAAAACTGGCTTTTGTGAGCCCAGTGGAAGCTATAGGAATTATTTGAGGGGCTTTGAAGACCACAAGTGTGGAATCACTGCTAATTACAGAGGTGCTTCATTGCTTTGGTGCCTGCAATCCATGTGAGGGAAGAACCTGGCACAGGTTTCCATGTCCTTAAAAACTGTGGTGAATGTAAATAACTTTGTAAATACCTTTGCATTCAGCTCAGGTCTCTGAGGAAAAGTGGGAAGCCAGTTCTGGTGTTTGATCTGCGTGGCTGGCAGCACCCAGCAGTTGCTCTCAGCTGAAAGATGGAGGAATGCCGGCTGGCCCAACAAAATGCTGTGTGAGCAGCAGCAGTGCCAAAGTTTTGGTTTCTCCTCGATTTCTGGTCTATAAAATGCTCTAGTGGGTTCTGTCAATGGGGAGTTGGAAGGAAACGGTGTGGCCCAGTGTACATGGAGAACGTGGGCCCTTGTCAGATATATGCCCCCTTTTAAAAATGCAAATTGATAAATAAACACTGAAACAATAGGGCTGTGCTAATCCTTTTACAAAGGGTAAATTGCTAATCTAACTCCCCAGCCAGGATGGCTGCTTCACCTTAACAATAGCTGCATTTATACCTTATGTTTTACTTGTAAACTGACATGTAGTGAATTGGAAAGGGTTTCAGCTCACCTGCTTGCTGGGGGAGGGCGGCTAATCCTTTCATGCCCTTCACACTCGGTGAGCAATGCTGCCATTTGATCACGCTGAAGCAAAAAGGCCAGCCAAATTTTCAGCCAGTTTAGACTCGGTTGTGCTTGTGCTTTAACAATGCTGCCAGTGTCTCCAGTGAGGGCAGAGAGAAAGGTCTATTCATGTCTTCACGTAGCGAGTACCCGAGGGCCTGATCTTCAAAGGCACTGGGCACCCCCAAGAAAGGATGCTGAGCTCGCTGACATTCAGTGACCCTGGTTTTCCTAGCTTTGCAAGCGTGTTGAGTCCTTGTTAATGGATACTGGCAGCAGAGTGCGCGTGCCCATCTTCAGTGGCCTGCTCCTGGCTGATGGGGCCATCATGGAAAACCAGCAGGAAGGGAGAAGGGTCTGAGCACCCTGGTTCCCTAAATTGCCATGATAGAGGACTGGGAGCTTGAAACATGGGCTGTGTGGTGGGTTACCAGGGAGGCAGAATGGTGCCAATGAGTTGATTAAAAGGTTGTGTGTGTCTTTGCCTTGCCTGGCATTCATGCAGATTTTATAAGTTTAACAGAATTGCTTGTGGTGATGTTGGGTAAGTCCTGCCTTGGAGTTTTGTCCTCAGCTGCTGCAGCTTCTTGTTCTTTCCTACCACTTGGGTTTTTTTTTTCCCTTTTCTTCTATATTTGTCTCCAGCATTAGATCTGATCCAAAGAGATGGAAATAAGATTTTTCTTGCTGTATTTGGTCAGTAAGGTGTCTACAAACCCATGAGCCTGTTTGGGAATGAAGGTAACGGGGAAAATTCATAGCTGTAGAGTCACAAGTCTAGAGCAGGTTGATTCAGAAGGAGTCTTGAATGAAATATTTCAGAAGACAAGAGACCTATGGGGTGCTCTCTTCCATGTAACCAGCTTTATATGAGGGTAGAAGAGGAAAATCGGGATGATTTCTATTTTTTTATCCCTGGAGGAAATATACTTGTAATATCCCAATGTCATGTGGGATTAACATCAACTTGCATTTTTCCCAAGAGAAATTGTGTCAGGCATCTGGCAAAGCAATTCATGCTGCTTGTATTTAAGGGATTCTTTAGAGAGGGAGGCAGAAGCATTCGTGGACCAAACGTGCCAGAAGGGCTGTGTGAAAGACCTGAATAATCTTGGTTTGACATTGCTGGTCTGAGGTCTTCTCCTCACTGCCAGGAGAGGAGTGTTAATGCAGCATCAGCTCCAAGGAGAGTCTAGCCAAGTAAGGGACGCTGCAGCAGATTAAATTAAAGACTGTGGGAAATGGGTTATTAGAACTTAAAACCCACTAGCTCATAAAGACCTACAAGTTTCATTATTTTTTTAACATGAATTTTTACCACAGCTAGCTTGAATTAAGAGTGCCCATTTTTTTTTGCTTTGGTTAACGAAGGCAGAGCTAGCACATGTAACACCAATGGAAGAGTAATAGGAAAAAGCTTTTTCATCTCCATTTCTGTCTCACAAAGCTAAGAAAAACTCACACGTTAAATTACTGGTCATGATTTTTATTTGAACTCTGATTCAAACTATTGAAATTGGGAATTCAATGTGTGGTTAACAGGCAACAAATTTAAGTGACTTACCTGGTAAAAAGAAATAATAGATTGGAGGGAGTTTTCTTGGCAGAGTTTCATAAAATTAAATTTGGCAACTAAGTTGCATTAATATTTTCACCAAGTGTCAGTGTAGGAGTATGCTGATGACCTGGAATTAGGAAGCATTTTACATAAAGAGTGGAATTTGGATCTCCACAAGGAGAACGGAATAATCACAGTAGCAGAAGAGGTGTGAAATGTAATGCTGCAGAAGATAAGATCTCATTGTATTTAGGGGGAAATAATAAACTTTTTGGCCATGAACTGGAGCCGGAGGGTTCAGAGAAGGTGAAAACCAGGGTGCTGTAGTGAGTCACAGGAAGTGTAAGTTGGATGCAGTGTCAGTGCAACCCTTTCCAGGGAAGAGGGGAGCATTGTAGCCGTACTGCTGAGCCAGGTGCTGAGGAGAGACCTCGTGTGAAGTGCTGCATATGGCTCTGGGCAGCGGCCTTTGTAGGAAGAACTGGAAAAAAGAAACAGTCCATGCTGAAAGTAAGTGCAGCACAGGGCAAGCAAAACAACCAGGAAGCTGGAAATGCTGTCTTGTGAGAGAGGGCATGCCAGCTTCACTCACAAACTACAGAATGGGAAAGGTGCAAAGAAGAGGAACTGGGACTGAAGGACAGTGACTATAAGGAGTATACATGAGTGTAAAATAGTAGGGAGAACAATTAACTGTAGATTTAAGAATATAGGCCGCAGGTTTAAGAGGAAATTCCCACTCTTTGAGCTGTGAGATTCTGGATGAGCCTTCCAAGATGAGCAGCTTAGAAAACCTGATGAGTGTTTAAGTGTTTAGTACATGCAGTATTAGATTGGCAAAGCCAGTTGATCAATCCAGCAGCAGCAAGGGCAATATTCATTATAGTACTGGCCTAGTTTGAGGGATCCTTAGGAAAGAAGGGCAGGGGCAGTCCTCAGCCAAACAAACTGTGCGGGAAAGACAGAAAAGATGCAGAGGCTTTAGATCAAATTACAATGTCCTAGGTCTTGTCTTCTCTGCCAATACAGTGGTATTAGGCAGCTCAGAATGAATGTATTCAATTTTGCTAGGTGGTAACTGCTTAACCTGGTGGTGGTGAAGAGACTCACATGAAAAGTGACAAAGGAAGACAATGAATTTTGTTTGTATATCCTTTCTATATTATTTAACACACACACACACACACACACACATGCACACATATATATGTAATTTTCATTAAAAGCCTCAAAGGAAGCTATTCCTTCTTCAGTATACTGCCTTAAATTTCTTGTAGCCATCCTTGTTTGTGGTAGGCAAGGGCAGGAATGAGCTCTTTGAGTTAATGAGAGCAGCAGCCCCTGAGCAGTCTGTTGGGAGGTGTAAATCTCTGTGTGGAGTAAGGTGACCAAGCAGTGTTTGAACCTGAGCTTCCAGCTCTGAGACTTGCAATCTGCCCAGCCAAGCCCCCTGATGCCTTGAGAGGCCACCTAAAAACAGAGACTAGACAAAAATAAGAGAATAAAGGTAGGTATTTATTTGAAGGGCCTTCAAAGGTACACCCTGGGGAGCCAGAGGCTACTGCCAAGATGGACCCCAAGATGGACAACAGGACACGAGTTCTTCACACTTTTATAGGTTTGGTTCATTTGCATGTCAGCATAAATTCTCCAGTTAAAGCTTCAGTTAATGATGCAATTTCCCCAAGCTTGCCCCCCCTTCAGAAGCTTTTGGTTTATACTTTTGGGCCTAGGATGGTCTGAGTGTCCTTGGAGAGCAGGCCCGGAGAGGCTTTGTTATGTCTACCTAGCATGAGAGAGCAGAAGTTAACAGGCGACAAGAAACTCCAGAGTTACACGCTAGGCAGTACAGGATTTGAAAAATAGGAAAGTTAAAACCTGAGGCATCACCCCTTTTGGACTGGAAGCACAACTGTGTTGAAACCTGCTGTGAGACCCTCAAGACTCTTGTTTAAAAAGCAACTGGACAAAGGTCAAACCCAGAAAGGGAGAAAAAAATTTCCAACAACAAGAAACCAAAACCTGTGGGAACAATCATGGAAGGAGAGGAAGGAAGAATGTTTCCTGGAAAATAAAGAACCTCACTGAACTTTAAATCTAGCCCAGACACCCAGAGTAGGCCCTGTTATGTTGGAAAAGCTTAATCTAGCAAAAACAGGGAAGGAAAAGAAAAGTTAAAATGCTGGAGGAGTGAATGATAACAAGTTGTCCTTGTGTCATGGTCCTTCATATCCTGACCATACTGCACACCACAGAGGGATGTTTTGTGCATCCCTGTGCTCAGGCTGCTTTGTTTCTAGATAGAAGAGAGAAGGGAAATGGCTGCAGGGAGAAAAAGTGTCGTGTTCTTGATCATCCAAAAGAGGAGAAATGTCTCTCTGGACACGCAGCTCAAACCAGCCTACTAAATGCTACACAGCAGAACTCCCAGTCTGTAATCCTAAGCACACACTGCGCAGAAGTTAAAAGCAATCTCAAGAGAATTTTAATGCCATATTAAATGTTGATTCGTGTGTGGCTGGAGCCACAGTGACCTGGAGGGCCGGTGCTTGATCCAGCTCCAGAGTGATAAATTGATCTGTAACTTATGCCAGTTTCCGTGCGTGGCTAAAGTCATCTGATAGGGACCAGTGGCGAAGGGTGTGACTTGGAGCTGGAGCCAGGAGCCCTGTCCTCCTGGAGTGGGTGTGCACCTGGCAGGCTGAGTCACTAATTGCCTTTGGGAATAGCCCTCTGCACAGGAACGTTATCACCACTTCCCCTGCCCAAGCACACCCCGGTAGCATCGCTGGTCGCTCGCTGCCCAGAGT
This sequence comes from Lycocorax pyrrhopterus obiensis, assembly GCA_014706295.1. Classification (NCBI taxonomy): domain Eukaryota; kingdom Metazoa; phylum Chordata; class Aves; order Passeriformes; family Paradisaeidae; genus Lycocorax; species Lycocorax pyrrhopterus. The sequence continues at coordinate 104,705,794 of JACSVZ010000002.1, forward strand.
CAGATGCATCGTGTTCAGTTTCTTCTGCTTGAAAAAGGAGCGGCTGAAGGGTTTTAGCAAAGAATTGCTCCCAATCTGGTCCACACCAATGGTAAACAGCTTTTCCCCCGATCACAAATGGCATCAAAAAAGGCTACCCTATTGCCTTTTTTTACTGTTATCGTTTGGTTTTGATCACCCAAAAAATAAGGACTATTTTTTAGGAAATAGATGGAATTTTAAATATATATCAGATGTTTAGGCCAGATGCTTATTAAGTCAATGAATCATTCGCAACTGAGAAATATTTGCTCTCTCCACATGTTACTGACATGAGGAGTTCTTTTTTTACAGAGCATATGGAGGAGCAAGTCACTCTCTGAGTAACGGAGTGAACTGAATCAGATTTTCATCAGCTTTCACTGGAGCGGTTTCTCCGAGCTCCGGCTGTTCCATGAGTGAACCATGCTGCTTTCTCTGGGTCTCACTCTCTCTCCCCTTCCCTCTCGCTTGTTCTTCCCTTTTATGCAGTTGTATATTTTTCTCAGGCTTTGCTGAAGTTCTGTTTGTCAAATTTGGTTTGCCCAAGGTTTGGTTCCATAGGATGCTGAGCTAAATGCAAACCAGTTTAAATCTTGCAGCCAATTTATGGTCACTTACATAAGTAAAGGGAATTGTCTTGAAGTGTGTGAACACTGATGAAAATTGGGACATCTGTGTCATCTCCTCAACAGCAACAGTTCTTGTGAGTATCCAATAATCATTGTCTGCCTTGTTTTCCCATAACTCTGAATCAAGGACAGCATCTACAGGAACTGCAAACTGCATTATAGAATATCTTCAGGCAGAAAATTGTACTTCATGAGTGAATTTATTATTGTCCTAGCCAGGGCTGCAGAGAAAAAGAACAGTTTTGGAAAGATGCAGATAGTGGTCTTTGCCACAAATTGATGTTGGATATTGAGAAGGTAAGAAGTCTTAAAATTAACCACGTGTGGAGTTTAACGGGTTGTACATTTGAAATGCCGTCATTCCCATGAGAAGCAAACAGACTGATGTCTGCAAATGCAGACTTATGTGCTGCATCCTGGATGAAGTATTGTTATACTTACTTATTTCTAATGTACCTGTTGATTGGTATTGTGTGTGTGTGTATATGGTGTATATGTGTATACTGTATATAGACATGGTTGTGTATTGATGGGCTTTGGGAGTCATTAGGCCTACTGCTCTGTTGTGTCACCTACTTAATTGAAATTAGCTGTAAAGTTTTGGCCAAAATATGTGTTTGGACTATCAAGAATCCAACAGCCTTTAGCACTCTGGCAGGGAAGAGAGGAACAAGTGTCACATTTATCTAGCTTGCTTATTTAGTTCTGCGCGTAGTTCCTTGATGCTGTTTGGGCACTAGGTCATGTAAGTGTTTCCCCAGAGCTATCTGTCCAACAGGAAATCATGAAAGCATTAGACATGTGCCAGCTGAAAACCCCCTTGCTGAAACGCTGTCGATTTTGCTATATTTCTGCAGTAGGTGCTTTTCTCTGAGCTCGTGCGTGAAGAAACCTCCCAGACTGGAGCTGAACCAGAAAGGAGAGGCTAGACAATGTGGCAAAGTTGACGTTTTGAAACTATTTCCACTTATTTAAACAAATCTATTACCTGTTTGAATACCTGGAAGTACTCCAGGACTTCAACAGTTTATAATTTTCTCTTGTCTAGTTCCCCTGGTTTATTTTCCCAGGCCTAGTAGCTGCTGTCTTGAAATGTTCTCACTAAGAAGGCGGAGAGGTCCCTGTTTTCACCCTGTCTTCGTCTCTGCAATTGCAGGACTTGGTATTATGGTGCTGCTGCATTAACCCTCCATCCTAAAAGCCTGTTCAAGATTCAGATCTGCAGGACAGCAACAAAGGCTCTGGGCTGGTGGTGAGCAGTGGTAAGGTTCCCTGCCTTGAGGAAAGGCTTTAAAATCTGACTATGGTGGGTGGCTATCAGCACAAGGGACTGCAGGAGCTGGGTTGTCCTCCTGGGACATGGGAATAAGGAGCTGTTTGAGGAGTCTCACTCCAGGCTTTCAGAATGGATAAAACCCAAGGCTTTTCTTAAGTAGTGGCTGGGCACACTATGGCTTTGGTCACAGGGGAAATTGCCAAGGCCTGTGGTGCTTAGAAGGATTTAAAAGCAGCTTGATATATACGTACAAGTGCTCTGTGGCATAAGCAGCAGTATTCATCTAACGTGTTAAAAAAAAAATAACAAGCCACTGTGAGGGCTGACAGTTCCCCTTCCTTCAGGCTATAAACCAATTTCTTGTTGTACTTTTAATTCCTCTCCTCTCTCAATAAAAAGTGATCCTGTTGGCCAGGTGCAATGTCAGAAAGTAGTCCCTGTCAAGCAAAGGCACTGGCCAGTTTCCATGGGACTTTATTAAATAATGGAGTACCACAGCAAAATATGACAGAAGTCCAGCATTACTGACTGCAAATAAATAAAACACCAGTCTTTGACCACGGGGAAAAACTCAAGTTATTTTGCACACAAATCTCTGGCCCTTGAAGAGGCTGGGGGAAGGGAAATTTAGTTCCTTTCATAATGTTAACCAGACCTGCTTCCTAGTCAGAGCTGAGCTTGCCATTTTCTCTGTTTGGAGTGCTTTTCCTGAAAGTGGGAAGTGGGAATCCAGCTGCACAGGTCTAATTTGCAATGGAGCACGTCAGGAAACACTTTCCTTCCAGTCTTCAGTATTTAGGGTTTGTTCTGTTTTCCCCTTTGCTCATTTGCTGCCTATACTTCTCATACCTTTAGAGCAAAGCTTAGCATCAGAATCCTCCACCCAGTCTTTTCCAGTCTGTCTGAATTAATAAAATTACTTTTGACAGGCTTTCTTGCTCAAATCACTTTACTGGTGACATCTCTCATGTCTTCTACCAGGTGAGAATGGCTTTGTCACTTTTAGTTTTCTTGGCTTTTTAGGATTTTTCTGTTTTCAGAGAAGGAATCAAGTGTGTGTGGGCAGCTATTTCCAAAGAAGCCAGTGGATTTGAGAAGCTCTTTGCTAAGAGACCAGGGCAGGCATTGTGCAACAAATTATTCAGCTGCATACATGGTGAGGGCAGAGGTGCTTCAATGGACTCTGGTGAAATTAAGAACCTGAATCACCACCTGCTTTTGAATGAAGACTGTTGGAGATGGCTGAATTATACTGTTGGAACTCCTAATTCCCACTCTGCCTTCACCTCCATCTCAGACAGATTTCTGGTGTTTTTTGCACCTACATATACTCTATAATTTGTGTTTGTGAGTTTGCACCTTGCAGTGACAGAGGAAGACTCATACATGCCTCAGGGACACTTTCTTATTGTGTCTTAGCCTGTCATTCCTCATCTCAGCATGTTCTTTCATCTAGTTTCTGTGTATGAGGAGATACATTCCTGCAGAGGAATATCTTCCTCTGCAGCTTGAGCCATGCCTGCAAGATGGACACCTGTCACCCATGACTCAGTTTGAACACAGCTCCATTCAGGTGATATTGGCAGACCAATACAGCTATTTTCTTTCCATTGATCGTAGCTGGATCCCACAATATGATGCTATTATCCCAATTTCATTCATGTTCTGGTGTGCTTGACTGCCCCACTTTGCTAGTCCCTGATCTCACAGTCCTTGAAGAATGGCAGTCACCATTTGTCACTGTAAATGTAGCCCCCGTGGATCCATGTTCCTTGATGTCCCTCTGTACTCTTGCTCTTCATTTAGGATAAAATGTCCTTTATCACATGCTCTTACCCACATCAGAGGCTGAGGGAAGTTGCTGGATGCATGAGATGTGTGAAAGGAGTTAACTGCTCGCAAAATAGCTGGAGACCTTACAGCATAACCAAAAAATAGTTCTTGGCAATCGGAGTTTGATTTTCCTGCTTAAAACTCCATTCCCTTTTTCTTTATAAGCCACTTAGCTCTGGCTCTTGATCTTCTCTTCCCGACCAGTCACTGTAGAACTCATAAAGGTTTGTAGAGGCCACAGTGGAGAGGAAATCCTATTCTGTTTGAAAACCACTTTTATTTGCCTTTTCTTAGTATGTAGAAAATCAGTCAGTCATGTGTGAGGAGAAAAGCTAACATCCCTTGTAACCAAGCAGCTGAATGCTCTATATCCCTGAGCGAGCAGGCTGTAGAAGCTGCAATTAACCACCTTTGACTGTCTAGTAACTTCAAATTTTCAGCTTTGATGGCCACTCGTTGGTGTTTGCAGAGCATTCCTATAGCATATGGTAACCTTTAGCCCAGCACAGACCTTCAGGAGTAAGTGCAAAACCTCTGTCATTCCTGTACGGGGCATATGGTTAATATTACAGAATGGCTTAGCTCTTGTTTGTTTGTTTGTTTTTGCTTTGAGTACATCTGAGTCCATCAGCTCCCATTCAATATCACCTTCAGGGCTGCTTGAAAGACAATGTCGGTGCTAAAATACAAAGCATCTCATTTGCAAGACACTCAGTCATAGAGAGGCACGAAGTAATCCTGAGGTGACTCGGGTGACATGACACAGCTGACAACAGATGAGGCCAGGAATAGGACCCAGAAATCCTCGGCTGTGTTGTCTCTCTCACCCACTATGTTCCCAGGGTGGACTGTTATTTTACAGATGTTTGTGAAACATCTGCATGCATAAAAGAACAAATCATAAACCAGTTGTAGTTTTCTGCTTTTCTGTCAGAAACATTGTATTAGTACGAAGGAAGAGAGACAGAAAGATTTGTTAAGCAACATCCCACAAGAAATATAAATCTCCTGAGAAAATAATGCAGCTTCTTCATTCTATCTGATTTCTGAAAGGCTTTCTTCCCTTGTAGGACAGTGTACGCTTGGTGTCCCAACATATTCCCGAGGAGAAATGCTGTGCTGGGCAGGCGGCGGAGCCCAGCTGGGATCCTGGCAGAGCATGAGAGTGGGGGTGAAAGACAGTGGGTGTCCTAGCTGGCTTTCTAGTGTTTGGACACTGTCACTTCTTTTCCTGCAGCTTAAAAGAGAAAAGAGCAGCTGTAGGGGAAGTTAAGGTTCTCTCTCACATCCTTAGCCTTGAAGAGATGTGTTGCCACACCTGTGCCTCCGTATTTAAATTGTTGGCAGGCAACATACAGAGCAGTCAGTGGTGTCTGCTCCACCCGTCTCACGCAGGGGCAGAGAGAGAGCTGCATCTCAGTCAAAGCAGTTCACAGCTTGTTGTATCAAAGCAGCCCTTTTATCAGTAGCTGGAGCCAACAGGGATGTTCTGAGCTGGGAGAGCTCATATTCTGCCACTGCTGTCCTGCTGCAAGAACCCAGCAACCTCTGGGACAGGGGAGGTGGAAGCAACAGATTATTGTGCTCTGAAAAGCAACCTATCTGCTCAAATACCTGGACAGGACCTTCTGTCTGCAGGTCTCTTGGATCCTTGGGAGCACTAGTGACCTAATCCCCGTGGAGTTCCCACAGACCTGACACAAGTGGGAGCTCTGGGCACCTCAGACAGTCAAGCATTTTGCTTTCAAAATTATGCTCCCAAATGGTGAACGACCCAAATTTAAAAACCTCTTTCGAAAATCTCAATTCTAACAACACTCCCCACAGTTAAAGTGAACCAGCGGGAAAGTCACCCTTCTCAGTGGTGTCTGAACACAGGCAGCTGCATGAACTGAGGAAAAGTCAATTTAGCATAGAAAGATTGAGTGATTTAGAAAATGTGTCCTGCATCATTCAGGGGTGTCAGCTCTTCAAGTACAAATTGAAGAACTGTTGGGAGAGGAACTACAAAAATTAGGCCATCTTCTTTCCCTCTCCTCCCCTCCAGCATCTGTTGGGATAAAAGCTGAGTACAGATTACCTTTTCTGGGACATTTTTCTGTAAAGACATAGATATGAGAGAGGGGTAAATAATGAAAAGTACATAATCTGAGAGGTTGCTGAAGGGGCTGAGGTGTGGGGAAGTGAAAGAAGACAAACCGTCACTGACTGATGAATTTTTTGTAATTTCTAAGTCATGGGGAACGCAAAGGTTTGCCTGATTGTGACTGCACTAATTTAAAACATTAAGATGAATGGTTAAAAAATGGATGCCTAAAACTAAACCCCTTCAAATCCGTAGTTCAGCATTTAAGTAGAGAGGCTTCTGGACTCTATGGCAGAAGACCCCTTTGCTGCAGTGCATTTACTGGAATTTTGCTGGACTTTTGCAAAAGCCTTGAGCATCCGGCAGCTCCTGCTGAAGTCTCAGTTAAAATATATTTCCATTTCCTTAAAGTGCTGAATTATGGACTTAAGAACCCGACTCCAGGCACCATTTTTCTCTGTGTGAATGATCTGGTTACAAGTATAATATAATAAATTGTAATAAAACAGATTTATGGCTTTTTTTCCTTTTTTGCTAGTGAATAGATGGAAAAAATCAGATTTTTTTTTTTTTTTTTTTTTTGTGTTTCTCAGTCAGTAGGGATTGTACTGGGAATTGTGCTAGGAGCTCTTGCCTCCCAAGCTATTCTCTGAACAAGGCTGTTTTGCCTCAACCGGCTGAGCTGGTGGGCCCACTCAAGCATGGGCACGTCTGGCTCTGAGCACGCACCAGGGCTGCACAGGAGCCTGATGCTCTGTGCCAGTAGGAAGTGGTAACGAGCCATCCCGACCCTCTGAGATGAAGTACAAGTTTGAAATCTCCCTCCTCACATCCTCTTCTTTTCAGTTTTCAATGTTTCCCATCTGAACTGTGCCTGGAGCGCCTCAGCTTTGCCCGCAATGAATACCATTTGAGAAAAAAAAAAAGACAAAACACAGAAAAAAATCCCATGGCCATGGCAGATCTGTGAAATCTTAAGGCAAGTTTTCCGACAGTAAAACTTCTGCAACTTCAGCAAGCGGCTCTGGTCCCTGTGGCTGGAGAGCCATGTTGTGCTATTTCTAATTAATAGCGAGTAGAGGGGTGAGTCACCCAATAGGTACCAAAGTGCTTCTTCTCCCTATGTATCCCCCCACTCCCCGCTTTCTCCTGCCTGCCACTTTGTCCCACCTTTTGTCACCATCTGTACATGGTTAGCTGGAGAATGTTTATTATATAATTTAGTTAACTTTTGAGCTGCGAGCCTGCCCGTTTGATGTGCCCTCCTGTTAATGCAAAGCACACCATTACTAGTTAATGATCATGAACTGTCATCACAGTCACTTTGAAAAGGTGACAGTGATGAATGGAGCCGGTGGCTCCCAGGGAGGTTGATCACTGAATGGACAGTAAAGTTTATTTAAGCCCTGGCCTGATAATGGCTCTGCATATTTCAGATGGGTTGTTTCCACTCAGTTCTGGGATAGCAGACATTCCCAAAATGATGCGTCCTGCTGCCGCCCCCTTCCCCCTGCATCCTGCTATCTTATGGTAAGAAAAAAATCTCCCCCCATCTGCTGCCCTAACTGCTTCCCGGTCCACACCGCAGTTCTCTGGCCAAAAGAGAGGAAACCCCTGGGCAAAATCTCCTCCAAGCTTTGACGAAAGAAAAAGCCCCTCTCGGAGCTGTTTCCTGAATGAATGCCCACAGCTGCTCCACAGGCCGGGGAAAGGGCTCACACTCCAATTTAACTTGCCAGGGCTTTTCTAGCACGATCACAGCCACTTGCCTGGCATGAGGTTGTGGGGATGGGACTAAAAATAAAATCTGCATCTCACCGGGCGTTCCTAATGGGGGCTCTCTCTCTCCCCCCCAGCTCCAGCACTGGCAGGCCTCAGAGCTGGGAGTCAACCCGGTGCTTTCAGGTTGGGAGGTTCGAGGTCCCAAGATAAACAAATCTTCTGGTGAGAGTGACCAGCGTTAGGTCAGGCTAAGGGTCGCCCGAAGGTCACGCCGCCCTGCAGCTTGGATATTTTGGTTGTCTATTTACCTTCCCAAAATGCTTGGTGCGCTGGAAGGCTCGCCGCTCCGGGTCGTGGAGCTGGGATCAATCTGCCAGTCGGTCCCGGGAGGGGACATCCCTGCCATGTCCCTAGGGAAAGACCCCCGGGAGAGCAAGGGCTTGGTGGAGTGACTGGAGAGAGGGCCTCTGAAGGGCCACAGAGCTCGGGGTAGGCAAGGTCTCTGTGAGCAGGCAGAAGGTGCATGGGGTGATTTATGTCAGCACAGCCTCTTGGCTTTCATTTTAATATAGGCTGTGTGGAAAACACTGGTGGTAAAAAACAGGCACTGCTTTCTCAAGCTGTGTAAAACCTGGATCTTCATCACCTGACAGGAGCCCAGGCTAGCAGATTGCACTGCCAGAGACTCACACATGCAGCAGTCAGGTCTGGCTTAAGGAGCTGGAGGCTCTTGCAAACCTGAAGAAACTGAGAAAAATCCAAGACACTCTTCATTTTTCTTGTTCTGGCTTTTGAATCTTTGGAAGACCTGTCTGTCAAGGTTTGCTGTGCATCCAGGAACGCTAGAAATGCCTTTTTAAAATTTTTCCTAAGGCATGAAAGTAGAGATATTTGTTTAAAGGCTCTGACAAAAGTTTCAGGGAAGTTCACAATTCAGAACTTTGTCCTTTTTAGAAGGATGAGAAGGAGCCTGTCATCTAACAGTAGCTTCTGGATGACCTGCTCGTACATAGGACTTCTGTGGCATGATCAAAACCAGGAGGTGTCTCAGCTGCACGAGAAAATCATATCAATTTACATAAGTAATGGTTTGTCTACAGTTCAAACAGTATCAAGCTTTACTGTCAAAGCAAAATAAGGACACTGCCACAAGGGAGCCACTTAACCAGCCTGTTTATAAACTGACATGACTTTTCCTGGTAGACAAGTCTATAAACCATTTGCTGGTATCTCAAATGGCAAGTTATCATGCACATTTAGGGGGTAACAATGGGCTTTTAGGAAAAATAAATCAATGCGTGGAATTAATAATCGCTTTCATTGTCAAAATAAATGTTTCAAGTGAGCCGCAGAAAGGGAGGCAAATTATTCTCACGAAGTTGTGAGGTTTGGGGGCGATGCCAGGGAGCTGCTGGTGGCAGGGGCTGTCAAGCCCAGGCAGCGTGGATGTGTGCAGCAGTACTCCAGAGCAGCCATGTGCCCCGGAGAAAGAGCTCCCCGTCGGTGCAGGGCGCGGGGAAGGCGGGAGGCCGAGCATGAGCAGGAGCGCCGAGCTTCACCGCCTGGAGACGCCTTCCCCCGGCCTTCCCAGCACAGGGGTAGGGATGGAGCAAAGCCACTCTCATCCCCCCGCTGCCTCTCCCCTCCGCACGCACCGCGGGGAGGTGACTGTCCTTATAAATTTGGGTTGAGACTTTTTACCCGAGAGTCTGCAAACATTTAGACACAGAACTGCTGCTGTTAACTGCCAGCCCATTGTCTGCCGGTGACACTTCTCTCTGAAAGTCACTTACCAGGGGGCGAATGTTGATTGAGCAAATGAACACAAAGCGCTGAAGCCGCTGGCTGCGAATTGTGCTGCTGTTAGTTTAAACAACTGGGACAGAAATGCCATTATCCGGGTGAGTTGAGGGAGCCGGGTGGAATATTCACAGCGAGAAAAATTTGCCGGCAGTGACTAGCACAGCGAGATGGATGGAGTGTTTGGCCTTGATTGAGATGTCACCCTGGGTCTAGCTTATTGTACCCACACTCCACTCCTTCCAGAGGGATTGAACCGAGGCTTCCCCCTCCCTCCCTCCCTCCAGCAGCATTGAACCTGTGCTCCCTCTTACTGGCACAGCTCAGCCAAGCCACGCGGAGCCAGTGGATCTGCTCCAGCCCTAGCCTTTACATTCCCAGCCCTCCATGTTCTGCCTGTTTATTCCCCTCTCTGTTCTGTGGGTTGGTTTATACCTCCTGTGGTAGGTGTACGGGCCAGCACAGCTGGCTGGTCAGAGGAGCTTGCTGGGCTCTTGCAGAGCTAGAGCTCCAGCTCAGGTATGGCTGGGGGGAGGGCATTCCCTTACTGGTGTGGTAACACCAAAAAAATTGCCTTCAAGCTGGGGATCAAAGGGTCTCTCCTCCAAGCAGAGCACTCAATGAATCCCTCTGGCTGATGGAAGGGCCTTGGGAATGCCACAGCTTGGCCAGTGACATGGCACAGGGAACAGGTAAGAGGAGTAGGAGAAGTCTCCAAGGTCTGACTCACCATGCCAGTAGCGTTACAGACGTCATGCTAGAGCAGCTCCACCTTGGCTGTGTTTGCCACATCCTTTTTCCAAGGCCTTTTCCAGCCTCTGCCACCACACTCGCTGCCATGTGTGAAGCAGCACCCTTGGGCATAGAAATCTGTCCCCACAAGGGGTACAGACACGACTCAGAGAGAATGGCAGTGCCTGCATTGGGCGAACTCTTTGGCTGACAAAGTGGAAGAGAGGAATGAAAGCCCTGAGCATTCAAAGGGGTGGGGAAACATCAAACCAAATGAAAGATGTGGATATTGTCTGATCCAACAACAGTGAAATGAACATTTAAGAGAGACAAAACACCTGATAAATTAACATTTGTGTTAAATGGGATCTGGTCTGATTCCCAAGGCTGGGTAATTTGTGAGTGTGAGGTGTCGCAGCTGTAGATTGAGGTGAGCAGGACACGTTATTCAGATTATTTCCTCACTTGAATTTGCTCAGGAGACGGTGGATCTTCCTGCTTTGCAGCCTCATGGGAGCAGCAGTATTGGGTGCCTGGTGTCTGAGTTTCACAGGGAGCAGGGTATTTGAGTAATAGAGGCAGACATTGGTAGCTGATGGTATTAATGCTCTTTTCCCAAGCTGGCATGAACACAGTAAAGCAAATACAGTAGAAAAGTGAAAGTCTTCAGTGCTTCCCAGCTGGAGGGCATATCAGTTTGACTTGCTGTGAGAGGAATGTACCATCCCACAGTTTGTAGCTCCATACCAGCAGTAACAGGAGCTGCTGAGCTCCTTGTGGAGGCAAGAAGTGAATTGTACCTCATGCAAAGTAAGGTCTAGCCACCAAGACCTTCAAGGCCTGGTTTTAATTAATTTCTCCCACCACAGTCTTTGCTCTGCCATCCACAGACCCACACCAAAGCCAGATTTTCAGAGAGCAGTCGGAGTACTGGGATAAGGGAGCCAGCAATATCTTTGTCTTCCTCTCCATGGGTGCTGTTGTGCAGCCTCATCCTCCATGCAGAGCAGGTCTGCTCACCAGGTGGGGTGAGGAGAAGAAACTCTCCATTCTGGGATAACAGATGTCACCAGGGACACCTCATAAGCCCCCTGGGGTGCTCAGGGAGACTGCCATTTGTTCCAGCAGCACAGCTTAGCCACAGGGCACAGCCTGCTGAGGCTTCATGTGAGTCCAGGTAAAATACTGCTGCTTTTTAACACCTCCCTGACAAGTGTCAGCACCAATCCTGAAACCAGGGGGGTTGCCATTCTTCAAGAATGTGTGCTGCCCCTCTGCGTGCTCTGAGCCTAGTTCCCCCCACAGCATGTTCCCAATGCCCAGCTGATGGGAGGCACTCTGATTCTCTGCCTTGCACCAAAGCAGTTTACCAGACCGAGCTGATCTTTCTAGCACCTCATCTCTTGTGGCTGGTACAATGAGGGGTCAGGGCAGCAGAGCCTGCGTGAGTGGGAATGATGGTCTGTGTGCTTTGGCTGGTGGCTCTGGACATGGAAAGCATCAGCACGGGGCAGCTCAGGGAGCATCCAGTCTGGGCTGTTGCCCACACACAAAGAATCAAAAAAGGAAAGAGGATTCCGTGTCATCAGCCATATATGTGTCAATAAATTAAATTAGGCCAGGTTGTAGCTGTTTTGTACCACTGAATTGTTAGTGCAGTACCTGCATGGGTCTGGCTCATGCCAGTTACCACCCTCCTGAGATTTTGTTGCTAAGCTACTCTCCATCATCCTTGAAAAATCATGGGAGGTGCCCAGTGATTAGAGAAAAGCCAGTGTTATTCCCATCTTCAAAAGGGCAAAAGGAGGATCCGTGAAACTACCAGATGGTCAGTCTCGCGGCCATCCCTGGAAAGGAGATGGATCAGATCATTCTGGAGGTCATCACCAAGCATGTAGAAGTAAAGAAGTTACTCAGGACTAATCACCATGGAATTACAAAGGGGAAATCATGCTTGACGGATCTGAGGATTGGTCATGCCATCTATTGGTCTAGCAGGATGGGTGAATGAGGGGAAAGCAGTGGATGTTGTCTACCTCAGCTTCAGCAAGGCTTTTGACACTGTCTCCCAGAACATCCTGGTAGGTAAGCAAGCTCAGGAAATGTTGGTTAGATGAGTGGACAGTGAGGTGGATCAAGAACTGGCTGAATGGCAGAGCCCAGAGGGCTGTGATCAGAGCTCAGAGGATTGTGATCAGTTGAGCCAAACCCAGTTGGAGGCCTGCAATCAGTGGTGTTCCCCAGGGATGAATACTGGACCCGGTCTTATTCAACTTGTTTATACTTATTTACCTGGATGAGGGGTTAGACTGCACCCTCAGCAAGTTTGCTGATGATACAGAACTGGGGGGAGTGGCTGACACACCTGAAGGCTCTGCTGCCATTCAGAGGGACCTTGATAGGCTGGAGAGCTGGGCAGAGAGAAATACAATAAGGTTCAACAAGGGCAAGTGCAAGGTCCTGCACCTGGGGAGGAATAACCCCAAGTACCAACACAGGCTGGGCCCTGACCTACTGGAGAGCGGATCTGTAGAGAAGGACCTGGGAGTCTTGGTGGATGACAAGTTGAACACGAGCTGGCAGTGCCTTGTGCCCAGGAGGGCCAATGGTATCCCAAGGTTCATTGGCAAGAGTGTGGCCAACCCTAACAATTCTGTGGTTCTGTGATTTGAGTGTTTCAGATATTTGCAGCAGCTGTGACTATTGAGCGCATTTGTTGTGGCAAGTCTGTTTTTAGAGGTACAAGAACTGGCCCTATGGCTGTGAACTACACTGGGCTAGCAGGCTTTGAGACCAGGGGACAGCCCTGGAGGATTTTAGTCACTTAGAGAGATGTAACTACACTTCCCTGCTGCAATGTGCATTTGGCATTAGGCACAACTTGGTCCCTGGGGTGGTCCTGCAGCAGGTAGGCTGGAAGTGAGCCCTGGCTTCAGGAAAACTCTTTTGGGGCTCCACACCCTTTGGTTTTGCACTGTGTTGGGCGTTACCCCTTTGCTGCTCTATCGTTTTCCCAGAGCTGTCCTTCCCTCTCTGCACTGCCTGCTGCAGCATCTCTATGTTGCCCACATCCTGGGAGCTGGTGCTCAACCCTTCCAGCTCCTGTGCTCCCCTCTCCTGCATCTTCAGCACACTTCATCTCCTGCACACTTCATCCTTCTCCTAACTGACTGTCCACACCTACTCTTGTATCACCTCTTTACGAAAACACATCCCCTGCACTTCTTTCCTGCTCATGAGAGCCACACACTGAGTCGTGTCTTCTCATGCATCGGGTGGCACGACCACACTGACTGCTGGGGCAGGGGACACACGCTGACATGGAGGTGTCACCCTTAACCGTCCACACTGGCACCGAGATGGACAACACAAAGCGAGCTTAATGCTGTTTTCGTGGCAAGGTCTTCATTTACACCTCAGCTGGTATAAATGACGCCAGGTTTTAGCAGTCAATTTAATCCTTTTACTTCTGGTGTGAAAGAATGTGTGCTCGATGGCTGAGACTGCCCCACACAGACCCATCCTCAGCCTCCTCCTTTTCTCCTGGAGGTAAAAAGTTCAGCTGGCCTCGGTGTGGGGAAAGGTTTTCAGCATACCCAGCTCTCCGGGAAGGCCATCAGCGGGCGGCACAGCATCCTTGGGCACAGGGATACGAGGGCGTCTGCCCCGGGCTGGGCGGGCACGGGCTACACATAGCTCAGGTCCGGGGCCGGCAGACAAAGGGAGCCTGCGAGGCTGCTGGGATTTGCGGTTATCAGCGGCCAGGGCAGGAAACGTCCCACACCACAATAACCTCAACTCCACCTTATGTCAGCAAGCCCTACAAACAGAAGGACCCAGCCGCGGGCTTTTGCTCAGGCTGGTACTGTACACCGGAGCTGGCTTCCATGGGGAACGGACGGAAAAACAACACGACTGGCCTGTTCTGATGGCAGGCAGATAAACCTTCACTCCGCTCAGACGGGTATTGTTTCCTTCCCACAGGCCTCCTTGCTGCCACCGCCGAGCACACGATAAAGCCTTGGCTTTTTATAGGGCTTCTGTTTGAGTTTGTGCTGATTTCAATGCAGTCATTCAAAGTGAACATGCTTGGTGAATTGTTAATTCAAGTGTCCTGGAACACAGCGGTTAGGAAAAATGGAAGGATTATTATTAACCAGTTAATTCTGGACAAAAATTCCTTACCTCTGCTTGCACTAGAGTTAGAGCTTCTTCTGCTCTCCACAGCAGTTGAGTTTGGAGCCAGGACAGGAAAGGAGAAGAGGGAATATGTGCAGATGTCAAGAGCTGTGCCTCAATTTTGGTCAAACTCTGCCAATATTGCTGCTTCCCTGTCGGCCGCCTGAGGTGGCTGGAGTCATTGCTCCAGCCTGTATTCCAGCAGAAATAAAACCAGACGTTCATACAGGCTCTGTCAGGTACTACATCCCAGCACATCCACACATGGCTAGAGACAGGAAAGACCTATGGGGCCTTTTAAGCCTGAATCCTCATGTTTCTTATTCCTGAAAGTACTGACAATTAATTCAGATATTTTGCCGGATACCTGATGCATTACAGCAGCACCTTGGGATCGCTGGGCCAACTGCTGATATCCTTTCACCACGCTGCAGCATCCAGCTGGCAACCACATAGCCAGGCATGCTCAGGCAGGAAGGGAAGGTGGGAAAAAGCCCAGCGCACTTGGGCAGAAGTTCTGGTTTTTAGCTGGATGGTTTAACACAACAACCTTTGGGAGAAAACCTAGTGCAGGTACTCTAACTGCTGACAGCCCGCTTCCTTCACTGCAGGACTGAGGGCATTTGCCCTAATTGGTGCTTCCTACTCTATTTTAAGGCTGAATGCTCTTTCAGGAAAAATAAATGAATAACAGGCCCTTAGCAACAAAAGCAAGTACTATTAAATGCTTCCCTCCCATGTGCAGCTCATCCACAGCCATTTCCCTTGGTATGTCCTTCATGCCCTTGTCCCTCACACACACTAGAAAACACTGTCTTCATTTAAATATTTCCTGAGAAGATGAAGTGACTTCTGTCTCTGCCATGGTAAGTGGTACTTACCAGCCACTACCATCTGGCTGTATGCACCTAGAAGGATGTGGCTCTCTAATCCTTCAAACCGGTTTGGGTATTCTTCTTTCATGTACTGCACAGGCTTTTTTGTCTTTTTTTCCAGCTCAGGTAGCTCTCTGCAGCTGGCCCCCAGGTTTTTTGTACTGGATTATCTGCAGCAGTTTTTGTTTCCTCTGTTTGTGAATTGATTTGTTTCTGATCTATTCCTCCTTGCCACATCCACCACACTCACTGTAGTTCTACCCCCCCCTAAATCTTCATCTTCCGTGAAGAAGTTAATTTTGCTTCACTGAAATATGCAATGGGAACATGGGAGAATCTCCCATGCCCTTGTAAGTCATGTGTTTCTCACCTTTTCCAAAGCCAAACAATACAATACAACTGGAAAGGACACAACAGCCTGGGCGCTGATGAGGTACAAACTCTTTGGTTGCTGCTGCTGCTCCTGCTGCCCCTGCTTGGAGTGGGGAAACAGGAGGCACGGGGAGATGGGCACCGGAACAAGAAGTAATTAAATCCAGGTTCCTACCCAGGAAGGGCTCTCCAGGGCTCCAAGGCACCCACTGAATTTTGTAGCCCCTTTTACTTGATCAGTGAATATTGTGATCTTTATGACTTTTATATCATTCTGTGTGTTTCTTTTGGGGTTTTTTTTGTGTTTGGGTTTTGATGTTTGTTTCTTTTTGCTTTTTGTTCTTTCTTTTTTTTTTTTCTGCAATGCTTACTCAATAAGCAGGTTATTTCAAGCTGATCTGATGTCTCCTCTTGTAAAGCCATTCTTTGGACACTGAGATCCTCCTGAGGGATGGCTTTTGCCCAGTGTCATCTGCAGCTCTCAGGCTGGCATGCTCAGCTTGTGAAAAATGCCTAGAGTCTTTTGCTCAAGAGACCAATAAAATAAAACACTGTGGCAATTTCTGTGGTCAGGGCAACATCTGCTTCCCCTGACATATCACAAGTGTGGAACATACCAGGCCAGAAGGGACAGAACTGGGAGAGAAAAAAAGATCTAAAAAAAATTAAAAAGAAAATACCCTTCAGCAGCTACAGTGCATCAGTGCTATGTCCTGGCACCGAGGCTGGCCCAGCGTGGGCGCATGCGTGCCTGTGCTCCAGGAATGCCACCCTGGCTGGCACTGAGCCTCCCAGGAGCCACATGTGGTCCTTGTGGACTCAGCTGCTGCCTCCTGTCCTTGCCACCGGGAAGGGTCTCCCCAGGCTGGTGGGGCAGGAGGAACCCTGGCCAAGGAGGGAGGATCCTTGTGCCTCAGGTCCTCCACTGAACCTCATGGGTGTGTGTGGCAGGTCCTGGAGCACAGGGACTGTGACCAGCAGCACAAAAACCTGGGATTATGTTTGTTATGGCCATATGGGCATGTAAATGCCAATATAAGTGCATGCAGGCTCCAGTCTCTGGTTGGATTAACTCCATAGAGTAAAGTTGGGTCCTCTGGGTATTTCTGTATCTCTTGCACTTTTGTTCCCTGCCACAGGAGGCACACAGTGATTCCAGTCCTCCTGCATCTCCAATCCTTCCCCATGCTACAGGAAAGAACTATTTGGAAAAGTTTTCAGTCAGATCCTCCTCCTCGTTAAATTTAGCACAAGCCTGTAAAGCGCCACCAGGAACAGCAATTAGAGAGCTGCACGTTTTGGTTCATGGTTATCTGCAAGGTCAGAGAGAAGTACAGGCTGTGTTAGTGAAGGTTCGTCAGTTCTCATACAGTTTAAACACAGAGGCAAATGTTAAAAATAAGAAGAAAAGCAAAATGTATTAGTCCTGATTCTCAAAAATATAAGCCCCTTCCTAACTGCTCCCCCCCTCAATTGCTCCTTCCATTTGCAATATTGGTAAAACACATTCAGCTATATTTAATGCAAGTTAGCTTTGTTGAAGGCCAGGAAAGTCAATGAACCACTTGTCACTGTGCAGGGCTCCCAGAACAGGGATCTGCAGGAGGATCTTCAAGCTAATGGCATCCCGCTTGACAGAGAATGAGGCCAGAGGATTTTTGTGCTGAGTGTTTTACCATCCTTGTTCTTTTTTAACTCTTTGTCTTCTTTATCTTTTCCTCTCCCTTTCTCCTGCCACCCACCCAGCATCACTCACCCTTTGCTTTCAGTCCTTTCCCAAGCTCTGTACCCACTCCTCTCCCAACTTTTTTCTTCCCCTTCCCTCCTTTTCCACACCAGATTGCCTTCATCCTGACTGTGTAGGCTCCCTTTGGTCTCTTGGGCTCCCTCCTGCCCTCACCGTGATCCTTCTCTCCCTTATGCCCGGTCCCTGCTTGTCCTCAGCACTGCTGGGGGACATCCCAGTGGGTTCTCCCTCTTTTCCTGCCATGCTGGTGGCATCACATGTAGGAAGCACGACAAGGACAAACACTTTCAACAGGGGGATGGAACGCCAGTGACGCCACTCAGCACCCCCAGGGACAACCAATACGTCCCTCAGGCTCAGTCTGGCTTTAACTTGCCATGGGCAACGCTCTAGCCTTCGTGCCACCTCATTCTCCCTGTGTCCCTTTCCCTTTCTCTCTTCCCCTGCCTCATTCCACGTCATTTCCATTGCAACCAGAATACGCTTGCTCTTTCTTTTCTTTAAAGAGCCCAGTCTGAAATGTGTCTGAGGGGTATTTTTAGCAGGAAGCTTGGCAGCCTGGCAGTCCTGGGCGTTTTGCCACCTTGAGCGAAAAATGTGCATCAGCCCGATAAGGATTACAATGGGGTGCTGGGGGCCGTGAGCGGGGAGCGCCCCGGTGGCTGCGTACCTGCTCTGTGCAGCGAGGCAGAGTGGCTGTGGGGCTGCCCCCAACCCATCCTGCACCCTGCTGTGCATCCCACATGGCCTCTAATGCATGTTTAAAGGTATAAAAAGAGGGGTTGCTGGGAAAGCTATGGGAGTTAAGTGGAAGAAAGCCGTTGTATGGCTGGAATAGGGGTATTTTCTGGCCACCGTGTGTCTGCAGGTGATGTGAACACAGCACAGTGTCCCAAAAAGTTGCCTTGATGAATGTAGCAGCCAGGTAATGACGGGCACAGGCACAGCTCCCAGTACCATAGCCTTAGGGCTGCTCCTTTCCTTCTGCTTTGTCTTTTTGGCAGTGCCATGGCTCAGGGCGAGGTGTTGGCCCCCTCACAGGCACAGGGTGAGCTCTGGGAGCAGGCACTGTTTGTCCCAGTGCTGTGGCTGGCACAGCTTGCTTGGAGCTGTTGTCCCCTGGCGTGTCAGGCAAAGTATTTGCAAGTGGGAATGGCCTGCCGTGGTGACTTCCAGCTGCAGTCAATAGAGAACTGTGCTGCGGGTTTTTAATTTGAAAAATAAACATCATGTCCAGCTAATGTTTTTTAATATCTAGTTTCCCCCTCACAGTTCAAGGGTCTAGATCTTACTTAGAGAAATGGCGACAATGTAATTAAATGTCCTGTGAAATGTATGCAAAAATGCCACTTTTTACAAGCAGGGCATTTTGGGGAAAAGGGAGATCGTATAAGCCAATGCACCAAGTTTGCTTATCTAGCCTCCTGATCAGCCTAGCTACCTCTATAGTCGAAGAAGGGAGAGAAATTCCCTCAGGAAGTATTTTCGGTAACACAGATGCTCTAAATACTCTTTAAACAGGCCTATCTTTCCTGTCGACGCCCCAGGGAAGAGCTGGCTGGTCACTCAGGGACTCTCAGCTGTGACAACCTCTTCCAATCCACACGACTCTGGCCACACCTGCATGGACTGGTCCAGGCGAGCGTGATCTCTGACTCCAGACAGATGGCTCCGTCGTCCTGTGCAAACCGGAATAATTTCAAAGGGAGCCGTGCCTCAAGGCTGGTGGTGAGGATGTTTATTTGGTGCTGGGTAAGTATGGATGACTGCCTGCCTGCCTGCAGGTGAGGGATCCAATGTCTGGAGCACAGAAATGGATGGAAGGATGGGAAGGGGTCTCCAAAAGCATCTCTCTGCCCAAGAAAAGACCAACTGTACATGCACTGTGTTGTGAAAGGTGTTCTTACATCATTCTTAAGGGTCTCCCTTACCATTAGAAAGGTTTTTCTCCCTGTTAACTAAGAACAGGGAAGCAGACTTCTCCCCTCTTCCTCTGTGAGCTGTTTTATGCGGCTGAGGATTATTACTGCATCCCCCTCAGCTGTTTGTTTTGACCTAAGCCATCCAGTTCTTTCAGCTCTCCCCTGCAGGTCGTTTCCCAGACTTCTGCTGCTCCTGGATTCTCTCCAAAAGGCCAACATCTTTTCTGAAATGCATTGCACAGAACTGGCCACCCTGTAAGAGCGGTAGCATACCACATCTGCCCTGAACAAAAGGGCCATTTCTTTGTACGGGCCATGCTGCTTGTTGTTCCTTCCAACATGACATTTGCTTTATTGGTTTTGGTTTTTGGTTTTGGTAATTGTGTGTTTTGGAGTATTTCCTACAGAATTGCTTCTTAACCAGCCATTTCTGCTTGGTTATTTCTGCCTTATTGTAGTTCCTTGCACTCTGCTCTGCTGAGTTTTGTCACACACTTTCTCTAAATTGTCAAAACAATGTCTCTTTCCCCCCTTTTTCCTCTTTTTTAAGATTTTAAATTCTGATCTTCTCTGCCAGGTTTGCCATCACAGCCTGTGTTCCCTTGTGCTCTGAGCAATGATGCCAGGCAGACCTGGGTACAAGCCTCCTGTACCCACCCCTCTGTGTCTCTCCCCTTTTTGACAATGAACCACCAACAGCTGCTCCAACCAGTTTTGCATCAAAGCTGTGTTTTCCTGGTTTACTTGAAGGCACAGCACAAACCCTGCCCCTAGACAGTGCTCAGAAGAAAGGATGCTGCTGCCAAGACAGCTGGGAGGACACCCTGGCACAGACACTGGTAGGATTTAGGTGTTTTGCCACTCCACTTGGCCATGTTTTAAGAAGCCAGGTATATCCCAGAAGTCTGAAGGCACCTGGGCAGAGAAGTTTAGCACCCAACCTTTGTACTCAGGTGCCTCTGGAGCTATTGAGGTTTGGTTTAGGCACCCCTGCCTGTTTGCTGGCTCCAGCTCTCACAGTGCAGCTCCCTGCTAGGCCAAAGGGCACAAACGCACGGCAAACTGAAATGTTTCACTCAATCCCGGTCACGTGTTCTGTATGACAAAGACTCCCAGTGTCCATTAACTGGTATTGTTCTCTTGGAAAACTTCTCTGTCCAGGAAAATACTGGATACAAAGAACTTCCATCCCAACTTACCAAGGAGAATAAATATCCAGGTGCTGGAAAGAGCTGCAGCCTACAAGACCCCAGCTCTCAAGCAGCTGCTGGGTTTTGGTTACCACTAATGCCTTGTATTAAAAGCCAGAGGGTTGCTCCATGAACCAGTAGTTTGCGTTACTGTGGAACCTGCATCTCGCCTTCCCCTCACCCCTTCCTGGTATTAAAACCTTGAAGAGCTGCAGCACACACAACAAAGGAGAAAGCAACAGGAGAGCGGCAAGGTCACACATCTGCTGCTTTCCACACTTTCTTATCTCTGACATCACGGGCCTCAAGGTCTTTCTTCTCATTAAAACAGCTGAATAATTGCAAACTGTACACAAACTGACTAAACCTGTGGCCTTCTGCCTTAGTCATAATATGGGATGTCTGGCTAGGGAGGATGTTTCTTGGTGAGGGAGGGTGAAGGGGCTGAAGAAATAAGCAGCTCTGTGCCAACGCAGCGGGAAGCTGCTGCCACTGCCCCTTGGGCTGATGAGCTGCAGGCGACCCAGCCAGGCGAGTGCGGTGTCATCAATGGGGCTACTGAAAGCACCGGGATGTGACCACACCCCACCCTCAGGAAGTGCAAGGCCGTCGAAATGTCTTTGTGGAGGGCTGATTTGCAATGATCCCACCAGTGCTGCCTCTGCTTGAGGTTTACTTTGTTAGCATCGGAGAGAGAAATAATAGGCCAAGGGGGGAAGGGGAACTATGGACTGAGAGAACTGTGGAAAATCAAAGGATAAGGCATGTTATGGATGCAGAGGCATTAAAAAATGATGGCAGAAAAGGCGGAAAATGTACCCTAAATAGCAAGTGTTTTGTACAGCCTGGATTTGTTCAAGCAACACCAGCCTTAGCTGATCTCAGGCCCCTCTGACTCTTGCCTCTCTTCACGTCTCCGTGTTTTGGACAGTCGCTTCTCAGGTCTGACCATTGCGCGCACTCCTGCTGATGTCTCTGTGGCTGCTGCACCTCGAACAGCTGCCACTGGGATTTCTGAAAACCACACCTGCATCCCCCACCCTGCTAGTCCCGATGAAACTCATTAATGGCAAGTCATTTGTCATGACACAACGTGGGATGTAAGAGATCTATTTCTGGTGGTCGCACACACCTCCCTGCTTGGTGATTAGCATTTAGCATCTGGGAATGAAACAATCTGGGAAAGCTAAGGCATTAGCAAGTGGATGGGGGTGGTCTCCACTGTGAAAAATTATATGTGTACTGAAGTAAGTGGATAAAGATGCTTTTGAGGTTCCAAACATTTTCCTACAGGAATAGAAATGATTGTGAAAGATGAAAATCAGGAAAAATCGTGTAACAGGTGGCTACTGACATCAGCAGCTAAACACGAGTGTAAGTGGTTTTAGTCCTTCCTATGTTGTTTGTGAAGGTTTGAAGGTGCCAGAGCGCAGCTCTGTGGGTCTCCTGCATAGCACCAGCCACACAGTTCCTCCCTGCACTTTGTCCCCCCGGGTGAGCCCAGCAGTTTGCTGGCATTCTGCTCATGCTTCACTGGGAAGAATGCGGTTGTAAGTTCTCACATCAGTTTTTGTTGGTTTTTTTTTTTTTTTTAAATCTGGCTTCAAATTCCATTTCTTTATATTGTGTCTTTCCCTACCAAAAATAAGTGGGGTTTGCTATGTGACACAATTTCCTTCTGAATTAATTTCTACCGCCAGCAAGTCAACTCAGCCTTCTTTTAAAAAGCTGAACACTGACCGAGAGATGCTGCCTCTGATCTGTATTTTCCCGCACGTTCTCCACTTTTTTGGTGGTCTTGGAAGTGTTGACCCCAGACCAAAAGCCATAGTCCACAAGTGCTGTCTCCATTGCTGCTTGGTGAGACCCTGTTACACCCTTCTCATCCTACAAAAGCAGTAGGGGCAGAGGCAGAGATCTTTCCTGAAATAAGAATGCACAATTCTCCAGGTGCATTATGGGTTTGTTTTTACAATCTTTTTTTCTTTAAAAACTGTGTCTTGACTGCTGCTGGAAGGAAAGTTTCAAACAGATCAAGTTTTCCTTGGAAATAAGCTATCTAGCAAATTTTCTATTTGTGACAGGTTCTTAGATCAACATGCTGCTTATCTGATAAAACTCTTATCAGAGACAATTTGTGGCACGTTGCCCCAGTACCATGGTGCAGTCATTTTAACTTTACTCAACTGCTTGAAGACAATAGAAGATGACACTGCAAATAGTAAAGAGCAAATGCTGCCAGTGTGTAGGTATCTTCAGAGTATCATTCCATAGTTTGAACAAACAGTCAAATATCTACTGACAAACAAGCAGAATTTGGCAGGAGTTAATGGTCCTCTGGAATAACAGTGTGCTGTGGGAGTACTGTGAAGCATCCTGAGCTGGACAACTGTGGCAAAATTTATGGTATCTCCTAGACAGAAATAGTTAATTAATGGATTTCTGAGTCTTTTAAATGATCTTCCTCTGGGCCCTGCCTCTTGACTGATGCCCACAGGCAAAGTACAAAGAGAATAAAAAATATGCAAACTAGCAACAGTGATGCTTGGTATAACTGCAGGATATATTAAAGCCTGAGTGGAACAGTTATTCCTTTTCAAATTTCTGAACATTTCACGCAAAAAGAATTCCAGTTCTGATGGGACCAAATATATGGAAACAAGTCACTAAGTCTTCTGCATTTCACATTATTTCATAATTTTGCTCTAAGCAGCTGATTCAACTAATGAGTCATCATCTTTGGCAAAGTAAAATTTCCTGGAATTATCGCAACAAGGCTCTCCTGAATATCCATTTTGTAATTTAAAATAAGGTAGCAATTCAGGTTAATACTTTGGTCAAAACAGCCCAAAATTTTGTAATGGTAAAATAACCTGCAGAATAGAAATGATCATTCCTAACCACTACTAATGAGAAAGAGCAATAATTCAAGTCTATGAGCTGTTACACACAGAGTATCCCATAGGTAGCCCTATGGCTAATGTATCTGCTGATAGGGGTACAGACACATCTCTCTTACATATGTACAGCTTCAAACCTGTGGAGGAAAAGCCACTCTGATGTGACGCCTCTCTTCCTTCCTCCTCATGTTCCTCCAGACTCAAAAGCTGAAAAATACAGCAGACCAAGCATGATAATGTCAGGGACAAACAACATTAGGAAGTACAGACTCACTCGTAGGTCTTCCCTAATGATCAGAGTGGGACTTGCACAAAGTTTTGAAAGGTATCCCCCATGCTCAGACGATCCCTGTTTGACAGCATTTCCTCAGCATCTGGCCTGAAGCACTCAGCCTGAATGCACTGCCCTCCCACCCCCAAACACTTGTCCCCCACTAACAAAAAATGATCAGCATTTATTGCAATGTCATCCATAAAGGATTCTGGCTGCTGGTGTTCTGGGGAAGCAAAACTCCATAGTCTCTTACTCCTCCCCTTGTTAGGATCATTCATGTTGCTGCAGTACCTTGGGATCTGAGGATCTCTTGGTCTTACTGTCACACACCCACAAGAAGGCAACATCACGACCTCTAGCATGCTTATTATCTAAGCAGATACCATAGGGTAGAGGCAAATGAGCTCATGTGAAGTCCACATGGCAAGCTGCATGCAGAGGTGAGCAATGGGACCAGAGTTTCCACTATCCCATGCCAGTGTTCTGAATCATTGGGCCCAGCATTCCCATCCTTAGTGCCTTCCTAAAACCCTTCTTCCATCTGCACCCAATGTGGTCTAGAACAACAGGCATCACTGCTGTAAGACCTGATTTCTTGGTTGCTTCCTCCTCTGACAGTGGCATTCAGATCTTCCCCTCTTAGCATTGCCTGAGACATTTGTAACTGGAGTGGCACTGCTGTGCCTGCAGATATCATGTTCACCCTCTGCCCCAGCATCACCCCCTTCTCCTCTCTCCCTCAACAGTGGGTGCAACTTTTCAACAACAGTGGCTGAAAAGTGGCCCAGTGGAAAAGGACCTGGGGGTGCTGGTCAGCAGCAGCTGAACATGAGCCAGCGTGTGCCCAGGTGGCCAAGAAACCAATGGCACCCTGGCCTGGATCAGCAATGGTGTGGCCAGCAGGACCAGGGCAGTGATTGTCCCCCTGTACTCGGCACTGGTGAGGCCACACCTCGAGCGCTGTGTCCAGTTCAGGACCCCTCAGTCCAGGAAGGACATTGAGGTGCTGGAGCCTGTCCAGGGAAGGGCAACGGAGCTGGGGAAGGGTCTAGAGGGTAAGCCCCATGAGAAGCAGCTGAAGAAGCTGAAGTTGTTTGGCCTTGAGAAAAGGAGGCTCAGGGGTGACCTTATCACTCTCTACAACTCTCTGAAAGGAAGGTTGTAGCCAGGTGGGGATCAATCCCTTCTCCCAGGCAACAAGTGACAGGACAAGAGGACATGGCCTCAAGCTGCACCTGGGGAGGTTCAAGTTGGACATGAGGAGGAATTTCTTCACAGAAAGGGTTGTTAAGTATTGAAATGGGCTGTCCAGGGAGGTGGTAGACTCACCATCCCTAGAGGTGTTCAAGAAATGTCTGTATGTGGCACTCAGTGCCATGGTCTAGTTGACAAGATGGTGTTTAGTCAAAGGTTAGACTCAATGATCTCAGAGTTCTTTTCCAAACTACTTGACTCTGCAATTCCATGATAAATTCTTGATCCTAGAGTTCATCTATGGCGTCTAAGGGCATCAACTGGTGCAGAATTTACATTCTCCCAAAGAGAACTGGACCCTAAACCAGAACTATAAACAGCTGTGATTTGGTTCTAATTTAACTGCAGCATTTTCTACTAACCTTGTACTGCACTTTATACTGATTTAAATGGAGAAAGTAACTCTGAGTACATTTGGACCACGCTACTAACCCAGTCTAGGGCTAGGCATCTTTAGCAGGGGTTGTCACCTTGGACCCAAGGTGGCTTTAACTCCTCCTGGAGTCAAGTGGTTCTTGCAGTCAGCTGTGGAATTTCTGCTCTGCAGTCTCCTTTGCTTTGGGGTCTAAGTTTGGAAGTCACTACACCTAGGATGTAAAATCGCCTGTGTCCAAGACGTTTAAATTCAGGCTTTGTGAAGGCCTTTCCATGCAGGAGAGTTTTCTCAGAGCAAAAATATTCCTGATGCATTCATCAGGTTCCAGAACAGGAGATCCTTCGATAAATTAATGTAATCTGCTTTAGAGCTGACCCAGAGGTTTTCGGCGTACAGTGCCTCATCTGCAAGAAGAATGGCCACAGAGGAGCCTTAATTAGGTGTGTCTTTAATTATTTATTTATTCAGAGCACACATTCATTCACATTGTATTCACTGAGCTTTGGTCAAATCCCAAGTCATTGTCTGCCTGCACACAAGTATTTACCCAGAGGTATGGGTTTAAACTGATTAACTCACACTGGAGCAAGCGCCTGTGTAGGCACTGATATTGGCTTAATACCTCGCTCAGAAGTACTCTGAAGTTGGCTAAGGTCTTGTACGGATCCTCTTCTTTGAGAGTAAAGTGTTTGCACAGGGGCAGGACTCGGCTTTACTGCGTTGTACAATGGCTGAGTTGAGCTGATACCAGGCTGGCTGAGGTGCATGGAAGCAGCATGTCTGGAAGTGGGCTGCTGGACATCTGGAGATGGAGGACCTCAACTGCATTCCTGGTAGTGGAGACTGGCTTTGTTCTTTCAAAGCTTCCAGCAAGATAGTGGTGTTTTAGATCAAGGTGAGCAAATGCTGCTTGTACCTTCCCCTGGTGTGATGTGTCCTTGCCCTGTCCCAGAGCAAACTCATTTTCTCTGCAAAGCTCTCACAGATGCCTGGAAGTGGAAAGGGGTACAAACCCACCCCTTCTGAGCCAACTCCATTGCTGACGAACCACACACACATGTTTTCTGCCACTGGGGTTGCCTTCTCGCTTAGGTGCTGCCTCCTGACTAGTTTAATCCTCCTCATGCAGGAGAGAGACCAGAGCAGCAGCAGCAGAAGCGCCTGGCTTTATCAGCCTCATTTCTTCCTTCGGCTTATCAACAAACGAACTCCCAGTTGGCTTTATTTGACTTCTAGGGTTTATTGGATTTGTTGCTTCCCTTCTTCATTTTCATATTAAAGGCTAAGGTTGGGCTGTGATCCTGCTGCTGTAGCCTCCAGCTCCTGAGCTGATCCTACCAGCTCTAATTGCTCAGCTGCCTGATGTAATCACTAGGAGGTGTATTGTGTGTGTGGCTGCAGGCACTTCATATTTTCTCCTCAGACAGATGAAAAAAAAAAAAAGAAGAAAAAAAAGAAAGAGTCAATTGGCTCTAGGTCTGTCAATAGTGACTAATCAGGTGCTGTACAATTAATTATGAAGGGGTGTCATTTTAAAACAATTCTGAGGTGGGAAAGAACAGGCCTGGGCCCTTTACCTGCTGGCACTGTTTGTGTTGCTAAGCCAATCCAGGCTGCGTCCTCTATTTCATTTACCTTTTAAACTATTGCCCCCGCATAAGTAAACACTTTCTATAAAGTGTGTGTGTGTGCATGCATGTGTGTAAGTGGGTGGAGGGTGATCTGGGAAGCTCTCCACCCTAGAAAAGAAATTAATGATGGGGAGGGAAAGAAAAGAGAGCAGCATAATTTGGCAGTAATTTCTCAAGAACAGCAGGAGATAATAGCAGGTGGATGAAACAGGAATAGGATGAAACAGTCTGGGGCTGAATCCCAGTAATCAAAATAGCTGTGAGACACAGAGATGGAGGTGAGAGATGTCCCTGCGATGCAAACACCCTGCAATGCAAGGAGCCTGGGCTCCCCAGCAGCCCCCTGCCAGCCTGTGTCAAGGGGGCAAATCCCTGTCCCGCCTAAACTGGCTCACTCAGGCTCCACTTCCAGCAGTGGCCAACATCTTCCACCCACTCCCCTGGGGATGTGGCTGCAGAGAGCAGGATGGCGTTCCTCCTCTTCACCCTACTGGCAAAACAGAATCGTCCCTTGCAAACCAAAACTCATTTTCCAAGGAGGATGGCAAAGGAGCTGCTACGGTCCAGTGCCAGGCTTGGGGCACTGACCGGTGAAACCACGTGTGTGTGGAGGGGAAAGAAGGGTAGTCACGGAAATGACAAAGCAGATTGTAGAAACAAAGTGACAATGCTAAATGACTAAGCTTTATTTAGAGAGCTGTCAGTCATCAAGACTGTGATGACACCGTGTCTGTTGCCTGGAGGAATAGAAGAGATGGGCTGGAAATGTAGAATCGAAGATGTTGGGGGAAAGCCTCCTCTGGGACCACCTCCTTGAAGATGCTGGCTGCAAGACATCTTCTGGGATGTGGCAAGGGGCAAGTGTCATGGTGTCTAGTAGAAAAAATTAGAAATGCCCTGTCCAACCATTTAGCTTGCTAATACAAAAACTCCAAAAGGCCCTGTGGTCAAATATTCTGCCTGCAGCACTTGCAATTCTGTTCAATGGGCAAAAAAAGAGGTGAATTCCCGTGTATGTGAGAGTGTATAATTGCTAACATTTCTTTTTACTATAGTAATTGTAGAATTAGATGGATTATTCTGCATAACAATTTATCAGCAAAGCTATTTTAGTTCTGTTTTGAACTTTTGAAAATCATGCATGTTGACTTTGTTCCCCAAAATTAGTTTTCTTCACTTTACTGGTTAATATTTTAAATTAAAACATATTTGATCAAAACGCACATTTATTTCATCTAGTTAGAAGGCTTCTAAAACCTTATTCAAAGTTATTTTCACAGCTTTTCCTGTATTTCAGGATCATTGCTGGCAGAGTCCCCGTCTCCCCAAACTTCAAGAAAGCACATTACATTGGCTCTGTTAACAGTGAAATATTTAGTACCCTTAACCTCTGTTTCTGTCAGCATTTTGATGACAGCAGCTACTGGATCCCAGCCACAGCATTTCCTTGCCCTGTGTCAGAGGACTTTGAAATACGACGTGAGGAGGTTCAGCTTGTTGGGGCTATGCAAGGCAGGGGTTGCCAGCCTGGTTTAGGTCAGGAGTGTGGTTTTGTCCTGGTTTTGGAGCCTCAGCAAGTCTTGCACCAAGAGCAGGGAAATGCGTGGCCCAGAGAAAGAGTTTTACCCTGAGTCATCCCGGACCCGAGTCAGTCCCTGCAGAAGGGCACCGTGGCACTGAGCAATGGCTAACCCGGGGTTACACAGCGAAGCAAAATTAACGGATGTGAAAGCAGAGGTTACAACACAAACATGTGCTCAGATACTGGTGTAATGAACGTAGTATAAATATTTAGCTGTATTCCTACATCTTATTCTTAGGCTCATCATTCTTATGTCAAATGGTTTACAAAAGGCAAAACTACATTTCAGTTACAGGCACGGCTTCATAATTCTTCAAGTTAATTAAGGCATCTAAATGTGCTTCACATCTTTCGCCTCCGCTTTGTAAATGGCACAAACCTGAAGATAATTAAAAGCTTGTGATATTAGTGACAGTAATGGCAGTTTAGGTGTCCAGCCTCAGGGAAAAGCAGCAGCTCTGAGTGTCGTTCGTACACCTCCAATGAACAGATTGTTGCTTGTACCGTGTGTGCGGACATCACGAAGGGAAAGAATTAACTGTGGTTTGGGATATCTTGGTATTGAATGTGGGGGTCCCGGTGCTGGTGCAGGTGCTGAGTGGTGTCCCACGGATGGGCTGTTGTTGTGCTGATGGGTGCCCAGGGACACACGGGTGCCTCTGCCAGCCGTGGTGTCAGCAAGGGGCCTGTGGGTCCCACCTTCCCAATACAGCTGCAGTGCAGCTTGTGTTGGCCCAGAACACCTTTTATTGCTCGGTTTCTTTCTCTGTCTGGTGCCTTTATGCATAAACTGTGTAACTGCCTGCACAGGCAAGGGAGGAGAGGGTGGCCTGTCCCCACCTGGGGTGTCCCTTTGCAAAGGGGATAGGGTGAGCAGGCAGCTGGGTGCCACGCACGGCAGACGTCTCCCCAGGGGCCTGAGGGTGGGCTGCCTGTGGTGGTCCCAGAGCCCCACTGGCGACTGAGGTCTGCTTGGTGCCAGGCGGGGAATCTCCCTTTGCCAGGGGAATCCCTACCCGGCCACTTCATAGTGTTTTTAAGGACAGCAAGGAGCCTTATCACGTTTCCACATCTGCTCCAGATGCTTTGCATTCCAGCAATGCTCCACAAAGGTGCTGAACCCTACAGCACAGTCTCCAAAGAGGGCTCACTTCTCGCCACCTTGGCAGCTGTCAGCTTCCTGCATGCACCCAAGCCAAGGGGAAGGGAATGGCCCTGCTCTCAAGGATGTCCCTGCAGAGCTGACAGCAGGTGACACAGCCCTGCCCCTCACCCGTGTCAGCGGGACCGCGTGTGGCAGCGGGTGCTGTGTGTGCAGGAAGGCTGGACTGCACGCAGCCAAAGTTCAGGCAAACAGTGGGGAGAAGAGATGGTTTCCAACCCAGTGGCACCAAGGCCGCTTTGGCCACTTTTGGGTTTCACCTTGAAGCACAGCCAGAGCACAAGGCGCTGCTGGCACTGGTGTCTGTGCAGAAGGGTATGGCTCTCGGGCAGCGCTGTGCTCCCAGAAGAGGGAATCATTAATAAGGGCCTCTCACAGCATTTTCCAATGTGCTAATACCCATCAGTCCCTAGCCAAACCCCGGTGCTTTGCCATCTCATTGCTGTGTGGGTTATCAGCATGCCCTGTCCTCCATCTCTCTCCTTTTATCTCCCACGTCTGTGCTGTTTCAGGGCTTCTTTCTCTTTAAGAGGAAACTCGGCGGAAGCCTAGCTATTCAATATTGTTTCATATTATTTGGTTGTGAAACAATTTAATTTGTTTATGGCTCTAAAGGTCAGATTTGACTGTTGCCCAAATTTCTAAAGAATAAAGAATGCATCAGGCTGAATGGGACTTCGTGGCATGATCAACTGGAGAAAGAGAAGGGGGCTAGTGAGAATATTTAACTGGAACAGCAAGGCAAACTTACCTTCAGCTCAGGTTTAAAAGCCTAGTCAATCATTACACGTTTTTTATTATTTACCTGGTACAAAATCCCCCTGGGTGAAGAAGTAGAAAAACTCACAGGCCACAGTCTTTCAAATTTTTAGTAGCTTGCTCAGCATTTTTTCCCCTCTGTCTCAGGACAGTTGGAGTGATATGGGTTGTGATGGTGCCTGTGGATAGATGAGAAATATAGTGGAAGCACACTGCGGTTGTAGCTCCAAGCAGGGGTGTTTGTAACAGTGAAGAGAGCAGGGCCAGCCAGGGACTTTGAGAAGGAAGGTAATTCTCACACAGTCATCAGAAGACAAAGGTTGCATTTACACCTGGCCAGAAGGTTTAATCATCTACTATTTCCAAACATTGCAGGCTCACAATCTGTTGTGTCTGAGATCATAAAACATAATCACAAACTGGAGACAAGAGACCTGGGGCTTGATTGACCAGACCTTATCTTTTCTTTTTCTTCCTTCTTATTTTTCACTCAATTTTCTGCCTTTTTCGGGGGCGGGGGCGGGGGGGGGGGGGGGGGGAAGATGCTTTGGAAAGAATTTGCTTTGATCAGAAAATTCTTGATGCAAAAAATTCCGAAACCCAAGGATTAATGGGAAATTTTCATTCTTTGTCTCACTTGTGTCAAGAGCACTTGGGAGACAGATCACCTGCTTGCTAGGATCTCCCTCCCAGGCATTCAGGGAAGAGAAATTGTGGAAAAGAGAGAAGTATTCAAAGAGAGCCAGGTACAAACCTCTCATAGCTTAGTTTTCCAGGTCCTACCACAAAAACAACTAACATTCAACCGCCTGAAACATTGGGTGTAGGTGGCTTTCATCTGTCTTTGGGGGAAGGGTAAAATTATGGTAACATTGAAGGGGAATCTGGCAGTGAGGGGAGGCTTTCTGGGTAATGTTAGCCACATTTTTGCAGTTTGAGACTGTAATTGGTTTCCTCTGTGCCTGTGAGGTTGGTGAGGAGGTTTATCAAGTATGAGCAGGGACTCCCATGGCAAAGAAAGTATGGGGCAACATCTCTTCTTCTTCCCTCACCCCATTGCCTCTGCAGGGTCGTCGCTCTTTACTGTTTGCCCGTGGCCAGGCTTGCAGAGAGGAGCCGGGTGTTTCTCACCTGATATTCCTGATGGTTTATAGGAGAAAGGGTGGAAGGGCCGTGTCCCAGCCCCGGCTCCAGCCTGGCTCAAAAGGGCTGTGTCGGCATCAGGGAGGGACCCTGGAAGCGATGATGATGCTTTGCACCTTGTTTGGGTTTTACAGTGTGGATTCATCAAAGCGCTTAGTGCTGGGAGGAAGAACTGGCCCTGTTGAGATGAAGGGTTGCCCTCGCTAACTTCAAAGGGGGCTGAATTTAACCCTTTGACTTCAGTGGGTTTTGAGCTCCTGGTTGGAGTAAAGCACGTGCTGGTTCTGGATTAGGACCTTCCTCTCTTTGTTTGAAAGGGGAAATAAATAATCCAGTTGATTTGCAGTATTTCATCAGCTACCTGGTGATGCCTCTGTGTGTTTTACGACTGCCAGCTCTGTAACTTCCCCTCGTCAAAAAAACAGAGTGGGGGCAATAAGAGCTTCTCCAGGAGAAGTTCATTAAACAAGGCAGGCTGGAGAGCCATCTGCCCCTGGCTCTGCCGGGTGCCTTCGCGGTGTGCCTCGCCTGGCTAGGGCTGCCTGCCACCTGATGAGAGTGGCATCTTTGATGTCGGCTAGGGCAGCAGCCATACCCAATTGCATAATCAAGGTCACTGGAAAATTACACAAAACTTTGCCCAGGTCTATTGGGGAAAAAAAAAAAAAAGTGAAGCACTTGCAAAAAAAAAACCCTAACCACCCAAACTTCTGCTCATGACACCAGCTTGCTACTCTGCGTGAATGTCACATACGGTGCCAAGCTGCCCCCCTCACTGCCCTGTAAGCATTGACAAAAAACCAATATTGTCCACATTAAGGCAATTGCA
Organism: Lycocorax pyrrhopterus obiensis; assembly: GCA_014706295.1. Taxonomy (NCBI): domain Eukaryota; kingdom Metazoa; phylum Chordata; class Aves; order Passeriformes; family Paradisaeidae; genus Lycocorax; species Lycocorax pyrrhopterus. The sequence continues at coordinate 104,738,088 of JACSVZ010000002.1, forward strand.
AATTTTCCCTGGTAGCCACATGAAGTCATCCCTGTGGTTTTCCCTGTCTTTCCTTCAGCTGCAGTTTCAAGTAGATAACAATGATGTGCAAATGCAAGAAGTAATAATCTCATGCTTTGCATTGCTGGATGCTGTCCTTCTGAGGATTTTAAGACTCAGGGTGGTCAGTATGGTTTCACATGCCCTTAGGAGCTGTCAAGTCTTTCCAAGGCTTGATAGAGAAAACAGTCAGCTTGAAAATCTGTAAATGAAAATAAAAGAAGAAAAAAATTCAGAATTTATCTTCAGAAAAAGAGAATTCTTAGACAATTTTCTGTTATTCCTCCAACATTTTTCCACTTCTGTTTGTGAGGAAAAGAAAGTCATGGACTTTCTTTTTCTCACAAACAGAAGAGGAAGAACCTGTAGCATGAAAGAAGCCAAGGCTAAAAAATGGAGTAAGAAAAAAGTCCTGAAAATTTGAAGTATTTTCCTTTTTTTTCTACCAAAAAAAACCTGAAAAAAAAGCCTCTGAATGCCTTGCTAGGCAGGTGCTGTGTGTTGGGGAGGGTGCAGGTCCAGCCCTGTTTGCCCAGCTGGACTAGCAAGGGCCATGTTTCCTGGTGACTGCCTGCTGTCCATTCAGTGGGGACATCCTGCTGGTGTTACACCACCAAAATATATGTGTCACAAAGGTCCAGGTGGTGCTGGGCAAGGCATCGTGATGCCCCTTTGAAAATCTTACGCCTTTAACTCTGTAACTCTCAGAGTTTACATTTCTGACTAGCCCCTCTTGCAGCCAAGTCATTTCTGGGTAATTTGAGTGTGTCTCCTTCCAATTTCTGTCTTGTCAAAGCTCATCTTCTTCAAGTCTTTCCCAGCTTCCTGAGGACGGTTTGATAATTGTCAGTATTTCTGGTCATGAGAATATTGTGGCAGAACTTTTAAGCTTCTCTTTCCATAGACCCAGGTAAATGAATGATTTGAAATATCTGTTGTTTCATAGCTTCTCGACTTCAGGTATGCTAGAAACAAAGCCCATCTTTCCCCCCCTCAGTGGAAGGGCTCTGTCCTTCCATTCTTCACTTCATACATGGCACAATGATTTGAGTCTGTCACCTTAACTTTAAAAGTTTGAATGTTTAATGAACACTTTATCCTATTTTTATTTGTGAGGAAGCTGTTAGTAAACATCCCCATGGCTTTCCTAGCCAATATTGCATCCTCTAAAAGACAAATAAACCTCCTTAATCACATCCTTAACCAGAGGACTTAATTGCAGTATAGGAATTGAAGGGAGGGCACAGTCCATCCTATTGGGTTTCCCTTGTGCTCTCGTTTTTCTTTTTAAATTGACACGGTGGGTAAAGATCCTCATACTCAGGACACTGACATTTATAGGGTTGTACTGCTTATATTATCTCTGATGGCCACTTTGTTTTGTCTTAAGTAGCTTAAATGTCCATCACCTGATTGCATGCTGCAGAAAGAAAAAAAGAAGATACCATTCTGGAGAGCTCCTAAATGCCCGTGGGCACCTTCCCACAGCTGGCAGGAGTGCAGCCAGGCATTCCACTTGATGTCACCTACCAGTTCCTGCATCATCAAAACAGAGTCACTTTCCAGTTTATTAAGGAATAAGACTTAAAATCCAACTGACAAAGCATGTAGCAGATCAGTCTCTCCAAAACCTTTTGGTTCCTTGCTCAAGAATTTGATGGAAGTTAAATGCTGGGGGTGGAAAGCAGATAAGAGCTAGCACATGGAGATCTTGTTCTCCCTTTATTAAGAGAAACTGCAGCAGGCCCAAGGAAGTGCCGTGTTTAACATTTATTTTGTCCAAGGGCTGCTATGTGTGGTTTAGCCCTTGAAGGCTTTTCTCTGCCTTCCAAGGAATGACCTTGCCCCCATGGAAAGGGATGGGTTTGGGGCTGGGTAGCTGGAGCTACACAGAGCCAGCAATGTCCCTGTGTGCGCATTCCAGCCATGGGGTGGAATTTCAGTGGGAATTTGGAGGAATCTGGCTAAACCCGTGCCTGGCCCATTGGGGTAGTGGGGTATCTCTGGGGCCATGGGCAGGGCAGGAGCCTGGAAAGCCAATAAATCCAGGAACTCTGCTTGCTTGGCTGCTTTGTGTAGAGATGTTACAGTACCAGCTGGGATACACCCCTCTCGCACATACCTCGAGCCTTTACTGTCACCCTCACAACATTTCCTGGATTAGCAGAACGGCTCTTCAGCTATAATTTTTGTTGAAATATCTTGCTTTAAACCTAGAGAGCACCAATGAAGGCCTCAAATCTGTAAATCAGCTGCACTTTGGAAAACAAATCATTGCAGTGGAGTTTTGCCAAGCCAATTTTCTGTGCTCATTCATTATGTAGTTTTCACTTTATGAGCTGATTTAAACCGACCATGCTCCAACTGTACCAGTTGCATCCAAGATAGGAGCCTGATTTACACTTTGAAAATGTGAACTGCTCCATGGTTGCATTTCCAGGAGGAAGAAGTGCTACAAAGAGAAGTTGTTGGGCAGCACCCATAGGCCTTATAGACAAGAGCTTGCAGGTTGCCTCTGCTTGCCTGCTTGAGCTGCTGAGCTGTTATTAGTGAAGTGAAAGCTGTGATGTTCCCATGTGCTGCAGAAAAAGTGGTGTCTTCCAGGGAGAAAATTACAAGACAGATCCAACTGTGATTGCCCAATGGGAAATTAGAAGATAAGAAGGTAGAGTGGAATAAGCATCTCTGAAAGTAAAGGGGCACCTGGAAAAAGGGGTAGCAGAGGAGAGGCAATGGAGATGTGGCATTAACATCTGCAGTCTGTGAAAAGGCAGTGGTGGACAGGCAGCATCTGTGGCCTGTGAGAAGAATGGGAAGAAAACAATGGAAAATTTTATACTTATTTAAGTGTCCACATAAAACTCAGCTCAACAAAATTGTGCCTTCACCCAGGATGTCTGCAGGGCCAGTGTGAGACTGTGTGTCTTCACCAGCTCTATAACAGCTGTTAGGGAGGACAGCAATGGATTTTAGTTTTTGTTCTTGGCTTTGAAGGTTTCTGTAGTTCTGAGGTTTCCTGTGGTAAAGTGAGAGAGATTTGGTCAAAAAATTGCTGGATTCAAACACTTTACCAGCACTGCTAACAAATGTTATTAACCTGAGCTATTTATTTTTTGGAAGTTAGCCTGTTAGAAAAACTGCCTCTCCCATTTTTAGCCTTCCCAACAATTTTTTTCTCCTGGTGTCCCTGTGAAATCAGAATTTTTTTGATTGCAGTAGTGGGACTGAACTTCACCTTAAGTATCTTTGTTCCAGTTACAAGCAAGGCAAATATGAAAGTGGAATTGCTGTCATGCAGTGCAGTTTCCACACCATTTTTGCAGCTCCTGTAAGTCTGTGTAATTACACAGACTTTGAGATGAACCTCACATATCCCTTCCTTGCTCATGTGAAAGCCTTTCAGGCTTGTTGAAGGTTGTTGTAATAATGCCATATTGGCATGTTAAGAAATATCCTTAATTTCTAAGAACACACAATTATTTACGTCTATCATAAAGCTTATTTTTAAAGAGGAGCTTTTCTTCAAAGGGAAAATGGGCTGCCTTGTTGTTAATATTGCAGCGTCCTTGTTTTCCCATCTTGGTGAGCAAAAAATATCACTGTACAGGGAATAGTCTTATGTACAGAAATATGAAATCCAGGACTGATATATGTGCATGACTGAAAAAAAAGAAGCCGGGTTTGTAAAATTCTCTGATTTCACATCTGTCCACTCATAGGATTAAGGAGATTTAAAATAGTTGAACAGATTCACATAAGAACAATTGTTATAGCCTCTATCAAAACAGTATCATTGATATCCTCTTTAAAATGCTTTATGCTGCCAGAAGCAGAATGAAGAAGCCTTTGTCTAAAATCACACTGAGTCACCTGTGCTAAGATCATGTAAAGTGCTTGGAAGGGCAGCTGCTGGAGGTGATGGAACCCTGTGTATTCCAGCTTCTGTGAAATTCCAGGTACATTTCTCCAATGGTGACTAGCAAGAATAGATGCCCTTGACAAGCTCTTTTATGTGGATAGCAATTAGGAATGGCAATTACCGTACTTGTTAATCTGAGTGACATTTACATTAGCCCATCTCTGATGTTCTTTCTGGTACTGCAATTCCCTTTCATGTAGTCAGAAGTATGTATCATCCTTCTAGGGAGGTGGTCACAATCCCTCAGTTTGGGTATGTCCTTCCTTCAGGTGGATCCCTTTAGAGATTGTTATCGACATTCCAATGCCTCCTTCCCCCCTGCAGCTGTGAGAGTCTTGAGCCACATCTTCCTAGCATCTTCCTTGCTTTTAGGATTTCCAAGAAGTCATCCTGGTGGGACATCGAGGAACTGAATGTGGTGCCAGGGGTGTTGCAAGTTCCCCAATGAGAAGACCGACTGCATTTTACAAGAGAACGGTTGTGCAAGGATGGGCAGGACAGATGGCTGAACCTGCAGAACGAGTTTCAGCCATAAATGCTCTGAACACCGTAAATGTTCTTTTTTTCTTTTTTTCTTTTTGAAAGCTGAAATATATTTGGGAAGTACTTGTTCAAACTACAGACTCAGTCAAATATTAACAAGTGGAAACTGAGCAGGGGGAAAAAAGATACTTTGAAGGGCTCAAGCATGTGTGGGTTCTTGCTGTATTTGCCTAACTGTAATCACTGGGGCCACACTTGCGACAGGCTGAAATGTTGCTGTGAATAGAAAGTATACCATAAGGGTTCTCAAATATGAAAGTGGGGCTGGAACAAAGAGTAGGCACCAGACAGACTTCCCCTGTTAACGATTGCTGGCCTGTCACCCTGGTGCCAGCAGTCTCAGCAATCCCGTCGGGAGCGGGCGGCACTATCTCGCCCCGTGTGACGGGGCTGCTTTGAAACCCTGCCCACAGCCTCGCCGTACTCCTCGCTACCGCCTCGTCCCGGGGGAATGAACTTTATCTCTCCGCTTTTAAGAGTGTTTGCTTTAAAGATGATTTACCACACTTGACAATTACCGAATTTCCTAAATTCAGCCTGAGGTATTGTTGTTGTTATGTATCTTGCGCCGTGCAAAGCAGCGCCTCGGCCACAGCACGCAGAAGGTCACCATCTCCCAGAGTGCGGCAGGTTGCTCTCAGCACATGCTGAAGGTCCTCCAAGGCTGCTTCCCCCTGCAGTCCTGTGGCTCGGGATGTCAGAGGAGACATGAGAACCTTCTGACTGAAGGGCAGAGGAAAACAAAGCTGTAACCCATTCTTGCAGGAACATCAGCGCACCACTGAGTTAGGACTCCTCTCGCTGGTGTAGCAGGAACAAACACACAGCTGAAAACACTCCATAAAGAGTTTTCAACTTTTTTTCTTTCCTTGCTTTTTTTTTTTTTAAACCATATTTTGATCTTGGCAATCAATGGGGTAGCACCTCCAAAACAATACATATGGATCAGTAATGAATGTGACCCATTTGGTGCTAATGTGATTTTCTTTAATTATGTTGTTGCTGACTCAAGTGCTACAGGACTGCTCTTCCTCCACTCAAATGTGAGGCAATACAAGGAGTTATTGTTTCATTTTTATTTTGTTGGGAAAACTACCAAAACCCTTATATTAGAATACTTGACTACAGTGTTAACAACATTTCTCTGGACTGCTGCTTAATATACTTTTATTATTTGCTTTCCATATGGTGGTTCTTTTAATCTGTTCTTATTAAAGTCTTCCATGTTTCAGTAATATTGTCATTGTGTTTCTTTTGAAGAATGCAAGTGTGTGTACTGAAAGATTAGATTATCCTGTTAAAGAAAAAAAGAGAGAGAAAAGGGAGAAATGTCTTCAAAATGAAGTACATCAAAAGTAAAAGTAGGTGACAAATGTTAATATTTGCAAAGTGCTTCTGCTTTGATCCTGCATTTCTATTTCTTTAAGAGCTTGACAAATGTGTCCTGTGGTTTGGCTCAAACCTCTTTGCCTAGTGCTTTACTTGACCCACAATCCATTTGATCTTCTACTTGTTTTTCCTTCTGTCCAGGAGGCCTCTGGACTTGATAAAGGCTAGTTCTTATCTTCCACTTGCTGCTGTTCAGAGAAATAATTTTTAATTTTTGGTTGGATTAGGTTATTGTGTCTGTTTGCTTAGGCAGTCTCTAAAGAGATATTCACTTTCCTGTTATTTGGGATGATTCCCTTTCCATTTTCATGCCAGTAACAGCTATATCAGATCAGAATCTGGTTTGGCTGATTGACTCTGGCGCCAGATGTGAGGAAGACATGGATGCTGGAGTGCCTGACTTGGATGGCAGGCTGCCACTTCATTTCTACAGCACAATTTCCAGGCGTGCTGCATCCAGTACCTGAGTTTACACGTATTTAATAGATCAGACAGTTTCAGGGGCTCTGGACTGGCCACAGCTGAGTAAAATGCACATGCCCCCAAACACCCATCTCAATCTACCTGCTGTGATCCCAATCCCAGTATTGTCTGCAGCGTGTCTGATCTGCTTCCACTGCGTTGCTTGCACAATCCCGGTATTGCCCAGCCCAGTAAGAGCCATCCCACCGCCCGACAGCCCAACAGCCGGAGCAGTCTGGAAGATGCTTCTACAAACACGAACGTTGGCCATAAAAGCTGACATGTGATTTACGGCTGGATTTATAGCATCAGCTCCCTTATTCCCCCTCGAGAGCCCCTCCTCCAGAGAAACCATAAGTCATAAACCACAACTGAGGGAAGCATGGAGTTTTGAGCTGCCATTTCAGCCAAGTAGGCCAGGAGGTGCAGCATCTCCCGGCCATCCTCCCTGCAGACCACTCCACCAGCGCCAGGCACAGGGGCACCTCTCCATGTCTCTTCCTCAGGAGCTTTCTCCTGTCTTTTAAGCAATGGAGAGTAAACCATAAATCAGAGTAGACAATAACTGCTTATGTGTCAGTTTGGGGAGCACCCCCCTACAACCGAGTGTGCCCTCACAGTAGTGGTGGCCCAGGGCCTCGGGTGCTGATGGTGAGATTGTTGCCATTTATGCTGCTCCCAGGTTTCAGGACAGAGTACATCTGTCAGGACTCCCATGTGCTGTGCAATTGCTTTCTGGAGACACGTTTAGGATATCATTTGCATTGCAGATGTGTGGCTCCTCGGCATTGCACTCAGCTTCTGTCCCCAGAAAAAGCTATTGACAGAGTGAGATCAATTCCACCACCATTGCAAGAGACATGTATGTTTTGAATATGCGTGAATGTGAGGGAAGAAGGGAAGCTCGCTTTTGGGAGCAACAATTACAATGCCTTGCTTAAATGGAACAGTTAGGCAGGATGTTATAACAATTGAAACCTTTGCAGCTACATTTCTTGTCTTTAATGGGAGTATGACACCTGCCAGCTCTCCATCTGTTTCCCTCTCCTGCAGAATGCATGCCATCAAGTGAGTGAAGAAGAGAAGGTATGCAGCAGAGCAGATCAAGGTTCAGATTTTCACAGGTACAATTGTCTGTCAATTAAAAAAACCCAAACAAAGCACACAAAAAATTCTGAGAATGAGGAAAACTGCAATGATGGCACTCAGAGATTCAGAAAGAGCCTCGCTGGGTAAACACTTCAACATCATAGGGGCCTCCTTTGTGTTTGTCTATCCCTTTCCATTCACTCATTTTTCATGCAGACTTATTTCCTTTTGCACTTAGAATTATGTGACTCCTTCGCCTGTCAGCTTTTTATCTTCTAATACTTTACCCATAATAAGGCACTCTGCCTTTCCTGGGGTGGAAGAATATTTTTCTTCTGGTGAGAACTATTTTTTTTCTTTAAAAAGACCCAAAACCAACAACAACAAAAAAATTCCCCCAGAAAACAGCACCAGGATTTTGCACCTCTCTTATTCCAGGGAGTATCTGCAGCCAGATCAGCTACAACTTTTCAAAACTGTTTTCACAGGCATTTCCTGAAGACAGACTATCAGATAAAATGCTGACTTTAGCATTTTCTTTATCCTCTGCCTAGGGTATTATTTTATTGCTCTTGTTTTTGCAGTTTCTCTCTCTGGGTTTTGCTGAAACCACTTTTACCAGTACCTGAGGAGTTTTGGTGCTGCTGTCAAAGAAGATCTGCGTGTCTCTGCTGAACAGATGCCTGAGATTGCCTTATGAATTATAGCCAAACTAAGTTAAACCACTAATCACAATTAAGGAATGAATTTGTTGGAGGTTTTTTTTGTTTAGTTTGGGGTTTTTTTTAAAGACAGTCTTTGCAAGGATTCCTCTGCTTGGAGGATGTCTCTGATGGACAAAGGCTGCGGCAATGCCTCTTATTCCACCTTTCAGTCTGCAGGAATCCAAGTGGACAGTAGAAATAACTAATTTTTGGTACTGTGGTGGGGTCCTCTCCACTGGCTTGCCAGCCTTGGAATGTCAGAGATATTGCCACTTTACCTCTGAGCAGGTCCAGTCAATCTTTAACTATTCGGTTGCTTCTGAGGCTGGAAGTCTGCAGTTTTCCACAATGGTTATCAGCAACTGAATGCAAGAGGATGTACAAAATTACTCCCTAAGCACCGTGCTGCTTTGTGGGGAGTAAAACACCCAACAAAATGGAAGGTGTAGAATAATATATTATAATATTAACTATTTCAGCAATAATACAGTTTCTCGCCTCCCCGGTAGCCTTCTCTTATGCTTTCTCCCCACACTGTTAGGTTGATATGCAAATTTCCTTGCATTTCCTGAGGAGAAGACCAGGCATAATCCTTGTGCTGGGACACTGGTGCAGTCAGCAATAATTGCTTGATTTGCTTGAAGATAGAATACATCATTGCTAAAGGGAAGGGTGTACATGAGGTTGAGAGTCCCAAAAGGCAGCCTCTCCAAGGATCTCCTCTTTTTCTTGGACAAATGATGTCCTGCATTGTGTCTCTGAACTACCAGCTAATGGAAAATGCGCTATGTAGAAAATGAGAAATTTTGAATAACATCTAAGCATCTGGATCCCAAGGGAGGGAATTCATTCCACTTGCTTGAAATTTAGATGTTTCATTTCAGCTGATTGTCCTAATTATGATGGCTATAGAGATTTAATAGCAAGGAGTGATTTAACCTATTTTAGTCTTGACACTTCTGTGAGGCAGAAAAGGACAGTGAGGAATGCAGTGAGAGGAAGAGTATCAGGCATCTCTCTGAAGATTCCCCTCTGAAGTGCTTGTGGTCTGCTTGCCTGCACTACTGCTTCTGTTTAGCACTGGCATTTGTTACCTCCTCCACAATCAAAGTGGCACCCTAGCCCTTCGAATTCTATTGCAGTCTTGATTTCCTAGTTCTGACTATGACATTGCCTGTGTAAGTTCTGTAAGTGCCTGTGCAGGTTGATGCCCTCCATGGAGAAGGACTAACTTGTTGGTGTGTGAGAAGAATTCCCATGCCTCTGTGTGGTTATTTTTCTCCTCTGGGTCTCCTGTTTCAGCCCAAGCATGGCCCTGCTTGGTGCGGAAGTTCCCGGCACCATGTGGCAGCTGTGGCCATCACAGAGAAGCCCTGAGGCTGCACTCACTTTCACTGGCTCTTCTAGACACCGTGCAAGACAGGGAAAGCCTGTCCTTTGCTTTTGTACTTGCAGAAGTGTGAGTGGCTTTTTGCCTTGGCATGACCAGAGCCAGGAAGCCTCTGGGGAGGATGGAATAGCAAGAAGAAAAGTCCGCGCAGCAGTTTGTAGAATGGAAACTTTTATAAGTTGAGGTGGTTCAGCGTTGTTATAACACCTGCCAAGGGCAGGAAGCAATACCTTGAACCTTCCCTAGTGCTGCTCAGTCAGGTGCTGATACAGTGATGGATGTTACTTACACAGGGATAAGGGGGAGGCAGGAGGAGGGGCTCATTCTTTCTAGAGAAATATGTTGGGAGAAAGGTGCAGATTTAGCAGGTCTGGAAATGCTGGGCAAGAGCAGGAAAGAATAAGCATGTCAGAAATCATGTTAAAAGGAGGCAAATGAGTACAGCTTAAAAATAAGCAAGTAAGCAGAGCTAATCTAAAAGCCCATACTTGAACCAAGCTTTCCTTTTTTTTTTTTTTTAATTTGAAGTTTACCTGTGCATTGATATCTTACATTAACTATTTTTCATTTTAAGGAAGGGGGCCATTTCTCAGTCTGAAAAGAATTGGCTTGCAAGGTATGGCACCATGAAATGTTCGGGCAAGATTCATAGCCTGCTTTGAGATGGGAAGAACTGGAAATCACATGAGAACTTGTGATTTTTAGTTCCATTTAGTTCCATTTTGGAGACAAAAGAAATTTTATCTTGATCCAGCAAGATGAGTAACCGTGTCTGACTTTTACTTGTGTGAATAGCTGCTTTATTTTTGGGCCACTAATGCAGAGGCTCAGTGTTACAGCAAGTGTTGCATAGTTAGAGAGATACCCCACAAAATCCTTCCTTTGTGAGATCCTATTAGGTATACAGGTGTTTGTGAAACATCCAGAGTGAGGTGAATGCCACCATCTTGTGAAGTTTGTTCTCACCTCAAGCTGCCTGGGTTCAACCTTTTGCCCAATAAGACATCACTAGTATAAGTTATGCGAGTAAAACTAACAATTTTATTTTAAGAGCAGCCTCTCGTGTAAAGCCTGTTATTGCCTTCATACAATTAATTGGTAACCAGCAGGTCTATCTGAACCTTGTCCATTATTTGAGGTACCTGCATATTAGCATTAATCAAAGACTGATCAAGGCAAATCTTAAAAGGGATGGGGAAAGACGTAATCTTCTGCCTGTCCCTTCTGATATTAGAGTTTATCTTTCTGCTTGATGTCAAAGACAGGAGGCTTGTTTTGCATTGTTCTCCCCTGCAGATGAATGACATAGGCAGTGTCCATCATCAGCACAGCCATCTATTATGCTCTTGCCCCTCCTGAAATTTGCCAAATTGGTGGCATGCAGGGCAGGATGTCTGCTGTTGTGCTCACAAAGTGGAGTCATGGTGTGCCCTGGCATTCCTCTTTGCTCCCTCATCTTCCATTTGCTGCCTTCTGTTGCATTTGGAGCCAAGCAGCTCAAATTGTCCCAATCTGAGTTATAAAACTTACCTCTTCCAGTTGACTGCCTCCTCAGAAATGAGCAAACCAGTTCTGCCAAAGAGCAAGTGGTGGAGGCTGTAAGTGAAGGTCCTGGGTAATATGGGGCTTTTTATTCAAGGCTCCTGTAACCCCCTCAGGAAAATGGTCACCATGGCCTTTATTTTGATCATTAGCGTGGCCATAGACAAAACCCAGTTTGCCACAGATCTTTCTGCTTTGTGCATGAGAGCTCTGGGAGCCCGGTATTCTGCCTTGCTTGGCTCTCCTGTGCTTTGAAACAACAATATAAAATTAAAAAAAAAAAAAGAGAGCTTTTTTTTTTCCCCAGAATAAATGGCCTTCCATGAAATATGTCTGAACATTTCCAGGAGGCCCTCTTCATTTTAACTCATCACACCCTACAGACCTGGAGTTTTTCTACTGAGAGCACCTATGGAGATTTTCTGTCTGCTTTGCTTCTTTCTTGCCTTCCCCCCCATCCTCCATTTTCCCTCTTGTATTATTACCTTAAACAATGCCTTTTTGGAAAGCATACCCTTTCGAGAGGTGCTTTGTTAAAAAGCAAAACAAAAACACAAACCCAACAGCAAATAGCAAACTTCCCCGAAATTCCCACAGAAACAAATAAGACAGCTTTGAAATCGTAAAGCACTGGCACACAGTGGGTGCCACTGAGCCCAGATGTTACAGCCCTGGCAAACCACAGTTGCCCTCCCGTTGCCCTGCTGACTTATTTTTCAACTTCCATTTGATGCTCTTCCATCGAGCCCCAAGGTTTCCAGGCTCAAGTACCAACCTCCACAGAGACCTGCTAACTGGCAGTGAAAGATCCAAGTGTGTACAGAAATAATGTTCCCTCTGCTTCCTCCCTCCCTCCCTCTGTGTCTTGGCATCTAAAAGGGCTCCCGAGGGACGTGGCTACAGTGAGAAAGGTGCATTAGACACTGTGTGCTCCTAAGTGTGGAGACAAAGGAAAGCTCAGGAAGGCCCTGCTGAGCTGGAGCAACTGCCACATATGAGGATGAAGGATTTTTTCCCACAAACCAGGAGCTGCTATTCCTCCTCCCTCAACCCTCCTGACCTTTCTGGGAAGAAAAAGAGTAGCTGCCTCACCTGCATAGTGCCACATGCACTTAGCTAACCCTCAAACTTTTCTGCAGGCAGAGGACAGGTGAACTCTCCCGTTCCAGGCAGGACTCTGGAACTCCCTCTCTGCCTGCATCTTGACTACAAGGTACTTGTGGTAGGCACACCAAAATAGCCATGCCATGAAGAAGTGTCCTCTTTGCACTGCTCAGTGTGCATGAAGGACAGACAGATGACGGGCAAGGGAAAAAAACCCCGTGTAGTCCTTCCTCATTTCCTTTCAAAATTGTTCATGACTCTTAATGTTACAGCCTCACCAAGTATTTGGAGACTGTGTTTGTAATCTAATCTTTGGAAAGACCTTAGGACTACTGGATTTATTATATCATTGCTTCTAGAGGAATTTCTGTATTTTAAGCTATCCTCTGGGCCCGGAGCTGTATAAAGTGTTCACACACTTTCATTGTGTTCTGGTTAGTATGAATATGTATTAATTTTATTTAATGTCCTGCCACATCTGTGGTGTTGATATCACAGGACCGATTTCTACTGCCAGATACCCCTGGGTAAAGCAGCTTGTGTGAGTATCTTGCAGCACATGCAATTTGTGTGGAGGGAATTTTATGTGACCTTCTTTGCATTGTCCTACCCATGACCCCTTCTGTAATCAGGCAGAAATCATGCTCCTGAAGAGCAGGAGGTATTACTGCTTCCATGCTGGTCTGTTCCTGGGCCCCCGCTGCACAGACATTGCCAACAGTAACAAATTGCTCTGAGTTATGTGCAGGGGTTTAGTGATGTGGACTAGTTATTTATTAGAGAGGGAGCTGAGACATCAGCAGAGGGCAAAAGAGTGAATAAAAGAAAAATCCCCAATCAAATGAAACGAAGCTGCCTCATCAGGCAGGCTTCTTGCAAAACTGCTCTCTCTTCTGGATCGCACCTTGTTTATCTAATGGGGGATCACATGCAGAGTTTTGAAAGTAAACCCCTTAAAATAAAGGAATTTCCCCAAAGGCTGTGGATAAAGGTGACAGAGTTGGACTAAACTGCATTTCCAGAGGTGGCAAATCAGTGATTTATTGTTTCGTTAGTCACAGTTTCCTAAGCACAAACCTGGCTGTGATACCAATTGCCTTGTTCAGAGGCACCTTTTGAAGATATATGATAAAGATAAGGGACCTCCTCCCATGCACTTGGAACGAGAAGGCAGCTCCAGAAGAGTGAGGGCCCTGTCTGGTAAAAGCCAGACCAATGGAGGTCACTGAAGAAGCATTCATTGCCAAGGAAGTCCTATGTTTGTTTTGACTTGGAAAAGAAACTTCTAGGTTTAACACCATGTGTCTATAATGTGGACATTCCAAAAATGGGAGGAGAAGTCTTTATGGTTATTCTTTAATAGTGATACTGATGTGCAAAAGTGATGCCATGAGACTACTAGTCTGCAAACATAATTAAGTTTCACTCTCATAGATTGAATTGAGTTTGCCCAGAATAGGTTTCTTGCTCTTTTTCTTCCCTTCAGTTACTTGTCACCCACACTAATACTCAGTACATTTTCCTGATGCAGAGACCTGAAGGGCTGGAGGGGCTCTGCAGAGGACACTGTCAGCTCCTGGGAAGCAAAGGACTTCACAGTCAGAATGAGATGTGACAGCAATGTGACCCAGACCTGGAAAGATCTGGAACAGAAGAATTGGTGGGAAGAGGTGTTGGTACAAACTCCAAAGCAAAAGGCAGGCTGTGCTGAATAAGGGCCTCTCACTTCCTGGGTCTCTGACTCTTCACCAGAGAGATTTGTGCTTGTCTGATGCACCAGAGAGGCTAAATGTGTTTTTCAGCAACTGTGGCACATGTCCCTGGGAACAGATACCCACGGAACTGGTGCTATTTGCTAAAGTTATCCCTCCAAAATCCTGGAGCACATTGGGAAAGTGACTTCCCCCAGGATTTTTCCATGAGGAGAGAGAACTAAAGTAGACAGTTACATTCATAAATAGATGTTGATCTGTGAATTCTGCTGGGAAAAAATAAATCTGACTTTAATGGTGGCTACAAGGTGGATTCGGGCCTACCTAACCAGTGTGGGGATTGTGTCTTCAGGATAAGAGTTTGAAATAAGAGAGGAGATTGGCTTGGTTCAGGTCGAATCAGCTCCTTCCCAACAAAAAAACTGTGACAAGACCCTGGGCATCAATGAGGCTTTCAGTTATGAGCTTCAGAGGGGCTGAGGGCTGTACCTGCAGGGATTTGCTGCTGAGACTGCAAAGCCATATGTTGCTCACCTGTTGGCCACCTGCATGCAAGGCAGGGGCTGTGCATGCCTTCCATGGGGACAGCCACTAGCAGACCTCTTATTTGTGGAATTGTTCATTCTGTAAAAATAGAAATAATTTTTTTTAAAAAATTGCTTTTTTAATTATGGAGTTTTTAAATATTGGATTGTCTTTCTTTTCCTCTTTCTCTTTATTTTTTTTTTCCGTTATCTTTTTTGCTGAGTAGTGTAATAAGCAGACCCTTTTGATCTCCCTCCTTTTGCCTCTTCCTGGTGTTTCAACATTTCCTCAGCTTTGGAGGCTTAGTGACCAGATAAAGCAAAACTAGGTGGATCCTGGATATGTTTCACTCACCAGAAAAGAAATGTCTGGGGAGGAGGGCAGAAAACTTTTCCAAGTGATTTACAACGGCTCCCAAAATCAGATGAAAATAAAATCTGGTGAGACCTGAAAACTAAAAATAACACTGGAAAGTCCAGCTCACCCCTGAGATATTCTGTTATTTGGCCACCTAGAGCAGCAGTGCTCAAGTTGCTTCTCACCACCTCTGAGCATGTAGTGAAAATTTATGGGAAGCTGCAGCATTTCCAGTCCAACATAATGGACTTTAATGCTTTTTTTATAGACATCAGTAACAATATGTCTAGATCCACCCAAAACCCTAAAGCCAAATCAGCTTTGAGATGGAAAAGAGGAATTTCATTTTTCCTCACTTTCACTGCTGGGACAGACAGCCTTCCTCCCTTATGAGGTAATTTAATTTTCACATTATGCTTTATGGGATATCCTTTATTTACCTAATGTTTTCCTGTCAAGTCTTTTCAGACTATGAATCTTGTATATTTTATATACACAAAGGTGACTTTTCCTTCCTTTAATGACCGTGGCTTATCAGTGCAGGCAACCGATACTGGACTCATAAATATGTCACTCTTGGGTTTGCGGCAGCCCCTTCTCCACCGTGAGACCGTTCCTTGCTGCTTGCTCCTCCCTTCAGCTCGCTGCATATCCACGGTCCGCTCGGCCCCTCAGTGCTGTTGGACTCACCATTGGCTGGTATAAATAAATCACTGATTCAAGCTATAGGTGAAAATCATTGTGAAAGGAGCACCCAGAGGAATGCAATACAAGGTCAGTGGAGCCAGCGCCTTCCTACTCCAATTAAATATTTCCTGTAAGTCGGTGCCAATTGTGCATCTTGTAAGAACATTTGAAAGCAGGAGCTTGAACTCTCCGGGACCCTCTCGCCTCGAAACCTGTTTCCTGTTTAACAAGATTTAACAAGTACAACCAAACACGTGCCATCAGCAACAAAAGTCATTGTAAATGGCTCCAATGTGCAAAGGTTCTGGGTCTCCTCTCGGCCCCGAACGCCGACCAACCCCGTCAGGCAGGCACAGGGTGGCAGCAGCGCAGGGGTGCTGTGCCCTGGTGCCACAGGACTGGCGTAGGCTCAGCCCTTTTGCTGAGAGAAGCGGAAGGAAAGAGGGAAAGACAGCCTTTTCAAAAGGGGTCAAAGCTTGTTGGGTGAAAGCTTCAAGACTAGGTCTTACTGTCCCAGGAGTTTTCTACAGAGGGTGGAATAACATCTGCTCTGTGCTGTCTGCCTCTTCAGCTTAAAATACAACCTTGCTGCTGCGTAATGCCTTGAAGATATCACTGTAGTCAAGGACATCACTGTGGTTCCCCACTGTGGCTGCACCCCAGGCTGAGCTCCCTGTCCAGGCAAAAAGGATGCCCAAGGCAGAGATCAGCCAAAGACACCTTTTGATTGTGCAGTCAAATACGGGGAGAGTGGTCACAAGAGCCCCAAAATTTAGGGAGTCCTTCTGGTTGTAAATGCAAGGGGGACACTGTAAACATTTTCACAGTAGCCAGGCACTGAGAGCACAGTACTGCTTCCCAGAGGGCTGTACAGTGGTAGGAGACATCTACAGATGTGTGTGTGTATGTATACATATATATATATATATACACACACATGTATATATATACACACCATTCTTATATGTAAGATACACATGAATGCAAAAATGTGTATGCTTAAATATCTACATGCATTTAAGTGTTCTAAATTTCTGTGCACTATGCACATAACTCAAACTAGAAACCCTTGTAGCACACTCTCTGGATCTCTCCCCCCAGTTCAATAAGCCTGGGACTTGGGATGAATCGTCCAGTGCTCCTGAGATGACAACAATAACAATAACAGGAGCAACAACCCCATCTGTTTACTGAAAACTGTAGTGTGATCGTACACCAGAAAATACATGTCTGACCAGAGTTTCCAAGTGCACAGCCCATGTCTTGCCTCTCATCTGCAATCAGCTACTCTTTCCACCTGTGCCATCCCTACAACAACCAGGGCAAGGTCTGTGAGCAAAGGGAGGACATGGGTGGAAAAGAACCGAAGAAACAAAGTAAAGTGGAGCCCAATGTGATGCAGTGAACTCTGTCCTCAATCTTGCTCACACACTGAAAATGACATTTCAGCCATGGATGTTAAAATTGGGATAATTATCTTTAAGGAGGTCATGAACTTGATATATAAGATACATTAAAACCAATTTTCTCATTGTTAGGGAGGAGGAAAAGCTTGGGAATTTGATATGGGCTCCTCGGCTATGTGCTAAGTGGTCCATCCTCTATTTGAAATCCATCATTATGGGATATAATTCAAGTTTGGGGAGGACAGCACTTTGCTGAGGGAAGTCTCCTAGGTCTTTTCCTAGACTCCCTCGGCCGTGCTTAGACAGGAGCCAAATCTGCCCTCTCTGCCTGCTGCAACACATAGCATCAGAACAGTGAGCCCACGCGTCAAAGGAAGGTCTGCACAAGGTCCTCACCACCCAAAGCAGAGATGCGCTGGTGTCCCTGCCTTGTGGCTGAGGAGTGGACAACCCATTGGGTCCTCTGGGTTGGTCTTCTTTCCTCTGCAAATTGCCTGTGACTCTTCACCACCCTGGCTCGAGGCGGTTCCCATGCACCACGTCCCAAGATCAGCATCTCTTGTGCCTGTGTGATGAGGCATCTTGCTTCCTAAACTGACTCCAATGTAATTCTTGGTGTGAAAGCAAGACATTGTACGATGCTCTGCTGACTTCACCAAGGCCATCCATTCCCAGTGTCTTATCACAGCACAGGGGCAGAAGTGCAACATTCTGGAATCTTGGGATCTGGCATGGCCAGAGTTTTGGGTGCTTCTCCAGGAGAGGAGCATGCAGGAGGAAGGCAAGACTCCTGCTTGTGAAATCTACAGTTTAGCCATGAAGCTTGGAGGACACCTCACGGAGTGCCCATGGGCAAAGCAGTGGCACAGAGCAAGACTGCACTCCATCCTTAAAAGGGCTCTGATTCACAGTATAATAAACATGCTTCGGGCACCATTAAATCAGGACAGCTCCTGCAAGCTGAAGCTGAGGTGGCTCACTTGGTGTTAGATGAAAGAAGGAGCTCCCAGCCTGAGGAGCCTAGTGCCCCACTAGGTGACGCACAGACGATGCAAAGGACAGAAAGCTGTAACATATTTCCCTCGTACAGATGGGAAACTGAGGCATGCTGTGATCCTGTTCTCCAAGAGTGTGACTTGGATTTATATGAGGTCTCTGGAGCACAGCCGGGCATTAAAATCAGAAACTATGTCTTATATCTGTGCTCAGGAGGAGGAGGAGGGGATGAGTTGACTGGCAAACATTTCCAGACAGACGGTGGAGTGGATTAGCACAAAAGGGGATGCAGATCTCGGCTGTTCAGCTGCCAGCAGAAAGGAGGGGGAGTATGGTTAGGCAGCTGGTGGAGAAACAGGTGCAGAGAAGGTTTCCTGATAGCCCTGCTGTCATCCTGCTTTGAACCCTCAGCTCCTCAGTAAATCTTCCCTCTTGGAATTCTCTCATCAAAGTTTCATTTCCTCACGTTCCTAAAATAGTTCTTGATAAGCAACTTGTCATGCTGGTAAAGCCCTTTTGGTTACTTTCCTAGAAATCTATTTTCATGTTTTCTCACTGGGCTTCAGCTGCTTGCATTCCCATTTGGAAAAAAAATATTAGAGGAAAGAAAGTACAGCCAAGGCTTAACACAACAAGAAGGTGAAATATTTGCGTTTAGTAACACAGCAGGACCTTGTCTGTCAACTGAACTTCCAAGCAGTGACATAAAATTATAGTGGTAGAACTTGCACCTAACCAGAGGGACAGGGGGAAGAAAATATGAAAATTTATTTTTTTAGCATGTAAAATATCTGCAGGAAATACATACTTTTCACTTTCAGTGGTTTCTTGTAGGGCGTTTTGTCTTCATGCTGCAGTCAGAGATGGAATAAAGCAGAGGTGGTCAAGCTGTGGTTTTCAAGGCCCAAGGGGAGCCCTTGTGCAAGGCAAAGGCTCTTTCCATGCTCAGCTCAGAGATACACTGGGGCCGTGCTGGCACAGGGCTCCTGGGCAATCCCAGGTGCTGGGGGAAGAAAACTGGCAGAGTAGATTGGGTCTAACATGGCTCAATGGCACTGTAACCAGTCCACATCCAAATCACCCCCATCTCATAGGAAAGTAGTGGGGAATACCTGTTATCCATAAACAATGAACTTTTGCCAGAACTCCTCCCTCAACACTCTGATGCCCATGGCGTCGTGTTGTCCCATGGCTCTCATCTGCAAAAGTTTTTGACACATATGAAAGCTTGCCTGGGGGAAAATTGGCCATCCTGCTTTGTAGGGCAGGAGTTTTCAGAGACTCATAACAACGTGGGAACCCAGGACTGTTACAGGAATGGGGGAGCTGGAGGGAATAAAAAGATTCTGGGTGGGGAAGCACTTGGTTGTACGTGGTCTTTTCAGGTCAGCTAGCAACCATTCCTTGGGGTAAGTGCAGAAGTCTCTATATAAAAAACTACAGTAAGAGAATGAGAGGTGATTTTATTGGCATGGCACCAAAAAAAAGGATAAAGAGTTTGATCTGGAATGATAGGGATGTGTTATGGTAGAAGAGTGGATTGTCTGATGAGAGCATCCAGGGAAAGAGTCAGTTCACTTCATTTGAGCTCAGACAGAAGTTTTGCAACTTCTGAGGATAGGAAAACAGGTATCAAAAGTGTCGGTTTTTCTTCTGGGTGATTCTTAGCTGATTTTGGGTGTCTAACAACAAATGAAATATCTAGTGCCAAATCGGCATCTGTCATTAGAGAATTTGTTTTCACATGATGCTCCAGGACTGTTTCATAGAGTGAGAAAGGCAGAATGAAAATTGTGCTTAAAGTGACCTGCTCACAACAGCCCTGCTTTTAAATCCTCAGCAATGTGGAAAAAAAACTGGACACCAGATGCAGGTAAGGGCTGTCTGAAGCCCTCAGAACAATTTATCCAGCCTGCCCCTGCTTGTGGTAGCTTTTTTTTCCTGGGAACCTATTGGCACCCCAGATGAGCTATTGGGCTGTTGCAACCTGCCCACATTTGCCGTTTTTTTGCAGGGCTCCTTTTTCTTGGACATAGAGTTGCTAGGAAGAAGTTGCCACTTCCCCAAAGGATCAACATTTCCAGTGCTGATTCCCTGACCATTCCAGAGGCCTGCACCTTTTCTCACAGGTGACAGGCAAGGGACACGTGTGTGCACACACGCAGCAGGTCTGAAGCAACTCAGTGTCTCCAGGAAGCACGGGAGGAGCTGTGCCTGGCTGTGGGGGACTTACAGCTCTCTGAGGAAGGGGAGGCAGTGCCCAGACCTCTGCTCCTACTGCAGGAAGATTCAGGGCTTTTCTGAATGGAGACGTGGAAAGAAGTTCACAAGTTTTAACAATATTCCTAAAGATATAGGTCATCACAGTGTGTCTACCCCACTAGCAAACAGCATATTTCTGTTTGATTCTCATGTATTTCTTCCCACTCAAGTCTGATGCAAACAAAAAACACTGCCCCCAGCTTTCCCCACAGGTGACCTCTGGGCAATACAGCCTCAGAAGTACCCAAACTGCACACACCCTAAACACAGACACACATTTTTCTAGAGTTGAGAAGCCTTTTGTGTGGGTTTGCAGCAACTTACAAGCATTTGGGAGGGAATCAACCAGGAACCAAGACAGTAATTCCTCTCCTGTACATCAGATGTTAACAAAATAGCCCAGTACCCTGCTTCACCCTCTGCGCTCAAACGCCCTGTAAGCAAAAGCCTTGCTTCCCTGGGATCCAAGAGATCCACCATCCCATAGATTGTACTAGAAAATCACATTATTTGGCCTGACTACAAACTCTGGATCAAATCACTGTCTCATGTGGGTTAATGGTGCCTTCTCATTGTTTCTCAGAGTTTCTCTTTGAGTCTCCAAGCAGAACAAGAAGACTGCATCCCAAAATGCACGTAGGAGTGATATTTATATTATCTTAGAATTTAAGCATTTCAATATGGAATATTTTAGCATCAATCCCGTATAATTTTCCAATTTACTGAAGATGGGTTCCCTAGTGATGTGAGAGGCTCCTCTCTGGTGCCTGAATACCATTAAGAATGTTTGTTCCCACTAGTCTTAACCTTAATAATTGCAGCAAATTGATTTTAAATAGTGGATCAGGAAGGCCTGCAGAAAAAAAAGTTACTTTTTCTGTGTGTATTCCACATATTAAACATGCAGAATGAAGAAAATTGAGAGTCATCAAAGCACAATTTCCAAACAGACTTGAATCATTAAAAAGACATTTGGCTTCGTAGTTCAAGGTTAAGTTTGTTCCCAGAAGATGAGGTAATTTAGTAAAATAATAAAGCTCCCATTAAACAAACCCTGTAACAGAACTGAGCCTTAGAGGCTGCAAAGGAAGGAAACTGTAACTTCTGTCAAAGCACAGAGATGAGATTAGCGTTAATAAAGCATTCCTCACAAAGCATAGTGATAGTAGATGGGGGAAGGCACATCCAAATAGCTCTCATTTCCACAGCATTTCCCTTCAGATATGGACTTTTTAATTAGCCATCGGAAAGAAAACTGAAAGTGCACTTTCTCCTTCTCGGTTTCTCCCTGACTATTAATCTCCCTGCTGAAAACAGTGCCACCAGTCCATCTTATTGTTATTAACTAGTGGAGAC
The DNA here is from genome assembly GCA_014706295.1 of Lycocorax pyrrhopterus obiensis. NCBI lineage: Eukaryota > Metazoa > Chordata > Aves > Passeriformes > Paradisaeidae > Lycocorax > Lycocorax pyrrhopterus. The sequence continues at coordinate 104,759,570 of JACSVZ010000002.1, forward strand.
GTAAAAGAGCTACATTCATAGTCCTTATCGCAGCCCAGAGGTATTTCCTTTGTGTTATGAGGGGTATTTTGATTAGTTTTGACTGTGTCTGCAGGGAAGACACAGTTTATATTTTCCACAGCTAGAATAATTTCTAGAAATATAAAGATTTATTCCAGCACTCCCCAGTATTTATCGGTGGGGTTTAATGATTGAAAGAGTTTGATTATTGTGCCACAGTCATTCCTTTTTTAACTCCTCTTGGCTTCATGACTAAGTTTGAGGCAAAACTTTGATAGTGGCTTGTTCCTGGAATAGGTTGCTGCTTTTTAATGAATCATTTGTTTGTGGAATGCAACTTTTCTCCCCCGTGACTGCACTGTTCACTGGTAGATGTGGATAATCACACATTTAAAGAGCCACAGAGATATTCTGTTGGGAAGGATCTCAGACAGATACCAAATCCTTTTTTCCCTGTGTCTTGACTTCTCTTAAATTGTTTAACCTCCTGTTAAGAGCACAGGTGATGGCAGTTCTCCAGTTTTCTCTGGTGGATCCTGTACCTTCCCTCTGTCAATGGAGGCAAAATATTCCTTTTCTCTTTGCGGCAGCCTAGTTTATATATTTGAAGTCCATTGCCTGAAGACCCACTTACTTTTCCCTTCATTCTGTGAAACACTCAGTTGGATTGCAGACAATGCAGCAGGTGGGACCTGGGGCCACGCAGCAGTTTGGGGTGGCCGTCGCTGGCAGACGCTCTCAGTGCTGCTTGTGCTCCACGCTCCCCCCGAGCCAGGGCAGTACAGGGGGAGCCACACACGGCGCTGTGCTGGGCAGGAGCTGTTCTGCCCACCCCATTTCCCACACACAGCCCAGGGTACATGCGCAGGCAGACCAGCGGTCACAGCGCTTCTGCTTTCCAGCAGGAAAAGCTCCCAGGTAAATCTGGTCATAGCAATTCAGGATGACGCAGCTCTGTGGTTCCCTGTGGCTTCTTACCATGCAGAGGGGAAAGGAAAGAGTAATGTTCTCCTTCCCCTCTGCAGAAAGATGTGCTGGCTGGGCTGACAGCCCCCAGGTAAGAGCCATGAGAGCACTCAAAAGAAGATTTGCAGCAAATGCTGCTGCCCGCTTGTTTCTAAAGTCTCATCAAAGGGAGACAAAAAGAAAAATTACAGTGCTTCCCAGGTGTGCAGGTTTTGCTTGAGGGAACTGATGGGAAATGTAACCCACTTTTGGGTATAACAGGAATAACACACGCTTACACTTTCCTTCTTGAGGTTGCTAATTTTGCATGACTAAATCAGCTGAGGAAACCAGATTTTAAAAAATCAAGTGCTGGCAAGGTTCCTGCTGACTCAAGGAAACTCAGAACTGCATTCTACTTTGATTTATCTTTTGTTTCACTCACAAACCTGAAACGAGCAGAAGGTTTAGGAGTGCTAATTGGGGATCATTAAAAGTGCCTAAATAATTTAATTATGATCTGTATTGTTTTGTATGTGGAAATGAAAAAAAACCAAAAAGCCACACCAGGGTAACAATGGCAAATGGCCCCCTGATTCATGAATTCCTGTCACTTCAGACATTTCCTACCCTGGCAGACTATGAATATGGCTCCAGAAGAAGGATCAGGGTACACTTCACTGTGAATTTGTTTTCTGGCACTGTTGTTAAGACGTCCAAGGGCTTTTACTCTCTGCAGTTGCTGTTACCCTAAACCAGGCAGGTCAGAGTTTTGCCCACTGAAGTGACATGGGCTGATGCACAGCAGACCCAGCTTTACTCTCTTAGTTGAGCCATTGCAACATCTCACAAGTGGTAGTAGCCACACAGGAGCATCAGAGAGAAAACTTTCTGCACCTCAGGGCTGTGTAGGCAACTGTCAGCACCCAGGGCTGACACTGGCACCCGAGAACTCAGACACTGGGTGCCTGAACCACCCTGCTTCTCTTTGCCTCCCTGTATCTCCAGTCTCAACAGAGCATGAAAGAAAAGTTTTCCTCATGTTGAGGCACTTAGACACAGTGAGCTAACTCTGTGTTTATGGAGGGTTTGGAGCAGATTCCTTCCACTGTTATAGCATGTGCCTCAGAAAAGTCTTTGTCTACTGCAGAAATCTCCCTGCACCCTACAATCAAGGGAGCAATAAAAAAGGTATCTAAAAAATGTGGCAACAGCGCATAGTCGGCAGTGCTTGAAATCAAAACAAGGTCTTCAGGGAGCAAAACAAGCTTCCCACTCTGGAAAATTCCTGATCCCCAGTTTCCCAAAATGCCATGGCAAAACATAATTATCATGGCTCTTCCTATCTCTAGCACGTGTCATTGAAACGGCCTGAATGAAGTTGTTATTTGTAGGGTGTAGCTCATCCAAAGCCTCTATCAATGAAACCACTCAATTGCTTTCTCTGGGATCTTGTGCAATTGGCTTTTCTGTAGTAGTTTTCCTTGTCAAGGCGATAATCTTGTGACTCACTGTCATGAGGGAGGCTTCTCCTTTGTGCCAGCCATAATCGTAATCCACTCACTCCTGAGTCTCTCCTTGCTCCTGCAGATGGGAAGACACTTCCTGACTTTGTGGGTACCTTCAGGAGCACATCAGAAATGGTTGTATTCAAATGAAGGTAGTGAGTTAAGGCCCCTAAGAAAAGCTGCAGGATGGAGGTAATGGTAGATAAACTTTCTTATGCAGTTCATTAGTATTGAATCATTTATTGGATAACTATTTGGGAGGTGTAGCTACTGCTTGATTTCAAACAAGAGTTGCCTATTGCATCATTCATAAATTCAAGCCTTCCCAGAGGCTACCCCAGGCTTGAGCCATTCTGAAACAAAACCTAACTAAAGAGCCCCGTTCACAAGTGGGGGGTTCCATCCATCCCTCTCATTTGGTGTAAAGCAGGTGCTTTAAGCTCTGTGAATGTAAAAATTGTGTTCCTGAATGAGGGCTGGCATGAACAAGCTCTCTTAAAATCCTGAAAATTAGCTGTTAAGCTAATTCCATTTTTAGATTCTCTGTCCAACAAAGCACTGCAAAAATTCAGGAGCTCGCTTCAATTCATGCTGGAGGCGTTTAGATTCCAAGGTATTTAACACGCTGGGGATAATAACCAGCCTTTTTGGGGGAGGTTTCTGTAAGCGCCTGCTTCTGGCAGCTCTGAGGGATGGGATGAGAGATGAGGGAGGTCTTCCAGGGTGCAGTGCAGCATTTCTCTTCCTACTGCAGATCTCTCAGGTCTCCCTTTCTCCATGCTCTACTGTCTTTCTCTTTTTACCTTCTTTCCTTCTGGCTCCTCTCCTCCTCACTAGGCACTGAAGCTGTGCAGCACCTCCCACAATCCATATGAAGCACACAACACATTGTAAGATATCTAGCAAAGGGTGTTCACTTCAGGTGGGCAGTCAAGCTGAAAAACAGCTTTTGGAGGAGATGCGCTGCTTTGGTTTGTACTGAATTTTATGACAGCTCATGAAGTCTGCTCCATCATGGCTGCTTCCCCAGGGCCAGGCAGCCCCAGCAAGCCAAAGGGAGACCACTCGTTTTACTTGTGATGCTACAAAAGCAGCCTTCATCTCTTGCTCTGTCAAAGTTTGCTGCCTTTGCTAGCTACCAGAACTTATTCTGCTGCATACCTATTAAAAAGAAGTCCAGGATTTTTTTTTTATGGGGTTGACCCAAACTATCGGTCCAAGAACCAACTTTACAAGAGGTGCATGATGCACACCCACCTCAGTGGTGGTGGAACAGAGCCCAGCAAAGCTCTGCAGGGTGCAGATGAAACATTCCCTGGCTCAGGGTGAGACAAAAAGGTGATAAACAGCAGCACCTGGGGAATATTCCCCTTCCCACCTACCGCCACCACCTTCTCTCTTTCTTGAAAACACAAACAAGCCATCCCAATTTGCATTTTCATAGCTGGGAGTGATTGCTAAATTAATGAGCACTGCTATTTATATCTAAATAATCACAGTTCTAAACAACTGCTTGGAGGCATCAGTATGGAAGGTAAAATTCTGGGCTATGATTTGACTGGATTCAGGCAGCACTTGTCATCAGAAGGAGGAAAATCCCAACTACAAAAAAAATAAGCTTTGCCATGTTTCAGACAATCTGAGGGAAACTGGAAGAAGAAGTTCTCTGAGTAGTGTATACAGACTTGTCTTGCTTACCTTGCTGGTCTTAATATTATTCAGAGGAAATACTTTTGTTAAGCAGCTTCCTTTAACCATCTTGGTTGCCACAACCCTGCTAGGGACTTCAGCATTAAGCTGTGCTGCCCAGGTGCACAGAGTACTACTCAGCATTGTTCCCAGAGTGTTTGAAGAGCCCCTGCAAGCCAGCTCTGTCCTCGCTGCCTTTGGCTGAGTTTCTGCAAAGTGAATCTCTTGGCTTAGTGCAGAGCTTGTGAGGCCACTTAAATCTCTCTGACCCCTTAATGAAGTTTTTAAAAGGGTTTCATAAATCTTCATCACTAAGAATTGCTTAAAGCCCTGCAGGGTTTCTCTAGTGGCATTAACCACTAAAACAAGTAGACAGGCTCGGGTCTATTTACTGCATTCATCTTCATTATTCCATGGGTTTTCCTTCCTTATAGTCTTTTACATAAGCTGCAACTGGGAAAGGGAGCTCAGGAGTGGGAGCTCTGAGTCAACACTGCCTGTCTGGCAGTTTGTAGCCATCCACTATGACTACATCTGATCAGTCCTCTTATTGGTAATGTTTTCTGTGCAGGCAGAAACTGTATGTTCATCATTTATCCTTCCTTATTTAAATCACTGGGTTGCTCCTCATTAGGGAAAGATCCTCATTTTTGCCTTTCCTGTGAAAACATACCTCAGGTCACAACCTGACAGCTCCAAAATGGATTAGTTACCTGCCTGCCCTTCCATTTTTTTTTCTTGGAATTTCGGCTGACTTTGGTAATGGCTTTTTATGAGTAGCATGAGTATTCTCTGAAATAACTTCCAGCTCAATGGATATGTAAGGATTGCTAGGAAAGTACGATGGTTTTTTTTGAACTTTTTGCATACCATATATTGTGCTCTCCAAGTGACAGTGTAGATTCTATATATTCTGTACAGGTTGTTTGATTCTTCACCTCTGCAAAGTGAGGACAGAAGAGTTAAGATTGAGGTTCACAGAAAAACAGAAAAATACTCCAGTGCAGGTAAAGTCATTGCAACCAGTGAGAGACTTTGAAGAAATGGTTTCAAGGCTAATTCTGCAGACAATGCAGGACTAAGGCTCTATTGAGATTTCGAAGGATTGGAGATCCTTGTGATCCAACGTGGTCCAGCCAAGCCTGGGCTGCCCCATTCCATCACAAAATCATACTTTTGTGAGCTAGATGATTTTCATTTTTTGCCTTTTCAGCTGGCATTTTGTTTATGCCATCAAGATACAGTAGAGTGCCATGGAAGTGCTACTTTAGAGCCATTGCGATGTTATTTGATTTTATTTTGTTTTCAATTTATTTGCATTACAAGAAGGTCTCAGGGACTCAGGGAGGACTGAAACAGCGTGCATGGAGCATAAGAGAAGTAATATGCTTGTGAAGGCCAAAAAGATCTTCTTATTGAAGGTTTGACACTGAAGTATTAAATCTGCCAGAAGTACCATTTATGATTAAGAAAGTCATCTAGGTTCCTAGTCTGGGTCATGACTGGAAGAAAAAATAATGTCTGATGAACATGGTGGAGGCTCAAAACTCAGCTTATGATGTGTGAAGTGAGTTGCTTGAGGCAGTAAAGGAGAGCTCCAGACTCAGCTGAATTGGTATTTCTTCCGTTGGGGTCAGTGGGTTCTAGATGATGTCATGCTGTGATGTTTTCACACGTGAGCCAGTCAGATAATTGGTTTTGATATAGGGAACTGTAGGATAGGTTATACAATGCAGTGTTGTCTGCTCTAGAACACACTGGTAAATAGTGTGCTGGGGACACTCTTTTACCCTAACAGTGATAAGATTAGATATTATCTGACTTCCTGTCTGCTTAAAGGCTATGCAAGTTCACCCAAGTGCTTACTTACATAGCTGTTAACAAAAATTCAAATTAAGCCATAGCTTTCAAGTCCTCAAAAGACCAAAATCGAAAGCAGGGGACAGAAGAAGTCAAAGAGTCACCATAGCCTGAGGTCCATAAAATGTCAGGATGTTGGAGAGATAAGAAAGAAGGTTTCAGCATGTGACTCAAGGCCTGTGCTTTAAGAAAAGATGGAAGAGTCCTAAATTGTGGCCAAAATGACCTGGCAGAAGTTCTTACTCGGTCCTGAGTCCCATACACACCTTCATCCTTTGCATGTAAGCCAAACATAAAAGGCTGTGAGGAGAGACCTGGGAGGGCGGGTGGGTAGGTGGCCGCTCTCCTATGGCCAAGGCATTGTCACTGACCATATGCCTGCTCCTAACCCTGTCCATTTAAGCCTTCCACTGCCTGAAAGTTAGCCACCTAAATGTCTTTAAGGATACCAGCCTCAGGATTCAACTGAGGCTTCACGCACACTGTATTTCTCAGTGATACGGCTCTCATGACTGCAAATCTCTAGTATAGGTAAACCAGGCTGGGGTAGGAAAGCGACGCTGGGCCAGCTCTCCTGTACAAGGAATTTGGAGCAGAGATGCTTCATGGCTATGAAAACACTCAGGAAAGGCAAAGTTTAAGTTCATACAGTGAACTATCACACCATAGTCCCATGATACACTGCCTTTGCCAGCTGAGCTGCTGCAGGCAGCTCCTGCCCCAGATGCTTGTTCCCACCTCTGGCCTGCAGTTTGTCACCTCCTCAGCCGTGCCAGAACAACTGCGTGTAGAGCAGTGCTTAAATCAGCGCACTGAAGTGGTGGAAGTTAAAAATAAACTCTTTGTGGGAGGAGCAGAGGAAGAGTTATTTTTAATTGTAATCACTTCAATGGTCTTTCTTCCAGTGTGGTCCGACAAGGAATTTCATTAATACTGCCAGGAGAAGGCAGTGGATTGCTGTGCTGGCATTGGAGTGACTCCTCCAGGCAGAAGAGTCCCTCCTTGGAGAGGGACAGGATTTCTGAGGCCAGGATTGCACCAGGGCCAATGTGCTGCAGAATTGTACCTTCCAATATGCAGAATTATGACTTCCCTACCTGGGTCCAAACTAAACTCAGGTGTCCCAGGCTCTCCATTAGCTATTCTGCCTCCTAGATCCTCATAGCATTCATTACAAAAATTATTGTGTGCAAGCCAGCATTACCATTAACAAAAACAAATAAAGAGACACTGAGGTTTTTTCCTGTTTTATAAACAAATACTCCTTATAATAATTCTGAATACTAGCCTCCTCCACAATTTACTATGGTATGGTTAGATGTCACCCATTAAAATCTATTCAAATACAAAATGCACAGTAAATTGAGAATAAAACACATCAGAAGAGATGCAAAAAAAGATTTTATTTAATAACATTTCTTACATGATCAGAAAAGGAAATATTTATATGTTCCTTAAAAAGCATTAAAAGTTTAAGGAAAAACATCTGAAAAGTGTTCAAACAGTTGCAGTGCTGCTACGACTTGAAAACTTGCAGAATAATTCAGCAACTTACTTTTGTTTTGGCTTTAGTAATTTCTGTGCTTAGATGAGCTTCTCTGTGAGTGAGTGACGTGCAAAGCCTCGGTTATGTCTTGTGTTCAGGCACCTCAGTGATTTGTTTCTGTTTGAACATGAAACACATTCACTTGCATTCAAATGTTCCTGATGCATTTCTCCAGAGGCTTTGTACCAGTGAAGCATGTGAAACATGGGCAGATTTCAAACTGCTGTTGCTTTTTGAAATAAATAATTAATTACACTTCTTTTTGTGTGTCATTAACATTACTAAAAGTTCTTCTGTGCTACTGACTGAGTTTCAAAGCACTTCTCAGGAAAACGGGGCAGTAGTTTAATTTCCATCATACAGGAAAATGAAGTAGTATCCTGAGTCCCACATCAAGGCATCCTTCTTTTGGGACTCATGATCTATGTGCCGGATCACACCAGTTCCTGGATGCTTGAGTGTACAGGCAGGATTTAAATTTAAATTCCTAGACTCTGAGTATGTTTAGTATGTCCTTCAATTCTCTTCTAATAAATAGAACCAAGGGCATAGTGAGTCAGTTTTGTAATTAGATTATATAATTGTCTCATGAACTCTGTACAAATTACCTCTTCTCTGTATTGTTTTTGCAGTGTATTGTTTTTCTTGAATAATATGGCACATATCCAGTATATATTGCAGTCAATAAAGTACCCCAGTTTATAGTTTGATGGCCCACAAACGATTAACTGACATAAACAAAAATAATTAAGTCAATGCCACTTTTAGTACCATCAGTACTCTTAATTTAGACCACTAAATTTGTTTTTAATTATTAACATGATTCCTTAAAAACATCTTTTTACATTTTTTTATTACCAAGAGGTAACCACAGATGAACCATTTTGCTCAGGTTTCAACAAGTTTGTAATTCTAAGGTTGACATTAGAGTGTAATGATGTAAAGGAAATTGCATTTTATTGCATTTTAATTAAACAGGTCAACTTAAGCAAGCCTCTCTCCAGCAAAATTCCCATCGGAGTTTAGTCCTTCATCACTAGATTTTATTTACTTCTTGAGCTTTGCACAGCAGATTTTTGCCTTCCCAACAGAGGACCAATAAAATAATTTAATCCATTAAACAGTGTATTTTTGACATTGAGACTGATAGATATGGGGTAGTATCGTAATGCTGAATACCATGAAGGATGTGCATCGTTGCTATTCCTCTTACTAAAGTGTCATTCCAGGTGTGCCGGAGTTTACTTTTATGCAGAGCATTGGGTTGGTTCAAGACAGCCCATGAGCCATCCAGAGCCTTCAAAACCCCATGGAGTTGTTGGCCATAGCTCTGTGCTTGCTTTGGGGGTATGGACCCAAAACAGCCCTTCTTCCATGTGCTGGGGAAAAACACATATGGAAGCCTGTTTCCTCCTGGGCCCTGCTGTCATCCTGGGATGTGGGCACTGAGGTGCACACCCCATCAGGCAGCAAGGAGATGGGTGGGTCCTTCTCTCCTTGCATTGCACCTGGGCAAGGGCACTCCCGCTTGCTACCGTAGCTCTGTCCTTCTGCACTGACTTGCTGAACCCAAACTTGTATTTTTTCCTTTCTCTTAAAAACAGTCACAGAGCTCTGAATGGTTTTGTCTCCCCGCTTCCCATCCACTTTGCATTTCTCCCCAGTTCTACTCTCAATCATGACAAAACGCCCAACATTTTCCGCTTTCACTGTAATAATGCTGGCTGCATCCAAAAAGCCCGGACGACATGAAGAATTCAGCTTAAATACTCACATTTAGCATTCAGCCAAGCTCTTCCAGGTTTGTTCCTGCTCATTTGGTCCAACACCATTAAATGCAGGTTGTCTGCTTTTCCAGCTGAAAAGTTTACTTTCCAATTCTCTCCATAGGCTCAACCTAGTCAGCTCCATGCTCCACAAGTCCAAACGCTGAGCAACAGCTAACATATTTCTGCACAGAATATTTTTAATCTTCTGGTAGCTACAGCTCACAATCATTAGTTTCTCCTCTCTACGCTTATTAGAGGAAACACTTGTGAAAGATATGTCACCTTCTGGACCTCAGAGGTACGTGTAGTTCCAAGCAGGCACAAGGAAAATACATTTTTCCACTTCTTGCAAGCAGAAATGAAGTAAATTTGTTTGGAAAACTCCTGCTAAAGGAAATGTCATTCAACAATTCTGTTGAAGCTATCAAAAGCAAAACCAAATGGATTTGAAAACTCAGCACAGGTCACAGACACAGTTTGTGATCTGAGTAGTAACTGTTCTCCTAGGCAGTAGGAACTAAAAGAAGAGTGTAGCATGAATTCTGGTTTCAGGCTGAGTTACACCCCTCTCCAGTTCCATGAGTGAAATATCTTGGAATATTCATGCAAGCCCTCTATCTTTAAGAAAAAAGTTTAAAACCTTCAACCGAGAGCACAGGCAGTAGTTTCAACCAGTTCAGAGTTGTTGCTTTCTCTGTGCCCTGCTGACCAAGGAGAAAACAAGAGGTTTTGCTGTAGTTTCTGGTGGCTGAGAAGGGAAGAGGTGCTGTGGTTTTGGCTTCCGGTCCAGGCGTGGCAGACCTCTCCTACCACCCCAAATGTGAGTATGTTACCAAACTGAAAGAGAGAAAAAAATACAAAACGCATTTTCTGCCCTCTTGAGACGAACTTTGTTGCATATTTGATTCCAAGTTAATTTTCTTTAAAGGGCTAAATACTTCAAAAACAGCAAAAAAATCTTCATTTTGGATAAAACAAAATGTTTTGATTGATAAGAGATTTTTTGGAGGGAAAGAGTTTGGCTTAGTGTAGAAGCTGAAATGCTTTGATTTAAGTAGTGGTACGTAAAGCTGTGTCCCTACAGCCCAGCGGGTGGTCTGTGGGGAGTGGCACTGCATAGGGTGTCACATATGGGGCATTTGGGGGAAAGCTGAAAATAGCCAGGGAAAAGCCCTCCAGCCAGCTAAGCACTGCTGAGTTTTCATCTCCCAACACTCCCAGGCTCTGACAGTCCCACCTCTGTTGGATTTATCTGTGACACCATAAGATGCCACTGATGTCAGTGCTCGTGGCTGTCCTTTCTGCTGGGGTCACTGGCCCCCAGAAGTAAGGGCGATGTAAGTTTATAAGGGCGTGCCAGCCATGGAGTTGGATCTGCCATCTTTAGTGTCCAATGGCATGGCATCTCTGTCATAAAGAGCTGCTGTTAAACCTGACAGAGCCTGACATAAATCACAGAGAGCGCCTGCACTACCTTTACTGTTAAGTTCATTACAGGAGCTATGGTAGTTGCTGAGTTAGTGCCAATTGGGTTTGTTTGGGACCAACAGCTTCCGAGATGTGACAGCAGAAAGCTCTGCATTAGCTGACCAAATATTCACCTGGAGTTTGTATAAGAATCTGCTCAAAGCCAGTTTAGTTAAGTTGAAACCATGACTTGAAGAGCTGAGTAGCAATTCTTGCTGGTAACCTCAGAAGTGATCCACTAGCAAGGTTTATTCCTTCAAGAGGTATTTCTGTAGAGGTCTGTGGCACTGGCTCTTCAAGCTTAAGTCATGGTGAACAAGGACAAATTTCAGCTGAATGAGTAGCCTTGGACCTTTTTAGGATCTGGATAAATGGGCAGAGACACAGAAGCAGGGCTTCTTTGTAAGCCCCATTTCACACACCCTATCAGGAAAAACAACCTATGGTAATGTTACAATGAAAATGGGCTGCTGCAAAGCAAATAACCTATGTAAATTTATACTAAAGCTGTTGTTGGGGTTTTTTTATTATTATTTTAGAGGTGAATATTAAAGTTGTGTGCTGCTAAACTTATGTTTGATTGTCATTGGCAAATGCTAAATGCATCATCCAGATATAACCCTGGTTACTGATGGATGTTTCTCTGAAGTTATCCTGTAACACTCCTGCATGGTATTTTCTTCAGAGTTTATTGAAAGTGCATAGGTCCTTTTTTTTTTTTTAACCCTTGGAAATAGTAGTCACTCTATACATCACATTGATCTACTCTGAGGATTGGTTACTTCAGAAAAAGGCTGCTAACTCTATCCATACTAAGAATATAAAAAGTAAAATCTTGGACCTCAGTAACATTAGGATTACTCCTGTCTCCTTTGTTACTGTGTTCCATCTTTAACACTAAAACTATTTTGTCCATCAAGAAAGATACATCAAGAAATTATTACAATGTGTGTATGTTAAAAATTACAGCAAGAAAAAACCTTATGTATACTGAACTGCGCAACTTCTTGCTCATCTAATTGGAATTAAAAGAAAGTCTTTGGACTCCTTAAAGTTCAGTCATTTGTGACCTCTTAAAATCAATCAAAAACAGCAGGGGAACAATATTTTATAGCCACGTAGGTTTGGAACTATTGGCTTTTTAATTGTTCTTTTTATCGTTTGCACATACTGGCGTCCTTTACTATTGAATTATAAATTCAACGTGAGCAGCAATAACGGATGCATAAACCCAACCTTTTCCTAAAGTAATCGAAAAGTGCAGATTAATTGCACGCCCTCCTTGGTCGTGGAGGCTTAGGCGAAATGGATAAACACTGGCAGTGATTACGTGAACGAAATGGAAATTGCGGTATTCCCAAGGCGAACGTATATATTTATACTTTTAACTGCAAATAGAGGGCTATGTCCGCGAAGCCATTAACACCGAGGGTAAGAAAAGCAAAAGGGAAGCAAGGCGTCGCCTCCTCGGAGGTGAATTAGCAGCATCCCTTATCTTCGGGCCGCTGGGGATGGGACCCGCCCGGCCGGGACCTGCCTCCGCGGCTCCCTTCGACACCTCCATCTATCAAAAGGAGGGAAAAGCCGGTGTCTGCGGGGATGACAGGCAAAGCCAAGGCGGGTACACGCATTTTGCCTATCCATGGGGCCCCACAAGTCTCGTCGGAAACCTCTCCGCATCTTCTCGCTCTCCATCCTACGTCCCGTGGCATGCTTGCTCACACCTTCCCGAGGCAGGAACCATCCACTTACTTTTGATAGCAGCCAGGAGCAAGGCTATTAATAGGCTATCTAATTACCCCGAGCTGCTAACTCTGAAATCTCTTATTCTGTGATGTGGTTGTTTTGATTTGATTTTCCAGTCTATTAGGGCTTGCATTTACAGAACTGGTCAGACTCGCTCTGGAAGATATTATTTTAACGTTTTAAAATCTACTTTCATTCCAAGCAGGAACAAAATCCCCAAATTTTGACATTTCACACGAAAGCAGAGAGTGAAAACATTATTAGTTCGGATGGAGGGAAGCGGTTTGCTTAGCTAAGATCGTGAATGTCGTTGTTTGGGGGCTTATCATTATTATTATTATTATTATTATTTGCACGTGTTCTCAGACATTTCTGTCAGGCAGGTAAACGGCGAGGAAAGCAGTTTCAAAAGGGAGGGCGAGAGGTTGCCACGATGCCAAGAGAAACGGAGCGGCCCCGCCACAGCTCAGCGTGGACACGCATGAAACGGAGCTACTCCCGAAAAATGCTTCCGAGAGAACGTATTCATTTTGATCTGTGGAAAACATTTCACTGGAAGACTGTGACCTGTTCTGATGGTTTATTTTATTTCCTGGACAGAGAAGTAAGAAGACAACTATGCGGGGGGTTTCCCGGCAGGTTTCGATGCGTGCATAAACCGATATTTCCTTCACGGTGTGCGGCAGTGGCGACAACAGTCCCAGGGAATAGTCGGGGATGTTTTTTGTTTGGTTGCTTTTTGTTGGTGTTTAGTTTAGTTTTTGCTGGAGTTCTTTTGGGAGGGGTGGGTTTAAGTGAGAAAGAATTAAGTTTCTGTGCTGCGGGCATGGGGGCGGAGGCAAAATAGCTGATTGCAGATCGGATTTGATATTGCCTAACAGCCTTGATAGGGAATGGGGGGAGGATGAGGAGAAGCTCGGCTCTAAAGTGCTGGGGAGGAGAAGTGCGGCTCCGCCGTGCCCCACGTCCCGCCGTTCCCAGCTCTCTCCCACAACGACCTCTCGCAGCAAGAAACTTTTCCCCGAGTTTTCCTGCCAGATCCAGCAGAAGAGAGCCCTGGAAGCCTTCGCCAGCACCCAGACAGGAACGGACAGTGATCCCCACGGCTCCGGCCCGGGAGACGCGGCGGCGGGAAGAGCTCTGGGCTCCCAGTGCTGCCCCGAGCGGTGGCGGCTCCCAACCCCACCCCTTTCCCCCTCTCGCCTCCCTGTTCCCCTCGACGAGACGGCGGGAACGAGGGTGGAGGCCTTTCCTTCTGGCCTTGTTGTCTCGAAAGGGGTTCTTTCCCTAGGTGTGAAAGCCGATTCGCACACAGAGTCGAGGTACTTGATTCATCTACAGTTGTGCGCAGAAAGGGGTACTGCACTTAAAAATAATACATAATATTCGTCACCGCAAGCAGTAAGTGGAACACAGCCCCACCGCTTTGTAGCAAGAGCAGTGAGGTGCCCGTTGATAAAAGTGTCAGAATTAAGCCATTTTAGTCACTTATTCTGAAAACCTTTAAAACAGCCGAGGAGCAATAAAAGTAATCCTTAACTCATTTTCAAAGTCCCTCTGTGTGTGCTGGAAAGAGACGAAACGCGTGTGCTCCTATTGGACAGAAGCAGCTAAATCGTGTTTTGTAGGGTGCTGCGTGGGTCTCGGCTGCCTCCCGGTCACCCCGAGAACTGGAGGGCGTCGCCTTCGTCCTGTGCACCCCACCGGGGCTCAGCGTGCAGGTACCGCGGAGCGCCGGCTCCTGGAGTCAGGTTACGCGGCAACAGGAGCCTCCTCCGCGCGTTTTGTTGATTTTAATTTTTTTTTTTTTTAAGGCTGAAATCATTAACCAGCCGGACCTCAGAGACTGGAGGGAGGGCAAATAAAATGAAGCTGCAGTTCATTATTTAAAAAAAAAAAAAAAAAAAAGACCACAACAAAAAAACCCCAACCACACAGAAACCACACGCTTGGGCATATATTGCATAAATGTCCGTGCGGGCTCTGTGCTGCGTGATGCTGATTTGCGCGTCAAGTGTTGAAAAACACAGTGGAAATCACCCAAAAGCACGCGGCAGCAGGTTACCAGTGACGGGGAGGCCGCTTACTGCAGTGGGGAATATCCTTCTGCCCTGCTCCCCTCCTCCGGGCACAGCTTCAGCCTGGGGGAGAGCCGAGCGGCCGGGAGGGAGCGGGCAAGGTTCCCCGAGCCGGGTCAAGGTGTCCTGCCCCGCCGGCCCCGGAGCCTTGCGGTCTGCGAACCAGCGAGGACGGCTGGAGCTGAAGCCCGGCCTCCGAGCACCCGGCAGCCTTTCGTTAGGAGTTTTGGGGAAAGAAAAAATAATCTCTCCTCGTCCTTGATAATTTGGGGTCCCTCCTCACCATGGGACACATCTGATCTATTACAAAGGACACGTTCACCGTGCCCGCCCCTGCCCTTGCTGTGCTGTGTAGAGAGCTTTGCGGCTTTGGGGGTCAGTTTGGCTAACCACTACCTTTAGCTCCTCGGGCTGTCCTGCCCGGCCCGAGAGGGAGGTGATGGGTGATGTCAAAGGCCCCTATCCCTCTGAAATCCATCTCTTCCCCGGCGGATGCGGTTTGCTCCGCCGGCTTCGGCAGCCGTTCCTGCCGCTGGGGCTTGAGCCCTGCGCGGCCGGCAGCGGGAAGCGTGGAGCCGGCCGGCCGGCCAGCTCCTCGCTGGGCTGGGCTCTCCCGAGAGCCGCCGGTGCCCGATCGATATGTCCGCTTCAATGTCACAGCCGCTGGGGAATGGAAACAGTCCGTATCGTGGGGTGGCCTTGATAAAAGTATATTTTAAGTAGCGCGGATAAGCGAAGGGGAGAAGAGAGGGGGAGAGGTGCCGGCACGTCGCCCGTAATAACCGCTGCGCTTATCAGCCCGGCCTGAACTCCCCAGCAGTTTCTAAAGTACATTAAGTTACATAAACACGTCTCGGAAAAGAATACGCTCCAGCCTGCGATAGTCACCAAAGTGACCCCTCGTACCGCCTCGCACCCGAACCCGCCGGGCCCCCACGGCCGCGGCGCCCCGGGAGCACTGGGGCCCGACCCGGCGGGCGATGCCCGCTGCTCTCGGGGCTGTCCGGGCAGAGGGGCAGCGAGGGTGCTGCCGAACCGAGCCTTCCCCTCCTCCCTAGGGCACCCCTGGTAAGGGATCACGTTTGCAGAGAGCCGAGAGTGGGGGAAGGAGCAACAGCTCTTGCACACGGCTTACCCCCAACCCTTTTTTGGGAGATTGAAGTGCCCGCGAGGGAATTTGCCTTAATTGGATAGGAAACCTTTTTTTTTTTCCCCCCAATCTGCCTTCTTCCCTCTTTGGCCACAACGACCAGGAGCGATGGTCACCTCGCTGGCACATCCTCCCCAGCTGGCACATCCTTCCCGCAACCCAGCACCCGCCTGCCCTCAAAAATGTCCCTGCACATGCACCCCCGGGTGTGTAACCCAGGCATGGTGCAGGAGACACCTGAGAGCCTCCCGGAGCCCCGGGGTGAAAGTTACCTCGCAGAGCGGGATTTGGGGAAGGAGTGACGTAATGAAGAGTTAGGAGTCTACGATTTGAGCGGTTCGAGAGCAAACCCGAAACGAAAAGGAGTGGAGAGGAAAGGGGTGATTGGAAATGGTTTCCCACGCTGGTGCCAGTTTAAGCCGGGATTTCTTATCGTGTTTATCGGAGGAAATAAAATGAAGTTTGTAGCCCGGCTATAACGTAAACAGGCTAATCGGCAGTGAAAAAAGCCAAGGCGCCTGAAGTGTAAAACACAGGTCACTTTGGAGCCAGGGAAAGAGGCGCCTGCCAGGCCAGCGCGGCTGTTCTTCCCAGCCATCCTCACCTTTCGGGCAGGCACGCTCCGAGCCCGGGCAGGTCCCCACCGCCCACCCTGGGCTTACATGAGCACCGGCAAACCCCTCCCAGCGAGCAAAGCCCATCACTTGGAAAAAAAAAAAAAACAACCACTGTATTTCTCGCTTTATATCCACCTTTACACGTGTTTGAAAGACCCTCGTGTTTAACTGGAGAAGTGACATCCAAAAGACTGAAAGGACACGCGGGGTTTAAATCTCGGCGCTTTTCAGCACAGAAATTTTCAGTGGCAGCACCCAAGCTGGGGAGAAGAGGCGTGGGCATCGACTCCCGCAGCTTCCACTGCTCGTCTCACATTTGGAGGTAAAAAACACGGGAAAAGTGTTTCACGTTTCAAGCTAAGATCGGAAGACGAGCCGGGCAGAAAGCGAATCACTCCCCTCGCTTGCAAAAGCTCATTTTCTATTTAATATTGCACTCACTAAAATACACCTAAAGGTAAAAAAGGAAAAAAAATCACTTCAGCCTGGCAGGGTGACCGGTATTATTTAACGATATTATTTAGAGACAGCTAACAAGAAAGAATCACCTTTAATCATACAATTTAATAAAGAAACGGTTTCTCGGGAAAGTGCTTGTTTTCCGATCAAACCCCTGCCGCGCTATACCACAAAAATTAACGCGCACAATTAAACTTCCAAGTCACAATCAGTTCACCCACGCCGGCAGAGCGGATCGCTACAGCCAGTGTTTTGCCGTACCCCCAGCACTGCAAATTCTTCACCTCCCGTTCACCTTGCCTGGAAAGACCGAAAGAAAAGCCGTGCCTACCCCAGGAGCGACAGCACCGCGCATCAGCAGGTTTGGGTTCGGGTTCTGTCGGGAGGGCTCATGCCTGTCGGCTGCCGAGAGCCCGGCTCTGCTCTAGTCCAGCCCTTTGCCGCAGATGACTCTTTCTGTACAAACTGATGATGACAGATATCCAGCTGATAACCTCTGGTGAACGAAGTTATTTTAATTTGCAGTCACTTTCCTGCTAAGTACCATATCAGTTTGTACACAGCTGAGATAAGAAGGTTGAGGAGCGGGGGGGTAATAAGAAAGAAACGGAGAAAAAATGCCTACCGCCAGCTGTTGAGATGGACACATCCCACAGCTTGCTTTGGCTTCACCTGACGGTTGGGGCAACTCAAGGAGGAGCCACATTTTTTCATCTCGGATAGCTCGGATTTTGACGAGCAAAAGCTAAGGAGATTTGAGGGAGGGATACGTTCGCCTGGTTGCTTAGACGAAAGCCAAGCGCACATCCCCCCGGGCCGCTGCCAGGGGACGTTCGCTGACATGTCGCGAGGCGCGGAGAAAAAAAACTTTACGGAAGTTGAATATTCACTATTTAAAAAAAAGATATTATCTGGGAAGGTGGGAAGAGTGTGTATTATCTCTGGGTGAAAAATAAATTTTAATAAAAGGAAGAAAAAAGACTGGGGTATCTGGCAGGGCGAACCCTCTCTGCTCTTCCCCGCTCCCCGAGCAGGGGTCCGTCGCCCCTTCGCTGCGGGCGCCCCGAGGTGCCCCCCCGCCCGCGGCGGCCCGGCTGGCCCCGGGACTGGCACCCCTGCGGAGTCCTGTGTTTGTTTAGGGCTGGCCGAGCCCAATCAGGGCCGGCTGCCTGCAGTTTTCCGGCAGGGCTGCGAGAGGCGCCTCCTCTCTCCTTTTTATATATGAGCCGCCGGCCGCCGCCGCCGGACTCGCCGCCGCCACTCGCCCCCGCTGCACTGGATTTACCGCCCGCCGCGGCCCCGCGCCTCGGCCCCATGCGGGGCACCGGCATCAGGTTTGGCCCCTCTCTTTCCTTGCCTCGCCGCGGTTTCGCTTGTTCTTCCTCGGTCTTCTGCTGCTCCTTCTCTGCCCTCGGGCGCTCCGAAGGGAGCGCGGCGCGGCGGCGGCCGCCCCTGGCTGGGGGAGCCCGAGGGAGACTGTGTGGGCAAACATCCGATGCCGGTGCCTGGAGCTCTTATCTGCCGGAGCCTTATCTCCCAGTTATCTTGCAGGAGGGAGAGACGTATTTGGTGCCTATCTGCGAGGGGGCTCTGTGTGTGTGTGTGTCCTGTATTCTCATGCCTGTGGTTATCTGGAGAGCCCCGAGGTGGGCTGAGAACGGAGAGCCTCGCCTTCTCTTGCTGTCACTTCTCTGTGTCCCCTTTCTCTTTCTGCCCCTTCTCCCACGGGCTGGGCACCGGGCTCTCTGTGTCTGTCTGTCCGGCCTTTCTCATGCTGGCAAGCTGCGAACTGACACCGCTCGGCTCGGGACGGGTGTCACCCCCGCAAGGTGTGCTGGGGCTCGGGGCAGGCCCCCAGGCACGGCTGTCCGCTGGATCGGGCCCCTACGCCAGGCACACCCCGCCCGGCCTCGGTCTGTGTCCCGCCGCCGCCGCGCACACTTCGGGCCCGGCCTGTGCGCATCTCCCGTCTCCCGGGTGTCTTTCCCTCCTCCTCCTCCTTTCCGTGACCTTGGGCTGGAAATAGGCAAACAAGCGAGGCGATGCGTGGAAGAGCTAACATCGCTCTCCGGCGAAGTAACCTTAAAGAGATCGCCTTACTAATTGTTTTCTCAGTGGAACCGAGTCAAATGACTCATTCATTGAAATAATCATAACAACGACAGCAGCCAAGGAAGGGCAGAGACAGGGAAAAATGCCCCTTCGCCCCCCTCTGTCCCCACGCCCCTACGCCCACCTTTGCCCCGGCGTGCTTCATGTTCAAATCTGCAGCCCGGGATGCCAAGGGAGAGGGGAGAAGCCCTCCCGCGGTGCGGAAAGCGGGGCCGGAGCCGCAGCCCTGGCCCCGCGGGACTGGCGTCTCCCGGCCCGTCTTGACCTGGGCTGCCTGATCCCATTCCGCTGGGGCGAGGGACAACAGCGCCGAGGCGACATGACTGATTAAGCGCTCAGAGGGGCCAGATAAGCTCTGATGAATCTCATTACGGGAGGGAGACGGGCTGTCCTGTTTGCAAACTTTGTTATGATTATTTCTCTCTCCCCCACTTCCCTGCTCTTTTGTGTCCTCCTTCCCCGCCCTGCCCTGCCGATCCCCCCCTCCACTCCTCCTCCTCCTCCCCTCCTCGCCCTTCCCCATCCACACCCAGCGGCTAGAAGGGGACCTGGATGGCCGTGGCTGAAGGCGGCTGCTGCGCGGTGAAGCGGTGCGCTGCGGACGCCGGCGGTTCCTCCTGCCCCTTCGCGACCAGGGAGCCGCGCCCGTCTCCTCCTTCGCCCTCCTCCGGCTCTCAGGGTGAACGCGGCTCCGCCAAGACTCCTCGGCCGGAGACCGACGACAGCCACCGGCCGGCCCCGCCGCCGCCCCTCGCCGCCGAGGGCAGGTCGCTGCTCGCCCCCTACGTGCACTTCGGGACCCCGCACTCCTCCGGCCGTCCCAGCTGGGAGGACATCCTGCTCTTCGCCGACTTAGACCAAACCAACAAGCTGATCTGGTCCAGCCGCGGCCCCAAGCTGAGCGCCCTCGGCGCCGAGCAGCCCGAGGAGATGTACCAGACCCTCGCCATCTCGGCCGCCCAGGGTCCCACGCCTTACGACGGATCTCCGGGCGGCTTCATGCACTCCACGCCCAGCTCGCCCGTCTACGTGCCCACAACCCGCGTGGGCTCCATGCTGCCCACGCTGCCGTACCTGCAGGGCAGCGGGGCGGCCCAGCCCAGCCACCCGGGCGGCGGCCACGCCGTCTGGTCCCAGCCGGCCGCAGAAAGCCCCTCGTACAGCACCGGCGGCGGCTCCCACCCCTCGGGCCGCTTCCCCTATTCCCCAAGCCCGCCGGTGGCCAACGGGGCCTCCCGGGAGCCCGGCGCCTACAGCAACAGCCTGGGCGCCAGGGACCAGTACAGCCCCTTGGCCCGGCCGCTCAATGGCTCCTACCCGGGGCCCTACACGTCCTACGTGGGGCCGCAGCTCGCCCCTGCCTGGCCCACGGCGCCCTTCGAGAACTCCATGCTGCACTGCCTCCAGGGCCGGGCCGCCCCCATCCCCGTCCGGGCACCCAGCGCAGGTAGGACCCGCGGGCAGGGCAGGGCAGGGCAGGGCAGGGAGGGTCGCCGCATGCCGGGGCTGCCCGCTGGAGGGGCGGCGGGGGTGCCGGGGGGCGGCGGCGGGACCACCCCGGCGAAGGTTTCGCCGGCGTGGGGCGGCCCCGGTGTCGGTGGCAGGACGGCGGTCCCGGGACCATGGCTGTTCTGGAGTGGAGGTAACTCCCGTCGTTTGTGTTGAGCTAGGGGGGAAATACACGCCCAAAAAGCCGCGTTGTTTGGAGTATGGCAATCGGGGTTACCAACCCAAAGATCCCAAAACGGGATCTTTGCCCGGTGTAAACTTAATTTTCAATTTTTCCAAACTGGTACATTCCTGCTTTCCCTAAATGCTATCATCTAGACGCGAAACGGTGACAAATTCACTGCAAATTAATCTTTCTTGTATTGTAGAGGAAAATTGCAGGGGTTCACTTAACCCATTTTGGGTTATTTCAACTAGAAAACATTTCGCTGCTTCCTTAAAAACAAAGAGCAGCGAAGCAAAACCTCAAATATGAATGAGGAAACCTAATTTGTAAACTGCTGCTAAAATACAGCACCTTCTGATGGGGTTTTGCTTTCATTTCCGAGGGGTCCCGTCCTTACTTTTTGTTAAGGAAATTCTCGGTGTCATTAAATCAATTGTAGAAGAGGAGTTTGAGCTGCGATGTTTTGGTCAGAGATAGAATGATTAACGATTATTGCAATCTCTTCAGCTTTAGAATAAATGTATGTATATATAAATAGAGGTGTGTAGAGAGGTGTGTGTGGCTATGTATATATATTTATATATATATGTTGTGCATATACATATTATGTATATATACATATTTATGTATATATGTGTATGCACACATATTTGATCATCATTTGCTTTAAACATAAACTGCCCACCAGGTGAATATATTTTATATACACTGTAATTTTCTCTTTCAGTGCAGTGTTGCAGAAAATTACCCCATGAGTTTTCGTCTTTCTGTAGGGCTATACACACAATGCTCCTTCCATCTCTCGATGACACCCGGTAGATTTAAGCATTTTAAGCCTTCAGCTTGGTGTTCAATAACATGACAGAGGGAAGAAAGTCAGTTGTAGCAGTGATACGAGATGCCGCATCTCAGAGTAACACGAAAGTTGAGTTTTAAACTCAACTTCCAAAAGTTACAGTGTGAAAGTAGATGATGGAGGGAAAAAAAAAAACCTGTTGTGTTTTTTTGTTGTTGGGTTTGGTTTTTTTTTTTTTTTAATGGGGAGAGACGTGAGGTCGGAGAATCTCACGGCAGGGAGAGGAGAGGGGTGAGTAAGAAGGAGCAGAGAAGTGAAGCAGCCGAGCGCTGGAGAAGGTTGGGGCAGGAGTGTCAAGGCAGCCGAGGAGGAGCATGGCAGCTTCCCCTGCTCCCGCGGGTCTCTCCCGCCCTTGTGCCTCCGTCCCACCAGTGCTGGGGGCCGGAGAGGTAGGGATTGGCCTTTCGATGGGGGAAAGGACGGGTGCCAGGGCAGCCGCATAGCGGTGTAACGCGGGGCGAAGCAGCCTGGAGCTCCTGGGCCAGGCGAGTTTTCTGCTCCTGCGAGGCAAAACGCGGCAGCAAAGCCGAAGCTACGTGTTGTCCCATTTCAGAATTGTAGGAAAATTGTAGCCGAAATATATTTTTTACGGCTAAATATTAGACAGCTTGATAAAGCTTTCTTAACGTTATTCGTAGAGATACTAAAACAGTATCTAAAATTAAAACTTTATTTTGTTTTCTTTGGAGATAAATATATTACTCACTCTCTAAGGGGAAAAATATTTTAAAATGCCCGAGAAATATTTTGTCACGGCAGAATTTCTTTCTGCAGGCACGAAGGCATTGCTATAAAATAAATAGCTGAGACAAATAACTGTTTAAGTTCCAGAGTCCTTGACGTCTTAAGCATTTTTCTGATTACAGTCTTCAGTGGTGCTTTTAGTGCAAAGATTAATAAATCTTAGCGATGTGCTAAGAGCTAGGAGCTGACAATGTAAGTTGAACTGTGCTCTCTGGACTCTGCCGTGTGCCCGTTCCTCTTTAGCGCCTAATAAGTCGCAAACGAAGGGAGGAGAGAAATGTATTCGGGTGGGTGCGGGCCAAAAGGCCGTTTCTTTCTCAGCTCAATGCCCGCCGTGTCACCGCAGCACCGCAGCCCAGTCTCCAAAGCTGCTCGACGTTTACGAGCTCTCTTTCGCTGTACAGTGAAACGTGAAAGAATAACCCAGTGATGAATTTAGGCAGGTAGAGGAGGGAAGAAAAAAAAAATAATCAATGACGAAGCTCTGAGTCTGAAACGTACATTCTCAGACTGGACTCTAAAGCTACTGTAAAAATCCAAACATCTCCTTTTGTTATTTCTGCACAGCGTGGCACAGTCTATGTAAAATACGTATTTATTCCCCCACCTCCCCCCCGAAATATAGAGAGGTGAATCAGAACAAGGATTCACATGAGTGAAAGTATTAGCATTTGTAGGTGGGTTCTCTTTTTTCTTTTTCTTTTCTTTTTTTTTTTTGCCGTGCGTTTAGACCTTTTTTTTTCCCCTCAGTGCTCAGTAACTATGAAAGCAGGAGGCACAATACCGCATATTTTCCCATTTCCTCTGTTTCCTACGAACCAGCTCTAATTTGACCAAATAGCCGAGGAGAAATTGTCCCTGCCCGTCGCTGCCTCGGCACACCAAAGCCCCGATAGCTGCCTCTAAACTTGAAGCTTTACTAGTTGCGAGGCATTTAAAATAAGAGTTAGGGTAGAAAAGTTCTTGCCAAGCTTCGACCCTGGGGAATATTGGGCAAAACGACAGGTTCTTATATCCAGCTCCCAGGATGGTTCTGGAAGTGGCTATTCTGACAGCCACCTCACTCCCCCCTCTGCTCCCCTCTAAAGGCAAGTGCACCTCCCTTTCCGCCCTGTGGGCACCACGGCGGGGATTTCGCCCCTCGAGGGGACCCCAGCCGAATTTCCCGAGGGTCAGATCCCGACGGGAGTGCGCGGCGGGCCGGGGGTGAGCAGTCCGGCGGGCCGGTGTCCGGGACGCACCGGCTCTGCTCCGGCTCGGACAGCAACCGCTGCGCCGGGGCCGGCAGCGGGTCTGGCACATTTAAATAAATAGGAAAAAAAAAAAGAAAAGAAAAAACCCTGAGATTTCGTAAAAAATCACCGCATGGCCGCCGTCACTGCCGGGGAATTGCTTTTCCGAGGGCCGGGTGCTCGCTCGCCCGGCACACGGGTTTCGGTGCGGTGGAGCCGGGGCCCCTCTGGGCAGGGCTACACGGGGCTCTGCGGCCGCCTGCGGCCGTGCCCCACCGCCTCTCCCCTCTGCTCCTGCCCCCAGAGCTGCTGGAGGACCTGTCCGAGAGCCGGGAGTGCGTCAACTGCGGCTCCATCCAGACCCCGCTGTGGAGGAGGGACGGCACCGGCAACTACCTGTGCAACGCCTGCGGGCTCTACACCAAAATGAACGGCCTCAGCCGGCCCCTCATCAAGCCCCAAAAGAGAGTGGTGAGTCGGGAGGGAGGGGAGGAGGCGGGCGAGAGGAGCTGCGCCCCAAGGAACCCCAGTGAGCACTAGCCAGGGAGAAACTGGGGACAAGGATTGGGAAGAGCAGTGTATTAGCCTGGTGATCCTCTTGGCTGCAAAACCGAAGTGGGGCTCCTGACCAGGTTTTCAGGCCCAACTGGTCACAATGAAGGGCAACAGGGCTGTCAGCCCTCTGGGAACTGCTGCGGACCCACTTCCAGGCCCTGAGCTGGCAAAATCTCCCTCTGACCACTCGTGAGCTGCACACCAGGCATGGGCCAGCCTGGCTTTTTGAGCTATGAACCCCATCTGTGAGGGGGATTTGGTGGCTTGGAAGAAATTTGTGCTGGTGATGTTGGACATTTCCAAGAGGAAAAAAAAAAAAAAAAAGAAGAAATCAAGGTTGGAAAATGTTTGTTCAGAGGGCTAGGAATTTCTCCAGACCTGCTTTGTTTGCTGAGAGCTCGATCCTTGGGAATGTAAGCAAGTTTTGTATATAATTCAAAGAAAACCAATTGTTTAAACAATGATAATAGCCTTTGTTTTGTTTTACTCTTAAGAAATGAGCGGCAATTTTTCTAAAAATATACTCCTAAAACTAGGGGGGGAAATAAATAGTACAAACCAGAACCCCTGTTTATAACTCAGGCTGGCACTGAATAGGCAAGGAGAAAATTTAACAAGCGGGAACTGCACATTATGTTTAGCAAATCTGGGTGGAGGTCAGCAGACAGAAAGAATACGCTCTTCAGTAATGGCTGTTACCGAGCGAGCCGTAATAAATCACACCAGTATAATCCAAGCTGATGTTTGGACCCTTGTGTATGGAGACAGTGTATCAAACCCATCAGCCTTTCAAGCCCCTTTCAATCATGCCAGCTGCTTTGCTCCATGCCTGTTTTCCTCGGGTTAAAACACCTACTGTTCTTTATTTCACAGCCGTTTGGGTTTAGTGCCCTTACGGGAGCGAGGGGAAACAAGACCCAAACGCGCGGTGATCAGAGCAGACAGTAAGCGCTTGGGAACCAACACACCTCTGCTTAAAGACCGTTCTTTAAGCCAAAGAGTTCATTTAACTCCAAGACAGAGGTTTATTACTGCTAGGTGCCTGTTTTTTCTAGCTGGTCATCTAGTAAATTTCATGACACAAGGTGTTAATCTCATTAGCGGGGACAGACGCAGTGGAGGGGCCAGATCTGCCGATTGTCTCAAGCGTCAGAGCCCGACTGGCTGCGGCACCCTGGCCCGAGGCAGATTTCAAGTAGCTGACACCCAGTTCTAGCATTTCGGTGTCTTTTTTTTTCTTTTCTTTCTTTTTTTCCTTTTTTTTTTTTTTGAGGGAGGGGTGGGCGTGAGAGGACTAAAGCAGAGTCAAACTACAGCCCGATTTCAGTCTCAGCGAAATAACTCCGAAATAGTTCTGTGTAACAATCCCTACCGAGTACCCTGGCCATAACTATAAATCAACCGTGACTGTGTGTTCATACAGTTGGAAATATGTAGGTGAGAAGGGAAAATGTTTTGAAAACGCTAAACATGTTTAGATTGCCCCAAAGTTTCTGATAAAATTCCTGCATCAGAAAAGTCATTTTAGCTTCAAAACATGCCAAAACTCCAAGTCTGTTTAGACACAGGAATGAGCAAAAGCTATTGAAATAAAATGTATGAAGGTTTAGTCCAGTCTGCATAGGAAAGAGAAAGATTTAACAGAGTGAAACAGCTGACAGCATTTCACTTGTAGAGAAAGAAAATGAAGCATATGTGTTACGACCAGCTTTCTTTTACTCAATGTGATCACGTAAAACACGTATTGAGTCGAGGGCGCAATTTGAGCACTGTGTGCGTGAATATTAAATAACTAGGTCAGAAATTCTGTTTTTATGAGACTTGGATTTTTAAGATTAAAAACTGTATCTGTGTACTTCAACCTATATTACACTTGGCTGGATGATTTGCCTTTTTTTTCCTGCACAGTTAATAATAGATTACTGATTCAAGATTACAAAATTTGTATTTAATCTGGAGCCCTTTCTGAGCTGTGGTGTAAAATGACAGCTTACTGCTAAAGACACTCAAACAGATAATATTTGAGAAACTCTGGAAAGTTATTACTCTGGAATATTCTTCATTCTCAAAACATTTTTATCAGTTTCCCCAGTGGCAGGCAGCCCTGTGGTATCAAAGGTGACCCAGTTACGTCTAACAACCCAGCAGTAAATGATTCAAGAGGAAGGGCATTGTACCCTGAAGTTAGTAATTTCAGTTATGGGCACTTTATAGTCAGAATAAGATTAATGCAATCCTCTAAAACTGACTTCTCCTTGTAAACTTGTTCAGCTGCCAGACACAGAACTAGGCACAGATTTTTTTCTATTTTTTTGACAATGCGATACTTTGAAAAAGACTAGATTTATGATGTAGCTGGAATTCTTTGCTTGTGATGAACGTGAAAGAGATCACTTGTTACAGGGACTTTTATAACCCATTCACCTTCATTTCACATGTTTATGAGGACTGCCTTCACTTATGATATACAGCCCGTGGCCATAAAGCTCTGGGTTGTACGGTTATTTCTGATACAGAGTTGCTTCATCTTGGCTCCAAACTCCACGGAAGAGTGTCATAAATGGCTTGTTTGCAGTGGGAACCTTGTTGTCACCCACCAGCTTTTCTGCTGGCTGAGGAGAGGCTCTGCTCTGTAAAGCACGCTCCCAAGGCACGCTGGTTTTTGTATGAGGATAAAATGGGTGATGATAAAAACATCTTTTTATGGAAGTCGTGCTGTTGTATGTGTTACCCCTGGGATGCCCATCAAAGCTTTCCCCAGTCGTTGTGCCACCGAGGGCAGGTGATTAAAGTGGCTGATTTTTCCAACGAGTCAGGAGTATCAGTGGCAGGATCAGAGCTGTCTCTTCACCCACCATACAGGGGAGAGGGCATTGAACTGGCTGGAGAGGCGGCACAGGAGTGGTGTGCCTTCTTTTCAGCTCAATGGAGCTGTAGTGGAGATATTTCCTAGCTGTCCTGCTGGGAAAAGAACCAGTGCCTGGCGGTCTGAACAGACTTCTCTGGGTCAGCAGCTCCCAAATGAGAATTTTGCCTCTGCTGCAACAGCCCAGGGTTGCAAGACTCTCAGCCTCTTCACACCATCTTTCCACTGTCCGATGTGAGGAGAATTCTGTTCTAATTCTGGGGCGTTGCTGGCAGATACTATAAAAAAAAGCTCCTACCATCCCCGCCATGTGTTAAAGGACTTTTTGCGAACCATAAAGACATAAATCATTTGCTCCTGCCCACCTGTTTATGCCTGTGTTTGCCTGTGCTTGCCTCCAGCCCTCATCGCGGCGGATGGGCTTGTCCTGTGCCAACTGCCACACCACGACCACCACCCTGTGGCGCAGGAACGCCGAGGGGGAGCCCGTCTGCAATGCCTGCGGACTCTACATGAAGCTCCATGGGGTAAGTGGCTGCTTCGCCAAGGGGGATCCCCTGCCAGCTCTGATGCTGCTTTGGGGAAGGGGTGGTCCTCAAAAAAATGACAAACGAAATGCATAAAGCAACAGAAAAATGTGTGACATTAGAAAATGGCTGTACCATTTTAGCTTGTTATGCTTTTGACAAGTTATGTGTTTGCCACTGTAACTCTCTCAACAGATTTGTATAAAGAAACCACTTCTGGATGAGCAGCAGAGGTAGTTTTGCCACTGGGATTTAAACCAGCTCTTCACTGGGGAAAAAATCCCTAGACCTTTAATGAGATAGTTTTTCATGGACAGACATGGCTATGCCAGCAAAACTTCAAGTGTAATTCAAGCCATAGCTGTGCCAGCAAAACTTTAAATGCAATTTCAGCCTTTGTTAGGCAGTAATAGAGTAAGAAAAAAACTCTATCCTGAATGTGATGGAGCATATTTTGGGTCAGACCCCTGTGAATTGCGTTACAGTCAAGCATAAGTGTTTGAAGAGCAAGGGCATTAGGAATGATTGGGAAGTGGTCTAGGCTTCAATAAAATGTCAATTATGTCACAGGTTTAAATATTATAATGACAGAAAACACATGAATTGTCTTTCCCCAAACTGGTGTTATCATGAAGTTAAAACATATTTTAAGCCAATGTTTTTGTTTAGTGATTATCATTGTGATGAACACAAAGATGATTTTTGAGCACACTTAAATATAAATGCATCCATATAAATATAAATTTAGATACCATAAACCTGTATTATGGGCAGAACTGCTTATAGGAACAAATACTAAGTCAATTCTTCTATTCTAAAGCTTCTGTCCTAAGACATTTACTCATGATGATCTGGTTTGCATAGCTGGTCCACAGGATGAAGAGGATTTTTTTTTTCTCATATACATTCTTTCTTTCCAGAATCAGGCACTGGAGATAATTCCTAACTGACTGGAATAAGGAATCAAAGACCAGATATACCCCCATCCAATTTAATTTCTTATGACTTATTACCAAATGATGCTGGTTTTCCCTAATTCTATGCTGTTTTCCTGTGGATTGACAGAGGGGCTGAAAAAACTGTCAAGTTTCCATCAAGAAAAAAAAGTTTTCCTAATTTCTTAGTTCAGCTATAACTCCCTTTGAATCAAGCTACTGTTTTGCCCAAATAAAATGCAAACATTTTTTAGAATTGGTACTGTGACACAGAAAAAGTTGACTTGCTATATAGAAATTTTCAACATCACATCTGATCTGGTAGTGTATTTTGATTTTTGATATTAGAGTACATATGCAACTCTGTGATTGGTGTGGAAACTTAATTTTTTCAGGTTCCTCGGCCTCTTGCTATGAAAAAAGAAGGAATTCAGACGAGGAAGCGAAAACCTAAGAACATAAATAAATCAAAGACGTGCTCTGGTAAATATAAAATACAAGAAAGTGTAGCTGCAATAGTTTGTAGTTGTTTTGGTTTTCTGTTGGTGGTGGTTTTTTTGATTTTTTTTTCTTCCTCTCTGTCTGGAAAATATTTCTTTTTAATGCCAATTCCCAATTTTTCAGGTAACAGTACTACTGCAGTTCCCATGACTCCGACATCCACATCTTCTACTAACTCAGATGACTGTAGCAAAACTGCCTCTCCCAGCGCACAGACTGCAGCCTCCGGGGTAAGTGTCCATATCTGCAAGCAGGCTGATCACTGGGCAATGTTATCACAGCTTTTATCTTATCTAGCAGAACAATAATCTAAACAAACTTTCCAGTTTTGTTAGCTGATACTAGAACAAGATTTTCGGAGGATATTACATATAGCTGTAAACAGTACGACAAGCTGAAGTACTTTGCAAACCTTCTTGATTAAGATCTATATAATTTTTATGATTGTTAGCCATATCTTAACCCCAGATATTTTGTTTTTAAATATTCAGGTTTTTTCATTTCAAAGGTTTTCTTTTGGGCAGAAGACAATAAAACATGCCCAACTGATCCTTTCAAGAAACAATTGTGCATGTACCTCTTTTTTTTTGTAAATGATCTGATAAGAATTTATAATTCAAGGCACTGCTGGTTTATATGTGTATATGTATATATATAATATATGTATATACATTTTTGTGCAACTGGCAAAACCCAGCAAAATGTTATCCTGCTGTACAAAGTAAATCATAAAGGTTTTTGTTTTAAACTAAAATGTGCAATTAAACCCTGATCCAAACCCAACTGAAACCAGGCTGGAGCATCCTGCTGATTGCAGTGCACAGGGGTTCAGCCCTCTGCTCGCAGAGGGTTCTTCAGGGGCCAGATGCTCAGCATCTGGCAGCACCAAGCTCCAGAGGAGCACCTGAGGAGTGCTGATCATCCCCTGCTTTAGTTTTGATCCTTATTTTACATCATGTACTCCAACCATCTCAAACTTCCTTTCTTCACTCAGTTAGCATGTGTGATAAATACTGCTGCTAAAGTTGCGAAGCTTAATGTAGATTAATTTCTAATGCTTTGGCTGTACCGATCCATATCCACACTCACTTCTTGGCCTTCTGTATCCCTTAATCTGCCATATAATTTCTTTGAGAAGATTTCCTAATGTGGCTTTCTTTAGTCCTTTATTAATGAAGACATTGTTTATAATAGCTATTTTTCAGTGTGTCTTGGTGTTCCCAACATCCAAATTCCTTTCAATAGTTTAACTTCTGATGTACAAAGTTTCATTGTACAAGGGGAGAAAAAAACCCAATTTTTAGCAAATGTGATTGTTTGTGGACTGACAGGGCCACCCAATTTCAGAGGCACTGGGTTTTGGGTTTGGGTCCTGTGAGACTAGGATATTACTGAAAGGGCTTGTCTTTGACATGAGAAAATCCTGTCAATCCAGTAAAATAAACAGATCACATGAAAAAAAGAGAAATCCTAACTGAAAAGTGAACTCTTGCAGTTATGGAATTGAGTTTCAGACTCCCCCGGTGAACTACTATGCACTGTTTTAGGAACTCCCTTAATATTTGCAAAGGAAAAAATGTAGCCAAATTTTCCTTACATTTTCCTTGCCTTACCTTAAGCAGTACTAGTGATCCTGAGCAGTGTGGTGAGATTTATGTAATGGATAGAAATGGAAGCACAATCCCAGCCGAGACTGAGGTGGCACAGCCGTGTGCTGCTCGGGGAAGAAGAGGCCATATAGATGAGGTCTCATTTCCACTACACTGCTGCCTTTTTGGATGGCTAAAACCTGATTTCCTTTCTGTAGTATTTCTCTCTAGAAGGGCATATCAAACATGTTACCAATAATCTTTATGTTATAATTTTAGTAGTACCATTTTTAATATGTTTTTGCCAGATGGAGTTGTGTGGGTACCAGAGGAGAGTGGTGTAGGGGCATGGATTGTGGGCTAAAAGACTCCTTCAGAGCTGTTAGCAACTAAGAGCAACTCCCAGGAGGGACCCTGAGGCTGCTCTTAGTTACATGATGGCATCCCCAGTGCTAGGACTTCAGTTGTCCCTGATTTTTCCATAGTAGATCAGACTGGGAGAGGACACCTGCACAACAGCTGGGAAAATGTGTCCCCTTATATCCAGCAGGCAGCATGGTAACATCTGCACAGCCTTTTCCATGATTTGTACCATGAGATGTACCTCGCATATGCAAAGCACTTGCAAATACCCCCTCGTGAAAAATTTCAATGAAAGGGAAGTGATGGAGAGAGGCTGTGACATGCGCTGAAGAGAGGAAGTTGCAGCAGCAACCAGACTTATGGGCATCCCTCTGACTCCATCCCAAATTATGTGAAGGGCTTACTGATCTCCCACCCCTGTGCCCCAGCCCCAGATGTATATAAATGAAAAGAGGATTTGCAGGGGAGCAGCTGTCAGGACGTGTCATGAGCATGGTCACAGCCTTCACTCAGGCTCCTGGCTTTGCCCAAGCATCTGTAATTCAAAGGCATGGGGACTCGAGAGACTGGAGGTTTAAAGTAGAAAGTGGTGGCTGTTAAGACTGGCTCCCCTTGTCCCAGACATCAACTGGGAACATGATGTCTGTTCATGATGTCTGAGGCACTAGCTGCAAAGGGTGCAAAATAATTTCTAGAGGGTCTAAATCCCGTAGAAGGGACTGAGCACTCATAAAGCCCATTTAGGTTGTCATGAGTGAAGGGATGTCAGCATTTTAGAGCAAGACAGCCTGTAACCTGATCACATGCTGAAGAAAAGATACTCTACTAGATTTCTGTTTTCCTTGATTATTTTTTCTTTTTCCTTTTGAGTTGATCCATTGATAGATCAAAGGTTTGTATTTATTTCTAAAATAGTCAATGGCTTTGCACAAGGAGAATAAACTTCTCCAGCTCACGTCAGGAGGAAAAAAACCAAACCCTCAGGTGGATGAATCCAGGCTCTGTAATCTTTGGTCACTTAAAAAAACTGGTGTTGATTCCTGACAGTGGTGCTGATGATGTTGCCAAAACACAGGCACCTGCTCGAAGAGTAAACCTGGCTTGTTCACCATGTGTTATACAACGGGCACAGCAACTTGTTTTTGTTTTGCTCTGTTTTTGCTTCTCTAGCCTTTATTCTGTGAAGAGGGGGAAAATGCCAAACTGACATTAGGCAGAGAAATCTGATGACATTTTAGAAACTGTTGTGTGAAATTCACAGCAATGTTGTTGCTAAATGAAACAGAGAAAACGAATTCCTCTACCGGTACAAAAGCAATTTATTATGCCTTTTGTGGGAGGCTGCCAAAAAAGTTTCCAGTTATGTAGAAATCTAATGGAAATGAAATTCAGCAGAATTCATTTGTGTCAGTAACATTCACTTTTTGCCCTACCTTTCTTTATCTTTTTTAATGTAAAATAAAGAAGGGAGGGCAGAAAAAGACGAGGGCAGCAATTACTCTTGGCAATGTCTTTGAGACTATCCATTTCATGAAGGGAGCCTTATATGATGCCAATTCTGAGACAAATTAGCAAGAACCTTAAATGTTGATTTTACGTTCTAGCTGAAGTTTAAACATATAAGAGATACGATTAATGAATTGCTGTGGGGGCAAAGTTGATTTCAAACATCCCAAAATGTAGAAGTGTTTGGATCAGAGATATTTCGTTGTCCCATTGTAAAGGGGCTATTTGCCAAATTCACATCTGGATCTAGGATTTAGGCCTATTTCTGTTTTCCTAAGCAGTATAAGTACTGGGTGTCCTGTCTTACTAATATGGAAATGGTCCAGCTGCATGATATATGAAGTTGCCTTACGTCCCCATAAAAAGAAGATTTGAAGGTTTCAGACAGCCTGCATCTGCATCTATACCTGCTCTCCCTTTGATGCTGCTGAAACTGTACAGGGAAAAGCTCCACCAAATAAATTGCTAAACGAAGGGCACGGTCTGCAGTGCAAACCCATCCGTTTCCATGCAGGGGCTCCAACAAGTGTGATAACCAGAAGGACTTTATTCCCTTATTAGGATAAAAGGCAGTATGAAACCTGCTGTAAAACCTGCTTTTTATGGCAGGACATAAAGGCTCCTTGAGCCACAACTGATGTCAGGAAAGGCTCAACAGCACTAGGGGAACTCTTCTTTCAGGAGACTCTCCTGTGTCCTTTGCCTTCAGTTTGGAGCTTTCTCAGAAGGACCATAATTACACACCACAGAAAAACTTAGGAGGTAAAACTAGTGCTTACTTCCCTTGGAGGTTTACCTTGAGAAGTGGTTCAGGACTGGCTCTTCAGTTTTGTAGGGTGGGAAATGAGAGAGCTGACTGAGATAGCCTCGGCATGTGGTGAGCTCGCAGGAAAATGCAGTTTTAACTGTCTCCAGAATGCTGGACAGATGGGGCTGGATTAGCTGAATGGCTTCTCCTGCATTTGCTTTCTTTTTTTTTTTCTGTTGGAAGAAGATTTGTGAGCTGGTTAGAGGTGGTGTTGTTTGCTCCTGTTTAGGCAGTAAATTGGTAGGATATTCATGCTGGCTACTGGGAAATCAGCCTCCACAGAGTATGTTCCAGAGTCTGGACGAGCTGGAGATTTGACCTCTTGAAACAATATTCTGATCTCTTGGATATTGAGAAGTTGAATGTCCAGGGGTCCTTCAGATTATCTGATGATAAGATTCCAGTTGCTATGGAATAATTTTGTAGGTGTTGGGACAGAGTTTCCATGAGAAAGGCTCACCAGCATGGTTGGTAGGACTTTCACCTGGAAAATGGGAACACGGTGCCTCAGTCCTGGTATGAGTAAATATTTATCTAAACCAGGTGGAATAAGATCAACAGGAGGCATGAGGAACGTGGCAACCTAAAATACCAAATAGCGTGGCAGACAGGGCAGTATGCTGGGAGATCTGATACTCTAGACTCTAGTTTAAATCTTTCTTGGTCTCCTACCTCTTCTGCATCAGTCCTTACTCCTGGACAAAATGGGATGCTACTTCCTTCTCCCCACTCAGTTTCATACATTGAGGTTTTTTTCTTTGAGTAATTTTATTTGCTCCGCGTACATGTATCCATGAAATGAGCTTTCCATTTTTATATTAAACAGAAGGAAGCAATCCAGCTTTTTTGTTTCAGTGGGGAAAAGCAAGGAAAAAGTATTTTTGCTTCTATCCCAAAATTCTATATGCATATGGACACATACCTTTTGCTTGGTTTTGTTTCACTGCCAAAGCAATAAAGCCAGTTACTCATACAGTCCTTGACAGCAGTGGGTCATCAGTTTTCCAAGCCATGCTGGAAGTTGCCTCCCTTAGGAAATTAATGAAGTATTAACCACAGATTTATGGTGCTATAATACAAAGGAGAGATTAGAAGATATGTAAACTTACACGTCTGCAGTATAAACAAAAGGATCAATTGGACTAGCAAGAAATGGCAACTTTGCATACTAAGAGGGTCGTTACATCAGTAAAAAAAGCTGTCATTTTGCTGTGCCAAGACTTGCTCTTCGGATTCCAGGGAGTGACAGTATTGGGAAAACGTGCTCTTTGTGGAGATGGGAGTTATTGCAGGGAGGCTGAGGCTGGAAAAATTAAGGACTCCACCAGTTTGCCACAACACTCCATATGTGAAAGAAGTCTTTGCAAGCGTATTTTAACTGACTGTGGGTATCATTTAAGTGTTGCGAAAGTAAACTAGGCTAACTGAGGAGGAAGAGAGTCTTAGCTGAGACTCAGCTTATTGCAGACGTCAGTGTAATGTCCAAAATTCATGGAGCATTTTGAACGTGTTAAGTGGATAGAGCAAAGGTCTATCTGATAGACCAAAGGTCTAGATCAAGGCCCTTCGCCACCCCTCCAGCTGTCCTTGCCCAGATCATTTCCCTCTTGGCTGCAGAGGTGTGGGGGAAGGCCAGAGGGGAAAGTGTCCATCCCCTCTCCCTGCTCTCTGTGGTGGGCAGATGGTGCAGGAAGGAGTGGGTGGAAGAAAGCAGGAGTCTTTCAGCCAGAGCTGCTGCTGCTGTTCCCTGAGTGCTGGTCAGCACAGCCTGAGCAGCCTGGTTTTGATCTGGAGCAAGCTTTAGTGGCGGTAAAATCACCTCTAAGGTGCTGACAGCAGGTTTGGGTACGATCTAGTTGTCTCTGTGGCTCTGGCAGGGGTCTTCCTCTGTACATGGTGGGCCTGTCCTCTACAGAAAGGCCACCTCTATACAGACAACCTGCCTGGGGGCTGACTCATGACCAGCTCCTCCTGGTTTGGGTAAAAAGAAGACCCTTTGCAGATACAAACACAACCTCCCTGTTTGTTTGGGAGGCAGGCTCTTCCCAGTGGGCTTCATTCATTTTTTCCTCTGGAAGCTGACCTTCAGTTGATTATCTATGCTACTATCAGATTTCACCAATATAAATAAAGGCATTACCTTTTTATTGGTAAAGCCGGTAGTTGTGAATTAGACCTAATTGACTTAATCAGCATTGTTCAGCTTACTTATTTCAGCTGAAAAAAGTCCTCTAATAACCAAGTGCGACTTCTGTCATCTTTCATCCCTTAAAGCTGGAAAAGTAAGAGCAAAGGTAGGGAGGCTCAGGAACAGAACTGTGATTCCGTCACGTCCTTTTCATGAGCTAAAGTTTGTTTTCCATGTCTCACTTTGGGAGCTGCCCAAGCTGCCTGGATTTGTCATGACATTACCGGGGTGGGGTTTCCAGGCCCGGCAGTCCTGCCCAGGTCCTGCCCGTCCTGGCTCAACAGAGCCAGAATCCGGCCTTGGACAGGCAGGGATGGGCAGTCTTCAAACAGGACATGCCTCCATGTCCTCCCTTCTGGGGTGCCCGAGGGAGGGGTACCTGATAACCCCATATGGAAACTGTGGGTCCCTGCACCCCACCTCTGTGTAGGGCTGAATCAGGAAAAGGTGAATTACACTTTCCAAGCCCGGAAAAAACACGTTATGATAAGATATTTGCCTACCAGAGCAGCAGTGGCAAATATGGGTAAACGGGAACCTTTGAAAGCAGCTCCAAGTATTTTTAGCTCAGGTTGAGCAAACACTGCTCCACACTAATTTAAACCCTTCTTCCACTGTGGGGACACTGAAGCTGTTAAAAATTAGGTCTTTTGTGCTAACAGAAATCTGTTTGAGGTATTATAAATAAAAAGAAGGCTTTGAAAAGCTAGGCTGATGCAAGACCAAAACTGTACACAGAGGTTAGCGTGGAACCTGCCTCACTGAATTCTCCATGCACAGTCACAGGGAAAGAGGATACAGAGATTCGTGGTCACTGATTGGCAACTGTATGTTCAAGGGAGTGATAAAACTTATTTCTTAGGATTAGAGCTGTTTCAGCTGGTTTTGGGGGACAGATAGACTTTTTTCCTTCCTTCTCTGCATTTCTGGGTAGTGACTAATGGAGTGGGATCAGCGTTGATGACTGAAGGGAAGAAGGCGGTCAATCGTTTTAATAAAAGGTTAAGAAAATATTGGACCCCAGGTTATTTCAGACAAAAATGACTGCTAGCAGTGAGTATCTCTTTCAGAAGGTGAGGTTTTCCCTGGGTTAAGCATGGCAACAAGAGCCCTGCACCCCACCATTTGGAAATTACCTTTGAATAAATGAAGCCTTGCTTTTCCGATGTCAGGACTGCTAGCCTGGCACAGCTCCAGGAGAGCCAAGAGCTCTACTCTTGTAAAATGATTAAATATGTATACTTTGTACTTAAAGAGCAGGCAGGAAGCTTCTGCAGTCACAGTTTAGGATAGACTTTTCTTTTTTTTTAAGGAATTTCATCTGAAGACTATCCATTAACAAGTAAATTAAGGTTTTAAAGTTGACGTATCCAAGAGTTAATTTTGCATGAAGTCAGCTCTTAAACATTTCCTTTATCAGGTGAAAATGTTGCCCCTTCTCTGTCTGGCACTGCAAATTTTTCCTCTTTAGCGGATCTGCTCAGCCTCATGGAAAAAATGATTGTTCCTTTGTCTTTGTAACTCTCCATTTCTCCGGTAAAACAAATGAACTGGTTCCAGTGTGGTTCAGAGGTTCATCTTCGTGCCTACCAGGGCTCCCCTGCATGTTGTCTTGTGCAGGTGACAGAACAAAAACGCTCCTGCTTCAAAGGCATCGTGTTTCTCCACTGGAGATTAAAGGCGCATCTCCTTTAGTGGCCAGTCCTACAGGGATAAACTGGCTGTGGCTGGCGTTTTGAAGGGTCAGGAATGATTTTAAGCGTTTCAAGGGCTGAAGAGCCCAAAGAAAGCTGCTTTCCAAGAGGTGCTCTGTATCTGCTCCTGGAGAATTGGGATGTGTTGAGCTTCTCCCATGGGGAAGAAAAACTAGAGCTGCCACCACTCCCAGATCACATTTTTCATGTTGGCACCGGTGTCCCTTCAGTAGGGGGCAGTGGGACACACGCACATTTCCTTCTTCATCATGATCTGATTTCCAAGTCTTTCTGCACATCACATGGGTTTTTTTCCAGGTCTCCAAACGTAGATATCGCTCCCATCAGCTGGGCTGGGCGACTGGGCTCATGCTGAGACATTTTTTTGTTTCAGGATTTCAAGGCACAGAGGCAAGCAGAGGGCAAACCCTGTTTTTGAACAGAAGCCCTGGGATGATGGCTGTGCTTCAGGCCTGCTGTGCTCTCACTCACACCCCAGTGTGTGCAAAGCTCACATCAATGAATTTCTCTTTGCTCTCCCCCTCTCCAGGCGAGCTCGTCGGTGATGTCTGGCCCAGGAGAGAGCACCAGTCCTGAAAGCAGCAACCTTAAGTATTCAGGTCAAGACGGGCTGTACACAGGAGTCAGCCTGACCTCCACGGCCGAAGTGACAGCATCCGTGAGACAGGATCCCTGGTGTGCCCTGGCTCTGGCGTGACCTGGTGTGAGGGAAGCTGGATCCTGGCAGCCCCCAGACATCTGCGCACAGTTTCCTCTGCGGAGCGGTCGCAGCGGCAGTGAGAGTGCTGGCAAAGACCATTCCTCTGAAACAGTTTTTGAGCCTTGGTGGTAGAGGTGTTTTTCTCCTTCTGAAAGAGGCTTTGCCAAAGCATCCAGTCCCTCATCTATGCAAGAAAAATGTAGGGAAAGCAAATGACCACCGGGGATAACTAATGCAGCCTTACACTCTCAAAAAATGCCTTCAAAAACCCAAAAAAAGAAAAAAAAAGGAAAAGAAAAAGAAAAAAAAAAGAAGAGATAAACCCACACCTATTGATAGATTCCAGAAATACATTCTTGACTTACCCAGCAGCGCTGCCTTTCTGATTGTATAGTGGTTTTCACTCTCTCATCGCCTTTTCCCCTAAGAATTTGGTGGAAGTTGTCAGCATCGGGGAGGGAGGAGCAAAGACTTTAATATCAGAGATAGTGAGATACTTCTTAATGAGTGTCAGAAGTGCTTACAGCTTGAGTTGACACAGACTTCTCGCACCAAACATTTGATGTCTTCGCCCCGTCAGACCTCTCCTGTGCCCTCCATCTTCAGCGTGCCTTGCTCTGCTCTTTAGAGCCCAGCTAAGTCCCTGGAAGAAATCACAACATTTGGTACAAGTCCCACAAGGTCCAGCTGATTAAGGAGATTTTGGGATTGTTTTTTTTTGGTTTAAAATATTTACTCACTTTTCAAGACTGCGATATAACTTTTAAAGTACACTGTGACTGAGATTTACGAAAGTCCGTGTTTCCTGGCTGAACTGTATAGAGTCAGTCAAAATTTGTAAACAGGGTAGCAATCAGATATTTTTCTTCCATATATACAATAATTTTTTTAAAGAAGTGCAATTTGCGTTGCAGCAATCAGTGTTAAATCATTTGCATAAGATTTAACAGCGGTTTTTATACGAATGAATGAATGTAAACATTTTAACTTAATGGTACGTAAATAATTTAAAAGAAAAACTTAACTAGGCATCCTTAGGCTTTTTAGCGCAACAAAAATGCATCCACTTTCTGTATTTCCAGTTGTTAAAGCAAGAGTTTCAAAGAACAAGCCTTCTCTCAGGAAAATTGCCCTACTCAATTGCTCCGAAGTGTTGTACAAAAATGCAAATGCATCCCCAAGGGGTTTTTTTGCCATTGAATAAGTGTGTGATGGAAAGAAACAAACTGCAATGAAACTTTACTACCTAACTGATACATATGTAAATACTGCAGAAGATATCTAGGCATCTTGAAAATGTAGGATGCGATCTGTATAGTGTGACTGATGCATAGTTAGGTTGGTTTCTGTTGGTTTTTAAGTGGGATGTCATTTGGAAAGTTTTTTCATCAGAGCTTTACAAATAAAAGGGTATCATTTTGGGATTTTTTTTTTTTTCTGTACAGTGTGCCTTTTCATTTGTCTCCAACACAATTGTTAAGCTACATTAAAAGCTATGGAAATGTACCTGGTGCAGGTGGCATGTCTGATGGCTGCAAGGAAGGTCTCCAGCTGAAGTGCCTGCTCTGCCTGCCTAAGTCTGCATTGTGTGGTTTTTCTGCAGCTCCCTTCAGTACACCTTCTGATGATATGTAAAACTAGGGCTTCCACCTACCAACAGAGGCTCCTTGTGGGCGCACATGCCGTTTTTGTGGTGAAGGTCTGGGGAACTGCACCCATGCCCTGTGAGAACTATCATTGTTTTGCTTGCCCTTCACACCATAGCTAAAGGGTGTCACCCAGGTTCCCTGAGTGGGCAAATATCAGAATGTCACCCACTGCAGACACAACTGCTGGGTGGCAGAGCCTTTGAGTGCCAGCTGGCATCCTCCTGTGGTCAAAGGTGAAGGGCGGCAAAAACTGAAGGCACTGCTGCTGAAAAGAGAAGACAGTGAATTTTAGCCACTAAGGGAAGTGGAAAAACTTTCACTGGCTCTGAGGACTGGTTCTCTTCATTGCTCAGCTTATTGGAGCCAGACTTACTGCCGGGTGTGATATCCAGCTATGTCAGCAGTGCTGTTGGACTGGGAAGCCAGGATGCCCAACCTCCATACCCAGTGACCTGTGGAGTGGCTGCAGTGTGTCTCTTTGCCTCTCTGTGCCAGACCTTCTTTTGGGGTGAATTGGGGTAGCTCCTTGGCCTCCAGTGAAGCTATGCTGACTTGCACCAGCCAAGAATCTGCCCCTTGGTTTTCCAAACCTGGCAGTTGAGGCCGCCTCCTTACGCTGGAGGTGTTCTGAGGACCATGGGATGAACGCTGCAGCACAGCCCCAGGAGGAAAACTGATCCTAGAAAAAAGGGATCAGGCCGAGCCTTGCCTGGGGTTTGGGGTGCTGTGGCCAGCCAGGAGTGGGGATCACTCGCCCTTCCTGGGGGGTTGTAATGCCACGTACAGTACTGGGCCACCTCATGCCCTTGCTGCCTGTGGGTTAATGTGGCCAGGTACCGCAGCCCTGCTAGCCCTGGAGCCATGTGGGCTTGGATCTTGTGATTCACAAAAATAAATAGTTATCTAAGTACCAATTGAGCCACGCAGAGAAACACTGGGCTTAGAAAACAAAAGATGTGGACAAGAGGGTGAACATCTTTCCTCTTGAAGCATCTCCTGGCTAAAATGCCCTTATTTGTGATTTTACAAGTGTTGACACTTAAATGGATAAAAAAGCTGTTGCTGACTGGTGTTGCAGATTGTTCAGCCTCAGCTAGGGTCAGCATCCTTTCTTGTTTCCCTTTTCCTTTTCCCTTTTTCTTGCCAGGGGTGATGTTTGGTGTGCCACTTCTGAAAAGCTTAGCACATAACCCATACCTACTGGGTGTGTCAGAGCTGCATTGCTCGGAGTTACCATAAAGCAGGAGGTTTAGGCCAGCATGTTCTAGTTTTGGGCTGCTGATCCAGCAGAAAAAGTCATCGGGTTGCTGATGCTCTTGCTGGCAGCCTGTGGAAGGCCACGTTGCTTTGAAACCCTGTGGCAACATTTGAGAGGGCTCCTAGGAGGCCCTGCTCCCTTCTCAGCACCACCTTAACCCGGGGTCTATCTTAAGAAAATAAGTCTTGCAGGGGGCATATAAAGATGCCCTATGTGAAAGCCTTCCTCTTGGATCTGAGGATGAAAACACTCTTTTAGGTGATATCAGGGAAAAAAAAGCCCTAGAACCCCCCCAATATTTCATAGGGAAGGTATTTCCAATTATTTCTTATCAGCAAAAAAATCAAGAATGGAATATTTTTCCTCCTTGGACCAGAGGCAGAGCTGTCAGGTTTTCAACCCTCTTTAGGAGTCAAGTGGGGTGCAGCACCATGTTGCCTTACTGAAAAGGTGCTGAAGACCTCAGAGCCAGGTTCTGTGTTATGATTTTACATAGAAAAAGACTGTGAGAACGTACCTCCATACTTCCCAAAACTGCCCTCCAAGTGTGCTGATTGCTGGAGCTGCTACTCCTAGACGAAATAAAGGTTTCTTTATTTTTTTATTATTTTGCCTTTTAGTCCTGCTGAGCCAGCACAGCTCTGAGTGTGTGAGCTGGACTTTGCTCTGGCTCTTACATTGCCGTATCACTGCTACTGATGGATGGCTTGGACAAACGCTTCCCTCACTTATCACCATTTCTCTGCAGGGACAGCCCTGGGCTGGGCTGCGA
This sequence comes from Lycocorax pyrrhopterus obiensis, assembly GCA_014706295.1. NCBI lineage: Eukaryota > Metazoa > Chordata > Aves > Passeriformes > Paradisaeidae > Lycocorax > Lycocorax pyrrhopterus. Next base: position 104,800,955 of record JACSVZ010000002.1, read on the forward strand.
AAGAGCAAAGGAAGAGTTTGATCATGAGTTTTGGTTACTAGTGAGACTGAACAAGCCCGGTTGACCCCAGAGCATCTTTCTAGTACCAGAATGAAGCTTCAGAGTTGACAAGAAATATTAGAAGGCTCAGGTTTGCTTGGGTGGCCTCTCAAGATCAGACTGCTCCTGTCCACGTGTGTTACTCTGGCCTCCAATCTTCCTGAAGTTCTAGATTCTGTTTTAGTAGACTTCCCAACATGCTCATCCACAATCATATGTTCTTCTGCTCAAAGTGCTTGAAATAAGATGAGATCCCTACTGTGGCTCAGAGCGGCATTTTTCAGCACGTCAGTGAGGGTGTGTGCTGGTGTGGTATGAGGGCGTGCAGCAGCTGCCAGGCTTGGGTCGGTGACCTAGAGAACCAACCCAGGCAAAGAGAACTAGCCTTGGACAGGCTGCCCAAAGGGCGTAAGAGGTGCCTGGCTGTTTCCAGAACTGTAGGTGGCCTTTGTTTCCTGTGAATGATCAGAGGGCAAAAATCTGGGTGTGAAGTGAGGAGCCAAGTAGCTGATTTTTGTTTTCTTGCTGCAAAGCTAGACAAAGCCATACATTGGCTCTGTAACATTTGCCATATAGAACTCGTGTAATTTAGTGTCTGTTCCTGCACAAAAATAAGATAATTTCTGCTCCTTTCCAAGAGGAGAAGGGATTTAGGAGTGACACCCTGTCCTTCCTATTGTGAGCCTTAGTTGAGCACAGGCTGCAGAAACCCGAAATGGACTTCAACCCTTCCTGTGTGCTCACAGCTCCAGATCTTCTTTTATCCAGCTGTCATGAACTTCATTCCTCACAGATCCTCCAGTTCCTAAATCTGTATACACTGGACATTCCAGTGTTTTGTCAAACACACTGAATTCGGTATTAAAATATAGGGCAAGGGTTGTTGCAGTGGGCCAGCAAGGAGGAAACTGAAGGCTTGAGGAGCAGTTTCATGTGCCTTCTGCTCCATATGTTGCAAAAGGCTTGAGGCCTTCACTACATATTTGTAATGTGTTTTGGAAACACTTCTCAATGTTTCCTCAAAGCTATCTGATGGAAGTTGGTATCATATCTAGGAGAGGGGAGTAGAATTTCACAGAATCACAGAATCATTTAGGTTGGAAAAGACCTTCAGGATCATCAAGTCCCACCTTTGATCTATAAATTTAGGTGCCTGAGTGGACATGCCATCAAACAGGAGTTGCCAATGTTGTAAACAAAAGTGCTAATGTACTCCTTGAACAAATAATAAGGAAAATAATGAGTAGGAGTAAGGAGGCAATTTTACTTTGGAAAGCTGCATACAGATCTGGCACCCACATTTGAAAAGGGTGTATAAAAATTGGCAGAGGTAGAGAAGAGAATCACTGAAATGATTTATGAGCTGAGGAAAATATCTGGTCTTGATAAACTCAAAGACCACGGTCTGCTTAGAGTATCTGAAGGAAGACTAAAATGTGACTGGTGTAATAAGTCCCTTTATGGAGAGAAAATGATAGGTGCTAAGCTGCCTTTGACCTTGGAGAGAAAGACATAACGAGATCTAGTGGCTAGAAGGTGAAATTGGATTAATTAAAGAGATAATTTAGCTACAGATGAAACAGTGAACATAATTAGTGATGGGGGCAATAGCCAGGAAAGAAGACGAGTACTCAATCTCTTGTTGCCTTCGCAACAAAGCTGTCTGAAGATCAACTTTAGCTGACCAAAAGTGACTGGGTTCAGGACTGAGCATGTTGCATCTACTGCATCATGATTTATAGGCCAGATTAGTTTCCATTTGGTCTGAAACCATATTACTTTTTGGGATGAGACCCAATGCTGAGATCTTGAATTTTTGTTGTTATTAAAAAACCCATGGCACTCTTTCTGAGAGCCGTGGTAAATACTGTGGTGTTTTGACCCAGTTTCAGCATAAGTAACTATTTTTTTGCATACCTAAAACGTCCTACTTCCTCTCCAAAACTGTCCTGCATCTTTATTGTTTCCTGTTAAATACATCCTGAGTTCCATAGAAGAAAATGCTGCTTTTCAAAGTTGAACAAACAAGACTTGAAAATCTGTCCCCTCTCACAGCACAGCACAGAGACAGGGGCTGCTGAGCAACCCCTGCTCTTGGAGAGGCAGGAAGGAAACCTTCTCTGAAAACGGCAGTCTGCAGGTCTTTAGTCTGTGACCTTTTGATGCTGTGAAGACCACAGCCTGAAGAAGGAACAGAGGTGTTTGGGTCACCTCACAAATGTGGCAATTAAAAAAAAAGTGAGTGCAATGGGAGGTTTAATTAGTGCACTGAACCCCAACTGGAACCCAAATTCTACATGTTCTTCTCATGGGAATAAATAACACTTATAATAGTGCTGCTTTTTGTGCCTTGCTTACAGAGGACCCAGCCTTGTGGCACAAGAGAGAGGAGATGAGCTTTGTCTGTTTGGCTGGTGATGTATCTAATCCCTTTGCAGTAGAGAGGAGCCCAAACCATCCAGGCAGATCCTGGTGAGCGTTCCCACTCTGAAGAGGTTTTGCACAAGCTTGGCAGATGTGCCTCTCAGGAGCGTCCTTGCTGGCAGGAGAGGATGTGCATGTTTGGCCAGGGCTCTGGGGAGGGGAGAGGGAAGGAGGCCGGGTGGAGGGGAGATCTGCCTTGCCTCAACTGCAGCATCATGAGGAGCTGTTCATAGGCAGCCTCTGCTCGCTGTGACTCAAGGTGCATGAGGACCAAGAACCTGAAGCTGGCCTTCTCTGAACCTACAAGCACCTGTGGCAAGCTGAGAACCCCCATCTTCTGTGTGTGTGTGTGCGTGTGTGTGTGTGTGCAGTGTCTTAATTTTCTTATAATTAGATCTTTTACTCAGTGTCTTTTTTCTGTCATAATCCACACTTGCCTGTAATTGTTCCATTTTACCTGAGTAGAAGATTATTAAAAGTGGAACAGTGGGGATGATGAGCCCCCTCTAGATCAGTGACAGAGATGAAAAGTAGTGCCTGTGAGGTCTGGGGAGACCCAGCTGTCCCAACATCGTGTACACTACAGCTAAGGGCACCTCTTGGGCTTTCCATGACTTGGACAAGATATAAGGCTCGGCTCCTCACAGAGTTAATGACGTATGCCACAAGGTTAATCTAATTTAATTTTATTTTAAACTATCAGAAACCTGTCAGCTTGAAACAGGCTCCTAAAGAAGCAATACTCCCTTCCTTATGATAAGGTGATGTTCTGTAGTTTCCAGTAATTTTGACATGTCTTTTTTTTCCTTTCCAGATCAAGGCAAGAGTCTAGAGACTGAAAAGCAGCATTACTATTTTAACCAAAGGAAAAAAAGTTGCTCAGAAGTTTGACTAACAAAATGTTTATTATTATTGCAAGCACCAAGTGATAGCTTCAAGGTTTTAAAAAAAATGTGGCTATGCTCAGAATAGGCATGGAATAATTTTACTCTGTACTCCTCAGGGACTCTCAGAAGATAACTTCTCAAAAAAGAAATCATAAGGTTAAATATGCTCTAGGCAGAAGGAGACCAGACATGTCTTTAAAGTTAGAGCTCTCACTTAGTTATCCAGTCTTATGCTTTGCTCTGGGTAGTAATAAAATTTCTGAGACTAAATGAAAGCTTTGTATAAGCAGGAAATTCAGAGAAAATAACTTGGCTATCTGTGTCTCCATGATCAGTTTTCAGCAAAAGTAAGAAACCTCAAGCACAGATTCCAGCAGACTTGGGATTTGTAAACAAGATGCCACTGTCTTACCACTTCTCTGTGTCAGAGCTCATCAGGGAAGACATAGATAGGCACTGACAGCTGTGTGCTGTCCCCCTTCTCCAGTGTGAACAAGTCCTGATCCCACTGCTTGCAGTTTTCCCTTGTGCAGGTAGCTAGGGGTATAAACTGGAGCACTTGCTTCAGCATTGGGCAACAGGGTCAAATCTGTCACGCTGCAAAGCACTTTCTTATCTAAAGCAAAGGATTAGCACTTCTGAAATGAGCCATACATAAAAAACTCAGGGAAAAACTGAAAGAAACTCGTATTTCACACCAGTTATGTACTGAGGCACTATGATATTGGTGTACACTCTACTTTTTCTGTTCCTGTTAGGCAACCTAAAAGGTGGTCAGGATGCTTCACTTGTGTTTCAATGTACGCCACTGATGGGGAAACCTATGGGAGTGACATGTTAACCCTGAGGTTTCAGCCATGCATGATTCTGAGAAATCTTACCCTTGCCTCTCTATTCCCACAGATTTACACTGAGATCTTCCACATCCCTCCCAGTCCTAGGTCTGCTCTAACTCCGCTTACAGTCAGGAGTGGAACTCCTCACAGCTCAGTGGCAGAGGTGAGCACTGATTTAAAATGAACATTTAAAAGAGATGAGCCCAGCCTGGAATTATGGCCAGCTAAAGCAGGCAAGCACACGTGAAGCAGCAAGTTGCCTGGTTCTTTGTGAAAGTTGTGCTAGCTATAAAGGCATGGAGTATGTGTTTGATACCTTTGTAATTAATGAGGCAGACACCGAGATCAAGCCCCAGCCATTGCGAGAAGACTTGTAAGAGGCAGAGGAATTCAGGACAGGCTTCATCTGACTTCCCCAGGCAGCTTGGGCCAGGCAGTCTGTGGTTCAGGGGCTTGCCAGGTGCCAGAGCTGTCAGGAAATCTTGGCCATTGAAAGCCCAGGCTATCAGCTGTACTCAAGGGAGGACAAGTTACCCTTGCTGTCAGGGCATCAGGTGTCACGCTCCCACCTCCAGCACCCAAGTGGTGGTGCAGGAGAGCAGTTCCCATCTGGGATGCTTCTGAGACAGCTTGCACTTTGGGCCCAGAAATTCACTTTTGAGCAAAAATGGCCTGTTGAAAGGAGAACAGATATTCCCTGTGGTTAAAAAAAAAAAAGTGTGTGCTACCTAATCAGAACGGGTGGGTGGGAGGGAAGCAAGGTAGTAAGAGCCAGGTGGACTTCTGCTAATAAAAGGCATTGCAACAGAAGGCAGTGGGAATACACTTTTTCAGCGAGAAGATGTAAGATTAGGACAGCTGAAGCACAAGAGGAAAGCAGGATGAACCAGAAGCTGTAGTGTGATCAGAAGACCAAGCCTTTCCAACAGAAGCTTTGTAAGATATTTAAATTGCTGTTCTAAATTAATGAGTTGAAAGTATTTGGTTTTAAAAAAAAAATTCATTTTCACTACAGCCAGGCTTCTTTGACTGGAATACAAATATTTTGCAGAGCCTTTTTGGTTGAGAAAATGAATTTTTGGTTATATTTTCTATTGTAGATTTTCTGATAGCAAACTTCTTATTGGAGCTGAGGGAAATTCATAATTTGCCAAACTTATTGTTGCAGTCATTTTGGCATAGTCTGCTGTTGCCCTTCTTGCATCAGAGAATACTTTTAGACACCCCAGGCACTATGGCTACATGCTGTCCTGAAGACAACTGCTCCCAAAAGAGAGTCCTCCAGAGGGGCATATTGTGGCCCATGAAGCCTATATGAGTTTATGGCTGCGTAGAGAAAACATAGCCCAGATTAAATGGATCATTTAGGTAAAATCCCTCTAAGCAGAGAGGGGTCTTAGTCCTGTAAGCAGACAAGGTAGAAGTACTGATGAGAGACAGCAGCGACTAACTGAGCTCTCTTAATCACTTAAGCTCGTTAGCCACTCTGTCTTCAGTCCCATCAGCAGGTGAATGGGGGAAAGGGGAAACCACCAACACTGGGGTGTCACCCTCAGCTGCAGATTGGCCCCCGGCACGTGAGCAGCAAGGCTGTGTCTCAGCCAGCAGGCTTGGGCAGTGTGCATCCAGAGAGGGCTTCTCCAGTCCTAGGAAGAAGGGAGGTTCATTTTCCAGCCATAGATAAGATTAGATTCGCTCCTCCATTCTGTGTGTGCTATTCTGCTTCTATGAATTAAACATGAAGCCAGGGAACAGGACAGCATCCTTCTATTAATAAATACAGAGCAGATAATTGAAAGAATGAATGTGAGAATTTCATTGTTTGAAAAGTTAAGCAGCGGACTTGAGGCATGCAGTATGTTTTTAATTAGCATTATTATTTAAAGTGAGCAATAGTGAACAGGCTCCTTGAGTTCTCTGATAGCATATTCATCAGCTAACCAGCAGAGCTATTATTTTCTTTAAAGAATGCCCTACTTTGTGGTACTAAAGTGCACACACTGATTTACTGGTAAGGGTAATTAAAGGGCATGTCATAAACACCACTGACGTCATGGAATACTGTTCTTTAACCATCTTTCCAGCTAACCCTTCCACATGGAAAGACAGATATTTTGCAGCTGACCCTCACCTGGTGTCAAGCATCCATCCTCCCTCTACTAGCACCTCTGCAGTTTTGTGAACCTGTGGCAGCAGAGGATGTAGTTTTGCATTTATGGTTTCCCACACACATGAAGTATATGAATTTGAAAGTCTTTCATACACCAGCCTTTGTAAAAGTCTCAACGCTGCTCAGAAGTTTTGTCACAAAACAGTCTTGTGCACAAGTTTCAAAGGAGAGCCTACACATATCTAATCTATGTTACTCAGAGGTGAAGCCCTGCTGGGGCTGGTGAACTCCTCAGAAAATAAGAGCTTTCCACCATACATCCCTTGCACTTAGATTTTCCCTGAAGGTGGAAATACAGCCCCTGGTGGTGTAGTCCTTTCAGGTTCTAAATGGAAATCTAATGTATGGGGGGAAGGCCAGGTTCCAAACATATATGTCTATGTAGCTCTACATATGGGCTGCAAAATTTGGAGGATCTTCAGCACTCAAGTCTGAAAACTGGGGGTGCTTTGCATCCAGCTGAACTGCTGGCTTGTAAATGCTGTAGTGGAATGTGGGTGCACAAGTGAGCAAGGGAACATTAGCCCAGGTGGTTCCTCCTTCTCACCTGCTTTTCCTCCTTACTTCTTTCTCTTCTTCCCTCTTTTTCTTCCTCTATGCCTCTGTTTCATCCTGTGCATTTTGGTTTGTCTCTTCCCAGCTGTAGGTCTGTCTCCCATATATTTCTGGACAATTGAGAGACTGGAAGCATCTTTAAATACACAGCACTGAATAAAACCCCTTCCTGATTTTTTTCCACACCATTTACTAGATTCTTCAGTATAAGAAAGTTGTGTCTATCTTTACTGAAGTTGATTTAGTGATACCATTCCTGATAGCAGCAATAAGTAGGTCATAAAAATAGAACGGATAATCATCTTTCACTCTTGCAAATGAAAGAAGCAAGAAAGATACATACCAATAAGAAACAAAATGCCAAACACATTATTTCAGAATATGGCAAAATATTTTTGTATTTCAAAGTTTTATATTCCTGTTTATCTTAAAGACGTCTGTTTCCAGTGCAGATGACTGGCTTCATTTGTGATTTAAAGCAATGGCCAAAGTTCTGTTCTGATTATGAATTACTCACTTAAATGAGTGTTTGCTCTCTGTTCAAATGAAAATTACCAAACACAATGGGATAAGCCCACTTGTGCAGCCAGGGTGCTGTCATGTTTTCCTATTACTTTTAAGCTGGAAAGTGCTCTGTCCTCCCTCCACTGCTGAGACATCCAGTGGGGTTTATTATCCCCATTTTATGGATCAACAGGGATTTAGAAAGCCTCTGTAGTTTTCCTAAAAGCTCAAAGGAGTCATTCACAGACATTTACTGAATATCTTCCAGATCCCAGGCAATGTCCCAGCTGAGGACTCTTGTAGTATCTCGTCAGTACCAGGACACAGGCAGAGGTGTGTGACAGCTCCTATTAGTGACTACATGGCATGGCATGGTTTTGGTTGGGATCACCTAGCATTTTCCCAGCTGTTGCCCCTGGTTAGGGAAAAGCAGCTGGGCCAGGGACTGCTCCTGGTTTGGATTGTTGCCCTCCTGCTTTGGAGAGTGAGAGCTTAGCCAGAGGGACATAGGATGTGCTTTGCAGTACTCCTCCTTTAACAGTTCCCTGGCCCATGTTATTTCCCTGCACAGGTACAGCCACTTGGCATGTATCTGTGGTTTGTGTTTGTCTGCTGGCACGGAAGTGACATATTTCAAGACTGGTTGGTGAAGAAAAAAGAGGAAGCACAATACGAAATGTGGATGAGTCTTATATGACCCTGAGCCAAGCCCTGCCTCAAGACTGAGGATATGTTTTCATGAAGGAACGTGATTCTCTGCCCATGCAGTGTCAGCACAAAGCAGAGATAGGCCCCAACACGTGACTCTTTAGTGACTAGTTTGAATGGAAATGTGTGATTTCTGAACAGATTTATTGTGCAAGCAAAAATGTATTTGCTAAAGATTACAGCAGTGTGTTTGCTCTGAATGCTGAGCCTAGGAAAAAAAGACTGCCCTGTGTGACTTTTCATAACACAGTGAAATAAGGTCTGTGGTGTCAAATACCTGTTTTAACTTTGTTAGCCCTCTCCCATGGTCTGCCGTGCAGGGATTAGGCAACGGAAGCAGAGTAGAGCCAGGGATGTAGAGCCAGGGATGTAGAGCCCACCCTCTGGCTCAGACTCTAGCTCCTGCATCCCCGGTGGATGTCACTGATAGACCTACTTACCACTCACATAGCCGCAGGGTCTGTGCCAGGAGTGGAACCTACATGCCCACTGTTCCCTGACCTTGCCAAAACTCTTCTCTGCACCATGTGTGAGGGGACATCGAGGAGCTCTTTGGCCCACTGGAGTCCCTGGAGCCCTTCCCTAACCTTCCTTCAGCTTCTTTCTACCACCTCCCTCTCAGGGCATCAGGGACCCAGGAGCCTCTGCTGTTGAGAACTGGGACTCAGCCTTGGACCTCTAATTAGTCATTATTGCTTCAGATAGCCAATATTATTATTATTGCCACCTTTATGCTAGTGGTATCACGTTGTATAATTGCATAGCTGGAAGGTTTGTGGAGGATTTAGAACTATGATTCTGCTACTGTGACCATTACCCCTGAAACTGAGCAGCTAAGGAGCTGGGTCCCTTCCCCTTCAGAGCTGTTTTGCAGGGTGGGCTCATGAGCATTTCCACTGAGGATAACTCATAAGCCACATAGTCTAGCAGGCAGCCAATCCTCCCGGTCTGAGACCATACATGTTCTGGGATTGTGAACCACACAGGTGGGGGGACGGGGGTGTCTCACGCTTTTTGATGAAGGCAAGTGGATGCAGAGTGCCATCTGGGGAATTCCACAAGTCTAAATCCACCCTTTTTCTTTTGTCTTTTTAAAAAGAAATTTAAAGCACTTAAGTGACTGATCTGCAACATGCAGACCTCAGTTTGGTTTGGAACTGAGATTCAGACACACTTGTAGACAAAAATTTAAAAATGTGATCTTATAGGCATACTCAGGGTCAGCTGATAAAAATAATTCTTTTGCCAGTGTGTTGAATTCAGTTACCAGTTCTATCACTCAATTTCCCTGGCAGAAACATTCCTGGGACTTTTTTTTTTTTGCTGATACTCTGCTGCACTGTTTGGAAAGAGAAATGCAGCCAACTGGCAAGTTATCTTGGAGTTGTCCTTGTACAAGGGAAAATGGGGCTTGATTTGGTCTGGAGGTCTGCTAACATTTGCTGCTGTGGCATTTTTGCCAGTCTTCATGACGCCAGCGTATGGAGAAATGCTGCAGCACATGGATTTGAGGGGGTTTGTTTAGTGTAAGGGTGTCTGTAGGAGGAGCAGTTTCCTGAAAGGAACAAGTGGAGTGGCTGACCTTGCACTGATTCTGCTGACAGCCCCTGCTTGAAATAAGGTTGCCCTGGTCTAGTGCAACATCACTCACCTCCAGTCAGGGAGTTTCAAACTGTTAGGAGACACAAAAGAGCTATATAAGGAGTAACACATCCACAGGCATCCCTCTGCACCAAACATGGGATCTGAGCACATGAAGGATTTGAAGAAACTCAGCTCCAGACTGAAAGTTGCAGTGGGTTTATAAAAGAAGTTTCTCAGCTCTGCCCATCTTCAGCCATCAGAATTAAAATCTAGTTCTGGATCCCAAGTCATGCTAAAGGCAAGAAAATGGAAAATATCCTGAAATAGCAACCAAATGATCTCCAAAGTACTTGTTTTGCAAGGCCAGCAGGAACAGCATCTGCATAGCTGTTACTTAAAAACATGAAAATCAAACAGCATTGTTGAAAACTGATTTAAGGGACTGGGCAGATTCAGGTGCAAGGCAGGAGATTGAATGTTTTGCCTCTTTGCCCTCCTCATGCTTTATGCCTTGGAAACCTACCTATGTCCTGCCTGTTAATGAACATCTGCTTTTGATTGTCACAAACCCATATATTTCAGTAAAATAAACATACCTGATCTCCACTTGGGAAAGAGCCTATTGTTTCTGCTGTGCCAGGTTCAAATATTGCTTTTAAATCAGAGACGGCCATTTTTTTCTCACTTGCCTAATAGTTACCTTTAAGTGCTAAATGACCCCATCAGGAATCAGGCTTTTGTGTTTGGACTAGCTGCAGGACAAGGGCTGAAATGTTGCCTTTTCTTTGGTGTCTGATGGATCCTGTGTTGAAGGACTATCTCCTGGCTATACCAGCTGTTGGTGTTAGAAAATAAATATATCTTTCCTAAGCTAATTCTGTGTTAGTCCATGTGGAGACTGAACTAAATGCAAGTGACAACAATAGAACATGGCCTTACCAAGTCTATTCATCTTACCTGGTAATTCTGAGCTGCTGTCTTTATTGAAGCCAAGAAAGTTGTTACCATTGTGGCTGTCTATCTGTCCGTGTGACTTCATGCCTGACAAGGGCTCCAGAAACCTGCACGAGAAACAAATAGGGTAAAAAAAAATACAGGTGCAGTCACCATGCAAGCTGTACAGGGCAGGAGCTCCTGGTTCCCCAGAACAGAGAGACCTTTATATGTCATGACATGGTGTTTGCTGCTTGGTGACCTATCAATCTTATCCTACAGTATGAAAATCACTGTTTCTACACACGGGAGAAATCAACATATATTGGTTTCATGTTGACTATTGGACTACATGACCATGACCGTTTGTATCACGATTTTGGTCTTGCCTTACAACAGCGCCGTGAGCAGCTGAGAATTCTCACCTTCATATTTCAGTCTTGGTTTCAACCAGACTCTGCAATTAGTTGTGAAGTAATGGGGGTAGGACTGATTTTCTACTTGAGCGAGTAAAAGGTTCAAGATTGAGTCCCACTTACTTATATATTTATTATGTTCTACCTAGATGGCAAAAAAAGCATTTGGAAGTTTAATTGTAAGGAAAACATCTGTGCAAATGTACTAGTTGAGACTGAATATCCTTCTAGTCCAATACTCTGTTTATAAAACTGTTTACAAGAAAATGGCTACTTGTTTGGGAAGCATGAGAACGGCACACATATGTATATTTTCCTTAAAGTCCCTTGAACACTATCCATTTTCGGCTCAGAATGTTTTGGACTTTCCTAGCCACCACAGCTTGCTTATCTAGTAGCTTGCAATGGATCTCTTGTCCAAAGCTTGTCCTGTTCCTCCCTGCTGCACAGGTAGCTGCACCTGCTGCAAGAACCAACACCCCCTTTGACTTGCCATGAACCCCGATCCTATTTGCTCCATTTGATGGTTCCTAGGCCATCTTTTGAAGCTGCTCTGGACAGCTGATCCCTCTCAAGTCGCTTCTGACAGATGACTGTCTTGATGTCTCAAAACCTGGATCCTCCAAGAGCATGTGGTACAAATCACGTTGACACTGCTTATTGCTATTTGAGAGGAGTGTGGTTGTCCACACGCAGTGTTTTGCCATCAAAGGCCATGTTCGTCTTGGGAGAGTTAGTTGAGAGAAAATGGACAGAAGTGGTTTAGTCCATAAGGAAGCCTGTGCTGCAGAACTGGCCTGTTTGTGCACAGAAGGTCTCTCAGTGACATCCAAAAGCATCAAGCCAGGAGCACAGGCACAATGAGACTGTCCTACACCCTGAACCTGTCCAAAGGCACAGGACTCGCTGCTGAGGAGAGCAGTTGGCCAAGGACATGCCACAGCTCATCAGGGACACGTTCAACCTCTGCCTGGACAAAGAGCCAGCTGAAAAATGAGGATCTCCCCAGGATTCCAATGTATCTCCTGATAGTTCTGGCTGGGAAGAAGTATGTTGTGGGAGATGCTTTCAACCCTCTCTGTTGTATATTTCCTTCTTGGCTTGCTGCTCACCAGTCTGTCCTCACAGGAAGTTTCTGCTTTGCTAAAATTAATGCATGGCTGCCTCCAAGCAAATATCTCCAGTTTCCCAGGTATTGGAGAGTTCTTCACTCACGTCTCAAATGTAGGCCAAATTAAGGCTAAATCTGTGCTCAGATGGGCGTTCTTCCGCCCCCTTGAGTTTCCACTCAAAGACAGTCCGTTGTCCATAATTTCTTTTTTTTCCTTATTTTTTGCCCTTCTCAAGCATTCCCCATCTTGCATCATGATTAATGCAGCTGCAAGAATACAGGGACTGTGGAGTGGGCAGTGAGGGAATACTCTGCCATTACTTATGTCTTATTCTCAGCAACTGAGAATACTTCACAGAATGACTCAGAGAACTATTACCTCACATTTCTCATTTGAGCAGCATCAGGGAAAGGCTAGAACAGCAGCAGCCCTCACCTTTCCCTGCCCCCAAAGGCAAACGAACCATTAAAGGTGCAGTAAAGCAGCAGAGCAAAGGTATGTTTGCTGCACAAGGCTGGTCTAATAAAACTGGACTTTGCCCAAGACTGAACAAAATTGTAAGAAAGACCCAGTCAACAATTAAGTACATGTTTTTTTATAAGGAAAAGTTGTTTATGACCTTCATCTGACATTTTCAAAAGTTTTAATTTTGTTACACCACATCCATTCCTTTCATGCTTTGGCAGGAGATGTCAGGACATTAGGATAGATGCAATAATCACTGTTACTGAACTACCTTCCCCTCCTTAAAGTGTTTTATGGTCGAGTTACTCTATTTGCATAATTACTGCCACATCACCACTCAATCAATTTTATGTGTTTCTCTCCCAAACCAATCTAAAATACGATATGTATATAAAAACATCACCCACTATTATACAGACTTCACGTTTATTATTGCTTCAGGTCAGAGATATATGATAAAATTACCCTCTGTTATTTCCCCCTCCCTTCCAGCTTCTTTAATTCACAACTCTGAACACTTCCTTTTGTATTGTTTATCAGCAATTTTATTTTTCCCTGAATGGGAGGCAAAAGAAAATAAGTAATGGAGCTAGTCAAAACAAAGCAAGTAACTACCACAGGCAGCTATGAGTATTGCTCATTTTTACAAGCATGTGGAATCACAGGCAACTGTACACATTGATAGGCTCGTCACACAGATATCTGCAGGAAAGACAAAAGTATTCCCGCTTTCTGGGTAAATTCCAGACTTGAAAATAAGTGGTTCCAATGGAACCTGGGCTCCTGTGACCGCTGAAACTTGATGGTTCTCTTTCACTTCTTGGTGAAATATAAAAGACAAAAGAACCCAACCTCAAGTTAGATGATGTGACCGACGTAAGTGTCATCAGAAGCCAAGATGAACAAATTCCTTTCTGCATTTTACATACAAGTTAAATAGTGTGACACAGTTCATCGCTGTTATGAGTTACACTGGTTGGATCTTGCCGTCCATGTACAGGGAGAAAATTCAGAGATACTAGAAATCATTTATAATGAGAAGAAGTACTTGATTTCTTCATGGCAGGAGCTAGCTTCCAGTTATGAATTATCGTAGAATAAACAATCTGATATGTTCTTCAAGATTTTTTTTGCTGATCCTTGCTAATCTTCCATCCAAGGTACACCACAATGGACTTGACTTTTCATCCTTCTTATTGCAGACTTACTGAGTGTAAAAATCACTTCTGAACATTTGAAGGAAAAATGAAAAACTAGCTTGTTTCCTGCAAAAAGTAAAATATAACAGTAAGCATACTTATCAAAATTCTCGGCTCCAGAAGATCCCAAACAGAGCCAAAAAATATTTAATACCTCATTTCTGCTGATGACTAATTTATCTTGTTCTCCTCGGTGTCCAAAGTATCAGTGTTGTGTTTTTGCGTTTAGGTTCAAATTCTAATGGATCAGAGCATAGTGGTTTGAAGTAAATGGCAAAATTCCCACTTACTTTCATAAAACAAGAATTTACGTCTGCTTCAATAAAAGGTTTCTTGGTTCTCACTACTCTGGTCTGGGTGGTGTAATCATCTGTTTCTTTGTGCTCTACTTTAGCTCATTGTTGATTCAAACTCTGCTATTTGCATGCTGCTAGGAAATAATCCAGTGTACTTTAAACTGGAAAATTCTAGAAGCGACTGGAAGGTGAGCTGATTGCTGTTTGTGGTTTTACGGTAGGTTCTTCACTGCTGACAAAATTTTTATAGGCAAATAGCAGTTTCTTTCAAGCATCTTCCATGGCAGCTGTTGACAGCTTCCTTCAGAAAAGCCAAGCCTCACCATTGTACAAATAATGTGTTCAGTCTTATCCTGACAGGGACAGCATTATCAACAAGCTCGTGTCTTCTGCTTGATAAGAAAGGTTTAATAAAGCAGTCTTTGTAAAAAACACACTGTGACAAAAGCAGCATGCAGGCAAAGACAAAGTAGATAATTTGACTAACTCATATTGGGCAGAGATTTGGGGTAGATGCTGTAGCTGTGCTTGTAGATGTGCTCTTGTTTCCCTTCCACAAGATATGAAGGTCTGGTGGGAATGTTGGTTCTTAAACATTTGCCAGAAGATGCTGCTCTGAATCCTGAGACAACCAGGCTCTGTCTATTAATTAAAGTCAGATAATATTCCATCAAGTTTCTGCTTTCTTTTCACACGGAGAAAGTCTAAACTATTAATTTTTGGATTTTGTGGTTTGTGGTTTTGTGTTCTGGGTATATATAACCTGCACAGTCATGGGAATATGCAACTGACAAGGGAAGCAATGGGACAATGTGCCCTGTGGTGGCATCAGCACCTCTCTGACCCATCAGGTGACCCACCTGCTATCCCACACAAGCAAGGCATAAGCTCAGTTCTCTTGCTAGGCTGAGACAGGGCTGAAATGGGAGTTCCGTGATTGAAAGATGGAGAGATGCTGAGCTGTGAGGTTCTACCACGGCACTATTAACCAAGCATTGGCACAGATTGCTTGTGAAGAGAGGTTGTGGAGTCTTTTGGAGATATCAAAAGCTGCCTGGGCATGGTCCTGGACACACTAATCTAGAGATGGCCCTGCTTGAGCTGAGGGGTTGGACCAGGTGACCTCCAGAGGTACTGTCGTGGTTTAGCCCAGCCAGCAACTAAGCACCACACAGGCACTCACTCACTTTCCACCCATCCGGACAAGGGGGAGAAGAATTGGAAGGGTAAAAGTGAGAAAACTTGTGGGTTGAGATAAAAGCAACTTAACAACAATAATATTATTAGCAATAATATTACAACAATAATAGCAATGGTATAATGAAAAGGAAGATAAATTAAAAAAAAAAAGAGACTGAAATAAACCACAGAAAAGACGAGTGATCCAAATGAAAAACAACTGCTCACTACCAACCAACTGATGACCAGCCAGCCTCCAAGCAGCTGCCCCTGGTCAACTTCCCCCCAGCTCTATAAGTGAAGCATGACACCATACGGTCTGTGATGCCCCATGGTCAGTTGGGGTCAGCTGTCGGGGCTGTGTCCCCTCCCAGCTTCTTGTGCACCCCCAGTCTCCTCACTGGTGGGACGGGGTGAGGAGGAGAAAAGGCCCTGAGGCAAAAAGGCCCTGTAAGTGCTGCTTAGCAATAGCAGAAATGTGCCCGAATTATCAATGCTGTTTCCAGCACAAATCCAAGCTACAGTCCCCTATTAAGTACTATGAAGAAAATGAACCCCACCCCAAACCCTCGGTTGCTTCCAACCTCAGCCATTCTGTGATTCTGCAAGTACTTAATCCAAGAGAAACCACTACCTTCCCAGCTGAGCCATATGTTTTTTCCTCTTCTCCAAGCGATGTTTCCTACCACCTACGAAATCTGCAAGTGTTTCCAGTGGTTTCACAGCCCTTCCTGGATCCTGATAATGTGCTCACTTGGTTGCTCCTGAAAGGCTGGGGTACCATACACCTCTCTGTGCACTATATGTTTGAACATAATGAACGTGTAATGCAAAGACTGATCTGTCTTGCCAGTCATTTCCAAGCATAACACAAGTTCCTCTGCTCTGTTGAGCCAGATTCTCTTAGGCTCCAGGGTGCTTTTTTGGAGTACTCTTTCTGGAGGGCTAAGCAAGAAACTGCATTAAGAGGCTGTAACTCTGTACTTCTCAGAGCTGTGGGCTTGGTCTCCTCAGGAGAGAATCCTTAATTCAAGAATTCACTTCCCTCTTCCTGTGAGAAACGTTGGGTTTGTTGACTTTCCCAACACATTGCACAGGCTATCTATTTACTCAGGCTTTTTCTGAACGGGTGGGTTTCATGTGGAGGATCTTTGACATTTCCTTGTGCTTGCATTTCTTTGAAAGACATCCCTTTAAATGCTTACAAGTTTCCAGGCTTAACTACTTGTCCCTTATGACTCCTAAAACATCATAGATGTACTCAGATTAAAAAAAAAAAAATTACTTTCCTCCCCACACAAGCCTCTGTACCAGTTCTTTAGCAATTAAGGGAGGAAACCAGACTTCCTCTTTCTCAGTGATGCCAGTCCTTGGCAGTGTTGGTGCAGGAAGCGTCCCTCATCCTCAGGCATTCACATCCTTACAGTCTGAGAAGAAGCTGGCAGATGAGTGCAGCAGGGCCAGCCTTACCAACAGGAACAATCTCCTGCGGAGCACTTTGGAGATGAAAAAGGATGTGCTGTTATTAGCTGTGCTCCCCGTCGGCTGCAGCAGGACAACAGGGGCCAAGGCAGGACCGATCCTCCTGCACAGGGAGAGGAGGGAGGAAGGACGAAGGGAGCGGGGAAAGGGAGAGTTTTGGACTGAGTTGATAGCAGAATAAAATATTTTTCGAGTTGTAAATCTGTTAGATAAACTAATCTCAGGCTTTATGAGATTCCAGATGAAATGCAGGAATATGCCAAGCTTCTCATTTTTATTTCCAAATGTTGAGTTAATTTGGATCCAAACTGAGCCAAAATTTGCCTTAGTGTAAGCAGGTGCAACTCCACTGGATTGAACAGAGTTACACCCACTTACAACAGGGATGGATTTGTTCTGAAGTGATTTAAATAGGGCAGAAAAGAGCACACATGTTTCCAGTGTTTCATCTTTGAACCATGAGACACATGAATTGAAAAAAATTGTTCTCAGTCTCTCTCACACAAGTTTGTGGTCTAATGGACGGCTCTATTTAAGCACAAGAGCTTACTATCTGCAGTAATCATGCAAGGGCATGGCTCTGCACACAAGACGGAAAAGTGCAAGCGTTTATTGTGCAGCGAATATTCCTTAAATACCAGCACTCAACAGGATATCACATCATATAAACAGGAAAGATGTTCACCACAGTGTCCCCCAATCACCTGGGATAGTGCACACACATTGCTTATTATGGTAACAGGTAAACAATACCCTATAAGGTCACAAACTACAATTATCACATCTCATAGGCCCAGCACTGTCCACAAACCCACAATCTTCTCTCAGCCCATCCTCGGTGACCTGGATGCACTCCCAGGATCACCTCTGGGTCCAAGAAAGAGGCTCTCTCTCCGGCCCTCTAGGCCTATCTCTCTTCCAGCACACAGTGCACCCCAACACTATCTTTCCTTCTTTTGTTCATTTGCTGCCACTTTCACCCACTTTCTTTTCTTCTTCATCCTTGCTTTTAATCTCTTAATTAATCTGGTATATTTTTTGGGGAAAGACATACCACAAGAGTGAATGAGGGTTTTACTTTTGAATTCACATTACCTAGATGTTATCTCATTTCCTTCAGATTTCAGTCTGATTAGATACTGGAATAATACTTAATTTGTAATTTTCACTGCAATTTTTGGGGGCACAGCGTTTTTCCTGTTCTCTGTATTATTTGAAATAGAAAGCAAACTATAATATTGGGAAATATATGCTTCCCACTAAAACCAGTGACTGTTGCTTGCCTCCCTGCTCATTTAATAGCAAGGCTGAACGTAGAAGCAATCTTATGTGTAGAAAATAATAAATGATACATTGACTTGACACCACTATTTCTTTTTAAGACAGATATAGGAACATAACCACAGATAGAATGAAAAACTGTGTAGATACAACTGTTTCCTTGAAGGGTTTGGGGAGGGAGGAGAGTATCTGTTGACTAATTAACTCCATTTTGAATTTTTTTTGTCTGTCTCCTGCTCGGGATTTTCTCATCCACAACACACTGGCCACTCACTGAACAGTCTGGCCCTTTGGCTCAGGTGAGAGGCAGGATGGCAGGATGGCAGAATGGCTGGATGACTGGATGGCAGAACGGCTGGAGGGCAGGATAGCAAGTGCTGCCCAAGAGGTGCAGGAGGGTCTTAGTTCCCACACGGTTCTCACAGACCCAGCAGCAGCTCTGGTGGGGGGCTCTGGCCACTTCTGGAGATCGGTATCACCTGGCTTTTATTCTCCAACCCAGATATTCACAGCTCACAACCTCTGAGACTTCCTCCGTGCCCCTCGGGTGCGTGTGGGACGGCTGTGTGTTATCCGCTTCCTTCCTCCATTGCCCCCTGCCACGACACAGCCGAGGGAGCCCTGCAGTCCCATTAAGGAAGGAAGCCACTAACCCACTGCCCTCTGCCTTTGTGGGAAACACTCTCTGAGCCTTAAATTCCTTCTTTCATGCAAGGGGGGTAGTGAAAACAAAAGTCCATGGGTTAGGTTGCCTATTTGTGCCTGGTAGCATGTTCTTCTGACCAGAAGGCCAGCTATTACTGGCATGAGTAAACATTTTTCCCATTGCAGCATGTTTGTGAGGAGCCCAGAAGTGTTCAGCATCACAGTCAGGGTGCCAGCAGGTCCCTCCCTGCCAGCCATGGGTGCACCCTGGGGCAAACACTTGCATGCTCCCACACCAGGGCAATACATCGGGCAGGTCTTCAGCCAGTCCTTGGCTCAGTGCTTCACCAACACTGATGAAGATGCAACTGGGCCTGAGCAAAGGCTCTGAGTTTACCCAGACGAAAGAGAAAGATGCACTGATGCACTGTCCCATGGGGACGGAGAGCTGTGCAAGCTGAGACCCTTTTTCAGCTCTGAGGTCTCGTGTGGCTCAGCTGACCCAGGCACTGCAAGCCTGGCCACTGGCACCAAGGCTGGCCACTCCAGTCCCTCCCACTCCTCCAGACAGCACAGCTGTTTAGTGATCTGGCTGGGTGAGATTCAAGTATTTTCAGAGCTTCCAAAGGACACTTGCTGTTAAGCAGTGAATCCTTAACAGCTAGGAAAATATGAACCTTCATAAAGATGCATATGAGAGCATCTTCTGGGCATTCCCATGACAAGATACTCTGTTCACGCTGTAAATCCAGTAATTTTTTCTCCTTGAATTCAAGTGATACAGACAAAGCAATATAGATAAAGGCTTCAGTGTCCCTGAACTCACAGCAGCCTTTTTAGCAACAATAGCAGCTTCGGCTGCAGAAAGTACTTTAGGTTCAGGCCTGGAGGATGTTAGGCCTCATCTTGCACTTCCCTTTCAGCCATCCCTTTTGTTACTCAGGTTAATATTCTTGGCTAGAGCAGCTCGTGCTGAAGGAAGAGGAACAAACATTTAGTCTTTTAAATGATCAGCCCTGTAGTTGCTTTTTCTCTCCTACTGCAAAAATTTTACCTAGTCTGCATTCAGCATAGGACCTTAAAGGATTCATGTCTCAGACACAAATTGATCAATGTGCTCTTGGACTTCAGTAATACAAATCTGTGCATATGTCGTATCAAAACAGTGGTTAAAATGAAGAAAGATAGAAAAAACTCCAACAGTTATACAATTTCTACCTTTTCTTGCTGTAAGTTTATTACATTTGAAACAATAAAAACTTGCAAGGGTCTGGGCAGGTATTCAGAATATGATATGTGTCTGCTACAAACTCCCTCAGGATAAGTTTTCTTTAGAGGGTTGGTTGTTGGCTTTTGGTTTTGGTTTTTTTTTTCTGCTGAGTTGTACACGGAGTCCTCAGCCATGTCATTGTTTGAAGGGCAGTATAAGTAAGTCCTTCCCACTTGGAATGCTAAAATGGATTTGACAGATGATGATCCAGGCTCACTTTCTTGTGTGACACTCTTCCAAATGATTCATCATCTTGAACATGAAAGTAACTTGATGATGTTATGACTTACCCCTAGATAAGACAGCCAGTTCATCTGAAAGCAATTGCTCCAACTGACTGTCATGCAGATGCCTCAACAGTGACACTGGGCATTTGCTTATGCATTTTAATATTTCTTGTGTGTTTTTTACAGGCAGTGGAATCTCAGATGTGGGGCAGGATGCTGGTGTGAAGGAGCATAAAGTGTCTGCAACACTGCCACACAACATCCTTGACTAAGTAACTAGCCTTACTGCTCCATTTATTTTTCAGCCGAATAAAGCTCAGTAATTCCCAACTTCCATTGATTTTGGATAAGTTAAATAATACAGTTTCTTATCAAGCTGTAATTTCCGTTTCTATTAATTCTTCTAGGACACTCAGTTGAATAAACTAATAGCCTGACAAACTTTGATTCCTATCTACAACTCAATGCTTCAGTGACCCTGCTTTGGCCAGGAAGCTGGGCCAGGCAGCCTCCAGGGCTCCCTTCCAGCTGGTATGACTCTGTGAGTCTAAAATGTGACTCTCTTAAAATGTACACATGCTTTTGGCACTATGCAAGTCTTTTCTGACACCTGTGTAGGATTAGCTTTGCCCAGCTATCAATATTTTTTTAAGTCAGTCCCATTAGCCCGCCCCTTCAAGATTTAATCCTGTCACCCAGCTTGGCTCTTGCAAAGAAATACTTCCATTAATGTCTTCTAAATGGTTCCTGCTTTTGTGTCAGTCACTGCTGCCCCTGTAGCTTTGAGGTAAAAGCCTGTCAGCCCTGAAGTTAATACACATTTGTTCTTGTTTCCATTTTTCACGTCAATAATGCTTGATTCTTTCAGACACATGAGGGCTTTGGGGTCTCTGTGGTTCTTATTCAGTATCTATTTAGTGTCTAGTCGCTGGGAAGAGACACTCGTGGCTTAGGCAGGCAGGGGGCACAGAGTGTCTCCACAATACCCAAAAGTCAGTTTTAATACCCACCACTATACACACATGCTGCCTTCTCCTTCATTCAGACCACACATTATGGGCAGAGCAATGCTATTCATTTCCTGTGAACATGTGCAAAGCCTGTGGCTGGATTTTCTTCCCTTTAAACTCAGCCAACAAGAGCAGGTTTCACTTTGCAAGTGTTGCCCAGCTGATGGGCACAGGCAGAACAAGGAACGCCTCACAAAGCAAAGTGTTTGCTGCAGCCTCTGGGGCGTGTGCTAAGAGAGTGATGAATTCCCATTTCCTTTGAGAGAGAACAAGGCAAACTCTGCTTTTAAAAGTACTCAGGTCTGTTAAATATGTGCACAGATAGTCCATTTCCTCATAAATAGTTACTGATAAATCAGTAGTACACATGCACCAATTCTGATACTCAAATAGGGCTGCCACTAGTGAAAGAGGAATTTAATCTCATATTTTCATAGACCTAATCTGTCCCATTCCTCTTGTTGCTTTGAAATATCCAATTACATCTGACTTAATAAAATTGGAAGACATTTATTACCATCATTAGTGGCTTGGGTTGAAATCAGCTGTGAAATTGTGTGCACATTAACTTGCAGAGAACTGAGCAAGCCAGAAACCCTGGGAATTGATTTTCTAAATGGCTGCAGAGCTCTCTTACAGGATACGGAGCTACTGACACATAAGGCTGGCCTGGGCTGTGGGGCAAGGAAAGACACAAGAGAAATGCTCAGTTCTCTTTTCCAGGCCCTTGCTTGTGTCTCTGCCCTGAGCTGAACCATCTCCCATCTTCCATTAAAGACAGGGAGATTGAAGATGTCGGGGAGGGATCAATCTTTGTTACTTAAAACTGGATTATTAATTCTGCAAGTAAGAAGATAAATATAAATGACAGGCTAAGTTGCTGTTTTCATTGTAAGTCCAAGTTTATAAAGAAAAACTCTGAAAAAGGGAGAACATGAAAAGATCGCGTTTTCTCCACATTTCAAGACAGCCAATGAGACCGAACCATCTGTGAGATCTTAAAAAGAGTATTATTCCACAGCATCACTCAGCTGTCAGGTATCATATTTATTCTTTATCAGCTGCTAAAATTCCAGAGCACAGTCTTATTGCTGGCTGTGCTTTCATCCTTCGTAATTTACCCATTAAGATGCAGTGTTTTGTTCTTCTCTGTCAAGTATCTGCCACAGGGAATTTTCGCATTGTGATGCCACAGACAGCATGATGTGAGAGGACTAAAGGTGTGTCCAGACAGCCCCAGTTATAGACAGCTGCAGGGCTAGACAGGTGAATTTTTAGTTTTTAATAATTGCTGCAACAGGAAAGGCAAGACACTTAGCAATAAGTAATTATCAGGAGTTGCTTTGAGTATTGCCTGTGGGGTGAAAAACTAGTTACATACCTGGGCATTTTGCTGCAAGAAATGTTTTCCAGAATGCTTTCCTGCTAATCTATACTGATGCCTGCAGCATTTCACAAATCAGTCCATGCCCACACCATGTCTTCTCCTATCTATTCCATGTCTCAGATAACCATCTGTTGAAAGACAAAAAAGTCCTTTTGCTCTCTCACAAAGGTGTTGGGAGGGCAAATATATTAAAGATTAGGAGGCAGTGTAAATATTGCAGTTACTGGTCCATGCAAATCCCTCAGGAATAGAATTAGGACATTTTTATATCTTCACAGATTTTTTTTTTATAAAGAAGCTTCTCTTTTTTGAAAAACAAGGCTCAATGAGCAACAGGCAGAGTTTTCTAAGGTCTCATATTTCTGTTTCACCTTGCTGTTGGTAGTTTGGCAGTGTCATTAAACAATGTAGATAGTTAATTATTTTTAGTCAAGCAATGTAACACGGCAATAACATTTTCAAAAAGAGACCTGTTTTAAAGGTCGATGACCTCATATAAATTGCTAAGTGTCAATAAATATCTTTCAACACGGGTGGAACAATATTTGTACACTTGTGGACAGAGTTACAGAGTTTAGCTTGCTCAAGACCATTAAAGATCTCGTGCTTATAGCTGCACAATAAATGTCACCAATGCAACCCATAAAACTATGCCCATTCAGACTTCATTTTTTCAAAAAGTGTTGCTAGTTTTGAAAATTGAAAGTCACCGTGAAAACAGAAAGGTTTTCATGTAAAGAAAAAAACTGGCAATTGTCTTAGTAAAGTTCGATTTTCTTTTGATTTCCCTGTAACATAAATCCTGAATCACTGAGCTTTACACGTTCCCAAACAGAAACAACACTGCAATAAGCATCTCGTTTTGGCTTTGAACTCCTGGAAGTAAGTTACTATGGGACTGCTTACTAAACTAAGAACACAGAGGAAATTTCTAACTTCAGTCTTCTCATGTACTAATATAATCTCTTGGACAGGAATTACTTTTCTGTAAAATGCATCTATAGCTGCTACTTGTTGTGCCACCGACAGAGAAATGTGAGAGGAGAGACATCAAATGCTCTTTCACAAGGACTTTCCAGCTTCATCCTCTGTTTGGATGCACACCTGCTAGGTGATCAACATACCAGGTCTTTATGAATGGAGGAGAACATATGCAGAATATTCTCATTGGTATTGAACATGCAATTTCAAAGCTAAACAATGCACGTCCTTTATATATGATTCATCTCCTAGGAATTCATGCCTTCATAGCACCTTTTCTAAAACAGGAAATAAATATGTGTTGCTAAGTTACTTTCATGCTTTGAAAAATCCCACTGCCGTTTCTATTGTCCAGCTTGTGTTCTGAAGGCTGTGCTCCATCACAGGGATTTTTTTTTTCTTCCATTATGAATACCTGCTCTTTTTACCTTTGTCTCCCTTTCTGGTGAAGGCAAAGTCACACAGATTCCCTGCATGTTTTGCCGCTTACACCTGTGCCAAACGTGCCTCACATTGTGCCACTCTACTGGGAAGTGCCTAGAAGATGCAGACAAAAATTCTCCAGGCACAGACAAAAATCCTCTGGGCAGTGAGGCACCAAACCAGTGCTGGTGACCTTATACTCCTTGCTGGAGCACTCTCTCAAGAACATGTTGATGTCTTGACTGGGACACTTGATGCTCCAGCCAAGGCCAGTGCTTTTGCCTAGCAGCTAAATTAAGCTGCATCTCAAGGATCCACTCCCCCATCTTTCCATCTTCAACTTGGTTGCACATAAACTTTATACAGTATGTAGTTTATACAGAGTTACTTCCCATCTGTATCTCTTAAGAGCAGCTGTATTAAGGTTAACTAGCTTGGGAGTCATAAATAGTAATGAGTAATGTGATTGTACAAGCTTCCCCCCAGATCCTGGTCAATATTGTAACTCCGACCTGTAATGCACTCTCCCTGCAATTCCAGTACTGGGCGTCTCTTAAGCAAATACGGCTAATCACTTCAACAGGTTGCTGACTTTTATGAATTGAATTGCACAGCAAATAGCTGTGGCAGTGTGTACAACATTGCCAGACAAGAAAACAACATCATTACGTAGGGAAGAATGTGCCCCAACTCAAGAGAAGAGACAAAAAATGTTTTACACTACTTCTTATAAAAGAAGGGTGTTACTTGGGGTTGCTACTTGGGGGAGAGGGTGTGGGCATGTGGGAGGGAGGTTTTTGTTGAGGTTTTTTTGGCATGTATCTGTGAAGCTGGTACTGAAATGGTGGGTCAGATACACAGAGAGCTAGATTCTGTCTCTCCATTTTCCAAGACGGGGACTTGATGCTGAATAATGTGTGATGGTGCAATTAAGCAAAAGCAGATAAGAAGCAAATCATGCAAGATACTCAGCCACCTCTGCAGGCACAGAGATGAAACCCTACTCTGAACAAACTAAATGCATCCTGAGGCAGTGGCTTTCTCCCAGGACCCACACGGGTTTCAGCTGTCACCCCCTCACGTCAGCTTCCTCTACTCCTGCCAGATCCTCCCAGGCTCAGGATGCCACAGTCCCTGGTGCCCCAGACAGGCTTTAACGGCCAGGCTAATTACCCCAGCAAATGAAACATCTTATTTCATCAATTCTACCTTTGGTAATCTTCTCCCATTTCCATTTTCCACCTCTTGCTGCAAGTAATTTCAATGACTTAAATTTTGTCACACCTGAAATACACTTGGCCGCATCTTTCTTGCAAGAAGATGGAGCCTGAGTTTACATTATAGTAATTTAATTTTCTGAAGGCTTTGACATAATTAGCCAGTCAAGCCAGCTAAGCTGTAGATTGCTTTCTGCTGTACATTCAGAGAGCATTCAGAGTAGTTGGAATACTCTGGAAATAATTTCCCTGCAATTTTCAGCAATCTAATACAAATTCTTGGTGAGATGGTACATTAGTCACATATTACACAACATGTCTCTCTCTAATAACTTATAGCCCATTTTAGCTGTACTAAAAATAGTAGTTACAGGCCTCATTAATTATAAGGACGTTGGATAGTAAATTGCTACAAAAAGCTTTCATGCCAGGAACTGCAGCTCCCATGTTTGTATTTGATGTCTGTATTATGAGACAAATAACGTTTCCTCTTCCAAAACCACAGGCCCTGGCCAGAAGATCTGGCAAAACTCTCCTGAAAAAAAAGGAGACAGACCTTGGGGACACACGAACTCCAGGGCTTGCCCCTGGTTTTGTGTCACCAGCTTTAGTGAGCTCACGTAGCCAGATGTGTGGGGTTGCTGGTGGCATTTGCAAGATCCTGATAATGCTGTAGAGAGCATGACTCTGCAGGGAATCCATTGCTTTCAGGAGATTATTTTCAGCATGTGGGACCAAACATTGTTATAATTGGCAGCACTGCAGTGAGGTTAAACCAGCAATCTTCAGGAGAATTGTGTTTGGAAATCTATTTGCATCCAGTGGGAACATGGACAATTGTTGAGAGAGATGGTATTAGTTTACAGAAAAGTGACTGGTGTGAAAAAAGTGAAATGGGAACAACTATCACATTCCTAGAATTAAAGTTGCGCATCCAGAGCAGCCTAAACTGACCTAAGACAGACCTTGGCTATCATGCCTTTTCACAGGCTGGAAAACAAATCAAGTCAATAGTATCTGGCTGGTCTAGCTCCATGAAGCAGCTTGGCAGAGAGCTGGATGAGCTTGTGTGAGGCCAAGGCTGGGGCCAGGCAGAAGGGCAGCATATCACAGCCCTGGTGCCCTCCCTGAAGCTGGTGAGACCTACCCACCCCTCCACAACAGTGAAACCTCCTGGGCAGATGGCAGTGCAAACCCCTCGTCAAATACACCCAGGGAAAAGTCCAGCAGCAGACAAACAGAAGGAGATCCTTTTCTTTTCCTGTAGAAACTCAGAATGAAATGGTGGCACTTGTTTCCCCCAGGATGTAATGAAGGGATGAATTCTACAGGTCTGGGGAGGGGGTAGAGAAATTCTATGCTGTTCCCTGTGCACCAGCTGTTCTGGTGACAGGCCAGGTTATTTCTGGTGGGACAGCTCAGATACTGCCCTGCTCATTGACACCTTCTCCTTATTCATTCTTATGGATCAGTCAAGTAAAGCGCACACAAAAATTCTGTGGCTCCTTTTTCTGCAGATTTTTTCTCCTTGATTCAGCTTCTTCCTATGTTTCATGACATAGGGGCCTTTGGGTATGAGTAAGGTTCCCCTGCAGTAGTAATATACCAAAAAACCAAACCCTAACCTAATATCATTACATACAATTTCCTTGCTAAAATACAGTAGTATAAGCTGGTATAATAAGGCATTCCACACTTTATTGTGGTTGAGGGCCAGATCTCAGAAACTCTCTTGCTGCATTCTTCTTTGTCTCAGATTTGATGGATTTTTCTCAAAATATTGGGGGTTTTGGTTTTGTTTGGTTTTGTCACATAAGTATAGTGGTTACAAAATGCAGAATTTATTTCCTTTATTTCCTTTCCTTTTTTTTATTTCCTTTGAGAAGGCCAGTAAAATCCAATTTCTTCCCAGGAAACCTATCTTTTTGTCTTCAAAACCCAGAGGTCTCCTATATTAAAATAGGCTAAGCGTTTGCAAAACAAGACCTCAGACATTTTCTGCACTAAAAGTAGTCAGAAGGCACAGCTTTGTCTCAACATGCAGTGCAGAAAAGGCTGTAACACTCCAAAGCCCACATCACGTAAACCTCTCCGTTAATTGCCAGTATCTGCTGGGGCATTAGAATAACAGGACACATTCATGGGACATCCAAAGCTGCCTCATCAGTCTGGAACTGTCCCATCCCTCAACTCTTTTAAATGCCAGGAGCCAGCTGAAAGTTGGGCACTGTGAAGTTTTCCAGCAGCAAGTGCGCAGCTGAACTCCTCCTGCTCATTGCCTGGGCTCAGGGAACATTCCCAGACTCACTCCAGCGGCGGCGACTGTGAGTAGAGTAGCTTTGAGGAGAATTCCTCAAAAACACTCACTCAAGGACCACTTTGGCTCCTCAGTCTCCTGCTGCTCTCCTGCTGCATCAGCGACTGGGGAGCATTGCGAAACCACTGCTGCATGAAGGCAAAGGATCTGGTGAAATCTGTCCAATCTGGGCCTTGCAAATAGGCAGGAAACAGTAGCCAGCAGGAGGGCTAGGTCCTGTCCTCCTGCAGCATCACACTTCGTTAAGTGGATGCTACCATCGCTAAAAGCAGGGAGTACATGATGAAGGAGCTTTCAGGCTTCTTAAAAAACACTTCCCAGAGGAAACTGAGTGCTCCCGAGGGCCAGCAAACAGGTGTTTGCTTTCTCTTTTCTGCAGCCTGGTACCAGGGTCCTGGATAGCACATGGGAAGCTACTTCCCTTGTTTGTTCTTCCAGGATTGACCAGATTAGTCTCCTCATCCAACATGCTGAAAGAAAGTCATTTGTGTAGCAGTTCTTGGGGCCAGCTTTTTACTCATCCCTAAGATGTTAACCCCAACCTTACTGGATCTGTATCCCGACCTGTCTGAGAGCCCTGCCCAGGCTGGTAACAATTGCAAATGATATTGCCAGGACTTCTTCACAATTACGGCTATTTTCATGCCTTCTGTGCTTTCTGTCACTGTACCTGCCACAGGACTTAAGAGGACTCTTTCCTGGTTCAGCCTTGGACACAAGTTGCCTTAAATTTTTAAAGACAGGAAACAAATAAGCTGTAATCTGAAAAAGGAATATAACGATTCCCCCTTTCACCAAGGGAAAGATAACTTAGTGAGCCTTGGTGAAAATGTCCCTTCTGACTCTGCCCTTCCCACATTTTTGTGCCGTAATGAGCCCTTTTTCTCCCTAGATGAGCAGAGCAGCGAGGGTACTAAAGAGGCAAGTCACCAGAAGAATGCAGAGAAGTCCCCAAAGAGCTGTGGCCTGGAAATTAGGCAGAAGATATCTTGCAGCATTGTTTGTATGGCTGCTGGGTTTCCCTTCGCTGCAGGGCTTGTGGAGGCTTTTCATTTCGCAAAACCAGCACGAAGTATCTGGGGTAGTGGCCATACCATTTAGTAGTCCCCGAAATAAAAAGCTCCACACAACCTATTTATGTTGACTCTCTAGCTAACAGAAATCATGAATTGTGATTCATATACACTCTTGTCATAAGATGACCATTGCCTCTTCCCAGGCAGCAAGTTATAAAAGAGTCATTCATCAGTTCGTCAGCATTTAGCAGAGAAAGTAAGTCAGTTCTAAGTCGGTGATGCTAAACTATCATTGAAATGAGATCAAAATCATTATGGGCGAGACACGGCCAAGTCACGTTTTTTTGCTGAAGTGGCATCTCCAAAACGAACAAAGAGATCTCAAGTTTTAAGCCCAAAATCGCGAGATGGAAAACATATGTTCAGCTGCTAGAGACCCATAACTGAAGATCTGCAGGCACTCAGCTTCAACAGGTCCCTGCGGGGGTAGGAACACCTTATCACTGACCCTAAGGCCGATATCTAATCTCCCTGGGTGGCAGGGAGGTGGTGGATTAAGGTTTGTATCCACCTTATGGTAGTGCTTTCTGCCTACAGGCATCTTCCAGCTCAGCATGGAGATTTCTGGACTGCACTTTGGAAGTACATCCCTAATGAGATGTTCAGTTTTAACCCCTAATTCTGCATTCTGGGCTCTGTCACTACTACTCATTAGATGAACTTGTGGGCACCCAGGCCTGGGTGCTTGCCGAGGTTTCCTAATTGCATTGACTGAACACTATTCCACGAGTGCATGTTTTTAAATAACTTCGTTTGGTGAGTTTTGTATCTCTCCTTTATTGACTTTTTGTAAATGATCTCCTGGCAGGCAGAACAACACTTTGTAAGCCCATATTGCATTCACACCACAGTTCACATCCCAATGAGCCCTTGGGGATGATGGAAATCCACTGGAGTAGGATGCTGGGAAGCTGTCCTTTATTCACAGTTAACTTCAGCCAGGGCGAGGCAGTTGGAGAGGCTGGAGACAAGTCTTGTGACATGTGCAGAACATTCCCTGCTGCTTGCTGGAAGAAATCTGCACTTATTAGAAGGAGTAAGGGATTCCTGACTGATGGAAGAACATGACTCTGCTCTCTGCTGAACTTTCAGCATTGCAACTGGTCTGCTCTAGAGTCAAAAATAACTGTTTTAGAAGTGCTTTGAGACATACATTTCTTATTACCACCTTAAGCTACATCAGGAACTGTGGATTGACTTTCTCCTGTACTTTTCCCTCTCCAATCCTGATTTCCCTGAGAAACTAAGGGACTTATGATGCCTATTTCCATTTGCCCCCTCTATCAGACTTTCCTCAGTTAAAACCATTTAAAGCTATTAATGTTTCTGCTTTCACCATAACAAACAGCTTACTTCATAAGCTCATTCATGGAAACTAAATTAATTTTAGAGGCTAATAATGACAGATAGAGTGTGTGTTATTTTTACTGAAGGAAAGACGTCAAATTCTAGGCTTACTGGTGGTGCTTACATCTGAGCTGAGCCTGGGCCACAGCCACTGTATACTGGTGAGGTTTCTCTGATGCCATGCCAGTTTTTTCTCAAGGGAAATTTGTTCCTCTTTTTAGGTAGGAGCATCTGCCTAATGTGCTATTTATAACATATTTCTTTCACAGAGTCTCATTTAGAGCTACAATTGCATTCAGAAATGCAATGAATGAAATGAATATATTTCTGAAAATACTTTAAATGCTTTGGAAATGATAAAAATGTGAATAAAAGGATCCTTGCATACATTAATGAAATTAAGTCAGTATAAATAAGACCACATAAAAATTCACTGGGTTCAGTGGCATTTAGACTTTGATATTGGTATTGGTATAAGCAAGAACAGGAAGAGGTCTTCAATGTTTTCCAAAGTTTGTAAGGACACCATGCATAAAACTTAATGCTTTTCAGACATTGTTGTTACGTATACTCGCCTGAATTCTTCTTTTATAATAGCCAAGCCATTAACAGGAGACCTTTCCTACCCCTCTAGCATGTAGCAGCATCAATAAATCAAGTGATTTCTTGCTGGCCAAAGTAAGTTGGCCTGAAAAAAATGTGTGTAATATGCAGGTTATATAGCTGTGATCTTCTTTACTCTAATAATATACTTCTTTATACTGCATATGTATTAGTTGTTTAAAGACAACATAAAATTAATATTCCTTTAGAAGACAACTCACAGTTGAAAAAATGTAGCAATAGCCATGCATGTAATACGGTTTAACAATCTTAAATATTCCAGACAGGAAAAGTTTTTTGTCAAAGTCTCTGACAGTTTAAACTTTAAAGCTTCAGCAAAACTTTTAAACTTTTAAACTTTGAACCTGTTTGAACTTCATTTGATTTATGAATTATTAAATGTACCACTGAAATTCACCGTCTTTATTTTCATCTAGTAAAGATTTTTTGTTTAAAAGCTACAGATGAAGAGTGGGAACTAAGGAAATGCAGCCTGAGGAGATTATAGCCCTGTTTTATCAGAACAGCATTCCTCTCAGCTGTATAAAACAAAACCCCAGTAAAATATTTAGAAGTCGGAGAGATAAAGGGCTGAAACTGGTATATACAAAAGGGTGGGGAAAATGAATGCTAAACTGGAAAGCTGGATTAGGCAAGATTTGGAAAATGAGATACCTCTAAATTAATTATTTAAGTCTTCCTTCACGTCCTGATCCATTTTTCTATGTCAGGATTAAGAGAAGGGCAGCACCAGGTTAACAGTGTCTTTAACACGAAGTCGAGGGCAGTGGGAAGGAGGAAGGCATTACTTTAGCGAGTTGCTCTGGAGGAAACAAATCTCTGGAAAGGGAAATGCCCTGAATGGCTCCCAGAGTCCTGCGCCAGAGTGCTGGCTGTAATTTATGTCCCGGCTGACAGGGAACCTACCTAAATCACAGCACTGACACCATATAGGTATAAATGGAGAAGGTAAATGGTCGGTGCCTGTGCCGCAGCAGCATTCACACACTGCTAATCACAGCTCTCAGGTCTCGTCCCAGCACAGTCTGGGCACAGCACGAGGATCTTTCCAAAAACCTTTTGGAAAGGCTGCCCTGGAAGAGGCACCCAGGGAGCGTGGCGGCAGTCTGTGCACAGGCAGAGGGTATTTATAGCCTGTGTCTGAATGAGCCTGTACAGATGCAGTTTATCTGGGAGTGTTAGATACTGTCTCCATGCTGATGATCCCTCACTAGCAGGATAAAAGGAGAAATAAATAGAAGGCAAACCTGCCCATCTGCAAAAGCTTGGTTTTTTGGGCTGCTTTGGGGTATCCTTAACAGGGCCAGCTGAGTTCCCCAAGGAAGACACACATCTCCCTGCCAGGAGCAGAGCTGAGCTGGGTAGCTGCATGGGAAGGGGGCAGGAGAGCAGCACGGGCTCTCCTGCTCTCTCCTGCTGGGGTACGGTACCAGTGCCTTTGCAAAGGCAGCGTTTGTTCGGCAGCCACCGGGAAACACGGGTTGCTCCAGCCCTCCTGCACGTCTTCCAGCAAGTGTTGTCACAGGGCAATCACATCAATAGGGCCAAAGATAAAAGGGATAAAGTGCATAGGGAAACCTGAATGAAACTGGAGCTGCATGAGTGCTGTAATATCCAAACTAGGCAAACACATAATGCCAACAACGTAAGTTACAACTGAGCTTCTGAACCTGCAGTGAAAGAAATAGAAAACAAAGGTGAAAATGCGGAAAAATTGGGGAAGAGGGAGGGCAGAAACAAGGTATTCCTCAGCCTTACATGCAGCCATTACAATAATCCAAGCAGCATCCAGCATCAGGTTAGGCACTGAAAACAAGGTCTTAAATGGGAGAGAAACTTGATATGGATTTTTCTCTAATAAGGAGTTTTTTGTCTGTTTCCTTATACCTCATTTAGGGTGATGTCTTCTTACATGAGAAAAACTACAGTGATTTTACCTGCTTTCAAGTGGAACACAAAATCAAGGCTATTCACCAGTGAGGTGAACAACACTGGGACACTGCACACAGACAGAAGCCCTATGATGTACCTAAGGAAGGGAGAATCAGGAGCCTTGGGATCTGATTTAAATCAAAGCACTTCAATCTATCTCATTTTGAGTGTGTTTTACTGAGGGGTTGCCTTTAAAATAGGACTACTTGACATTTTTTTTTACTCTGGAGTGTATTTACTTAGAAATCTGAAAAACTGGAAAGCTTATGGATAAGGAGAACTGTAGAGAAGTGCAAAGCCCAGCTATGGGACACAAAATCACAGACAGCCAACTGGACCAGTAACCACATTATTTCTGTAAGGGTATTCATGAGTATAATGGTTACAATCACAGAACTGGGCATTTGGCACACATTTGCTGACATTTCCTAAGGAGAAAAATAATAGTGCCATTCTTTCACAGTGCCAGATGAGTTTGCTCTTTTGTCCAAAGCCAGAGTCTAGAGTCTTTCCTTAGCAAATATGTTCAGAGGCACTGGCTTAGGTAAATCAGAGAAAGTACTGGACAGCCAACTAAAGGTGCTGTGGTTGCATCCCCTACACAGTCAAAACTCAGCACCCCGTGACTCTGTGGTGTTTCAGAATTGAGCCATCCTGTGTGGTTATCAGCCTTCAGCAATGCTGTTTTAAAAACATAATGCAGGCTTGAATGGTGAGGACGGTTTCTTGACTTCAGAGAAAATAAAACCATTCAGCCATATCCCGAGACCTAGGTGAATTGGGCAATACTTGTTTTCCTCAATAGCTATTTTCACAGCCGCTTGCACCTGGCCGTGCCAGAGGACTGGCTGGGTACACTATGGCAAGATCCTCTGTGGCCATTTGTTCCACCACATTTCTCTTGTCCTGTCTTAAGCACTAAGACAATAGTAACTCAAGACAGAGGCTGGGCTTAAAACCTGTGTTTTCTATAGAAGCTGAGAAAGAGAAAAAAATTAAATAATGCCTCGCTCCAAAGCTCAGGAGATTGGCAACCTTCTCAGCTCTCAGTGTGGAAAAGCAGCTATCTCACATGCACACTACAACGCATTCTGTGAGCAGGCTCAGATAAGGCTTGGGTATGAACACATCCCCTCCAATCCCCGACTGCTCTGGGACCAACCTCCCTACCAGCAGCATCATTCCGAACGTGGGCCTGTGAAGCAGCATCAGAGGCTTACAGACTGATCAATGTGTGAGGTGTGTAGGGTTTGGCAGTTCCATCGCTGAGGAGATACTCCACACAGTTTTACCCACAGTGGTATTCAAAAAATAAATTAATTGTCACTTTGGCTTCCCTGCAGCCTCTCTCTGTTTTGTGCACAGTCTGAAATTTCCATTGGTGCTCTGACCCAGCCAGGGGCTTTGAATTAGCTCTGAGGGAAATAGGTCAGTCCAGAGCAACCTGGTCTGTTGCTAAAAGCAAGCCTGTACTTCAGGAAACAACGGGACTGGAAAATTAAAAAAAAAAAACAAGAAAAGAAAGAAAGAGGAAAAAAAAGGCTTTCTCTGAGAATTTTCTGTGAAATCTGTGGCAAAATCCAAGGAAACTGTGTACATCACAGGCATTTAAAAAGAAATATTTAACAGTGGAATTTATGACTCACAGAAATGCATTTTAATAGTTATTCCCCAGCACAAAGACAGAGGAAAACATACAGTCAGGGCAGGTAGAGAATGGCTGCTGCTGGACTAGTCCACTCCGGCTTCCCCCTTGAGCTGTGGCAGAAACATGGATAGCAGGGATTAGACAACACTGCAACAACTTGGAAGTAGCAAGGCTGAAAAAGTCTGACAATGTGAAAATCTGACTCATAAAGTCCTTTTTTTTTCAACTCTGAGACCTTTCACCTTCTGTTTCCTTTGCCTGTTATAACCGCATAAGGTCTTCTAGGGATCCCTTCCCGTGTTTCTTGCTCAAGGAAGCTGGCACCCACTGGGATGTGCCCCCAGCAAAGGTGATCTAATGCACCCATGGGTGCACGGAGGGACGAAAGGATGGGATAGGAAAGCAAAGGGACCAATGGCACCCAGGGATCCCGGTTCCCAGGGTGCTCCAGGCACCCCACCCAAATAAGCGTGGATTTGGACTTCAAAAGGATGCGGACGGACGGGCCGGGAGGGGCTGAGGGGGCCGAGCAGGGGCAGGCGGTCTCTCCTCCCGCAAATTTTGGCCGGGCGGCCTCTCCCCCATCTCCATCCCGGGAAGCATTTGAAATATTTCCACCCTGAAGTGGACCCAGTTCCCCCGCCACTTGTAGTGCTTGGCAAACAGCGGCGGCGGCCCGGCACATCCCGGCCCGGCCCGGCGGCAGGGAGGGAGGAGGGAGGGAGAGAGGTGGGTGCCGGCCCCCCGCGTCCCTCCGCGGCCCCGGAGCCCCCCCGAAGCTCGGCGTGGGCGTGCGCCTCCCCCAAGTGTGTGTTTTGGATGAGGCGGCGCATCAGCTGCCTGGTATCAGCGCTGCGGCTCCGGCGGGGCGGGATGGAGGCTGAGCAGAGCCAGGCTCGGGAGGGTCAAGTACAGGTTGCTGCGCAGGAAAGAGCCGGGGGAGGGGAGCCTGGGTCACTCCTCTCGCCGCTGTCTCTCCCTTTCTCTTTTTCCCTTTTTTTTCCCCTTTTTCTTCCCCCTCCCTCCTTTTTTTTCCCTACCCCCCCCGCCCCCCCCACAGAAGGGGATGTTGGGACTATTCCATCAGTGTGGTATGTCTGTGTAAACATCATTAGCTCCTATGAGCTGACACGCTGGAGATTTTCATTTCTTCTTACAAATCGCTCCCTTCCACAATAAAAATACCACGCATATTAGGCTGGATATGTTCAGAGGGAAGATGGAGATGTTTATTCTCCTTTGATCTCTCACAAAGCGAAAAACAGTTTTGGCAGAAGAATAGCACTGGAGACGGGAGAGGGTGCGGGTCTCCCAGAGGGCGCTGGGCAGCCTTGGGGCTGCAGAGTGAGGGCAGGTCCGATGGCCTCGCCACGGGCACAGTGGGATGAGCCAGAGGTGTGAGGCTCTGGGGGCACCATCCCAAACTCCTGCCAGCCCGGCCAGGCCCTGGCCTTCAGCAGGGCTCTCCAGAGGAGCCCTGATGGTCTTAGTGAGGTAAGGCTGTTTTGTGAAAAAGCTCATCTCCAGAGTACGTCTGGGAAAAACAGCCTTTTTTTTCTTAAATTCCCTGGGGTGTCCAGCTGCCAGTGAGGTTACTCCGCGCAGGGAGCTGTGCACGTGCTCAGCTTGGCCGGACTCCGCACAGCAGAGCAGAGCCCGCAGAGCCCAGCAGAGCCGAGCCAAGCGTGCTATCTCCCTTGATCCACTCCTTATCTCCGGGAGCAGTTGTAGCAAGCAGGGAGCTCCAGCAGAGAAACTTCCCTCAACCACTTCCCCCTTCTGTCTGTTTGCCCTGGCAGAAAAGCAGCACTTTAGTAACCAACACATGTCCACACCCTTCTTCTTCCAAAGACCTCTTCATTTTCCTTGCCTTGATTCCTTGGTGCATATTACTTGCTTCCCTCTCGTTAGTAATTTTGGGGTGGGGGGAGCAAACTTGGTGGAATATTCTCTGTGTTGCAATGATAGAATCCACGATGTACTTGCAACTGATTTTAGTATTGCAGGTTTGTAAGTAGTTCTTTTTTTACACAAAACATGAAAATGGACAATGTTAAGGTCATGGAAGTCTGAGAGAGTCAGGCCTTTCAAAACAAGACTGAGATGTGCTGTGCTCGTTTCTCCGGCTGTGCTTTGCCTGGCTCACCAGGAGAAGGCAGCAATCTCCGCACAGCATGCGGGAGTCCTCACAAGCCTTTGTGGTGAGACTTCAGCCAGTTTTGCTAGTTCCTACATCCCAAAGGCAGTTTTGGTCCAGAGAGCCACCCAGATCCCAGACATCCCAGGCTTTCTCTCTTTGCTTCTGGTAACGTTTGCTGTTGCCTCTTTCCAGTGGTGTGTGTGTACCGAGCCATATGAACAGCCACAGCCCGTGCAGTTAAGGCCGTTCGCAGAGGCCAAGAGTACGGATGCTGGTCCGGACTCTGCTGGTCCCACCTGACACCTGTGTGCGAGCGGGCAGCCCTGCTGCCAGGCCGCTGTGCTAACACAAAGCTGGCAAACTCCAAATGTCAGCCTCTTCCCCTCCACGAGGCTGATCCCCTTCCAAGAGCATGGATCGCGAGTGCTGCAGCGCAAACCCATTAGTCAGACTGCATTGGGTAATCTTTCCTATTTGTTCTCCGGCATTTTCTTTTCATATCCCAAACCTCCTCTTCATAAATCTCTGGGATGAGGATGTGGGCAGAAACCCCCTTGTTCCCTTGTTCCCTACCCAGTTCCCCCAGTTCATCAGCTCAGTAGCTGGGTAGGGTTGTGTCAGAGCATTCAGATCCTCCCACACACTTACAGTGATTAATCACTGAGGGCTCAAGGAGGGAGCTTTGTTCAGATGCTGTCTTTTCCCAGACAAACTGAAGTAATTTGTATCAAGAGAAACTCATGAGAGGTTTTTCACCGGTCTCCACATTTACCTGGCTGTGTGAAGTGGAAAATCCATGGCTGCAAGATAGCAGGCTGCTACTGCAAAGGTGTTTTGCTTTCAACTCTACCTATGTATCTGGAGTTGATTCCTGGCCTTCAATATCTCCATTTTAGAGTCAGCTGGCCAAGTAAGGACAGCATTTTGCTTAATAAGTGTCAAAAGTCAGAGGTGAAATGGAGTTATCACTTTTCCAGTGTCTGAGAATCTAGTCCTCATTCTTTGAATACATTTATATGCCATGTGATTGCAGTCACAGGACCGATAGGCCTGGAGCCCAAATCATGACCAAATAGTGAAGGAGTTAGGAATCCACATTTCTCAGTGAGATGTGAAAAGCTGGAGTCTTTCAAGCCACATAGAAAAATAAATAATGAAAAAAATTCATCAATTAGGCAGAACAAAGTCATGAATTCAAAAGCTTTGTTGAATTCATGTAATTCTTTTTATCCAAATAAGTACAAAGGGAAATCTCAAAATGTAGTTCTCTAACCACCCAGGAGGAAATGGCCATTTCCAAGTTTGGAAGATCTGTTCTCATGTGGCCAAACTTGTGATTCCTTTAAAGATTTTCCTAAAGGGTAAGTGTGGTCATTCCATAATCCCTAATACATTAATTGCGTAGATAATGCTGAAATTTCTAGGCTATATGATTTTAAAACTTCTGTTTTATAAGGCCAGATGGTTTCCTCCTGCGCAGGGCATGGGCTGTGACTTTACTAACCTGGATCTTGCACATCCCACTGCTGATGTCAGACTGTTCAGCCCACTGAGTGATCTCATGGGCTAAATGCTTTTACAGCAGTGATAAGATGTCAGTTTTCAGTGCTGGGCATCCATGAATGACATCATGCAGAAAAATGTACCCTCATTTTTATCACCAGAGATGCCTGAATATCTAAAAATTATCTTGGGTAAATAAGAAGTGTTCACTTTTTTTCTTTTGTGGCTTCTGCATTTATTCATTGTTAATAGCTTAACAAATAGGTAATTAGTAGAAGTCTAAAACAGTAGATTTTTTAACATAGTATTGATGGAAAGGAATTCTAAATTCACTTATGCTGGCAATCACAGGAAAAAAAGACAATATTTAGTTTTTCCTAACTTGGGCTCAGTGAAATGAGCTGCAAATCTTTAGGCAGAACTGATGAGATTAAATCTTGGATCTGCAGTAGAATCACATTTGTTAATGTTTGTATAGACCAAAGTTTCTTAAAAGCATACAGAAAATGGTTTTGACTAAAGGCTCTTAAAAATCTCATAACTCACAAACTGAATTAGCCAGGCCCTGTAGAAAAATTATTTGCAGTGAATTCTTTGCCTAAACATAATCCTCCTCCTCCTTCTCCTCCTCCAGCAGTATTTTTAAAGTGAACAGCCACAGATTTCTTGGGTTTTCATCTCCAGAGGTTTGAAAAAGTTCACAGAAATAAGTGCTTTTTTCTCCTCTTAATTTTGTACATTACTGTGAATTCCAATATAATAAGTTGTGATGGGAGTGGGCTCATCAGGCAGAGCATCTGTCACTTCTGTTCCCTGGATTAGGAACCACTGGCTGTATCCCTTGAAAGGGTCACTCGTGTGAACTTCTCAGGCAGTGGAAAGTCTTGTGGGCAGACCTATTGTGCTGGCCAGAAAGCAAATTGTAAAGAACTAAGAAGGTTTTCCCAAGGCTAGCTATCAGCACATAGCTTATGGAACACAAAAATTATGGGACAATCAAAAACTAAAATGCAACATTTTAAATGTGATTTTTTTCAAAATTATATGAACATACGTCAAATATCAAATATGATAAACTTTTCAATGCATACGTGAAAAGCTACAGACTCTCATTTAGAGAGCTGCCTTCCAGTGACACATTTCTTCAAATCAGTGTAGATGCAGAGAGGCTGTTGTGGTAGCTGGGGCATACCATTTCCTCTTTATATTCTTTGAAAACTGTTGGTTTGCATAAACTATGTGTAGAATTTCAGAAATCACATAGCAAGACAATGATCGGCTATGCAATATATAACATCGTCATACGCAATCAGCACCATGATAATGGCCTTTTATATTGCTGAAATAGCATCACTGCTTTGTGTTTACTGAGCAGGTATCAAAAGCAAACCTTAGAAACATGGTGCAGCATGTCTCGTGTGTAAGGTCAAACCTCACAAATGACAGGGAGAGAAAAACTGCACTTTTCCACGTCTGCCTACCAACATCTCAGAGCAGCTGCTGAGATAAAGCAAGCAGGAGAAAACTGCATCCATAACACCAGGGTGTGCTTTGCAGGTCTGGATGTGAGACTTTCTCTGTGTTTCATCCTGCAAAGGCACAGCCAGTCCGAGTGCTCAGCTGGAAGTGGGAAAGCTCTCTGTTGCAAAAGGATCCCTTGAAATGACCCCCACATTGTCCATGCTCGGGAGCTCTCTGCAAAGATCATATACCACAGATGGGGCTGTTTTCCCCCAAAATAGACATGCTTACCTCCTCCTATTTTCAGAAGACGCCAAGAAACATGCTCAGGCATTAATATCAGTTTGACTTTTTGGAGAATTGATGAATTCACTGCTTTGGTGCAAATGCTAAATACAATTTTCTTTGTACCATTTACACTTTGTCTTGCCCCTATGTGACTCTGGTCTGGTGTCAGACTCATTAGGCTCAGAATGGAAATATAAGGTGGTGGTACCGTTGTTGGTGATGACAAAACTCCTGTGTACTTTGAAGGTGGCAAACGGGTTAATTTTATTTTCATTAGCAACATTTGTCAGGGCAATCATCTTTTGGGGTTGCTGACAGCACTGCTTGAAGTCAGTCCTTTGCACCCTGGTCTGGGTCTTCTACTTGGCAATGTCTGGCAAGACCTAATCACTTGTGCAACAGTTTTTAGACACCCCAGATTTCTCCATTAAATGGTGATAATTGTTACTTTTCAGGGCAGGCAGCACTCAAGCACCTAGAAAGCAGCTGCTGGCTGATACCCTCAGTGTGTGCAGTGATTTGCATGTCCACAACAGCCCCGGGCAGCACCGTGCCCGGTGCTGCTCCAGTCTGAGCGACAGCCCTGCTTGAAGAGGTGTGACTTTTGATTTAGCTGCCCGGACAGAAATGGTGAGTTACTCACTGAAACTGCTCCTACCCAGATTCCTCTCCAAGTCGTTATCTGGACTGCTGGCTGCGAACACCAGGGCACAAAGCATGGCTCCGTGGTCACCCTTCTTCCCAAGCTCATCAATTTTTTCCCTGTAAAATTTTGCTCACATGTGAGGCTGTTTTAACATTTTAACTGTTTTAACATTTTTCACGCCTTCATGGAAACCAGGTAAGTGTCGTATGCCAGCTACACTCAGAGGTGACATCTCCTCCTGTGGAACTTCCCTGTCACGGCAAGCTCTGGGCAGCAGAGCGAACCCACAGCCACCGGAGGCGGCAAAATGCCCCAAAACTGGCTCTGGGGCCGTTTCCTACTAAACTGAAAGCTCCTCTTGCTGCTTCACATCATGGCTCTCCAGGTGGGAACAACCTGGCATGTTGAGGCAAGCTGGCAAAAAGTGAGGTCTGATGCAAGCGCGACACACTACTGCTTCTCCGTGGGGTGTGCCAGAACAGTCAGGGGGGAATTTAGACTTAAACTTAGCTTTCACTGATTTTCGAAGACTTATGGTGATTTTAATGGCAATTTGTTCGATTTGAACTTATCATTTCCTGGGTGATCATTTCGAGAAGCATGAGAATCACTCTTTTGAGGAGGATGGAACGCATGTTTTCATAAACGGCACTTGAGGATGGCACATAACAGCCGCTTTTCCTCCCTCCTGCATCAGCTTCCCTCTGTGGTCTCAATGATGGCAACTTAATGCTTGTTAAAATATTATTTCCTGGATTGTTCCAAATGTTGTTTCCCAGGGGAAGAAATACTAAAATAAATAGAAAATGCATCTTTAAAAAAACAAATATTTTCAGGCAAGCAAACACTAAAATCTGCCACATTCGATTATGCAGACAATGGAAAAGGGAAATGATACAAAAGTTTAAACTTAATTTTAAGCAAAAAAGTAGTCCTGTAGAAGGGCTGTAAGCTGTAAAACAACAGGGTATCTCTCACTGTAGCCAGTCTAGATCCAAGTGGAATTATTTGCAAAGGGTATGAAATGCCTCTGCAGTTAGAATGAGGGGTTTTTTCCACAGCAGAATCCAGGCAATAGTCCTCCATCATTAAGTTTTTCTAAATTCTCACAAACAATTTCACTGCGAGTACAACACAACCTTGAGAGCAGTCCTGGAAGAAATCCGAATGTCCAGTTCTCAAAACAAGATTTCAACATGCGTCACTTCCCTCCTTGGATTATTTTGGCCAAGGGTGACAGGATCAACCAGAACTCCAGGTTACAGTTCATTAGTCCATGACAGCTAGATTATCACTGTCTGCAAGTGGGGCAGTTCTGGCCATACACATTAGGATCTTTTAAACATTTCCAAGGGTACTTATCTTGATGCAATTTTTTGTGCCTCTGAACAGGAATAGAAGGAATTAGACCTGAGGTGTAGGTGTAATCAACTAGTTAAGGAAGTGAAAATTTATAAATTACAAATTCTCCAGTGCGAAATTTCAGATGGGCAAAAGAGAATTCTTTCAAGTCAGGCCTCAGAAATGCACTTTCAGATAGAGCTGGATTATTTCATATAATTCGGCTTGGTTTTGTGCTAGTCTAGGGAATCAGAAAAAAAATGTGCTTTAAAATCGTCCTGAATTAGTGAAACAAATTATCAAGAGCATGGGTGATTGGTCACTGGGAATGCTTTACTCTAAGAAACGGTCAGCACTCCATTGATGTCATCAGATCAAGGCTGGACATCTTTCCAGAAGGTTTTCTGTCAGATGAGAAGTTACTGTGCTCAGCTTGCGATTATTTCTACATCCGAATTTGGAATGGTTGACAAGGAACCTGAAAAGATGATGACGATATGTGAAAGCAGTTTAGTGGGGTTCCTTTTCTCATCTCTCAGTGTAATAGAATGATTCTGGGCCTGAGAATGAATTGAGTGTTGCCTGAAGTGTGGCTGAGTCAGTACAGCTCTCCACTTGCTCTCAGCGCTGCATTGACTCAGTAGTGCTGACAGCAGTAAAAAACCCGTTTATTGATTGTCAATGAAGTATCATTTGAAAATGCAGTCTTCAAACAGAAGAGTAAAAAGATGATTTTACATCATCATCAGTCTGGCTATCACCATGTGTAGCTGCACTGAGCTGATCCAGTTGTCTCTTCTGTTGATGTTAAAGAGGTTTAAAGAGGTTTTATTTGTAAGGAAAACTATTCCCATCTTAGAAGAACTAAATAGCATCCTGGAAAAGAAAATGTTGACTCAGATAAGGAAAAGACTGCTGGAAGCATCGGAGAAAGTAAATTCTGTTTTTATTTAACACTTTCATCCACATTCCCATGGGAAATATGTGAAGATGAGAAGCAAAAATACAAGCAATACATAGAAAATGACAAAAAAATGGAAAGAGAAACAGAAGTGATTTGTGTAATTGAAAAATACCTTGAAATATAGGAAGAAATAATTTTTTTACCCCCCATTATCCCCAGGCATTGCTCTGCAAAAACAATACAAAAACATTTCAGCCTGTTCTAGCAACGACTGTGTAGGACTGACCCCCCCACTGAAAGCCAAAGCAATGTCTGGGGCTCAGATAAGACACAACAAGTCCTAATTTGAAGGCAGCTTTTTACGAAGGATGAATTCTACTGTTCAGATAGATTTGGGTGTCCCTATCTAAGATGAGACAGACACTGTAGTGTCATCTTAGCAGCAGCGTTATGTCTGAAGATGCTCTTTCCTAGTTTTGGGCGCACGTAGCCCTCGTGCATATCACCAGGTTTGTTGTGGGCTAGGTACAGTGCAAACTATACCAACAAGGCAAAGCTTTGCTTGCAGGGTTTTAGTGGCCTTTACATTTACACAGTTTTAAATATGCAGACAGCTCGGAAGAATGGCATTTGCTCTTAGTGTCATTTTCTGTAACAGCAGGGCAAGTCAGTATTCAATGACAAAATAAAAAGCTGCAGAGTTAGACAATGGGCAACACATGGACTTTTAGTTAGTACAACTCCAAAACTTTATTCCAGAAGTTTCTGAATTCTTCCAGTCTTAGTGGTTCATGCTGACAAATGTGCTTGGCACAGGGTTAAGAGATGTGATTTAGAGTCACACCTCTGTTCCCAGGTCTCCAAGCACATCAGCTCTCATAGGTGGACTTAGTTCTTCAT
The DNA here is from genome assembly GCA_014706295.1 of Lycocorax pyrrhopterus obiensis. Classification (NCBI taxonomy): domain Eukaryota; kingdom Metazoa; phylum Chordata; class Aves; order Passeriformes; family Paradisaeidae; genus Lycocorax; species Lycocorax pyrrhopterus. Next base: position 104,844,312 of record JACSVZ010000002.1, read on the forward strand.
TTCCCTGATGCAGACAGGCTACAAGAGCAAGATAGAACCCTGGGTTTAGCTCCACTGAAAGAAGTGGCCCAGACTTTTGTGGTCAAAAGAACAGAAGCTGCGTGGGCTGTCTGACTTCAGGCAGAGGAACTCAGCACATGCACCAGAAGCATTCAGAGCAATACACAGGTATCACAACAAGCCAGGTTTCCAGGGGTGCGCCTGCTCCAGGGGAGATTTAACAGATCTGTTGATTCTAAGGAGGTCTCAGCCTAGTCCTTCTTCACTGCTTTGTAGCACATTGTGACAGCCCACAGGACTGCCCATGCTTCTCAAATTGTGTGTTTTGTCCACAGTCTTTGCATATTCTGCCATCACCCCTGCCCAGAAGAGCATTACCAGTTAGGTGATTGCCTAAAGGCCGCAGCAGGGTTTGTCTTGTCTTCCATTTATTGCCTCTATGATTCTACACACTCAAAGGGGCATTTGTGGATGAACTGGCCTTGCACAGACCATGTTAATTTGTGGGGATTTGGGGAGTTTGTATGTCTGAATGGAGTCAGAAAACTCAAAATCTGGGGTCCAGTCATCATTTCATGGATAGAAAATACATTTTAGATTTCAAGTGTAATCTAATACTCTAATGTAGCTTTCAGGACCGAGTTAACATAAAGCCCATGTGTATCTACTGCTAGGGTAACACTCTTCACACAGCATTTATGGCTGCATCTGTATTTTAGAGCATGATGGGAAATTATTGACTACCTCCAGTTCTCATTCCCATCGTTGGAAATGTGTGTGGAGATCCCAATGCATGCAAAGGGCACCGCATGAAATCCCAACACACTCAATGGATGTTACACGAGAGCTACACAATGGAGCCACCTCACAAAACAAGGCCAGGGTGCTGCTTGATCTTAGTCCTCTCCTGAACTAATTTTTCTCTTTTTTTTAGTGTTTCTCCTCCCACAGCTTTGCCCTCTTTGCTTTCTGAACTCTCGCAGATACTTAAACATTGCCTTTGGTACTGAAACTGAGCCCTGATCTTATGTGAAAAAGAAGGGGAACCCTCTGAAGGAATAACCTAACTGTAGCACCAGATAAATTAGAAATGCTCACTGCTGTCATTCAGCAAAGCCATGTGCAGACAGCGAATTTTCACAGCTATTAAAAAAAATGTGCTATTCAGTGCAACCTTGCCATCTGGCTCTTAGTGCTGGATTCCACTACAGTGTGCTTCTTGAGGTTACACTCATCTGCCAGCCTCCCCCTCGCCTCCCAAAGCACTTAGGAAAAACTCTTCTGGGAACATAAAGTGAATTATTTTATTCCAATCACCATGCAGCTAACTATACATGGTAATTAAACAAGGACACATTCTCCTTCTGCCATTGGAGGTAGAGATTTTCTTGCTAGTCATAAATAATGAGTGCTCACTGGGAAAATGAAGAGATATTTACTGAATAAACTGGTATATGTTATCATGCTGATGGTCAGGCAAAGATAATCAAGTATAAAACAGAAAACAAGGGTAAAATATTCAAAGCTGAGGCTTCTTACGCCACCTTTATTGGATGCAGTTGTTCCAGATGATCACAAGCATCTTTAAGCACAGGAGAGAGAGGGAACATTTACCTCTGATTTAAACAGCCATGAAGGCAGCACATTGCGCTGGGAATGATTGTGGTCTGAGGGAGACCTCACCTCCTATGGACAATGGAGTAGCTTTAATAATCCCAGCGGCCTCAGTAAACAGTGACTTCAGTAGAAAAGTTTGCAGGATGAAGCCCTAAGAAGGGGCAAGGTGGGGAGCTTTCCTGTGCAGCTCCCATTGTGTGTCTGGGAAATACCAGCATTCAGGCAGAGGAAAGTGCTCTTGCTTGTACCAAGCACCGCTGACTTCAGCTGTGGGAGACCTGCAGAGTGCAAACCTCCCCAGGGGCACCCACTCACTTGGCAGCTGCCCTCTCCTGTCTGCAGTCCCAGATGACTCATGCTCTCCTCACGCCCTCCCTGCTGCCTCCTCGATACTCCCTCCAGGCTCCAGACAGTTTGCTGAGCTAGAAATTCCCAACAACACACCATGGTTCATGCAGTTCTGACCCCAAAACTGAAATTCCCAGATGGCTCAAGCTCTTCTTTTTTCTGACCTGAAGGTTTAGCTCCCTGATGACTCAAATGCACCCGGTCTTTTTTTAGCATGCATTTGAAAAGCTTTGATAATTTTCATTCACCTGCAGCTCCTGTCTCAATGTCAGGACTGCCAGCTGTAAACAACAAAAAACAGCATAGTGTACATGCTTCGAGCTCTGTTCCTCTCTGTAGTCATGATGCTTACTTGAAGAATATAATTACCTTTAAATTTAGTGTTTTGGAGCCTTAGAATAAACCAAAGCTATGCTTCCAGGACCTTAAAAACCCAAATAAGCCCCAAACCAAAGAAACCAAAGATTTTGAAAAATTCCCAGTACTCCTGGAGCTTAGTATTTGGTTAACCATTCAGTTAACAGGAAATTGGAAGTTTCTCCTTAGCTCAGCTGCTTCCCATTCAAGCTTAAAACTACATCATGATCTGGGATCGCAACTTGAATCTACAATTTGATGACTCCCCCCTGCTTTCTTGGTGGCCTTCCAAAGTTTTCTGGACCTAAAATTTCTTATGTATAGCTCCTAATGGAGGAATTCCTCACTGAGTCCTAAACTCCTGCTTGGATTCTCAGTTGTCTCCAGTTTCTTCTCCCAAGACTGAATTTATCTTATTTCACAAATGGAGGTCTCTACTGGCTCCTGCTCATTGGTTGATTTTCCTCAATAGCTGACACTCCCCCATGGTTTTGTACTCTATTTCCCAATCTGCCAAGTAATATATAGCATATTATTCATAACTCCATAAATGTGTTTTGATAGACCAGTTCACTGATTATCTTTGGTCCTGATGATGTCACAGATCTGGTAGTTTGTGAGGCAAAGAGTCTTCCACTTTCCAAAACTTCAAAGTTTAATGATTAAAAATGGATTAGGAGAACTATATATCCTTGAATTATTTTTAAACTCCCCCTTTTCTGTAGGATATAAAGTTTTATGAATTTACACCAGCTGTAATTTCGGTCTCTGGTGAAATGAACTGCCAGAGCGTGTCCATCTTGTTAGCTTGGTGTGTTTCTAAGCTCATTTTCAGCATCAGACTCAACCACCCTTAGCATTCTGAGTCCTCAAGATTATGCTAAGAAACCACCAACTTTCAAAGTCTGCAGAAGAGAAAGCTCAAGTCTGCTTGATGTATTAGGGCTGGAATTCACCCTTTTTCAAACAACTTAGCTCCACCAGGCTTTATAGCTTTTCCTCCAGCCCATGGGCTGACCTCAACCACTACCAAGCCCAGCAAAAGGCAGTGATGCGGAGTGGACCCAGGCTACAGGCAGCAACAAGAATGAAAAGCAAGGGGTATTGCTGGCTCTGGCTCCCGCTGAAGTCTGCCCTCACCACTTGTACAGCTGACACCTTTCAGTGTCCCTCAGCTAGCTGTCAGCATCGCTCTTTCCGTGATACCCCTGCCTATATGACTATGTCGGGGTAGAACAGCAACTGAGAGCAGAGACTAGACTGCTGATAGTCCAAACTTGGCCCTAGTCTGGTGCCCTGTGATTCACTCCCACACTATTGTTGCCTATTAATAATATGCTTTTTCCAAGACACAGAATACGAATTACTCATAGATAAGACACTGAAAATAAAGTCTTGTCAGCACTGTATATTTAGAAAGTGACTGTGGGACAAATCCAGGTCAGCCCTCCATTCAATATAGAGTTAACACCTGAAAGGATTTGCTGGCTGCAGGGGACAGTACTCAGGAGTACTCACCGCCTTTCCCTCTTGCCATACACTGACCTATGGCTGCAACTTCATATAAAATTCCACAACATGGAGAACAAAGCAGACAGGTGAGATACCAACACTTTTGATGTTCTCATTCTGACCATGGACAGTGAGTTTCCTGCAGTAAGCCAGGAGTTTCAGAAGTTTACTGAAGCTTTCCTGGATTTCTGCTCACCTCTCTTCCTTCCTCCATTGCTCTCATGTTCCTTCTCTCCTCCTCTAGGAGGACAGAGAGGGAAACAGGACTTCTGTATGTTCAGTAATACCATTCCTGCCTGGCTCCGTAGATGCACAGGCAGGTTCGGTATTAAGTCAGTAGCAAAGAGGCGGGAAGGGAATTTGCTTTTCCTTCATTCCGAGAATTTATCACATCTTCACCCTCGAAGGGCAGGCAAACAAATTCAAAGAACAACGGCTGGCTCCGGGTTTTTCCCGGGGCTGGGTGAAAAGGCGGGATCAGGGAGCAGGGACCAATGGGAGAGCCTCCGGGGAGTGGCGAGGGGGGGGCCAAGGCCAGCAGCCAACCGGGAGATTCAAACTGGAATACATTAACTTAACAGAACCATACAACTTGGGAGAAGCCCTCTGGTCGCCTTAACCTCAGCTACCACAATTCCTTCTTTCTGTATAAAACAAAGAGGCTTCCCCCCAAAACCCAACATCCCAAAAACTGAACATATACAGAACAACATGATCAGAAGCACCCAAAGCCCAATGTCCCAACAAACCAAACATACTTAAAACAACAATAGCAATCAGAAACACCCTCAACCCAGTGTCCCAACAAGTCCTTAAACCTTTCAGAGGATTTTCTTTCTGGATGCTGGAATGGATGCTCTCACAGGCAGAGATTAATTTGAAGCAGTTCAGCACCAAATATCTACTGAACTGATTTTCCCCAAAGCTTTTGTATGGGTTGACTTTCAAAAGCAGCATCTAAAGGATTGTTTTTTCTTTTCAGAGGACTCTAGAATTTCTATCAGATCTCTTGTCAGGGATCACAACTCTATTTTCATCTCAACGTAGAGAAATTTTCAAATTCACTTCTTCTCTAATAACTTTTGAATCATACCAAGCTGCATCCAGGATTAAACTGAATTTCTGAAGAGTCTCAGATCTGCGTAAAGTCTGTGCATCAAGGCAAAGGGTTTGTGAGCAAATGTAGTGCCCATACTGGTAGATCTTCTGGGCTGATGGTGCATTGAGATTATGGTGGAGATGTGAAAATATCGACTGGCCCTCTAGATTGCAACTGGGGACAAATTTCAAGTCAAGATAGCAAAGTATTAATGCGATTTATATATAAATGCAGAAAGTAAGTACCATGAAAGGGGAACATCTATTTAGAGTAAGCAGTAATGCTACTCCCTGTGGCTTTCCCTGCAGTAGGACCAGACCCTGAGTATCTCAGACTAGGCCAACATGATAGGGTCAACTTCAGAGTCATTGTTAAGTCCAGATGTGCTGAGTGCTTGAGCCTCAGCTGAACCTCCAGGTATGAAGCGTGTCCTGCTTCTCCTCACTTCCCAGGCTGCCCATCCATCTCTGTGTATGGTTGACTTTGCCCACAGAAAGCCCATCAGCAGCAACCAACAGCTCTCTGCTCCTGACTTCTGGCCCTTCAGCATCCAGTTTTTTTCCTTCCGCATGAGCGATTGTGACTGACCGTGACCTCACTAGGTCTTTGTATCCTGAATAAACATATGGCTTCCAGGCTAGCCAATGCAGCCTGCTGTCTTGTGGCACTGGGGACAACTGACCACTCTGCTTCTTCAGCCCCAGGTGTAAATCCTGCTGACCCATCCCAAGTTGCAAAAACTAATGTTAAAAGGCTTTTTTTCCAAGTATCCCTTCACAAACAGTCAAGGTAGATGGTGTTCTGCTCAGCAAACAGCATTACATCCACAGCACTGCATAGTTTCCCTTTGTCCATGATGAGAGATTGACAGGGTTTTGACATTATGGATTGTTATTGTGACACCACCTAAATATGACAGCTTGGTTTGTATCCCAGACAATTTACAAACATTAATTGCAGGATCATACAAGAATCATGTGCTGTATTTACCAGAAAATGTGAAGAATCCTTCTAAGATCAACATGCTGTGAGGAACAGATTCCTTCAGAAACAACCACAGAGTGTAATAAGAGGAGTGTTTCTGACAGAAATGCAATCCCTGGCAACTGTGTCATAGAAAGTAACGAAGCAAGGCTGGGAAACTGTCTATTCATGAGTGGAGTGTCTTTCCAGTGACAGTGGGAACACTGCAACTTAAAAATAAAAACTACATGCAGAAGCACCTTGTTGGAATGTATTTTAATCTAACTTGAACTAAGCTGGGAATTCATTCCTGCTGCTTCTTCGATGTGGCAATAGGCAAGTGAAAGAATGTTCACAGTTTATACATTTATCTCTAGGAGAGGCAACCCTGAATTCCTTGTGAAAATAGTCTATTTTTGCGGTGGGAAATCCTTTTTCTCCAAGCGACTATTAAATTTTCTTTGCCTGGATTTTCTGTCCATCTCATGCACAGAAAGATCTAACATTCATATAGATTAGAGGGACTTTCACCTACCCATGGCCAGTTACATGTATGCACATGCAATGCCAGCTCCAGATGTCGAGCCTGGGTGCTTTGGAAAGAAAGGAGATACAAACCTAGTGCTTGTGAACTGACAGGGAATGGACAGCCAGGGCAATCCCAAGAAGTAAGCCATACTGGGCACATAGACTTGTCCTAAGCAGACATGAGCTGCTTCTGTGACAGAATTATTGCTGGAGTCCTTATTTGAGAAATTAAGACCTTGAGCTGCAAAAGTATTGAGCCACCCACCCGCCTCTTCAGTACCATGGGCAACACCTTGGCACCTCCACAGACCCTGTTGCATCTGAGCTGCTGTCAAACCCTGCAAGTCTCCGGATCCTTTAGATGCCTTGATGGCCCTTGTGTTCCTCATCTTGCTCCTTTTCAGGTGACACAAGAGCACCTTCACGCAAAAGACATCCTACAAAAAACTCTAAGAAATGGATGGTGATTTCTGTATCCTCAGCCAGTGCATCCAGTCACATTAGCCATCCTCCTCCTTTCATTTCTGCTACACAGGGGGGGAAACAGGGCTGTTCTATGCAAGCAGCTGACCAGGCTCAGAATACAGAGGAATTCTTCCTTGGAAATTCAAGATGAGGGAGGAACCATCTCTGACTAAGTAAACCACATCACGCACTCCCATCCCGCTTCTTGCTTCATTTTACTTTTTGCTTAGGCAAACACTTGAGTCTGTTCCAAAAACTCTTTATTGCATGTGTGTGTGTGTGTCTCCTTTTTTACACAGGGACACCAAGCACTGATTTATGACTCAAGTGTAAACAGGTCAGACACTGTAGTGTCCCTGAATCTGCACCACTTTTCTTTGTTTTCATGTCATCCAAGGCACACACCTTATGTTTCACACCTGACGTGACTTTAGACAGTGGTGATCAGCTTTTCCATGTCCAGTGGCAGGGGTTTTCCATGGTTACCTGTCCAGGCCTCCACTCCACAGACAGTACAATAGCCTGCCCACGTACATGCAACATATTTTGGAAACACAGACCTTATCCCGAGCACATGGCTCTGAGGAGCCCCCAAGCAAAGGCGGCATGAACAAGCTGCTCCCATCTTTCCCAAAATTTCCTGGGGGGCTGAGTGAGGAGCAAGTGTGTGTGAACAGTCTGTGTTCACTCAGAAAGCCTTTATTACCATGCCCAGGTATGACTGATACTCACCTGGAAAGATGATCAGATGATGTGGCCCTTCACAGCAATGACCCAAATGCCCTGCCTTACAGTAGCCCACCCGCGCCCCTTGGGCAGCAGGCACAAGAATCAGTTTTAGTACTTGCTCTCAGCTGTCAGTGCTACTTCAAATTACCCAGATAACCCAGATTACTTCAGATTCTGATTTAGGCAGACCTTGGACTTCTGTCCTGAGACAGAAAATAAGGTCATTTCAGGTTTTACAACACAGAATCAATTTAAACCTGTATTCTGAGAGAAGCAAAGAGACACTTTGTTCGATGTCATTCTTTTCCATGTAAACCCCTCCCTCCAACCCAGCTGCTCCTATACTTTTTTCTCTGAAAAAATCATACAGAGTGAGGGAATTTCAGGTTTCTGCTCAGTGGATTCTCAATGACCTCCAGCTGCTGCCTGGTGTTTTGGTGAGAGGTGGGAGGTTTTAGGGTACTAATTGCTGCTCCTGAGCTGGAGCTCTGCCCTGGGCTTCCACAGGGGAGCACTCAGGCTGTGACACAGCCCAGGGGACAGAATGACGGAGGACGGCAGTTACAAACCTGTCGCTTCATCAAAGCTAGAACAGAAAAAAAAACCCCAAACCAAACAACAGCATAAAAAATTCTAGCGTTCCCTCTTCAAGTTCTCACTGACACCAATAAATTATTAACCTCGGTGATTAAATTAACATTTAGAAGAGTGCATTAAAGCAGAAAAGGCGGGCTAGTTGCGGGCGTATCTGTTCCTCATTGCGCATCCCCTCCTTCCCGCGGGTTTCCTCATTGCGCATCCCCTCCTTCCCCCGGGTTTCCTCATTGCACATCCCCTCCTTCTCCCGGGTTTCCTCATTGCGCATCCCTTCCTTCTCCCGGGTTTCCTCATTGCGCATCCCCTCCTTCCCGCGGTGCCAGCCCCGCGCGGAGCTCCCGCCGGGCGGGGAAGCCGTGCCGGGCTGAGCCTGCTCCGAGCGCCCTCGTGTGCCGGCCTCGCCCCGCCGCTCCTCGCCCCGCGGGGCCGCGCCCGCCGCGCCCCCGCACCTCCGGACCCCGGCCCTTTGGGGTGCCCTCCCGGGAGGCGAGTCCCAGCCAGGTCTCCCGCTGGGCGGCATTGGCATCGAAGTCCTTTTCCCTGCGAGAAGGGGCATTAGCAGCTCGCCCACCCCGTCTCTGTTGATTTGTGTCTGGGAAAGGAAAATAGAATTAATAAAGGATAAAGGCAAAATAAAGCAGTAATAAAGCCAGCCCTCCCTTCAGGGTGAAGAAAGAAACCAAACAGCATCTCTCTCTGCTTGCAAACTCCTCTCCTGGTGCTGTGAAGGTGGGCTTAAAAGATTCATTTAGTTAGAGTAAAATTCAGTTTCCTTCACACCTCCACCCCAGCCTTCTCAGTGCCAGCAGATTTATTTGCAGAATAAGCATACAGGCTGTGACTATTTTTCTTAGGTTTGTTTGAATTTTTTCACCTTGAAGAAGGTTTCTTCCATTGAGCATAGACCTGCCAACACACCTGTCCAGCAGAAAAACGTATGAATTTTTTGTTCTTATTAGCAGCTTTCATATTAAAATCACAGCAAAGAAAACACAAACCCCAGATATGAAATATAAATAACAAACAATGCCCAGATTGGAAACTTGCTAGAGATTACATTAGACCCTGGCAGGGCCCCTGACTCTGTCAAAGAAGTGTTATCTTGAGATTGTCAATGCATGCTTCAGGGTAAGAGTGACTTTGTCCCCAGAGACCCAAGGGAACATAACAAGTGACATCAGTCATATTTTGGAGACTGCAGAGACTAGTGTCACTAAATGTCAACTAAATCTCTGTACATGGCTCTCTTCAAAGAGTCATTCCTGAAGTGCTGAAAGGTGAGAGGGGCTAACTAAGCCAATTAAAGAAACATTTACTAAGTACGGGAAGGACACGATGATGTACAGACCAGGTACATACCTATTTTGTTTTCCTTCAGTTTCCATCAAGACCAAAGTAGGTGGGAAAAAATGCCCCTTTACCAGAGTTAGGACATTAGCTGACGAAAGGCAGGAGGCTTATGCCAAAGCAATGGCCATTTCTTTTTCCCGTAGAGCTGATGTTTTGTCTGTTCCACCTCAGCATTCCTCAGGAGCCAGAGACAACACACCAGTCTGCCCGGACACGAAAATAAAGCACCAGACAGGCTTCTTTGGGAAAAGCAATGTTACATGTGAAAGAGGAATTGCAACTGGACTTTACAGGAATGCTAGCAGTCATGCCATCAGGTCACATCCTGATCCTACTAGCTTAATTGTAAATAAAGAGCAGTCCTGGGGATATGCCAGCTGTGGCAGCTCCTTATTAGGCCCTTTATTCGTAAGTCTGATCTCTTCATAAAAAATTAAGTGGAGAGACATTTTATGGTATTGAAAACAAACTTTTGTATTTTCTTGGTGAAACCAGTGTTTTTCCTTTTGCAGAAACTGACTCATGTAAAAAGTATCCACAAAGGAACCACGCGAATATACTCAGGGATACAAATAGACTGGGCTTTGTCAATCGGTCCCCTGTCACTTTGCAGACAGGACACAATTCTGCTTTGGAGCAAAGCAGTGGCATGGTTTTGAGCCCCACGGAGGGATGGAGGCAGAGGCGTTCTTACAGGTCTTGCTGAAGCAGTTAATGAAACAAGCCCTTATCCTCTGCCCCTGCACTGGGGGTGACCATTTCCACATCAGGGTCTGGTTGGGCAGAGGGACAGGACATCCAGAAAAACCCCCAGCTCAGCTCAATTAACCTAAAGTGACTTTGCTGACTTTGCACTGAAGTCTGTTCACTTGGCTCAGTTGAGGGCACGGCACCCGCAAAAAGGAGGTAGGCAGTAATATCTAAGTTTAGGAAAGCCCCTTTTCGAAAAAATCACGAATCTGAGCTTTAAGGGAAGAATTTCCACACGGCATCCTTATCTGGGATCTCAGTTCAAGGCTGTTTTATCTCGGGTGTTGGTTCAGTTGGGTGTGGAGATAAGTCCAAGCTGTGAAGTTTGAATCTGGACCAAATTTCTCCATGATTTGAAAGTGTTTGGTTCCATCGTTTTGGAAAGGGCCTGTCATAGGCCTTTTAAGCTTAGCGGCAGGTACAGACATACTAAAAAGAGAAATACACATTAGGAAGTCACTGTAGCTGTATGCAGCTGAACCCCCAACACTTTACAGAGTCACTAATTTATAAAGAAAGAAGGAATAATAAAGCATAAACAATAACTGTAACACATCCAACATTTCAATCAGCACAGTGCGCTTATTGTGTAGCCGCTATAAATACATTCTGCTAACACAAGAAGTTTGGGGCAAGAACAAAAGCAAAGGCAATTAGCCATACTTGTTGCAACTACAAGACATTTGACAAAATACTGCTTGATCTTCGAAAGCGTATAATTAAAAAAGATCTCTATCAAAACTGTTTAGTATAATGAATGTGACTATCTATCTATCTATCTATCTATCTATCTATCTTTCTATCTAACCCTGTGGCAACACCACTCCGCATCACTGAGGTATTAACTATAGATTACAGGCAACTTCAGGCGACCCAGGAGACAACAGAACTGGGGTAGAAAGCTGAAAATATGGAGAGAGATGAAAGCCAGAGCCAGCCCTGTTTAGTCAGTACACACTCTGAAAATAAAAGATAGGCCTGATATTTGGAGTCATCATTTCAAAGGGCCCTTCCTACCTGGGCCTGTGTAGTGGGAACCTTTTGGGTCAGCAGCATGGATATTCTTTGGGGACATTCATAGAAAATTTGGCTTCTTGTGATAAACACCTGCAAAGTTTGGCCCCAAAGATACAAATGTTAAGCAAGGGCAAAAAAAATTTTAAACATAGAGTTTGTTCCTGAGTCTGCTGAATTCCGTGAAAGACTTTATCAACATTGTCTGGCTTTTGTTCAGGCTTAGAGTCATTATTACAATTACTGACAAGAATGTAATACCACAAAGCAAGGTTTTGCAGGAGAACAAGTGCTGCTAATCTTTTTGCTGCATCTCAGCCTTGATTCTTTTTCTAGGGATAACTTTGCTATGCAGTCATCTTGTTTCTCTTGGTTGACAAAAAAGTCAACTATTGGACATACTCCGTATTACACTCTTTATTATGTTCATTTTACACATATATTGGCATCATCCAAACTCGGTAGGCAAGTGTTTGGCTTCATTTTAAGAAATGGTAAAGTGCTAAAATGCAGCTGAAACTGAAAGTATCCAGGCTGGTTATTTTTTGACACTTCAACAGTGGGTAAAAACGTGAATGTGAATTGTAGCAAAATAGCAAAACGGAAATCTTAGGAGACGAATACAGTAGCAAATCCAGCTAATCTCCAGTGCTACAATCTTCCCAGGACCATAATATTTCAGCCTCTCATGAGCTTTAAATCATTTATCCTCTCAACATTCCTAGGAGGTAGGTGAATAAAAGATGTAGGTGTCAGTCTTTGCCCAGGATGTTTGTGGTTGAACCCTGATCTCCAAAGCCCTCAAGCAAGGCTTTCTTTGTAGACTGTGCAGTGAGAATCCTGGAAGAAGTGAAGGCTGCACCTCACTGCTTATTTTTACTTTAGGTTAAAGCCAGGGGAGAGAGAGCTTGCAGGGTAGCTGTAGCTTGGACACAACCAAGGCCAGGAGGGCAGGAACTATGGAAAAAGAACTATTGGAAAGCTTAGAGAAAACCTAGCACAAGTATGCAATATTTTTCTTTCTGTTTTCCTTGCCTGCATTTGAAGCAGAGTTGAGCGTTTCATTCCTCTATGCGTGGAGCTCTCCCCATGCTGTACTTTACTCCGCAATGATTTACAAACTGCTCTCCTCTACTTCATTCTCCTTTGCGGGGAGATTGCCAGTCCTGTCAGCATTATCCTCTGACACTTTGGTCCAGAAATATTTCAGGATCAGACATGCTTTCCTTGCTTTTGCTGCCTATATTTCTGGACGGTCCATCAACCAGACAACGCTTTGCACTTGATTGTCTGATGCCAGTGCTGGAAGAGGGATGAGTTAGCAGCCACTTAGTCTGCAGAGTATAGTACCAACCTCACCCTACAAACAGTAGCAAACCTGAAAATACAGGGAAACAGGGAGCCTCTTGAAGTGCAAACCATTCCCTTATTCAGACCTTCTGGCTGTAGCTGCTGATGGAAAGGAATTTGCAGTGGGAATTGCAGATCAACCTAAATCTCCAACTAAATATAGCCTTGCGCTGGTGGGGGGGAAGGAGGGGAAATATGGTGGGGAGGAGGAGAGCTGGGAGTACTCTTAATACACAAAGCCTACGTTGAGAGTAGCTAGGCATAATTAATTAATGATGAGTTTTAATAGTGGGGTTTATGTGTTTAAATTCTCTCTAAGCGAAGTTGAAACATGAGCGATTGTGTATCCAGAAGATGCGTTACATAGCTGTGCATGTTACAAAAAGAAAACACGTGTAAGTACCAAATATTACTCACTGAACAAAAATAAAGTGAATGAGTCATATAAAACAACTCTACAAACAAAAGTTGCAAAATGCCTGGGAAGACTTAACTAATTCAATTGCTAGGCATTACGTTCCACTCATGTGGTATTCCTCTAGCAGGCCTGAAAAACTAATGGGATGCCAAAGGGACCTTAAAGTGGACTGCAGAGGAAGAGCATGCAGTGTAAGGGCTAAGTGTGCATGATAATGTCGTCTTTTCCCCACAGAACATGAAACATCTGAACAATGTGGTTTCAGCTCTCTCATCTCTTAGACAAACTTGCTTTGCAACAAGATGTAGCCAAAATCATGGATTTCCTGCAGATCTTGGGCAGGAACAGGCTCCGGGGAAGACTGGAGAACATGGGATTTTCATTTCAGCTTGCGTCAAAAAAATCAGGAACATAGAAAGCGATTTCATTTCAGTAGAATAACAGAGTACCACCTGAAATAATCCTGCAAAGATGTGATTTATGACTGACGTTCATTATGACAGGACTCAGTCCTGTCTAATCCTATGCATCATTTGAAGCTACTTCCAGTGTCAGTGCAGGGTTTGGAGAGTGGGCAGGGTCTAGTGAAGGTCTGAATCAAACTTGAACCTGGGATGGCACAGTTTCAGGATTGGAAGACCTCCAGACTCTCAAAATTTTTCACTGTCTCTGTTAAGGTATCTTCATGTATCTTCTCCACTCTGGTGTGACCTCACCAACTCTCTAAATCTACCATGTACCCCTGAATTGCGGCAGATTCATTCTGTGAGAGGTTTTACTGGAGCTGCTGGGGAGAGTGCTGAAGTCCAAAGAGTTTCTGAAATGCAAACCCTGCCTTGACATGTACGTAATTGCTAAAAGGTACTTCAATCTCTACCATTTCCATGTCCATTCAGAAGAAGGGAAAGCTCCCTCAGAATCCTCATGAAGTCTAGGAGACTTGAAAGGTGAATTTTGTAGGTTTGAGCTAGTAGGGGTGGGTTGAACTCAGAACTAGTCTTCAGTATTTCAGCTTGTCTTCTGCACGTCACACAAACATAAACCCTCACACCAGTGAGATATGTGGTGGGAATTTCACTGGAATTGAGACTGTCTAGATTTGAAGTGTCAGAAACTGCAAGTCTAAAGTTCTACCTTACACAAGTAATTTTGCTGGCAATGTGATGCTCAGTATCTGCTACTTCAGACTGCTTAATGTGAAGCTCAGCTTGACGCAGCTGTATGAAATATAGTGAAGGTGACCAAGTTATCTCTGCCCTTGTTTATTGCCTGAATTCAGTTCCAGTGTTTATAAGACAAAGAACAGTATTCCAAAAGCAGGGGGAAAAAAAGATATTTAATTCAGTAGTGCATATGAATAATACTTGAAAAGACAAATAGTGTTTAGTTTACTTAATATATTGCTCATTAGTGAACCACAATACAGACATTTTTTAAAAGACTGCAATCACCATGACAACCTGATAACATTTAGTCACATCATTTCCGAATATGATTATCCTCCTTAAAAACTTTTCTTTTTTATGAAAACAGAGGGCAGATTTCAAGTCTGTGGTCTGTTCTTAAGATAACCTGTAAGTTCCCCTTTTAAAAAGTACTGCAATTCAGTGGGAAATTGCAAGGAGAACTGAAAGAAGCTATAACTGGAAGAGAGGGAATGTGTATTAAAATTGTAATCCCAAGTTCAAGGAAAACCATGCTGTTCTACCCTGTAAAGCCCATACAGAGGGGGTGATTTGCATATATAATTTAGACTTCATGTGTTAACTTTAATAGGATCTTCATCAAGGTGTCACGATCCCATGATGGAACGAGGGATCAGCAGCAACTAGGCAGATGTCACTGCAGGACAAAAGGAGATGGAGACCAAGACCTTTGGGGACACTCATCCTTGCAGTGGCACAGCAGGGAAACCAGGTGCTAGTTCAGACCTGAAGGATCTTCTGGGCAGGACTGTATGGTCTTCAGACTGACTTGTCCCTGAAACTCTGAAAGACTTTAAGTGCCTTGGGGTGCTGGGCAACAGACCATGTTGTGGGGTGCAAAATGTGTTGTTATAATGGAAAGAGTGGGGAGGATGCTTGCTCTTTCTTCTGTGAGCTGTAGCTGGTCCCGGTGATGGTCACACTGGGACACAAGGCAGTGTAGCTGTGGGTCGGTGTGTGCAATGCTATCACAAGAGAGGCAGGTCAGCCCCCTGTAATACACTCTTGCGATGAAGGGAGGTCACGCTTCCCTGTTCTCCTGAGAACCTTACCTACTTCATTTTCTGAAGCAAACTACTTTAAGAGCACAGTAGCCCATGTCCGCTTGCAGCTGACAGAGCAAAATGACATGGCTTGATAAATAGGTTGAATTTTATCGGTAACCTCTGCTGTCTTACACTGATTTACTATCAACATCTCAGGCACTGCCAAATTATTATTTTATTGGGAAGGAAAATAGAGGTACCACAAAGTGACACTTATTCCTAAGAAGAATTTGGCAGGCAGCCGTGATAAGAAGGACTCAGTGGCCTGAGTGTGATCCTCCCAGTGGGACTGCTGCAGTGTGAGGATTCCCTTACTAGGATACAGCGGGAGGGGAGCCTGAAGCCCCCTTTGGCAGGCATCCATGGCATCTCGGTAGGTTAACACTTCTTGGATAAAATGTTTGCAAACTTCAGATGTGTGCAAACTTGCAATCGCACGCATAATTAATTGTGATTTCCTGACAGAAATTGTTACAATTAGTTGGTTAAGCACTTCTGCTTCTGGTCCAGGCAAGATGACTGCTGGCAAAGTCACTGGTCAGGAATCTGCAGAAAGCCAAGGAGAAAGTGTGCAAAGGCTGTCAAAATAAATTTGGTCCAGGAGTCTGAATTAATTGAATTAATATTCAAAGGGGAAATAACGTACTTTTATTGTCCAGATGAATATAGATAAAGGACCCAAACCCATGACTTGAATTCAGAAAGCTTTGGATTTAGGGATTTGACTTGATCTATGAAGACTTTGGACCAGTTGCCTTGAATATATTTGACACTGAAATTTTGCACCATTATTTCTGGCTTCTCCTATGCCTTACTGAGCAAAAAATACCCCCAGACCTTGTTTTCATGGGAACTCAGGGCGTGATTCCCGCTTGAAGTCGATCGACATTGGTGCAGGGCTGAGCAGCCGCTCCAAACCACTGCCCTGCTTTGTGCCTTCCCTGGTTTCTGGCTTTGCACAAGAATGTGTGGGATGGGGAGATTTCATAAGGACTATTAATAATGGAGGTGATGTATAAGACCTTCACCACTATTATCCTGACTGCAAAACAACCCAGTCAAGAGCCTGAACAGGAAAGGAAAGCAGGCAAATAGTCCTGAGCAAGACAGCATTGCCAGGGTTCAGGCTGAGAAAGGCCTTTGGGGAGCCCAGTCTGAAAAGCACAGATCTCCAACAGGTTTGGTGGGTGTTCTGCACATGTCTTGTGGGTGCTGGCCATTGCCCCCAGACTGCTTATTCCTGGCATAGCCAAGCATCCCATGTCTCAAAGCCATTTAGCAGATGGCCAGCCCACCAGATTTCTGTGACAGGAAGAAAACACCTGCATATTATCCTCTTACTGCTGTGTATGCTTTGTGGAGAAAGCATGGCTCTGCTCAGACAGCTGTAGTGCAAACACAGGAGCAATTTTGGCACAGGGAGCCTTTGCAGACCCCTTGCCTTCATGTTAGCTGGGGAGACACCACAAAAGGCTACAGATCTCCAGGTCTTAGGGGCTGTGGTGTGCCCACAGGTGTTCTCAGCGGGATCACGCTGCAACACGAGCACAATTAAACCGTGACATAGACAGTGTTTGTCAGAGATGGTGGCAGAGGGCAAGCAGCAAACAAGGTGCTGTTTCACACCAGCCTTCCTCTCAGGTCCTGGCAGGCTACTGAAGCGCGTTTCCTGCCCAGCACTGCAGGGAGTGTGCTTGGGAGTGTGTGATCCCAGGCAAGGCAGTGCTGCACCAGGCACCAGCCTCCTACCTTTCAAAGAGGTGCTGAGCTCCACTTGGCCCTCTGCATGGTGGGAGTGGGAAAAAGGGCCGAGCTTTCTTATCTCTTATTTCATAATTTTATTGAAATATTGTGGCTGATTAAGTACTTGAGAATGACTCTTCATGCAATTTCGGTTTTGCAAGCTCCTTAGGGGCAGGTCCTTGTAGCCTGTGTTCTCTATTTCAGTATGAATAAAGGAGGCTATTTTAAACCGGCCTTTTGGAATTACAGTTATGAAAACCCCATAAAATTATTCAAAATTCCCCTCCATACACTCTTAATGCTGTCATATTAACCTTCTTCTGTTTTTAAATGATAAAAGTCTTTGTTCCTTAGGTAAGGACAAGGATCCAGCCCAGAACTACACATTTCATAGGAGTTATAAACTCCTCAAGACAAGTGGCTCTAATGGAAACAAAAACAACTCTGTAATGGTAGCAGGTGCAAAATGAAACAGTACATTAAAAATAGCCTGGCTGCATTCTCCAGTGGCATGAGTTCTACATGCATATCACTCCAAAATAATCCATTTATCCTTTCTCCCCATGGCTGCAAGAAGCCAGTCCATGCCGTGTATCCTGAGGTTCTGCAGGCACGGCTGTGAGAACTGAAGCAAAACCACAGCCCGCCAGCCAGGCGCTTCCCTCTGCCTTCCTTTTAGCATCAGAACGTTTTCCCTGGCTTCTTCCTGCTGCAGGTGGGGAAAAGACTTTGACAAGCCAATATGTCTCTTCAGCCTCTGATAAGTGCTGACTTTATTCCTGAATGTGAGGTTAAATTAATCTGCATTTTGCTAAGCATGAATTTGGCTCTGGAACTGATTCTGTTGCAGTGTTTAGTGATCGCAAGCCACCCTGGAGTTTTGAGAGCTGAGCAGTTTTTTGTGGAAAAAGAAGCATATTTCTCCTTTTAATTGCCAGCATTTCAGGAGCAGTACTCGGCTTTCACAGACTCCACCCAGCCTTTCTGCAACTTCTGCCTGCAATTTCTTCTTCAGACCCAAACCTTCACTCCATCCTAGGCTTTCTTTCTTTCCGTTAGGACTGATTTTTGGTGTCGTCTGGTGACCTCACAGGATGTATTTTAAGAATTCCTCTCCATGTTCGCATTTGCCAGTCAGATATTAGAGCCAGCTGACTCAAAAGCAACAATGAATGTAAATGCTGCCATGGTGCTAAAATCATGGAAAACAGTCTTGGAACCTATGGATGCATCTTGTGGGCAGTCACCCAGCTTCATCCAAGTGAAGCTTTTGTTTGCCCTCTTCTTTGCTGAGGGCTCCTCTGGGTCTTGCTTGACTGCAAGGATATTCATTTTGCTAACGAGCGGAAACATCTGAATCAAAAATTTCCAGGCAAATTTAAACTTCCAAATACTTCATCCTCATGCTAGTTGTTAGGCAATGGGAAGAGCTAAAAAATACAATTTTAATATTGTTTAGAAATATTAACAATATTTATTTGGAAGTTGAGTTGTTGATCACTCATAATCATTCTTTTTCCCCTGGGTTGGTTCTTGTGCCAGATTTGTTGATCTCAGCAGACAAGGCTGCAATACCAGAGAAGACCCAGAGAAGACAAATTGAACCACAGCCCCAGTTATTTTAGTGGGGGCAGGGCTTGTCTGTAGACTTCCTCCTACAATCCAGCTTGTTCCTCTGCTGCTCAGTACAAGGTCTGTCAGGCCGTGCATTCAGAGGATGTCAATGAAGTTCATCTGCTGACGGCTGAACATTATTTTATCTAGCTAAATGTTTCACAGGGCATTTTCCAGCAGCTCCTGAGCTGCAGTCAGTGAGCCCAGAGGCCCTTATTGCAGTCGGTTTATATCACCCATCATAAATCAACTCTTCTAGCGTAAATCAGTTTGTCACAGCTTAGTGTGGTCATGTAATGCAGACCTGGGTGACTTGTTGTCACAGGGACTCACCCACGAGAATGCAGATGTTCTGGGTGCTTGGGGACCTGCTCCTGCCCCTGTCCCAAGGGTGCATGCAGCAGAGATGATGTCCTGGCCAGCATGGGCAAGTCACTAGTGGAGCTGTGTGTGGGGACACTTTCACCTGCTGAGGTTTACCCATAAACAGCAAAAATAGCTAATTTGCCCAAAATAATATCTGTCTTTCAAGGCAAACATGCCAAGACCCACAGGAAGGCCTATTTGGCTCTCCGGTAATAGACTCTCTTCTGTGTGGGGCTGTTCTCCTCTGATGGCTGGACTTTGCCTGGTGAATTCAAGATTCACTGCAGCAGAGAGGAGAAAAGGCTTTGCCTGCCCACCTGCTACAGTCAGCCAACCTCACCTGCAGTGCATGGTTTTCAAAATGCTCAGGGACTCCACAGAGAATTACATTGGTAGAGCCAGTCTTGTCCATCAGTACTTGCAGCCTTCTGGAGGCACCAGCAAAGTGACTGGGGACACTGGCAGGCACTTGGCTAGCCAGGCTTTATTGGCAGATGGTTAACATAGCACAGCCCTTCTCCATGGCTGAAGAGTACTGTAAGCTTGGAGGCCTTGCTCATATTCCAAATCCATGCTCTGTTTATATTTTCTTTGTCCTGGACAAAAATTGGCCCCATTGTGTGGGAGCAACACTGGAAAAGAAAAACAAGAAACATCCACTGAGGGAAAATGGATATTGTGGGAGCTGAGGAAATGCACATACTTTGCTGATTCCATTTTCTGATGATGTCAGAGTCAAAGAATATCTCTTAAAAAAAAACCCTCGGCAACTTGGAATCAAAAGCTCTGTTCATCACAGTCTCTTGTTAAAAGAAGAAATGTAAACACTCTCCCTTGCCACCCCCCTCTTCCCCCCAACCTCCAAGAAATTAAATCTGGCTCCATTTGGATGGGCCCTCAGATGGAATCAAGGGTACGTCTCCAGGGAGGGAGGCGTTAATGTACCGGGGGAGGGATGGAGTGGGGGGGACAGGAAAATTTGATTGTGCTATGTGAAATGCAGGGATTCAAGCTGCTGCTTTTCATGGAGGCTGAAGAAGGGCAGCCTGACACTTTACAGATTGGGTGTAATACACAGGAAATTTGTCCTTTCTGCCAGAGCAGTCTAGGGATAGGGCTACCCACACCCCTCCCCAGCCACTTTGCTTGGCTGGTAAAAGCTCAGGAGAAAAGGGTTAAATAAATGTTTGTGATATGATAAGGTGCTTGTTTATTCAAGGGATGACAGATTATTGGCTCCCAAGGCAGGGTTGAAAAATAGTACAAAGGAGCTGGCGTTCCCTTCACTGATGTGATTTCCTCCTAAGGTTTTGCTCTTTGGTAGGAACAATATGCGCTGGGAATTAAGAGGGATGACTTTATTTCAGACTGGAACAGACAGACTAAGAGCTGTTTCTGGAGTCACTGACTCTGTTTTTGTTTTTATGCGTTGCTTTTTTTTTTCAGTTTTTTTTCCTTTCAGCTGAACTACTTCTCCCAAACTCTTTGGAAATGGGGTTATCTCTGATCCGGGAGGAACACCCAGCATGGCAAGCTGACTAGAACACTTCAGATTAGGGGTTTGACCCTTTTACTTTGTACATAATTTTCTATTTTATCACCACGTCTCTAAAGCTAGCTCCTGCTTCACTGCCCTTGGATAAGAACTCAGGTCCTTGCCGAGGGCTGCACATAAGTCATTAAATCCGGGCATTACAGCAGAGCTGGCGGCTGCCAGAGGACTACGTGCACGTCTTGCAGACCAAATTCTCCTTTCACAAAAACGCTGGTGAAATCCAGAGCAGCTTTCTTTCATTCAAGTGCATTGGACAGGCACTGAGCTGCAGGGTGCACCTGGCCAGGTGCCTCTATGGCTGTACCTCTGGGAGTGATGCTGCATTGGGAATCTGGGGCCAGGGCCCCTGCAGTTAACCCTGAAGACTGGAGCCTTGAGCTGATCCTGGATACATTTTATAGATAAAGATAGAAAAGGCGCCACTTCGTGCCCCAGTTTCAGATGCCCCAAAATTGCCTTTTATTGTCCCTCAGGTATGGTCTGGGGTGAACTCCTTCCTGCACCACAAAATGTATTATTCCAAGGGGAGGGCGTCAGGGAGAGGGCACCACACAGGGTCGGGGGCCTCCTTTCTAACCATGGAGTTGCCTGGGGCCAGCAGAGATGGCAGCAAAGGCCTGACCACTGTGAGAGCTTCTGCGCACCAGGGGGAGGTGGGGATTTGGGTGACATCAAGTGTTTCCCATCACTTATGTCACCCTGAAAGCGATTCGCCGGCCAAATGCCTGCAGCACCACGACGGCGCTCCATCAGTGCCATCGGCCAGGAGAGCTCTTCACATTGAAACTTCACATTATTAGGACAAATACACATTGTCTGGTCACAACACATCAAAAGGCGACGGGAGGGTTTCTCAGCAGCACGAGGCGTGTGTGACAGCTCGTCGGCAGGGGCGGCAGCAGCGGAGATGTGGCCCTGATGACATCAGCGCCTGGGCTGTCACCCGGAGGCGCAGCAGTGATGTTCAAGCTGCACCGAGCTGGTCGAGTCAGTGCGCCTCGGATACCGCGGGAGAGCACGCTAGCGGCTGCTCGTCTGGAAAACCAGGCAGCAGTTCCCATGATCCTGGAGTAAATGACAGTTAAGCCACACATTTGTTTTCAATGCTTGGATCTGGCACTGGATTCCTTTTTGAATGAAAAGTATGCCAAACATCTTTTATAATTTTTTTCCTCAAGCAAATATGTGAGCAATCCAGCAGCAGAGTGCCAGAAACATTTGCTTTCCTTCCTAAGAAGTGGGGTAAAGGAAAAAAAACACCAACCACACACGCACAAAACAGATTTTATTTAAAGGCTTAAAAGAGGCCAAGTCACTTTAAACACTGGTAGGACTGGGCTATTGAACTCTGCTCCTGGGTGTATATGTGCATGCGCAAGCGGAGAGTAAAAATGCATGTGTTGGGGTATGCATGGAAAGATTTTAATGCTGCCTAGTCCTTTCAGGTACTGCACTGCCTTGAAAATAACTATACATGCATAAAATGAAAGGAAAAAAAGTTACAAAAAGGTCTGAATCGAAGCTCGAGATCAGAATTTGGCTCTTGAAAGGAGGACTCTGACTCATTTCACGGGTAAGCCCAGGAGTAAGCTATGGAGTAAGCTAGCAGATCCACGTGTCTTCAGTTCTGCAACAGCGTGGGCCCAAGCAGCAAAGACACCGCTCCTAAAATCCTTGGAGCCGTACACAATCATGGCAAACAAAGATCAAGCAGGGGTGCAGGCTGCGCTAGAAGGTGGATTAGTGTTCAAAGGCCGAGTCAAAGGAGAAAGGAGATAAGGTGAACGGCGTCATACCAAAGACAGCTATTAAATGTAGTGGTAATCTGCTGAGCCACAGCCAAACAGAGCCTTTTTGCCTTGTTGGACGTGAATAACTCAGGGACAGATGGGAGCTGGGGGGGGAGGGGGAGGCTGGGGTATGGAAGGGTGAAGGTCTGTCTGAAGGCTTGTTCCTCAGCATTTCTAGGCATGCAAAGTCCCCTTCTCCTCCACCCTCACTGGTCCTGCTGGAGCTGCCGTGGTACCTAAGTCCCCCACCTTGCAGGGGACTAAGATGAGCATTTAATTTGGAAAGCACTCACCACTCCCTGGCCACTCATGTATGGCATGTGGGCACCTCGCCAGCCCAAAACTCTAGGGAAAAGGAGTCTATAAGTCTTGTTTCCCCTACGGCTCCTCACTGTAGCCTCTGCAAATGTAACTTTTCTGTTCCTAACAGCATTTCATCGTGAACACTTAAACAATTTGTACTGGCTTAAATCTCCTTTGATCATCCTATTAAGATATTTCTTCTTAATTAGTATTCAGTTGTTAACATCTTTAGAGAAACTCTTTGTCAGGTTTCTGCTACGTTTCATTAGCCTCTGTTTGGATCTTGTTTCTTTGTGCAACCTTAATAGCTCTTACGATCCTGTTACATGGTATTTAATATACATCCAACCTCTCACTACCTCTATTTCTTCTCCTATGCTGCTACAACATTTACTAGGACCAGGAGGTCAGATCATCCTAAAACCAAGTCCTGTGATTATTCCCATGTCAATAAAAAGGCATCAGTATTTTTTCATCTGTACAAGAGTATCACATACCGTTTGAAATGCCACTTGCCTCCCTGTGCCACATGCCCATGGTGCTTCCATGGGCAGTTTACTGTGTGGTGTGCTGTGGACCAAGTGCTTAGGAAGGGACAGAGAACTGTGTTTGGCACTTCAAGGCAGATATTTCTAAGGTCTTTTTGAGAGTTAGCCCTCGTGCTCTAAAACTGAGTAGTGGTAATATTTCCCTACTTGTGGTGCAGTCCTGTCCCTGTCTGTGGAGTGGAGTCAGTTCACACCAGGGGCTGAACTGGTTTGAACAAACATTGTAAAACATCCAGCTCTGCAATGTGTCAGTAATCTCTGCCAATAGAAATATTCTTACATATGTCCTTCAGTCCTTCATCTGCCATTTATGTTTATCCACAAAAAAATAAGAAGGGGGGGACGGAATTTTATTACATGCACACGCACCTTCCCCAGCCTATATGAACAAATTATCCCAAAAAGCAACAGCTCAGGATGCAAACAATTTCTCCTGTACATGGAGAAAAATAGCGCATCAATGGGATTGCATATTTTTAGTTCCAGCTTTTGTTTTCAGGATGCTCTTTCAATTTGTGGGTCAGGTTAAGTCAAATATTTCCATTCAGTGTTTCACAGAGAACAGACACCCCTCTGGCTGCTGAGCCATTTCTCTTTTTGGACATGAAGTTGGTCTTCAACCAAGCCTGGGTAACAGGTTAACAGAAAGTCAGGGGAAGGTCTTGTAGGATGCAATAATTCTTCCCTAAGAGACTATGTGGAACCAGAGGAGAAGGAGGTTATGTCCTGAGGCCGTGTCTTTGCACCGTCCTCAGTCCCTGCTGAGGGGACCATTGGCTGAGGCTGAGCATTAGACCCCTCACCAAGGCTGCTGCCATTCAGCACTGGCTGGATTCTGAAACCAAAACCTTGCTTGCCAGGTTTGCACAGGTTGAAGAACATGCTGGGCTATAAAACCCGACACCCAGCCACATCCAGGGCTATTTCATTACATGGGGGAAGGAATTAAGGGAGCTCTTGACTCAGGCAGTCACCATGTCTCCAACTCTCGTCCCCACAGGCCAATTTTTGCAGCCCCAAGCCCAGTTTTACCACCACCCTGCACCAAAACAGTGCCACTGAGTGTGTCATGTGCCCTATTTGCCCTTGCCCAACATGGCACACAGCCAGTCCATTCTTTCTTTGCTTGGATCACTGTCCTGGCTGATAGACCTTCCTCCTCCCTCATACTCCCCACCCAAGGGGAGCAATGGAAGCAATAATAGTTTGGTTGTTGATGCAGTTCTGTGGTGATAGGGATCACAGCCAGTGAGACTTTGATTACGGCCTTTTGAAGATGAGGCAAAGGCTGCTGTTTACCTCATCCCCCAGCTGCCAACAGCCGCGTGGCTTCCTGGCACTGCCTCTGGGGTGATGCACAGCCTCCATTTCCCCAGCACAGCTTTGTCCCCTGAGAGGTGTCATTCTGCCCAGCACAGGGGTAATTCCTTCAGTTACGGGGAAGCAATCAATCACAGAGCATACTGTCTCTAGCTTGGTGGCACTAGCCTGGCTGGGAGCACCCCCAGTTCCTCCTCCCTACTCCCTGCCGGATATAGACAGCGCTGCAGGAGAACTAATGATGCTGCAGCAGCCCCAGCTTCTGGAATTTCCTGGCTTTTCATAATCTTAACATCTCATTAGCGTTTATTTGCAGATGCATATCCTTGTTTTCTTCTCACACAGGCTGCTGTAAATCACTGCTGCCTCTGCTGCAATCACTGCGGTCACCTCCGAAAGGAAAGGCCAGTTCCCAGGGGCAGAGGGACTGCTGCAGAAGCAGTGTCTTCATCACCACGGCCTGAGCCTCCAAGCTAATTGTACCATCTCCAGAGGCCAAAGTCAAAGCCAACTTCTCATTTGAACTTTCCTTTCATCACCTTGTCAAGCACTGGAACTGGCTGCACAGGCAGGTGGTTGAGTCACCATTCCTGTTATCTAAAAGATGTGTAAATGTGACACTTGGGGACATGGTCTAGTGGACTTGGCAGTGCTGGGTTAACAATTGGACTTGATGACCTTAGAGGTCTTTTCCAGCCTAGAGGATTCTACGATTCTATGATCTCACCAAACCAAATTCACAGAATTTCACGGAATTGGCCTTTGCTAGATTCTACTTGGAAGTAGGGCTACCATGTCACCTTTTATTGCAGCAATGGATTCAGCCATCCTTTTGATAAACGGAAGAGGTTTTGGCAAACATGCTTTGAGCAAGCAAATGCTTTATCTGAATGCAGAAAGAGATCATCAATATTATATGCACTAGAAAGGCGTGTAGCTTTATTTTCAGCTGAGTCGGAAATACTGAGGTTAGCATGTTATTCCAAGGTTGAAGATCAAGTGGCAAAAGGGTTAAAGTGTAAACAGGACTGGAGAGAGGTGAAACAGGGAGCATCTGTCTTCTCCTTATTTGTTCATGGTGATCACTTGTAGTCAATATTTTTGCTGTGATGATAAAACTGCATTTTAAATAGAGATTTGTGTTTGATAAATAGGTCTCCAGTTATTGTTAAGAGTACAATGTTGTTCACTCATAGCACACAGTGTCAATGATTGCATCAAAAGCAGATTATCAAAATGACAGGAAAATCTCTTCTGTTGGAAAAAAACCCTAACAATATGCTTTTATAGGGTTTCATCTCCTCTTCAGTGGGAAGCCAAAATACCCAACAGTGGAGGAGAGATGCAGAGGCAGAAGAGATCTCACTAATCACTGCCTTGAACCGCAGGTGGTCATCATTGTCCCACTCCACATTCAAACTTTCCTAAGGATCAAACTTTCCAAAAGATCAAAAAGACTAAAGCACAAGCCTGTTGGACAAGCTGCATCCTCTTCCCCATGCTAATGATGAAGCCTCCCAAGATTTTGCCAACCCAACCCCTCAAGTTCCTCTTAGACGGTGGCCCAGGTACCTGGTGACCATCTTGCCACCACCCTATCATCCCTTCCCATGGTGTGGCCAAAGCTGTCCCCCAAAGAGGCACTGACACGCAGAGAGATGCATCAGCCATCCCTGCCTCCGGCATTTGCTCCGGGATTGGGATCCTCACATTACAGCCAAGGCCTCGCTGCTGAAAACTGAAGCTCCAGAGGAGCCTTTTCTGCTCCACAGAATGGCTGCCTGGTGTGGTGTCCCAGCTGCTGCACCCAGCCTGTCTGGGCAGAGAAGGATATTTGCCTCTTGTGCTCCTTGGAAAACATTCCTCAGATAAAACTGAGCTCATAACTCATCAAAATATACTAAATTACAGGAAAGCTGTAAAAAAAGAAACCTATAAACTGTATGCAGATACAAGATACACTGAAAAACACAACCGTAAATCAATACACACCTCATATGAAATCTTCCTATACTTAATGTGTACGAAATAGGAAGCAAATAAATATATATCATTGTATATTCCTACAGGCTGTTTTGGTTTGGTTTTTTTTTTCTCTCAGCCTGAGATTAAAGCTAGTATCGCAGATTTATTCTAGTGGAAATGCTGATGTTTGTGTGAAGTGAACTCTTTCTTTGTTTATGTAACCCCAGGTTTTCAGCTACTTTATCAAGTAACTACCTCTTCGTATTGGCTGGCTGGCAGAAAACCTTAGCTTTGTTCCACAGGTCTAGTTACAGTCAGGATGATACAACAAACATGTGGTTAAGGGAATATTAAAGCAGCAAAAATGCCCTGTGAGAGTTCCTGTCTCTAAAGGTGGCAAACTCCGCTGTTAGTCTGTGGGATAGATGTTCCACAAAGGAGGAAGAGGGAAAGTGGGAGTTAAAGATATTTGTGCAATGCTTTCCCTCTGAAAAGACAATTCCTTTATGAATATGCTTTAATTTTTGGTTGGCCCTGAAGTGGTCAGGCAGCTGGACTAGATAGAGGTTGTAGGTCCTTTCCAACTGAGCTATTCTACTCTATTCACCTTCTTCTCTCTTCCCTGTGTTGTAGCACAACATGACCTCCTGAAGCAGGAGAAGAGTTTTTAGTTTCATACCTTTGCAGTGGCTGAGGTGGAGACTCTGCTTTTCTTTGCCACCACGTCACTGAGGCACTGGAGAGGAGGACCTGTGAGTACAAGTAGAACATCTGTGTTGCTGAAGGTGACCCAAAACACTCTCCATCCTCCCACACTCTGTTCACAACCCTACTGGATTCAGGGCAATGTGGACCTGTAATTAAGGATGGTGTGAGTGCCATGGGCCAAAACAATAGAAGAGACGTTCTGAGTGCAGTGAGCATTTCTGGTTCACGCTGCCCACCGGGATAACACACACGTCCTTTCCATTCAGGTTACAAGGGAATGTATTATATTTTTTCTATGCAACAAGTACAATTCCTGCAGAACTCTGCAGCCTATTTTAAACAAGTGATTAGCAAGCATTATTGGGCCAATCTTACACCATTTTTATCAAAATTTATGTAAAATCACATTTCATATGTGTATTTATCTAATCACCACTTACTGCCCCACTTACTCAAAAGTACTTCTTTCTGTTTCTGATTTTAACATATTTTTCCCATTTTCTTTTTCCCCCTCTAAAACAAGAGGTTGCCTTTTTAGTTGGTTGCCTACTAAAAAAAAATGAAATATTTTTCCACACCTTGCCAAAAGTTGTCCAAAATGAAACAGTGACAGGGTCATGTAAATCCAGATATGTCATGGCTGTGAGGGTAGTGGGGAGAGAAGCCTGTCTGTAAGTGGGGGGTATGATTCATTTGGATAACAATAGAGTCCACTGCCCTTTTCGACCAAATGTTTTTAGTTTGCCTCAAATAAGTCATTGTCTAACTTGCATAAATCTTTCCATCGTTTCTTGAATTATTGTTGGATATTTGGGAAAAATATTTTTGGGTTTTTATATTGCAAAAAAAGAAGAAAAAAAAATAGCTGATTGCAATCACTTCCAAATAACACTTAACTCCTTGACACGAGGTCAGCAAGAGGGTTCGGAGTGTTCGTGCATGTGTGTGTGTGTGTGTGTGTGTGTGTGTGTGTGTATGTGTGTGTTTTCTTTCTAATCTTTGAGCTGTTCCCTGAGAGACACATTGAGAACTGGGGCTTGTCTGCTGACATGTTTTACACAGCTGATCCATTAGGATCCTGCTCTTCCTAGCCTCCCTGGCACCGCTTTGATCAGCGACATGTTTTAAAAAAAAAGAAAGGAAAAAAAAAGAGTAAAAGGCACTTCTCTGATCAGGAATCCCTCCCCTCCACTAAATCATCCCGGGCACTTTAAAGCCACAGGAACCACTGAGGGACCCTTCAGCTCTGCGAGGCTTCACGACAGCTCTGCGCTAAAACATCCAGACGTGAGCCAGCAACATCTTTTGCCCAGTGGCCTCTTCTGCCCAGCTCTGTGATTAACCTCTTCCCAGCCCATGGCAAAGCCCTCTGCCGTGTCTGCCTTCCCAACAGCATGCATCCAGAGGGGCTTGGTGCCCATCACACACACCAGGCACAAAGAACAAATGCCAGCACAGCTTCAGTTCCCTGTTTGTTCGCAAAAACTTGCCTCACCTGGAAAATCTGGCTGCTACAGGATGCTGGTTCTGCCTTTCCATTGAGGAAGGGGGGATTCATTTAATTTTGCTGAGCACCTTTACAAAAGTTGGTCAGAAAAGCATATGGCTGCTGGAGGTCACAGTGAGGGAAAAAGGAGAGAGAGGACGCTATGAACAGGGGTGGGTTCAGATGTGTGTGCTTAGCCTGCCACTCTTCTCCAGGCCAGATATGTAAGAAAATGCAGTTGTAGAGGCAACCTCACGATATATCTCAGCCAGGCTAACATCCGACAGGAGGCACCAGGGGCACAGAGATTACGGATGGGCTGTAGATGGTACAAAGAGGGTGAGTGATGCTCTATCCATGTGGAAGCACCCTCTGACAACACACAAGGTAGACACAGCCAGCCTCTGGCCGTGTCTGCACTGTAACCCCTTACAGCACATACACACAGTGCCAGGCAAGACCTCACCAAGGGGTGAGTGAACCCTTAATCCCACTGGCCAGAGCTAGGACTTTCCTTGTCCAGCTCAGCAGGGTGTCTTGCTCCGGGACAGCTGCTCCGATTGCACTGGGAGGCACCAGATGCAGCAGTGGTCAGAGACTGCTGACAGATGTCACCACTTTGCTTTGTGGCAAGCCCTGTGTGATAGACACCATTGCTTCAGCTGTTGGGTATCACCTTGGAGTGTTAAAATCCCAGCATCTTCTTTGGAAAGAGGAAAGGGGGGACTGTTGTACAGAGGGCCACGGGTCCCTAGCAGTGAGGGGGGATGTGAAGACCGTCAGGTGTGCTGCTGCTGCTGTGAACATCCAGATCACAGATCAGCTTCCTCCTCACCCCTCCTTTTTAATATCCATGAGCCTGTTGGGGTCTTCACTTTGATCGCTTGCTGGGCAACTAGTAATAAACATCTCATGGCAGGGAGGGAGGAGACCAACTAACAAAATATTCATTGCTGCCTTCCAAGACAAAATGAAAAGTCTTCATTGTGCTTGTTCTTTGCCACATTGAGACCTCAGAGGGATGGAGAGCAGGACAATGTGGCAGTCTGAACCCTAAATAAGTACTGTGTGGTGTTCAGCAGCAGCAAGTAGAGTGCCATGGTGGTACCAGCACATGGTGGTACTGATTGCTCCCCCTTGTTCAGGTCTTCAAAGTCACTGCAGTTTGCAGGAGATGGAGCACATACCAGACATTGCAGAGATCCAGATGAATTGTCCACTGCTCAAGGAAATCCCCTAAACTACATTTCTAGCAGCTTCCCTTCTCCTCACCCCCCACACATTAATTCCTTGCCTTTTTTGAGCATTTTTCACTGACTTGGGTGGTGGAGGAACTTTTTGCTCTGAATGTCCAGTGTGCCGTCTTTATTTGGTTTACAGAACAAATAGGGATAGTGTGATGGAAGATGTGCTCTTGACAGCCTTCTTGAGATTGATATTTTGGCAGCACAGAAGTTGAGGAATCACTGAAATGTACTTTCTTTTTTTCCATACTCCTGCTGCTGGCTCATACATAGCTCTGTGATTCCCACATCCAGCCCTGAGAAACATCTGGGTATAGCAGCTTGGCTTTAAGGCAGATTTGACAGCGTAAGGGAATTTACCTTCAGCTTGAAGCATTTGCAAGTGTTTGAAGGTGCTGTTTTTTACCTCGTTTCGGGGAGGCTTTACTATGTCAAATAGTGGTAGTGAGATTCCCCCTATTGTTCACATTTCAACTCAAAGTCCCTGCAGCCCGGTGGGCACCCCTAATCTGCGTCCCCACCACCCCATTTTTATCCTACAGGTCCTCTCTGACCTGGCACTTGTGTGCTTTGTTAAGCAGACCAGTCTTAACAGAGAATTTTAAAGAAAGCACAAATCCAGTCTCAGTTCACTTACACTTCAGTTCAGACTGTGGCTGGAGGAGGATCTCTTCAGCTCTAGGTTTTCCTCACAGTATAAATCCCTGTGACTGGATCCCATAAAACAGTCTCATAAGCTCCCTAAGAATTTGTCGGGATGCCAGGTCTGGAGTGCCTAGCACTCACAAAATGGGGTAGCTGAAAGCAGCAGGGTGAAAAGAAGCCAAGCACCTTAGTAAAAGCAAGGATTAAGGAGAAAAAAAAAAGCCACATTAAAACAACATCCATTTTTTTCAGGCCATTTGCAGATAAATGACCTCCGTTCTTCTAATTAAAGAAAATGTGCAATTAGCTTAATCAGATCTGTGGGAAGAAAAGCAGTCGCCGAGTCTCAAAAGGCAGGTTCTGAGAAACTGCAGCCAACTTTTCCTGGGGCCGACTGGAGACACTACATCAGAAACAGCATGAGCCCTGCCAAAGACTTCTTCCTGTGAAAAATGATGTTTCAATTTAGGCTCCTGTATATTGTTTTCCTTAATCTCCCTCTCACTTGCTTACTCACTTGATCTCTCTTGCTCTTTGACACTCAAAATACAGGCATGAAGAGGTATTGCCTTGTACTGACAGGGGCACTGCATCCTAATTTCCCAATGAAACAAGATTGAGTTTATCATCTCAGCTCCCCATCAGCCTTCATGTTCTTTGTGATCCTCAAATGGCACACAAGATCCAAAACCATCCAGGGGCTAGAAATTAGGACTTCCCTTCAGGAAAGGAAAAT
The DNA here is from genome assembly GCA_014706295.1 of Lycocorax pyrrhopterus obiensis. NCBI lineage: Eukaryota > Metazoa > Chordata > Aves > Passeriformes > Paradisaeidae > Lycocorax > Lycocorax pyrrhopterus. The sequence goes on from JACSVZ010000002.1 coordinate 104,875,683, forward strand.
AGGACTTGTGCAATGGGGAAAGCTCTTGAAACCCTTAGTGCTTGTGGGGGTGAAGGTCCTGAAAGGCTGTTGGAAACCCTTATGAGAAAGCTGGGCTCGGAGATCAGTCCCTCCTCTCTAAAGACAAAGTGGGAAATTGTGCAAACTGCAGGGCCAGTGCCCTTAACCCTTTGCCAGTAACCTCCTCCTGTGGCTTATTCCACAGGCATTCAAAGAATAGAAAACAGGGAAGGAAGAAACACATACCACATTAGAGAAAAAAAAAAAAAGGCAGTTTTAAAGCATTATCTATTCAAATAGTTTTAAAGCTCAGTCTTCTTCCTAAAAGCAGGGAAAATCCCTTTCAGTCAGGCAGAGCAAAGAGGCAGCCCTACAACAATCTTGCCAAACCCACAAATTGGGCTGCAACTAGGCAAACGGGGACACAACTAATTTTCAGAACAAATAGCCCTTATTCTGTCCATTCCTTACCATGCATTTCCTAAGGATGTTTTCAAGCTCGTTTTCAGCCATCTCTGCAGCCACGCAGGCATTTTATATTTCTCTGAATGTTGCTCCTAAGAAGTGAGAGAGGGATACAAAGTCCGTCCATCCTTCCCCCCTAACCCCTCCCACCCCTATTTACCCGCAGAGGGTTGTGTTTGGATCAGGGTTTGCTGGCTCTGCTGCACTCCCAGTGCAAGAGATGAAGACCACATCAGTGACTATGACTCCTGTTTCATTCTCTTCTTCTTCCGGGACAATTCCTCGGTGTCTGGCCAGTAACCACCACTTGTTCACAAGTGCTTGCTCCTCTTCATGCCCACCTGCAGTTCAGCTTGTTTTTAACACGCCTCACAAGACTTGGGCTGGTATTTCATATGGGATTTTTCCCTGTCAAAGCACTTGTTAATGTCCTGGTTTGCCCAGTTCAGACATCCGTCTTCTGTCCCGTGGGAGTGACTTCGACTCTTCAGAGAGTGTCTGGGTTTCGTGGGGAGCACAATTCCATCTTTACAGCTGTATCTGCAGGTGCAGGTATGACACATCAAGTGTCTCCATGACCTTCATGTGCTGGCAAAACTCTGGTTGCTCATATGCAGGCAGTAAATACCCCCAAACCCAGACTTTTTTTTCCTGATGCTTGGGGTATCTTTGTTTCTCAGCCCTTCTGTCCCAAAGGTTTTCAGTCCTTCTTCTAGGCATTTTATAGAAAAAACCTTTGATTTTTGAATGTTCATGTGATCTTTTTTGTTTGCTTTTTGAGATTCTTTTTTCTTTAACAAGTAAATGCTTGGTTTTTCAGCTTTGGCTTGGGTTTTGGTTTTGTTTGTTTGTTCACAATTTTCCACCTAGAGAGAAGTTAAATATGCAGTTCAAAAAAATTAGAGGTTTCCTTTCTCTTGCCTGTGTTTTCTTGTCGTCTCCTAATTTTTTTCCATTGCTGGATAAGGGGAAAAAAGTCAGGGTTAAAAATAAAGATGGGGCCCTAAAATATCTCCAAACCAACAATAGGAAACGGATGTGTTTAGCTTTTGGTTGGTTTCCAAAAATCTGAAGGAGGTAATACTTTATGGTAAAAATATTTATTAGCTCGGGTAATGAACACATTCAGATAAAGAGCCCATTGCCTGAAGTGTGAGGCAACAAATAAGATAAACCTTGACTATTCTACACCATGTAATGAATGTTTTGGTGCAAAACCAGAACCTCTTGACCAGTCAGAAGGGAATAACGTGCAAGTCTGTGTCCCACAGCTCCGCATGCTGAGGATGGGATGGATTCAGCTTTGCTTTCACCCCCAGGTTCATTTCAGGGAGTTATGGGGTACACAGCAGGGCCTGCAGGCAATGCTGGCCACTGATTTTTAGCAGCCACCAGCCTGTGAGGTGGCTTGAGAGAGCAGGGCTTTCGCCTGCATCCACGGGTCCCATAGGACCCCTGGGTATTTGCCTGGTGCAGCAGGGCCAGTGGGCTCCTTGCCAGCAGCTCCAAAATGTTGAGAGCTGGAGGCTGGCCCGAGTCTCTGAAAAACCCCATCACTAGCATTTCTGACAAGATAAACTGCATTTTGAATGTGGAGATGACCTTGGTAATCAGAAATAAATCAGCAAGATAATCAAAATTGATGGGTAAGTCAAATCTAGAAAATTTATATACTGGAGCCCTATAGAATAGCTTGGAAATCCCCATAAGTAGGGTCCTGGCTGAAATTTTGGTCCCTTTGCTGCAATAATTTAAACTTTTCTATTTACTTTGGCACTCTGCAGTTCAGTGACTTGGCCTGATCAAAATGCTTTGATATGTCCAGCAAAAATAAAAAATATGAAAGTCCAAGGGTAGTATCTTGGTTTAGGACAACTGTGAACATGAAATTTAATCCCGGGCTTTGCAAGAGGGACTGTCTAGAACGTACTGGAGGGGAAAGCAATTAATACTGCATTAAAAAAAAAGAATGGTCCTTCCTTTTCACTTTGCTTTTCAATGTCCTGTAATTTGGGCCAAAGCAAACAGTGCTTACGCCACTGCTGATGTTCGAAGTTCATGTACCGCTGCTGATGTTACGTACATTAACACAGCAGTCACTGGAAAGGAAAAGCAAGTGTAATTTATCCAGAGTGTGGACAAAAGGGGAGTACAGAATGAAGCTGGTCCTCCCATTACTTTATTTTATTCCCTGCTGTTAATTGCTTTCTCAGTACACTCTTGCTTTTGTCGTTCTGACAAGCAAGCTACCATCACACTGCACAGCTACCAGAGCCAAAATTGCTCCAAGACTCGTTATCCCTTAAAGAATCTCAGTTCTGGAGGCGCTGCTCTGACACTCTTCTAAAACCTATTTACTGGCTACAGGGTAGTTAGTCCTGCTTCATATCAGTGCAGGGAAAGTACAGTCAGGCCAACTCTCTGATCTACTCGAGCCTGACATGTGGCTTACACTGCTTTTATATCAATCAAGAATTTGGCCTTGAGATTTCCACACTCTTGGTTTGACCCAGAGTTAAAAAAAAAGCCCACTTCCAAATCTGTACCTCTCTTCTCTGCCTTTCCTTCATCCTATCCAGACCCTACTGCATACACTTCATGTCTGCAGAGTTAAGCAAAATCCTGGACCTCTTACAGGCCATTTGTTGCTTTCTATTACACTTGGTGCTTATCTGTCTTCTTTAAAACATTTTGGAGAGAAACATCCCTTTTTTGCAGCACTGGTAAATATTTTTCCACTGAAATTGCTCTGAAGTAAAGTTTATTTTAGCTAACAAGAAAAGACGCCCTTCATAAAGCCTGCCAGGGATTAGTTACTGTTTTTCATTGGCAAAACAGGCCTGAGAACTGTGTTTTGAGATTTCAGTGTCTGCAGTTGTCATTTTGGTGCCCAATATTTCTGTTTTCTTCTAAGGGTCTGTTCAATGCTTGAGTCATATCTTCAATGCCATAACTCCACAATCTTCCTTCAAAAGCACTTTCTGCTAGTTTACTACCACAGGTTCTGAACAAGGAATTTGACATTGCATAACACGGCAACTCCTTCAAAAGTTCTGTGATGGAGTTTCCATCTCAGCCTTCCTTGCTTGGGACAATATATTTGAAGATAATAAGCAACTTGGGACAGGGTTTTTATTTTCTGACCAGTCTACTTGCAAATTTTTTTAGACCTTAGAGATATAAAGGTAACAGTGCTTAGCCTGGGCAGCTAAGTAACAAACAATACCACCAGCACTAACCAGCCAGCAGAGAAGATAAACAGCCAGGAAATGAGGGGCAGGACTGGGAGAAAGATATCAACAGAATTACAAACTGCATTTTTAGCATGTGTCTTGAAGATCGAAGATTACTGAAGATCAATTCCGAGGAGTCACACAGGGGCCACGTGTGAAGTATCAAAGGAAAGTAACTCAGTTCATTGATAAGTGTTGAAGATGGAAGTTTAATGGTTAAAAAAGAAGCTGGAAAACAGCTCAGGAAGAGGTTAAGAGAGGTAGGGAGGCACATCAGAGAAAAAAAGTCTTTGCTTCCACACCATGAATTTCCTCTATTCCCTGGTTTCCCAACCAGAAAAGACGCCGTGGAACAAGTTGTGCTAGTGGGGAATGACACAGCTAGGCCATATGAGCAAACTGCATCTAAGTCTGAGCCATCTAACCATCCTTCCCTGAGCATGGGGAAAGACTTTTTGGATGGCACCTTGGGGAGAGGACAACCTCAGCAGGAAGTCTAGCTTAGGGATGATGGATCAGGAAGAAGGCAATGCTGCATCTGCTTATGCTGAAGGAGATACAGGGAAGTGTGATGGGGGGTCAGAAGCACAAGACTTCAGCTGCTCAGTGTGGAAGATGTGATGATGATGATGATGATTATTCCTGTAATTATTATTCTTATGATTATTATTGCAGAAGGACCCCTGCAAAGGGGTCTTCTTGCACAGAAACCAGATACTGGACAGGCAAAGATTTGGAATCATCTCAGTCTGCTGTCTGCAGAAACAACTGCTGCCTTCAAGCAACCAATTAAAGGACTCTCTGCTTAGGACTTACCCATTTGTACTCTAGCCATTTAAAATCATGGATTAAGTGTGACATTTCACCATATTGGTTTCCTTCTCTTTTATTACCCTTCACCATGTGGACTACATTCTGATGTCATATAGTATTTTTCTGCACTGAAAAAATATCAAGGCATTTTTAGGTTGTTGTTTTTATCTTCCGGATACTTATCACTGGTTTAGAGAAAAAAGAAAAAAAGTAATTTGATGGCTCAGGACTTCAAGCAAACCCGTTCCTCACAGCAGTACCCACAACTACAAATGCAGCTTATTTGGAAATGGAGTGTACAGCAATGCACACATACTAAGCAGTTCAAATTCTGGCCATGCTCAGACAGCAGTTACTGCCATAATTTTCTGGCTTTGCATTAATTCATTGAGCAGGAGCATTGGCTTGGTCATAGCATTTTTTCTTGTCTGAAAGGTGATCTGGTTAATAGAGGACAAACACTGGAGCTCCTCTGTTCTTTCTTCTTCCCTCTTGCACATACATATACACAGGTATGTGTGCCATATATAGCTGCCAAACACACACATATATATAGAACACTGACATATACGTATATGATACATATCTGTAGGCACACAAATGAATCTTCCTACTCTTTTCGAGAGCCAATGTGTGTGAAGACTTGCAGGGGCAGTTTGCTTCTCTGCTGTAGTCTTTCGTGTGTTCATTTCCAAGAATCCAGCAGATGCCCCTAGATCATGTGGAGAGAAAAGAGCTGCATCAGCTTCTTCTGGGCAAACAAAATAGGCTTTTGTGGCAATAATGTAATGTTTTCCTTGGAATACATGGTATTCCAGGCACTCCAAGGAGCATACTCTTTCTTGGAGTTCAGGTAAAGTATAATCTATCAAAAAACTAAAATTATCATCAGCAACAGCAAGGAAATTAGGCACACGCAAATAAAAACAGTCAGAAACCTGGCTCTTACCCAGAAGACAATTGATTTCCACTTTTTTTTAGGAGCTGTGTACATTGACAGTGACACTGTCAGTTCACACATGATTACAGAGCTCCAGCCCTAAGTGGCTTTCCAAACCACGTTAGGTCTTGAGGGTTTGGCTGCAGGTATGTTGAGTCGGAAAGGTATCAGACCAGCCCTGGTGCAAGAGGCTGCACTCATAACAAACCTCCTGTCCCCATGTGGGAAATGCCAGAGGACCTGAAGAGCAGGGTGAGGTGGCAGCCACATCTGTCCCCATGGCATGATGGGGTTGACCAGGCTGTTAGAGCCAGCCCATGACCACAGCTCCGTGTATGTAATAGCTGGTGCTTGCCTGAGACACTCTGGCAGCCTCTTTGCTGCCACATTACACTAGCTAGATGAAAAAGGCAAGCTATTTGAATGTTGTTCCATGTGTGCCATGCAGGAGTACCTTATACCCCAAATATGGGCTGAAAATAAATGAACGTGGGGGACACGATTTTCTGAGACTTAGGCCATAAAGTCCAGGAATAGCCTAAAACTGTTCATGCCATCATTGGAAATCACAGAAATCAGAGCTTTCTCATCACCTCATGTAGAAGTTTACACTGCTGCAAACAGGTGGAAACAGATGTAAAACACCTGACAGAATTGTAAAATGACTGCACCAGCTGTGAGGCAACTGGGGGGTAGTACCTGGTGGTGCTGGCCAAGGTGGAGCTGGTCACATATTTGTAAGAGCAGCTGGAGAATGCAGAGAGCTGATTTTAAAGACAGAAAATCAGAGGGGCTCTCACTGCTCCAGCTTTCTAGGGGTGGCAAGAAGCCTTCATAGCTCTTGTGCACTGCTGCTCTGGGAGTCTGGTATGATACAGAAATTACCCTAAAGGAAGAAAGAAAATCTGTCCAGAAAAGTGGAGAGTCCCTGCATGAGAAGGCAAGGAAAGCTTGGAACAGTAAAATCATGTTTGCTAATGACAGTTCTGAGAATTAAAAAAAAAAAATTAAGTGGAAAAAAACCAAAACCCCTCCATGAAACACTGATTAGATGCCAGTTCACATAGCTCTCCTTGGCTACTATGTATTATTATTATTTCTTTTAAAGACTAATAGATCCTATTCTTGACAGGCGCAAAGCCAGGAGGTGGGATCTTATCCAGTATTTTCATTTTTTAGGCCACAAGAGGCAATGATTGTATCAGAATATTATTTGTCTGCCCAAATCACATTCACTGTGTGAACCTCTGCAGAGGACTTCCATTCCCGGGAAAAACTGTTTTGTCAGACAAGAGTGCAGAAGAAACACTCCTTCTCATCCTGGCTAAGCCAGCTCAGTTAGGACAGGATCTCTTTTCCTGAGCTAAATCTCCAGAGCTAACCTTCAAACTTTCGCTCACAGTTTTTTTACCCAAAACCCCCTACCCACAGAGCAGATTGGACCTAGGATACATGAAATAGCTGAGTGCTGGAACAGCTGAGTTATGTATGAAGTGGTTGAGGTGATTGTAAGGTGAGAATCAAGAGAAGGTTGATGGAGCAGAAATGTGGTTGAGCACATCTGTTTTTCCCTCACCACATGGGAAACATGGCTTTCACTGGGCTTTTGAGCAACCAAAAGTCAATTTGTATGTAAAGAAGATCTGACACTCTTAAATATGGAGGTGTTTCAAGGAATATGGGGAAGATCTGCTGAGCAGATTGGGTTCAAAGCCTCCCTCCCAGTCATCCTATAAAGCCCTAGGGACTTTCAGATCAGTCATAGGAGCCTACAGGATCTTCATGTTCTCAACTTTGTCTTCTGGATAGCATTAAAGCAGAGGCAGTCCCAGAAGGCAGGCACTATCCTTAGCCTCGCGCTTATCTGTTTTTGCACATTTTCTCCAGCACTTAGCGTTACCAGATCCTGACTCATAAGACTGGCTTTGCTTTTTTATGAAGCTACCAAAGGGTCCTGGCACTAGCATGTGTGTGAGTGTCCTGATAAGGGTATGACAGCATGTGGGAGGCCAGAGGCGGGTAATGCCCCTGGTATGTTGAGTGGGGAATTAGCCTGTGTGTGTGGAATGACATCTTCTTACAAAACCTCTCCAAGACAGAGGCCAAGGAGAAAAAGCAGCAGTGGCAGTTCAGGATTCAGTCCACCCTACCAGAACTTTCCATCCTCATGAATGGAGCCATTCACTGGATTCTACTTCTGGTTTTGCTTCTCTATCTTCTTCATCTTGAAACATAGAACTTCCTCTCGAAGGAATAACTTCTGCCGTAGCATGGTCCCGGTGATGTCAGCGGAGTAACATCAAGGCAGATGTTGATCCTCGTGCCTCATTGCCAGAAGGTTTTCTAGAGTTAGACCCTGGGTAGTACAACTCTGAGAAGCATTTGCACTGTTTTGGTCTCAGCCTGTTTCCTCTGAGAGCACAGAAAAAGATTGAAAAATAAGGAGAATTGAAAATGTTGCAGTTGTTTCTGCACAGAAGACTTTAAAATGGAAACACATTTTATGGAATTTTTCACACACATCCTCCCTCTCCCTCAAATTTCAATGTTCCCTTTTCTTCTCTTCTCCCTGATTTTGACATATTTCCACTGAGTGAAATGAAATGAGAAATAGCCAGGGGCTTGCTCTGACATTTTCTTCCCCACCCCATCCTTCTGTCCACCCAGGCTCTTCTCAGTTTTATTTTTTAATTTTTTTTTAATAGTATGGAATGGTGAATGGGAACTGTAGGCTATGTGTACTCATTTGCTGTAACCCACCCATTCTGCTGTTCTGCTGTTCCTTGCCACCTTTCTTATCATTCCGTCAGCATTTTTTTGGACCATCTGAAGCTGGAAAGAAATAAATCTCTTGCCTGCAGATTCACTCTAAATTGACAGGGATGGGGAAGTCTGGCCCCAGCATCTGAGATCAAGAGCTTTATGGCCTAGTCCTGCCTAATTTTAAGGGATTTTATATAGCAGAATTGGAAAGAACCAAGAGACACTTGGAGCAAATGTTCTGAAATACCAAGAATAACAAAGCACAGGCTTAATGAGTTCCAATGTGTATGTCTGCTGTGAGTAATGATGCTTAATCCTGCTGCAAAATAATTCCTTTATATGTTCTTCTGTTTTTTAAAAAATGCATCACTGCTGCACTGGGGTCATAAAAATTACGAATATGTTTTCCCATGGCATGAAGCCATAGCATACTGTAAGGCATTGTGCTGGGCCATTATACACAGCCTGTAATCAGAAACAAATGTATTAAGTGAGATGATGTGATGTTACATGAGAAAAGTGAAAATAGAGCAGGGAAGTGTGATAGACAGTGACTTGGACCACAGCATCAGCTCTGAGCAGCCCCTTTCTCTTCAGAAATCAGAGGCTATGCCAAAAGAAGCTGTGTTTCTAGATACTGGTCTAGAAAACAGAGACGTACTTCTTGCAAGAGGGGGGAAATAAAACTTGTCTGAGAGCTGGGGTAGGCAACAAAACCCCTGAATTTCCGGTTCAGAAAGAGAAATGCTGCTATGCTAGTGAGGGTGGTTCTCTGTGGTGTGCATAAACACAGGCTTGGTAATGGTCTCAGAAATGCAAAGAAGCCCCTCTCTCCAATCCTCCAAATTACAATTTTCTTGCAGGGGTCCAAGTGTTGGCTGTGACATGGTGAGATCGACTGCTGAAGAAAGTGCTCTCATTTCTTTGGAGTTTATGTTTCTGAGACTTTGCACCAGTACTACTATTATCAGCTTAAAAATTAAACTTGACTCAGATTAGGAGAAATAGAGCAACTCATTTGTCTCTTTGCCAATGTTTATTTCCTAAAAAAAAAAAAAAAATCTGTTTGTGACAGCTGCTTTCCTTTTCAGGAGTATACCACAACTCTTTGACATCAAAGCTGGATTTTAATTTATTGACTTAACTTTGCAGAGCATGGAGCAAAAGGTCAAGTAAAATGAGACTCCTTTAGAAAAATGATAATTGCTATTAAGAAGTGTATGGGTCATTTGAATGCTCTGACACTCCATTTATGAACCCTTTAGAAAGGGCCCTTAGAAACTCCTAAGGCTCAGCCAATCCCACCCTTTGGGAGATGTGGAGACTGGGCCATAACTGCAATGTACCAGTGGGAGCAGTCTTCACCCCAGCAGCAAAGCAAGTTATGCTCCCATTTCCCAGCTGTGGGAAAAAACAGTGGTCCCTAAAATGAGAGAAGTGCCCAGAACAACCTCTCTTCTATCCACTGACGTTTCTCTCTGCTGGCTCTCCGTGGGCTGGGATCCCCAACACACAACACGCAAGGGTTTTTGTCTGATCTGGACAAATGCTTTATCAGCCACAGATCCCCTGCAAGCCAGCCTAAGAGAGAGTGAGACCATCAAAACTTAGCGTTGGAACAGGCTGCCCAGAGAAGTGGTGGAGTCATCATCCCTAGAGCTATTTAAAGGTCGTAGAAGTGGTGCTTGGGGGCATGGTTTAATGGAGGGCTTGGGAATGCTGGGTTAACAGCTGGACTTGATGAGGTGTTTTCCAACCTAAACAATCCTATGATTCTATTGTACTGTGAGGATAGTACTTCATAAATTATCTAGAAAGCAGATTGATTAATAATACTGCTTTCTGCATTCTCTTTTTCCTTAAAACTGTCTGGTTTTATCAATCGAGTAGAGCACAATAACGAATACCAAAGGACCTGGGTAAATAAATCCTGTCTAATTATTTACAACCATCTCAGGAATTGTCTCAGCAGTAATCTTATAAAAGGTTTGGATTCACTGAAATCTACAAGGCAAGTTGTTGCTTCTACACCTTCTACAGGAAACAACTGCTCAGCAACAGAGGACTTGCCCCATTTTTTCCTCTGCAATGTACAAATAATTGATAAATCAGGAGAATTACGCCCTAGGCATTATAAAGTAGGAGTTTCCTTCCTAATTTCAGGATCTTGGATGAGAAATTACTATCTTTGCAATGAAAGAGAAGTTTCTCAGTATTTGACGCTTCTGGACTGTGCAATTCAAATGTGTATTTATGAACCACATCAGTGAGCCAGGTGACTGTGTTGTAAATCCTTATGCAGCAGCATTTGCTTCTTTTCTATCCTTATTTCTCCTTTATGGAACTGTAGGGCTTCTTTAATCCACAAATAGACGCTGTTAGGGATTTACCATAAAGGAAATCTGAAGGACACTCTTGGCTATTTCCAGTTAACTTCCTCTTTCCATGAACACATCCCCTTAGTGGATGACCCCCCGCGCACGTAAAGCTCTTGAGACTCTCAAACACAGGAGACAAACCATATACATTGTGTTTGTTTGCTTTAATGAAATGATTGATTTATTGGCCCCAAATCCCCCAAAAACATTTGTTTTTATCCCCTGGATTCCTCTCAGAGAGCTCCCAACATCAGTCAAAATCACGGCTGTCATTCGCTACAGCGAGGTGCAACCCAGAGGCCCTCCCAGTTCTCCCCGTTAGTGGGGAGCCTTCCCCTGCCCTCCAAGCATGTCCCCAGCCAGGGCACTGATATCCCCTTCTTCCTGCAGTTGTTTGCTTCCCAGAATAGCTAGATTTGAGGATGAGAGCCTTCCTAATGGAGCTCGAGTGCATTTGTGGCACAATAGGTCATTTCTGGCTCACTTGCTTTCTTTTCAGCTCATGGGACAAAAAGGGACATGCTTACACCATTTGCTTACATTGGTAGGTAAAGAAAACCTTAAATGTCGCATGAGTCACTTGCACTCAATTAATTTCTGCTTGTGTTATTTATTCACGTTTAAGATATGACTTTTATTCTATATGTGACCTTCAGCAATGGAACTGATAACAAGAACATTACTTTGGAAAAGTGAAAGGTTAAACATTAACCAGAAAAACAGTTCTAAGACAAACATTTTGAATGTTTTTTCCTTCATATTTGGAAGTAGCTTGTCACTTCCCCTCTTAGCACCCTCCCTCCCCTCATGTTACTGTTGTGCTGCTGTTCCTGATACTTGGTAGATGCAGTAAGCACTGTACCACCATGCGATAGCCTTCTCTTTGCTTAAAACAAATCACATGGGTCTTTGAGCTGGCTGCTCTTGCCTGACTAGCTTTTCATTAGCAATTTCTAGGCTTTCTCATCTCCTGAGAAGTGCACTACTGAGAAGCCCATCAGCTCTGTGCTCCCTCTTCTACTCCTTGTTGCACACGGGGTGTGGAGAAAAAATTAGTAGATGAACAGGGGAACAGGCTGAGGAGTTGCCTGAGTTTCAAAAGTACTGTAGGAGTCTGAAGCACTGATTTTAGCAGATGGCTTTTTCCTCCATGACCCATAAGCTTCACTTGGGAACAACCAACAATTTGAAATTCATTCTACATTGTGATGGGGGAGGGTTTTGTGCAGCTTTGGTAGTGCAAAAGTCTTCATATCAGTTAAGAAATGAGTAAAAAATGAAAAATAGTCTCTGCTTTTAAAGCTGAGTGCCTATTTTACCTGTGTATCAATTTATCTTTCTTGTGTGGAGACACTTGTGAGCTGCAACTCTGCTCTGAAATTACTTCAGCTTTTCTGCTTTAAGGCAGTCACAAGCCTCAGTCAAAACAATACCAATTGTTAAAAAAATCTGTAAATCAATAATATTACTTCTGATCCCACCCATTTTTGAAAGCCCAGGACATGGGACATGCATATATTTTACTCAGTAAAATAGCCTAATTGCCTGTTGTTTGGTTAATTTGGGTAGCAAAAATAAACCACCAAAAGTAAAGACGAATGAAACAGCTAAGATAAAACCAAGGCCAAACAAACATTGACAACAACAAACTAGGTGTCTGGAAAAGGGTAACTCCTGCTCTGGGAGTCATTCTGGGTGGTCGAGGCTCTGTCTCAGCCCACAGCAGGACATGGGTCCCCAGGCATGGGGCTGCTGGACTGCAGGACAGCAGAGGCGACCACAAGCCCCCTTCCCTGCTGCCTCCCCTCTGCCCTTCTTGCTCTATTTATGCCCCCGCCATGTCTTTGGACAGTTCATTTTGCCTTTTTCAGTGCAAACATTGCTCTACTGACAATATTTTGATCCACCCAGAACAAAAAAAAAAGCAGCAAAAACTATAACAAACTGTCAGGCAATCCCATCCCACTTATGGATCTTTATACAATGGATTGGTAAAACCCTGCTACTTGTCTGTATATCTCACTCTCTATTCAGTCCCTCAAGACTTGGTGTCTTGTACCACAGAATGACACCAGGTTCAACTATGCTGTATCTATAAGGATTTCCTTTCATCAGTTCTTATTTTGCCATATATCAGTATTTTATTAAATGTCCTCTTATCCTTTGCCATGGAACAAGGTGAATAGAAACCTTCTGGTCTTCTTCTTTGGGACCATTTATTATTTCATAAGATTTTGTCATGTCTCCCCTTATTTATGTGTCCCACAAGGTAGTCTGTCCTCGGATAACAGGCTGCTCCACCAGTGTTGCTGGCGCAGCCATTGCCAGAGAGCACCAGAAGCCTCCTGTCACAATTCCTTTGTGCAAGATCTGCAGCCAGGGTCACAGACCCATTAGGCAGGCTGGGGTTAAGGCAACTGGGGCCTGAGCCTACCACAGTGAGCCTTCTCCCAGCCCTCCCAGTCTGGCTCGTGCCCTTCCCCCTCGCTCAGCTCCCCATGGAGCCCTTCTTCCCCAGACAGATGATCCCTTCCTGTCGCCTCCCTGGGATGGACTTCTTCATTTTCCCTTAGCCAGCTCCCCTGGACAGACTCTTGGTTTTTCACTGACTTGTGCTGTTGAGGTTTCTTGGCCTGGGTCCCAGGGTTCCTGCCTTAATCCATCGCTTCAAAGAGATTTGGATAAGTCTGGATAAGCTTCCAAGCCTCTGGATGCTTATTCAAAGTGCAAGGCTGGGGGAAAGGGGGAGCATCCCTGAAGGAAGCCAGAGACCATCTATTTACAGTCAAACGACTTTTTTTTTTCTGAATCAGAGATACTTCCCCAAATCCCTCAGCACCTGTGTGTCAAAATCTGCATTTACTTCTGTGAAAAAACAAACCCGGGCCTCTGCATCCTGAAACAAAATGCCTGGGCATTTAGACACACAGATGGGCCAGCATCTCACCAGGGCGTCTGTTGCAGCATTAAAAGCTGGGATTCCTTCTTTCAGGAGAGCTTGGGCATGTTTACATACCACTGGGTATTTTAGGGGTGACTCACTACAGAAGTCCCATTTGAAAACAAGAAAGAACAGAGTTTTGAAATAAAGTGCACTGAAGAGGTATGAACACAGCAACAGACCACAAAAAAATGTGGGGCTGGATTCTCCAGCCTGCAGGAGTACTGCTGGGCTGCAGTATAGGGGGGATGGTCCTGATTGAGCACAGGAGAAGGGTGAAGCAGTTGTGGGAGCTGGGCCCAAAAGGAAACATCTTCTGTACTATCCATCCTCCTCCTCGCTTCTGATATTGTGGATGGACTGAGAAAGTGCCATTTGGAGCTATTTCTGCATGTGTTTTGCATGGCTATGGTCCTGGTTTTAAGTCACTGGCACCTGCCATGAAGCTAGGCATGTTCCCCCAAAATTAGAATCAGATTTTAGCTGCTCTGGAATCAAAACCAGCATTTGCTCGAACCACAATTGCTCCAGTCCTTCCCATTAGCCCCTCAGCATTCAAGATACATTCATTCATAGTTTAGTTTCCTGCTCCAAACATGTTTTCTTTGGGAAAACTGATCTTTATTTTCCATCTAAATGAAGCCCAGTTGTGTCATGTCCACCAAAAGAACAATCTGGCTTAAAGCAGCTTTAAGAAAACCACTATCTGATGTCAGTAAATCTCTGTCTATGCCATAACTGTTTTAAGTCAGGAAGCAGTGGGTGTGCTCAAAACAACACACAAAGATAAAAGATTTCCAGTGCCAGGAACGTGGATGTATTTTGGAAGAAAACATGGGGGGCATTATCTGCAGGAAGAGATGAAAACACGCATCAGCCTGTGGAGCCCGCCAGTGCCGCAGCTCACACACGCCGGCTCTCCGGGGAAGCCACGTCCTCGGATGGAGAGACTGGAGGGTCCTGTCCTTGGCACACACACAGAGGGAATGGCTGCTGCTTTAGTCCTTTCTCTGTCTTGCAGCGGAGCAGTCTGTATTCCTCTGTCCTCTAGGAGCTGAAGGAACACAACAGAGAAGAGACCCCAGCCCCTTCTCTTTTCCAGGGATGGATGTTGAACAGTTCCTGGAGGTGGGAGAGGATTTGGCCATCTGGCCATGTTGCACTCCCGGACTCTCACGGGGATCTACTCTCATCCTCTCCTGAGCAGAAAGGGTGTTGCCACAACCAAACCCTTACACGCTGGTCACACTTTGACCCTGTAACAACCCTAGAAAAGCCATTACAACAGGTGATGCTGGAATAATTCCATCAAGGCCAAGGCTATTTCTATCCCTTGCCCAGCATACGTAAGTCAGAAGGGAAGAGGGATCATTGCTCTCTGTTAAAGGTATACCTGGTTATCAACCTACTTCTACATCTTATTGCTACTTTTTCTTTTATTTACAACACAGAAAAAAATTAAAACACACACCAAAAAAAGAAGAAAACTAAACAAGACCAAAATAGTAATAATATAAAAAAAAAACCCACCCCAACAAAACAAGGAAGTATACATCCACTGGAGCAGTCTTCTTTTCCAGGAGATATCATGGGGTACCACACTTACGGGAAAGAGTATCAGTCCTCTGACTGGTTCCTTGAATAAAAGCCATAACTTTTTTCAAGCCATGATGATATGCAGGGCAGTAAGTAACCAGTTTAGAGGGTATTTTGACTAAGAATGGTAGGCACATCACCTCTATCTTTTACTATCAATGCTACTTACACAGCTTCTTTCATCCCAGAGTATCCCAGAGCCAGTCATACAGGAAAGTGCTAGCAACCTCAGTTCTACAGTCCATGTATTTTGTCTGCCATTGGCCTTCCTCAGACAACTTTCGTCGTTCTTCACAGTTGTTTCGGGAGGGAAGCAGAAGGCACAGGGAGAGCTGCAACTCTCCTGTCACCCCTTGCCAGAAGGGAAAAGGCAATGGCAGAGGGCCACAACGAAGGGCATTGCTTTAGCTTGGAGGGTCTGTGTCCCAAGCTCTGTCACTGAGAGGCTGCATGGTGTTAGCAGGCTGTGGTGGCAGAGTGGGAGAGACTGCACCTTCTCTTGCTCTGGGGAAATGGATGTCCCAGCAATGTTCCCAGGTCACCCCTTAGGACACAGCCATGATTGTGCACAGACTCTGTCTTTCAAACAGTGGATGGAAGTGGTGGTGCTTATGAGAAACCACTGGAAATCCTGTCCACAGTAAATATATATATATGTATTTTTAATTTCATTATCAGAATAATGGTGTTTTTGTGTGATCTTTTTACATACTTGTCTCTAACACAGGTTATAAAGGCTTTGGGCAGGAGCCTTCTGTGCTTGCTCTCTCCTACTCTGTGTCCAGATCTGCCCGTGAAACCGACTGCATAAAAAAATAGTGGATTCAGACAGGCTGGTCCCAGAGCATCATGCTGTACCCAGCATCTCTGGGGGAAGACTGAAAAGCAAAAAGGTCTTTCTTGGCACAGCACCTTCTCTCTGGCCTCCCTAAAGTTACCCATTCCTTGCTGCTAAGCAATCGCCTTTCCAAAGCCAGAGAAAATAAGTTATGCATTTAGGGACACTTATTCAACCTGAACAATCCAGCATAATTCTAGTGAGCACAGCCACTGTAGTGACTGCTGCCAGGTGTCCAGACAGAGTAATTAACAAGCACAAGAGAGCAGAGATCATGGAAGCAAGGGCAGGCAGTATGTCAAGACACAGAACTTGGCCTGACTAAGCCTGGCTCTTCCCTAAGAGCGAGAGCAAAGCACTGTCCCCTGGAGCCTTCTAATGCTGAAGCTTACAATAATAATGAAATCTCCATGGGCCCAAATGAGCCTCCCACACACATCTCGGGTAGGAGCTTACCACACAAGGAGTCCTGCTGAAAATTATGGGCTGTGTGTGGATTACAAGACGCTATTTGGAATAACTGAGGGTGACCTCGCAGATATTTTCCCATTGTTGTTCCCATTGTCCATTCAGTATACCTGGCTTTTAGTTTAACTGTGTCTCTTCATGAAGGAAACGAAACACAGGGAAGGAGAGAGAGGGAAACACTTATATGGAGAATCATGGTATAATGGCTGAAGCAGAAGACTTGGTGTCCAGCCTTGGCCCTCCCACTGACTCCTGTTATCTGGATGCAGTTATCCCATCTCGGCTCTGCCATCCATCTGTCAAGCAGAGCCTGTCAGTCGGGCATCTTGTGTGATTTCATGTCACTACGATGACACAGGGCTGGAGAGGATCTCCCAGGTTCCTGCTGCCCGTGCATCGCTCCGTGCGGGTACAGCCCCCAAAAGGGGTGATGTGGCTGTAGCTGCAAAAGAGGCAACAGCAGTGGCCTTTTCCTGTTTGCTTTATTCCCAGGGGTTATTTCTGGGCTGGAGGGAGGCTGCACTGTGATGTCAGTGTGTAAACAGGGAGGTGAGTGTCGTCAGGGCTCGGGGGGTGGAGATGAAGGCACGTCTGGCTCCCCGGAGCGGGGAGCAGGAAAAAAAATCAGCTCAGATAAAGAAACATAAGGGAAATGGCAGTGGAGCCACAGAGGAGGCGGCGGAGGGGGGAAAAGGCTGCCGTCCCCATGCAAATCGTTTGGGAAAACAGTGCACCGCCCTCCGTTAATTCCCCTGATTAAAACCGCATTAGTTTGTAGGTGTCAGGGACAGGCAGCTGTTTTCAAGGAAGCCCTGGCTCCACCAGGTCCTTCCTCGCCGGGCAGCGGCGGCTCTATCTGGAGGTAAATGTCAGCGAGGCGCGGAGCTCGCCGGCGCTTGTCCTCCTCCTGACAGGCCCTGGCCAATGTCCTGCTGCTGAGGGTCGTGGTAATTTACGTCCCTTCTGTGTACATTAACTTATCTGCAGCAGAGCTGGCGGGGCTCTTTCAGCCAGGCTGTCTCCTGCGCAGGCTGGGAGACTTTTCCTGCCTGTGGGACCCGGAGCGGGGACCGGCTGCGCGCCCCTGCCAAGTTCCTGCACCGGACCAACAACAACAACAGCGCCGTGGAGCCGGCGGCGCTCGCCCAGACCCCCGGCATCGCCCGCGGACCGCGGACCGCGGGGGACACTTGTGTCCTGCGGCCCCGTGCGCCCCGGGGACAGGGAGCCAGGCGGCCGCCGAAATCCCGGCACTCGGTTGTAAGCCCCCCCGCCATGCCTGTCCTCCCTGGTTCTATTCTGCTGTTGCTGCAACAGCTGAAATGGTTGTTTATTATTTGCAGCTCCCCCGGGGCTCCTTTCCCACCCCTCCTCCCCTGCCCCCATGGAAGTAAGCAAGCAGCCTTCTTACAGGAGGCAGACACTTCCCACTGGGCTGCAAATTTTGGTGGCCTGGCTGGGGTGACTATATCCTTATGCTTTGTCCAGGAGGGATGGTAACACACAGGTACACTGCTACCAGTGGCAAGATCACTCTTTGCCTGAGGAGACGAGTGCCAGGCATGAAGGCACCATCTCAGTTTTCCTCTGGGCATTACTTTTTCCCGTACAGAAGGGTATTCTCTCATAGCTACTTAATAAGTTTCTCTGTCATCCCAAAGTGTACAACTGAACACCTTTAATCATCCAGCAGCTCCAAGGAGGTCTCCCTGATTTGGAAGTTTTGGGGCCATTGCATTTGGATTCACTTTTTGTGTGATTATTCCATTGTGAATCACTGAGGCCTAATTGGAAACCAGAAAGGATAGAGCAAACTCTGCCTGTCTTTGACTAGGTTAGGCAAGGTTGTCCATTATCATTATAGAACTCACAAAAATATTGAGAGCAGAAAGCAGCAGTGGCAAAGACCACACTGGTCAGCAGCCGGAACCCACACCAGTTCAGCCAGAAAGAGTTGATCTGCCATAGTAGGAAAGAGGGGGAAAAAGAGTTGATATCTGCAACAATATCAGAAAATGTGCCCTTTACACAGTCTTTCAAGGTCTCCTGAATGACCGCCATCAGGTGGCTTGCTTTACTAGATGCAAAGGACCACTGTTGTATCAGGTTGTATTAGAAAGCCACCTACAAACTTCCAAAGTGCCACAATAATGTGAACAACCACAAATTACCTTTCTTCTTCACAAGGATTGAAAACTGTGTCTGATTAGGAGCTATTGGCTTGATCCTCCCACTATGTGCCTGACATGTACCTCTCAGCCTAGTGATGCCTGGGTGTTGCTGGTAGGTACAATAGTGAGTGTGAGGAATATGATGGGTTATTGTGTTACGTTCCCAAAGCTTTTGGTGAGGATTAAGCTACTCAAAAAAAGAGAATATTTAAAAAAAAATCAGGATTATGGCTACAGGCTGTATATCCCTGTTCTAGTTCTCCTCAGAAGCTGCAGGTCACCCTTTACCAAGGGTGAAGCTGTGACGAGATGAACAACCTCAAATCAAGAGACAGGACCCACAAGAGGAACTGTGAAATACAAGACCTGTATTTACTGCTGAAGGGTCAGATGCCATGGATCTAAGACCCTTGTTGGGAGACATTGAAAAGATGACTTGTGGCTTAGCTGGTGGCTAAGAATCCACTGAGCTTTTAGGTACATCTATAGCCCAAAGGTAGGTGCCGACAGCATCTGTACAAGGCATGTAGAGCATTAAGCACCTCAGTTCTGGAGCTACCTCACCTAGTTAGGACAAATACCCAGGAGAGGACTTTGATTTAAGCTGTGCCCATTTAGAGCTTAAGCCATGGTTTAAAAGGGAAGATCCTATGTTCATCTAAAAGATGAGGGCCATTTTCTGAAGACAGTCCTTTTTTAAAAAGCTTTAGGGCAGTGGCGACAGCAGTAGAACAATGTTTGGAGTTATCACTCTGGATATTTACACATTTTTATGTTGAGTATTTCTTGTATCAAGCACTGGACCCTGGTTCTTATTCCTTAGGCCAGCTCCATAACCACTGGGCATGTACCTCTTTTTTCTCCTCACCTCTATATTGTGAAGGTTGCTAAATTCCCTTCTAATTTAGGTCCCTCACTGGTTATAAAAATAAAATTTATCAAAATTTTCACTACCAGGTGTTTTACTACTTATCAAATGGAAGTTTCTCGTGTTTCCATTCCTCCAGATACAGTGTTTTTTCTCCCGGCAATATTTTTCTCCCACCTCCCACCAAGATTTGGTCTCAGTCTTGCTGGAATGAACAAGTGACTCAGTCATTTACATACATAGGGAAGAATTCCTTTGGATATTACCAGAAAAGATGCATCACCCCTCAGATTTCACATTGGTAATAAATACTGTAAGTATAGATGAATAAATTAGGATGGAATCCATCAGTCTCTATCTTGTCATTTGCAGTGTATGGTAGCACCTGCCCTAGGCACTCAGCTTTCAGACAGGTACCTGCACATGAGAACAAGCACTCACCAAGGATATCCTTCATGATTTTTTTTCTGCAACTTCATGGAATTCCCATGGGAGAAAGAAAAAGGACTGGATTGTAGCAGGAAGAATTCTATTCACCAGAACTACTTTGTGTTTAGTAAAGATGCTAAGGCTTGATGTGATATTTGTGAAGTTCACTGTGATAAAGACTGTGCTGTTTACCCCATTTTGACTGAAATCTCACTAATCTCTTAAAAATTCAGGCTTTGCTTATAGACTTTCTTTTTAAATATGGCTCAGTCAACACACTGAGGTGAAGCCTCCACAGGATTTTCCACATTTTGTTCTAAAGATGATAGTATAAGAGATTAGGGTTTTTTGTGGAAAAGCTGACAGCTTTTTTCCATGTGTAGGACTCTCATTGTCAGAGTTTTCTGCTGAGAGAACACAAACACTTGAATCATGAAGCACATCCCTTCCTTCAAACACTTCCAAGCCATCATTCGCCTGTGAACACTTCTGTGTTTAAATCTGGCCTTATGAGTTCTACAGATGGACAGGAACAAGGGGTGTAGGATGAGGGAGACCCAGAGCCAGAACAGCAATAGAAGGAAATGACCAGCTTGGAGTCCAAGCAGACATGGCTACGTGTTTCTCTCTGGAAACCACTAGAACGCATCGAAGAACAGATTTAATCACGTACAACTGAGTGTGAGCAAGTGTCTCTTGAGTGCTCCTCTCCTGAAACTCCAGAAAAGATTTCAAAATAGCTCTTTTTTTCCCCCCCCCGAGCATCACACAGTCCTTCTGACTGTCTTTCTTATGACAAAAATCACTGCCAAGACATAAGTACAATGTTCTGCATAGGACATAACTTTACAGCCACTTGATGCAAATAATTTTTGTTAAGGAAAAGCGACAGAAAAGAGCTAACAACCTTTCCTGTTTGACATAGATGTTTCCATGTATTTAAGTCTTGCAATGAGCCTTAGTAGAAAAGCAACTAGGGTAAGCTATAAACATATAGAAATGTGTAGGTCTAAATATCTCTGTGTTCAAGATAGAGGTAAGTATAAACGTTACTGCAAATATGTAATGCCAACGCTGTCTATTCTTCCAGTTAAACCAAAACTCCTGTTAGGTTCTGTTTTTAGTTCTTACAGCTGTGCCTCCCAGAATCATGTGATTTTATGACAATCTCAATTTTTCCGTCTTCATGTTTGCAATGGAAATCTTGAAAATATGTTCCTGTGGGCTGCTGTATCAGGATGCAGGGGAACAGGCCCAGTCTAACAATACTTAAAAATATCCTGATGCTTAAGAGAATGTCACAATTTGAGGTCAGAAATATCATGATGCTTAGCACCATTTTCTGTTAAATCATTAGTGTCCATGAAAGTTCATCTTCTGCCTACAGGCAGCAGCAAGGGAATAAACTGAGCAACCCACGTTCTCTTCTCATCCTGTCTATGATGTTGGGAGTCATGAATATCCCTTGATCAAGTCTCACACAGGATGAGATACTAGAGGACTGATTCTTATCCTTTGATTCCTTGTTTTCATTTTACTATAACAGACCCTTATCTTTGTCAAGCAAGAGCAGGAGTTCTTCCATTGGCACACACACAGCAGAGATCTCTTTGGCTCTGACAGGGTCTTATAAGCTTTTCCCACCCGTCAATCTTGACCCAGATGTATTTGCACAGACCTGTTGATTTTGCACACAGTACCAGTTGAAATTTGAAACTTTCCAAAAATCATACAAAGAAAAGAACATTTCTGTCTGTAGTACTTTTATGGCAAGTTTCACAAACCCTTCCAACAGTGTTTGTAGTTGAAACACTGGCAGCTGGTTTTTTGTCGTTTTCTTTTCTCTCTCTCTTTCTTCTAGTGACATTGCCAAGCTGTGTTCTAATCTGGTGGGCACTGGGAAAATGAAACAAAAAACAGTTGAAGGGCTTCTGGTAAACTTGAATCTTTCTGAGTCAAGGACGTGTGCTGTGAAGCAGTCAGAAATCCAAGAGCTCTCTCCCAGTGCATGCACTTTGCCATCGAGGGGGCTATGTCATTTCTTTGAAGCAGGCTCTATTTTGATGGGCAAGACACCAGAGGATGACGTAAACCTCTAAGGATGATTACTTGGGTCCTGTGTCCAGCTTAGTCTCAAAAAAACCGCCTTGAAAAATCTTTGGAGCTGCTGCTCTTTTGTCTGTCAGCAATGAAAAAAAGGGAGATGTTATTGGTCACAGAGCAACTGAATAGAATGATGGGCATTGTGCTAGGAAAAAGTTCCCTGTGATGTTTCCTTGTCCTCGGTACAGTTAGTCCTCCAATTTTTCTGTGGAGGTCTTCAGACAGAGGTGCCAGCTTGGGGGACGCTTCACCAGATCTCGACCACATTTTGTGCAGTTTGTCTTGATCTGACACTGTGAGTTGAGTGCACTCCCCAGGGTGCTGGTGGTCCTCAGGGCTGTCACCCACATGGGGCTGGCTGAACAGTCCTCTGGCTGGGCTTTGTAGCTGCTGACGCACATTTGGGAATGACAGTGATGCCATGTGCTTTCCCTCAGCGTCTCGGGCACCTGGATCCACATGGGCACAGCAGCCAGTGAGGGTCTGCAGTAACCCTCTGCACAAGCCCCTTTGCAATGGTCTGAAGATTTTGGCAGTCTCTTAATGAGCCTCTTGGTGCTCTTGTCCTTTTGATAATGACAGAAAGAAAAATAGAGAAATTGAAACGTTGCTGAGATTCGTCATGTGTCATAAACCTCTAATCTTAATCTCGGTCTTTTCAACCAATAAGCCTTGATTCCTCATATTATCCTCCTACGCCTGCCCGCCATTCCCGTTCCCAGAACAAAGCCCCCAGATTCCCATCAGTCTTGTGGCAGAGCACCAAGATCAAACTAATAATCTGAGAATTTTTCCACTTTCCCAAAATTGTTCAGAATGTGACAATAGCTGTACATAACAAAACAAAGTCATACTCATGCTAAAGTGCTGGCAGTAAGGTTTATTTATACTATTTTATTCTGTATACACTCCAATATTACATTTGTCATGGGAGTGTCTGAGCCTCTTGCAGTGATGCATTCAGAAATGTCTCCCTCTTGCAACAGCAGAAAGTGTGCAGGGAAAGGTAATATAGAAATAGACACAAAGACAGATGCAATACAGAAAGTGTCACTGGTACCAACAGTGTAGAGCAGTAAGATCAGCTTTTGGAGAGGTCATTTAATTCCCTGCCACTGGTCAAGACCTGAAAAGTCCCTGCTTTCTGTACAGTTTTCCCTTTCTTATTAAGGGTCCTGTGAAAGGGCCTTTGACCACAACTTTTGTCCCAGAGCTTAATTGCAGGCCTTTTTAGGTTCCCCACTCAGGCCAAGAGGACATAGAGATGGTTAATAAAACCATAAACTTGATTCAAATCCTGGCTGGACACCATTCAAAGGAGTAGAGGACAAATATGACAAATCTAGAATAGCCTCAGCTGTTGAGAAAATGCAGGACCAGTTTCTGCACACGTTGATTCACTGAAGGCTTTCTGCATTGCTGTAGCCCGGCCAGGAAGTGGCACAGGCACGAATTACTGGAGCCAGACCAATGACTGTCAGAGTGGGAGAAAATATCTTGTACAGCTCCAGACAGAACTGATCATTACTCTTGCTAAACCTCTTCAATAAGGCTCTATGTAAGAGTAAAAAAGAAAGTAAAATACACGACACACTACTGGGGAGAGCTGTAAGGAGCATCACCTGCCATGGAGAGAAAATCAGAAATGTTAAGGCAAAGCACAACTTCCAAGGGATGTAAAGTAAAAATGAGGCATTATTCTGTAAGTATATTGATCCAATTTGGTTCTTTTTTATTTTGGTCTTCACTAAATAGAATCAACTGTAGACAAATGCTGACTGCAGTTAACACCGCTGGCATAAAACTCATTTGTCAAAATTTTTTAGTGCACTATTAGTCAGGGGTAAAGTAGAAAATGCCAGATTGTTACCTCTTATGGAGTTAGATGTTGTCAAATAGGTTTCACTTGATTAAATTCACTACAACAAATTTGGACTCAGTATCAGTGATCCAAAACTCCAGATAGATGGAAGAAGTTGTAGCGTACCAGAAAAGAGCAAATATAGCTTTTTTTTAAAATAAGAAGTCAATGAACCATGGCCTGTCTATTTTAATTTCTGGAAAAATAATAGCGTGTAAAACTGTACATATATAGTATAGCCATATACAGCCAGGAGATCAGATGACAATCAGACTACTTGGGAGATAATAGCTGCACAGGAACATAGTTTTGTCAAACAAACACTAGCTCTTCTAAGACTAACTCAGTTTTCCTCTCTAGCAGGATATGGGTGTTTGTGAGCTGATGTCACATATCTGGATGTTAGGAAGGCTTTTGACGCTGTCTCATGTGACAGCTTCCTAAGGAAATTATAAGAAAATATGAGCTCAAAACGATTGTAAGGCCACTTGGAAAACTTTACTTAGCAAGTAGCTGGAATCAGGTCACTGCCAGACTGCAAAGTTTCTTTGTAGTTCCACGGGGGTTCCATCTTGGGTCAACATTTTTATTAAAAACTTGGAAAATATCAGAAAGGATTCTCACTTCTTGGAAGACTCTGGAAACATTTGGGATGTTAGATTAGAATTCAAAAGATCTTTACACATTGAAGAAACAGTGTTTAAAATAAAATTATCAGTAAGGGCTAGAGTAAAGTACTACAGCTAGAAAGACATTTTCAGCCAAAATGCAAGTACAGGGAAGAACTAAATAGGCAACAGTTCTTCCAAAACTGAACTAGAGAATGTGGGGGACCACACATTAAGGGTGAGCCAATTTTATGACATCAATGTAAAAAACGCATGCAAATGATGGGGATTTGTAGAAGTGAATATTTTATTTAAGACTAAAAGAAATCCCTCCACTCTACTCAGCATCTAGAAGGCATCTGTAAAGAACTGTGCCCATATTGAACAGACATTTCATAAAAGACTTGGACAAACTGGGAAAAGTCATGAATAATCAGAGGTTCAGACAACATGACTTATAGAGAAAGAATGACAAAAATATGGGCTTGTTTAGTCCAGAGGGAAGATGTGATAATACATTTCAAATATATAAAATGCAGCTGCAAGAAAGAGTAAAAATGAAAGTCCTTTCCATCCATTAGACAGATAAAATGAGAAAATGTTAGCAGAAATTGCAGTGTGGGATATTTTTCAAGGATAAAATGAACATTTTCAAATGGCAAGGGCAGATAAACACTGGCACAGAAAGCTAAAACTACTGTGGGCTAGTGATGGTCAAGAATTTTGTGTGTTCCTCTCTTGCAGTGCAAGCATAAGGCTGATATCTTCTTTCAGTTCAGTGGTGCCTAAGGTTCTGAAAACAATGAGGAACACAAGAGCACCTTAGTGCATGGGAGTGATTGACCAACTCTGGTTCATGCCTCTCACCAAGAAGAGCCCAACTCGTACCAGCTCTCCAAAAAAGCTTCCTTCTCTCATTATCTTCTGGATCATGACAGGCTTTAGCATTCAGCCAAAGCCTTTTTAGTGCTAATCTATGTACTGCTCTCTCCCAGATAAAGTCACCTTGGTCACATTAACCAAACAGCAGGACTGTGCAACAAGAAGGTGCATCAGAACCATCTGGGTGTTCCAAGAGGGCACATCATCCAACTGGCAGGAAGATATTGAATAGCAGAACAGAGAGAATTGATCCTTGGGGGCCTTGGTAAGTGCTGCTGCCTTCCAACAGCAGACACATAGCTTTCTACATCTAGCAGCCACTGGCATCCCTTCAACAGGGACCTGGCCATTTATTACATTACCCTGTCCCCTTGTTAACACTCTGAAGTGAAACAGGGATATCTTCAGGTCAAGAGTGTAAAATGTTGAAGAAAGACCCAGGAGGATGAAAATGGATGGCTGTTTTCTATCTATTGACAAGGAGAGATCATCTGTCAATGCCACTGAAGTGGCTTCACCTAAGTGTCCTGGCCTCAATCCAAATTGTGCCAGCTCTCATGCTTATTAATATCCCTACTAGATATAAATGTACAGGCCATATTTCATCTTCCCATCAGATACTGGCCTGAACAAAAGGACATCTGTTCTGATATACAGTATGCCTATTGACAATATATGCTCTGTACTTCTTTCTCCCCATTGGATGGTTAGATTTTTATAGAGAGTATATGTGCTAACAAAACTTATTTCAGAGGAGACATATCTCCGAGTTCTACAGGGAAATTGAATTATCCTGTTGGAAATAGAGAGGAACTAAATTATCCAATAAGTGAATGCCAACACTGAAATCTTTGTAAGCACTCCTAGGTAATTCCTTAAAAAAAGAGAGATCCATTATGTCCTAACCTGCACTTTGTCACCAGTGTTGTTCCACTGTCAAGGTAAAGAACTGAGGAATGTCCGCAGACTTGTTATGACATTAATCATATTAAACAAGTTACGTGAACAACAACTGCAATTAAACTGTAGCAATCAAAGTCATAGGAAGCATTTACATTTTGGAAGACCATAAAGTGGTATGTTTTACTTAGAAATAACAAAGGTTGTGTCAATCTGTAAGACAGGAGCTATATTCACACCCTTCCTGAAAACTATCCCTATCTGGGGTAGAATTTGTCTGCATCTCCAGTGAAGAGTCAGAGAGCTCAACAAGGAACTAAAAACTTGACCCTGGTACACAGTGGTATAACCTCTTCAGACTCTAATGAATGATAAACAATCCAAACTTATCTCCTAGCATCCACTTCTCATATGGCTACCAGAAAAATGCCCAGCAAATAACCAAGGTAAATAAATGTTAGGCTCCTTATACAGAGCTATAATGCCTCCCAAACTGCTATTTCACCGCTGGGAATATTGATGGGCTTACATGAATCTCTGATTGCAGACACATCTGCACTGAGGAAATAAGATTTTTTTCCCCCTCAGAGTCTCACATTTCTACGTGAGAAGTCTGAATGGTGAAGTCAAGATTCCTGTCCTCATCTGGGGTTGCTTAGGAACTCCAGAGAGCTCAGGTTGGTACTTAGTGCAAATCAGAAAACGATACTATGCCACCCCACCCAAGTCCTCCAAGACAACCAAATCCTCTCAGACTTTTAAAGCGTTCAGACCTTGGGCATAATATAAGAATATTTTGAATATAAATCTTCCATGACTATACACGGCAAAATCATTGTCAGAAATACCAGACCTCTAGCTTCCAGTCATAAAGGTGATCACCAAGTATGACTGAAAAGTGCTTCACATATTCTACTTTGCAGCATGCTTTTCAGGGATAACAGTATGAGAACCAAGTTGTTCATGTACTGCTTTGGACAACAGATGAGATCCTTACAATCAGGAATGAATAATGTGCATGTGGCTACACTTAGGCATGCATCTGTGCAGGGCATCTGTATGGGAAAAGAAACTTTTGAAACAGGAAGATTCATTAACTTCACTGCTGGCATTTGATCTGGGAAGATGCTTCCCATTACTCCAGGATTTGGCAAATTCAGGAGCAGAGTGTGTTAGCATTTCATCTGCTGTGGCCTCCTGTCACCAAAGCTTAGTTCTTTTCTTTACTATACTAAATAATTTCGAATGCACAGAGCAGCAATATTCCAAAAACAATAATAACTTCCTTGGCTCTCCAAGGCTCAGTAAGCACACAGTGCTGTAGGTACTGATGTGGTGATTACAGCCGCCTTTCAGCCGCAGGTCGGACAGACCTGCTCAGTGGAGTCACTGCTCTCTGGCTCCCCAGCTTCAAGGACACTACTAACAATCTTTTTCTCTGAGGTTGAGCTGGCCTACTGCCACTGTAAACACAAAATCTCACTTACATGGTTGAAAGATTAAATATCTGATTAAAATTTCTGGCTGCTAATTTGTTGAACTTGGCCATAGGGGTATATTCAATGCTACATGCTCAGGAGTAGGGGGAGAAGAGAAAGGGGGATGTCATATTTCATGAAACAGTAAGCAAGTCACTTTTCAGCTGAAAATCAAGATGTAGGATATGATTTGGCCGTGTCTAAAGCACGAGGTGAACTGCGTTTGGGCAGGTTGTCCTCCTTGGAGCAGCCTCTGCAGGAGTGCGGCTCCAGGGAACCAAACCATGGTGTAAATTCACTGCAGCCACTTTTGAGATGGAGTGCCTGATTCCAGCAACATGGCTGTAAAAGCTTGCCAGAGGCAGAATTTAGGGACAGTCTGTAGTTGAGGTTGAATTCAGCATGGGGTGTCAATGGGTTAGATCAAGAACTTCTCAGTCTCCATGAATAAGTCAAGGTACCACCTGAGCCCTGGTTCATGACACTTAGGAAATCACTCAGAGTGATCTGGGGGCAGACATTTCAGTCTCCCTACCCAGTTTCTTCGGGGTTAGTCCATAGTAAACAGACCTGGACAACCCACTCCCTTGGTCAGAGTCCTTGAAGGGGCTGGGGTGTGCTCAGCTGGTAGCACATGCTCAGAAACTTCAGACGAGTTCTACAGGTTATAATAAAATACAAGGAATGGGTTTGGGTTTTTTCATTAGAGATCCCAGGCAACTCTGAACAAATTTATTGTTTTTTCAGAGACCTCAAGCAGCTCCTTCCTAATTGCAAATCTGACCCTTGCCAAATATCTGAAAAAAAATTTGGAATTTTTTTATAATAGGAAAAGTTAGGCAACATTAATATAGGAACTTTTGTTGCTCCTGTTCTAAGTCTTTATTGTCGTGGCTTAATTTGACATGATGATCTCAGCCTTGAGCCTCATATTATTTCCTTGGAGCTGTTCTAACAGGACAGGAGCCTCAGTCAAGTGTGTTTCCCCGCAGATGTTATAATTCACATAGTAAGTATCAGAAAAAACTCCACAATCTACTTATAGCAAGGACTGCAAAGCCCCCATCACTTCTGCAACCAAAATTCACTGATGTGGATGTGTTTAGAAAACTACAGATTATATAAAAGCCATGGGTTTGTCCTGACAGTTCTGGTCTGCTTTGCCCATACACCTGTGGAGACCTAGTACAGTACATGACTCCCCAGGCAAGACTTTCCAGCATTATTTTTAGCATATTCTTAGCAGTCATGTTCCTTTTGGACTCTCTTTTCACTGCAGCCTTTGCAGAGACTTAACACTGCAACAATTACTCATACCAACCGCATTGCCTCTTACTCTGTGCAGACGTGATAGGGCTGTGTTTTTCCAAATGTGTGCAAATCCCTGGCATGTGTTTTATCTCTTCAGATTCAGTACAGTGAAGAGAGATCCTGAACAATCTTAGTTCAGGCTGGGCAACGACCAATTTGTCTTAATTGGCGAGTGAAGGCTCATGGCATCGCTTCTGTTCCCAGCATCAGGTTTCATTCAACAAAGTCGATGAGACACATCCATGCACTTAGAGTTAGTAAGTATGTTTTTGAATTGGGGTCTGGTTGTTCTTCAGAGCAAATATTGACATTTCTGCCCAAATTGGCTTTCCTTAGCACATTTGTGCCAATAAATGTCACTGCTCAAATGGTAAACAAATACACAAAGGTGCAAATAGAGCCAAAGCAAATTAATTCAAGCAGATACCCCCAGGCAAAGTTTTGCTCTGCCACCAGATGGCTGCAGGCAATGGGAGGGAACACTCTGTGCAAGTCAGTGGCAAGAAAATTCTAAATGCTGAGGAGCTGGGAGCACTGAGGAGCTCTTCACAACCACTCCACCACTGGCAGAACAAGAGACTTGATGTCTCCTGGGTTCAAGCACACAGAAAAGCTCAAATAAAATGAAGACCATAGGGGACAGCTGTGGAAGTAACCAGCCCACCCTTTACATTTATCATCCACGATTAAACCTCTCCTGCAAATGGGAGAAAACAAGGGAAAATCCCAACAGACAAGTTGGGGAGCTGAGCTTCTATTGCTGTTGCTGCATAAAATTAATTATCAAGGTATGGCCCATGAGACCCTTGTAGCCTGTAAAGGCTTTTGCAGTGGTAAGCCAACAGGTAGTTTCCATTGTGGTCATCTTACAAAACTAAAAGGCTCAGTTTTGCTATGAAGGCCCCAGCAGAGCATCCTACTGCTTGGGTGAATATTCATCAGAAAATCTTGGAGGCTCCCATTCAGAAAATACTTGTTGTTTTGTTTTGTTTTTCATTGGCCAACATTCCTGCATAATATTGTCATGGCCAGTTACATTTATCCTAGGAGTTGCCATACCCCAGCATGGCTGGACAAGCCTGGTCTTCTGTCCTCTCCAGAGATGAAAAAGTTGCTGGACTGTGCTGCTTGGAGATCTCTGCACAAGGAGGGGGAAACCTGCAGTGGAGAGGGAAAGCAGAGCAGCAGTCTCAGCATCACACTTCTGAGCAAAATATGCAACTTGATAGCCCAAAAATGTCATTGGCTGGAAGGCAGTCATTTACTTTTAAGAGTATTTAAAGTATGTTAACTACAGACCAAAAGAATACATTGTAAACACAACATAATAACTCCTCTAACAGAGAAGAGAGGTTTTTTATTTACCTACCAGAGACATTTGATTATCAAGCAAAATTGCCTTATGAAAAGAAAAGCACTCCATCACCTTGCAGCCTCAAGTGCCAGCATACCACATATAACTTTAATGTGGTCTGTACCTGTTTAGAGGTCACTTAAAAGGTAACTGTTTCAAAAAATGCGTTCATATAAATGTTCTTTTTAATGTCTTTTGTGTGAAATGCTGAAGTTGAGTCTTGAATGCCTGTGCTCGCGAAAGATCATGTAGTATTTTTAGCAAGATTAAAAGGGGTAATCCTGGTCAAATTCCACTTGGAATACTTACACTTGGCCTACTTTAATTCTCCTGAAGTTTGATCTGTACTTTGTGTTCTCCTTGGCTTTTTCTCTAATGTGTCAGCACTACCTAGATATGACTGCATTTCAGTAGCACACTCAGTCACGGGGCCCTCTGCCCTGCACAGGTCTGCACTGCTCCCTTACCCTCTTCTGACAAAATTACTGAGTCCTTGTGGGACATTTCACTGGGACCCGGGAAAGGTCCCTGAGCAAAACAGGATTAGCCAGGTTTGATGTGCAACAAGGGAGGACATTTCTCCTTTATTTTTTTTTTCAATGTCAAGATACCCAGGAAAAAAACAAAGTGCTATGTAAGTAGGAAGGATCATTGCTGTTAATATCAACAGCAATAGTTATATCTCTATCTATATTCCTTTTCACTTAACATTTTTGGTGATAAAAGGGTCCTAATTAAAAATATAAACAGGTCTTTCGCTTTTTGTTTTATACTTATCTTCCACATGTGCTTGTAATAATCTGCCTTCTTGCCAACACCATCTTGTAAATGAGATCCATATCTCAAGGGTTTATCCTGGTTAAATAAACTGAATTCAATAAAACCCATCTTCAGATATTCCACATGTGAGAGTTATTACTACACTAACATGCTACTGTTGCTTCTGTTACCTAGTGTTACAGATGCATTAACTTCTCCCCTTTGCTTGAGTTATGCTCCACTGTATATCTAAGATAAGAAAATGGAGTGCCTGGAGTCTGTTCAGTGTTATCGTATAACAAACAGTGACTTTTTTATTGAAGGAGCTCCACGAGCGATGCACGTTTTATTGAAACTAATTCAGAGGGAAAAAAAATATTTAAAGATAAACGTTGAACTAAAACCAAAGTAAGTAATGATGTTATTTGCCCCCTTTCTGTCCCCTTCCCTCCTCTTTGCCCCCAGCTCATAAGCTTTGAGATAGTGTCGCACAGGGCTGCACAGCATTTCTTTGCAGTCAAAGCTCAAAGGTTACAGTGCAGTCTTATAGCTGCTCCCAGTAAAGTTAGCATCAGCATTTCCTGCCCCCTGAAATTCATTCTTTTATCAACCTACTTTCTGTGAGCACCTCTGCTGAGCCTGCAAGCTGGATTGTGCTCAGCACAAACCTCAGAGCAAAACAAACAGTTGTATTTCAGCTCCATTGTGCTGCCTTTTTTTTTTTTTGCCTTTTTTTCTTTTTCTTTTTTTTCTGGATAACTTCTTGTAGCTGCCTAGCTTGAACTTCCTGCTTTGGTACTGCAAAATGATCTGATGTGCTGTGAGACACCGAGCCTCCAGTGTGTTTTCCTGACAGCGTTTCTTTCTCAAAAGCACCCCAGGCTATCCACTAATCCAAGCAAAGTTATATATTAAAAAGTCACTGCATTCCCTCCAGAATCCTTCTGTTGTAGTTTGGAAAAGAGTGCAGTGGGCAACTGGGTGTTTTTCCAAAATTAGGGTACAGACCTCTCTTAGAGCAGGATCCCAGAAGAAGAGCACAAGTAAGAGATAAGATACAGTCACTCTTCCTGGTTTCCTGTGGCCAAGCCTCCCTTCATGTCCCTTTCTATTTGGTTTTTTAATCTCTTTTTCCTGTTGCCTTCCCAGCAAGGAATCTGCTGCATTGCATCACAACTATCAGATGGAAAGCTTCAGTTGAGTTTGCAGGGACATGGACAGACTAAAGGCCTGACCCTGAGATACACAGAGGTTTTGACTGGCAGCGAGAGCTTGCTGTCCAGAATGATTCCAAAAGATGCATTAGAAATACAGAACCAGGGCTCTCCCAAGATGGCCACAAGGCAATTCTTGGCCCATCAGAAAAATAATTAGAGCTGTATTGCAAATAGTGAGGCTTCTTTTGCAACTTTTATAGCAAGTGGAGGCCTCTCAGGAAAGATTTCCAGGAGCAGAGCCAAATTCAGAAATAAAAGCCAACGAAAGGAAGATTTACGCTTCCCTCGAGAAGACAGCCAATAAGATTTCAAGGTGGATTTTGAGACTTTGGCTGCTGAACTACATTTCTTGGATTTTTCTCTTTGATTTTAATGAGGTGACCTAATGTGTTTGTTTACTTAAAGGAATAACAACAATAACACACAGAAACAAATACCAAAGGAACATCTTTTCTGAGCATGAAGACCCACTTTCAGCCTTTCATCTCCAAGTACACTCTCCTATTGGTTTTTATTTGCCAAAGCACATCCTCTTGATGGGTCAGGGACACTATGCTAGGAACTGTTTAAACAGCATAGAATAAAGCCTTTTTTGCAGAAAATTCACCGTGTCTGCTTCTGGTAGAGGAATAAAAAGGAAAAAGAAAAAAGGAAAAAGAAAAAAGGAAATAGAATGAGAGGAACTAGAACTACTGCAACATTAAAGTGCAATGGGCTGGTATAAATCATACCTGAGACCCAGATTAACATACTGTGTAGAAATAAAACTATTGCCATGCTCTCCTATTCTAGTTCTCTTAGAGGGTTTTTCTTTCCTTGAGCTGTCTCTTGATTTTTTCTCCAAGAGATCTCCTCTTTGTCCTTTTTGCATCCTCAGCTACCTTTTCTTTGCTTGTTGGCTTGGGGCGCTTCAACTACTCCTTTTTTCATTCACTGGTCACAGGAGGAAGTGGAAGATTCAATGAATGAGTGAATAAGTCTGTTAATCAGGTAATCACCTTTTTTCCTTGTAGGATTCCTCCTTATCTTAAGTAAATACTAAACCAGATGTCAGTAAGAAAAGGTTTCACACCTCTGAAATCTATAAAAAAAGGATATGACAATGTCTTTTTTCTTGAGACTTCATCTGTTAAACATGAAATTACCTCAGGCCTCTGTTTCTTGCATTTGTAATGCTGGTAAATAAATATGACATGATCAGAAAAGGTTAACTAATGTTTCTGTAAACAGAAAAGGCTTCCTACATACAGGCCTTAAGTGATATTGCTTTGAAGCATTGTTTCAAGCCATATCTTTCTGGCAAAGCTTAGAAGTTTTTAAGTGGAAATATCACACTGGGAATTTTTATCCAGGCTCAACAGCCTGTTGTTAGAGGAGGAGCTGAGACCCGAGTGTCATTCCTGTACTGTGCCACTGCTATCCTCTGAGATGCTGTGCTGTGTTCTAGAGTAACTGGATTTCAGAATAAGAGGATTTCAGACCAATGACTAGGACTATGAAAGAAAATTATCAGAAGACATTGTACTAAAAAACACCCTTTTTTGTTTGAAGCTGGTGCTTGATAGGCTGGTTGGATGTGAGGTCTCAAGCTGGGAGGGGCAATAATCATTCTGTCTGTTTCCCCTTGCCCTGTTGCCAAGGCCTCTTTAGGCTCTGGCTCCAGGTTTGCCGTAGAGGTTTCCTTTCCAAGCTGAAAAGCCTTGCTCACACACTCACAGCATATGTGGAAACCTCTTCCACTCCTTCAGCTGCCTTCACCAGCCTTGCTGGGACCTCCTTCTCTTCTGCTGCAGATGTGGAGGGAGGATTCAGACCTGCGTGCTACTCCATGCTGAAGGAAACCATGGATCTATACAGTGGTGGCACCATGATAGTCACTGTTTTGTTCTGTACATTCTTCCTAATACTCCCTAACATCTGATTTGCTTTTTTGGGTGCTACTAAGTACAGGACTGACATTTTCATGCTGCTATTATAGCCCCAAGATGTTGTTCACAAGTGATAACAATCTGGTCCTTGGCATTTTACATTTAGTTTCCAGATATTTTTTTCCCATGTGCATCACCTGATGTTTATTTACATGGAGCTTCATCTACCATTTTACCATTTGGCCACTTAGTCTTGTAAAACCCTCTGCAATTGTTCACAGCCAGCCATCACCTTGCTATCCTGAATAATCTAAAAATGTCCCCAGTGTTATCTCACTATTAAGCTCTTTTACAGATCTTACAGAAATATTTTGATCATGGGTTTTAGCACAGATCTTCTGGAACTCCACTGATGAAAACCTGCCATGAAAATAGACAGTGTTTTCTACTCTTTCCTTCCTACCTTCTAAGCAATTACTTATGCATACAAGGACCTTCTATCCCATGTTTTTTCAGCTTCTCTAGGAGTGAATTCTTTGGTCTTGTGGAAGATTTTTAAGAATTCAATAGAATGAATCAGTAGAACATCCCTACATGTTTGCTGAGTCCTTCAGAGAAATAACATTTCAAAACCAAGATTTTAATAGAATTTCAATGATAGACCTCCCTTTACAAACATCATGTTGGCTTTTGTACAGTACAGCATATTTACACATATTTATTAATTAATGGCCCCCATTATTGTTTCTTCTACCTTGCCCAAGCATAGACGTCAGGATCACTGGCCTGTAGTTCCCCTGAAACTCCCTTGAACAAAGTTCTTTTGTAGTCAGCACAATTAAAAATTTGGTGTTCGTTTGCCAACTACCAGTCTTCAGCTACCACGCTAGCTTTCAGTGTGCACTTAAACACTGCAGTTCAGTTATTTGATCCTTGGATTCCTCCTCTGCCGTTGGGTAAATACCATCTGGTCCTGATGGCTCAGCATTGTTCATTGTGCATATGGAGCCCATAACCTCTTCCACCGGCACTTCACTTAGAGACAGGTCCTCTGATGAGTCCCTCATAAATTAAGATCCCATTGTGGGATCCTCCCCAGATCTTTCCACACGTTCTTTTTCAGATGAAGTCTTGCATTCCTGATCTTAAATAATATAATACACTTGTGCAACACTTTTAATGACAAAGGGTCCTAAATTTTGTTTCGAAGTTTGCAAAAACATAATTTCCATTGTGGCTGAAAAGCAAGAAGGGGTGTAAAAATAATTTCCAAAGTCATCTACCTACCGAAAGAGGTGCTGCTACGGTGAATCTATATAGGAAAAAAATTTTGGTATGTATAGTGATTTTATCTTGAATATATGTCATGGACCAAATACTGCCTGTACTGTATGCAGCCTGTGAGATCAGTCAGCCTAGTACACAAGGTTTTCAAACCGACAAAATCATTGTGATTTAAAGGCTAGTATAAGTTTACTTACATACTTTTATTTGCTCAAATTACACCCCTCCATGGATCAGGACTGTGACAACAACTAAACTGATGCTCTTCCATTAAAATGTCAAGAAAACCTCTCCATCAAAGAAAAAAAAATTTATAATTGGGGTTGTCAGCTTTACCAAGTAAGTGTAGAAATGATCTTGTTTGGAGCAGACAGAAGGAAAGAAGGCAGTGTCAGACAACTCATGGTCACTTATGCAGAAGTTTCTGAATTGCTCATGGCAAGACAGCATGCAAAGAGTGTGAATCATAAAAAAGATCTAACACAGCTTCTAAGCACAAAACTCTTGACATGTTTTTCATTGTTAAAACACATGAAATCACAGAGAACAAGAGGATGCCTGCTAAGAAAGTAAGAAATTTATACCAAAATTCCACCATGCTCACTTCAGGAGGTGAACTGATTGTGAAAAGTTTATTTTTTTGAGGGATATTTTGTACTGAGTTGTTCATGAGCATTTCTGTACATGCTGTAAGACTTGTGCACAAAAAAATGGTGAAAATAAGATGATGTGATTTCCCAAGATTCACTCACAGCTAAAAACATGTAACTTTGTAGGACAAAGGCTTCTGTGTGTTGCCAACACCAAATGCTGCCAATCATATTGCTTTTTGCAAATAATATAAAAATTAAATCTTTGATAAAGAGAACAGATTTTAGTTTGTGGCCAATGACTCTCTGCCATTGTAATATCAAAATGTTTCAAATAGCTGTTGCTCACTAAACAGAGAGGGGAAATTATCTGTCGTCTGCTGGACTGCTTTCAATGAGGCACTGAGGCTGCATTAAAATATCCCATACAAGCAGAAAATATGCTATGATCACAAAGGTCCTTGGCTTGGTATCACTGTTTGCACTGATAATGCTTATGATAACTCTGCGAGATACCTCTCAAGCTATCAAGTAATGAAAAATGAAAAGGATTATCGACTTGCAGAGAGCTGGTGAGCTTATGTGCTGCAAAATAGAGTAATGTATCGTTTAGATAAGTTACTATTTGGTCTGGAAAATTGTGAAATGCAGTATTTCAACACTTTTCCTCTGCTGCCAAAAGAGCTTCGGAATCACAGAAGACAATTTATTTTGAACATATGGAAAAGATGAGGAATGTTCTCCCAGAGATAACCATCTTTATAACCTGCAGTTGAAAGGATCTTCAGACCTTTTCCAGCTATTGGACACTGCTTTTGTATATTAGGTGAGCATTTCCCACTTGCACTTTTAAATGTTTGGAGGGAATGGAGAGATATTTAAGTGACTGAATACTTCTTCTGTGTCTCAGGCAAAACTGTCTTAATGCTTTTGTGATAGGCTTGAAACTGGAACAATCTGATTTTGGACGTGCTAAAGTTTATGGCATAGAACTACAGGGCAAACTGCAACAACTGATGGCAAATTACTTGTTCATAAATATAACCCTCATCTGATATCATGGCAAAGGAGGAAAAATGGAAAAGAATTTCATTCACAGTAGTACTTCAGCTTTAAAATGCCTGACTTTACTCTCCACCTTCACGAAATTGCTCTATCTTGAGCTAGACTTGATCCTTTGGAAATGGTTCTTATTTTTCAGGAAATGGCAGGCATTGATAAAGGGGCAACACTTGACAAGAGGCTGGGTACTGACTATTTTTATAAGAAATACTTTGTATTGAGACATTCACAAGTATGTGTGCATATACTCTAGAGGGTTGTGCATAAAGAAATGGTGAAATGTTCAAGTTTTACTTACTACTACTCAGTTTCTTTAAACTTACAGTTTATTATACCATTCCCACCTCAAATTCAACAGTGACAAGAAATTTTTCTCTGTCAACAGACTAGGAGAGAGACTGTTGAATGTGTGCTTTTAGCCAAAATTTAAGGTTAAAATTAATTACAGTTGTATAGATAAAGAATTTTTCTGATTGATTTAGATTTTAACTAATTACTAAGCTATATGGAACATTTGAAAAATATTTAACAACACTTTAAATAACATATTGCAGCTTTATGATGATCATAATGAATCATTGTGGGGTGCACTACCCCAGTGCCATTTACCTCAGCTGTAAATACAGGTAGGGCTACCTGGAGTTCCATGGAGACTGTAAAAAACATCCTGCAAAGGTGAATAAAGGCAGTTTTTCCACCTGGAGGTCAATGACACTGTGAGCTGACTGCTGGCAATACCCAACTGAGGTGTCGTCAAACTTGGCTGGCGACATTTGAGTGACCTGGTGCCAGAAATACACCTGGCACCAAGGTGCTCTGTGAAAGTGTCCCCAGGGGCTGTGCCCACATAGCACAATGGCTCTAATGTCTTCCCAGTGAAACGTCCTGGTTGGACACACCAGGTGTGAGGAGCAGGGCATGCATCCACAAAGCATCCAGTGATGCTAGCCAAGCAAGGAATGGCTCTGTGTGCCCCATCGTGCCCAGTCTGAGCATCTGTAAGGTCTGGCAATGCATTGCCCCATGCCATGGTATTTCAGTTTCTCTTTGTTCACAAGGAGCTACAGACCCTTACAGTGCTATATAAATAATATGCATTTTAACTTGCCAAGGACAAATCAAGTGTTTTAATTTCGCACTCTAACTTAAGATAAGAAAATAAACATGAGCTGCTGGGGAGTTCAGTAAACTTGCTCATGAACTGGAGGGGTGGAGTGGAGGAGGGGCAGCAGCATGTGAAAAACTTCCATTCAGTGGGAATTGGACAGAAAAGCAAATAAAACGTTATATTGCATATGAAAAAGTCTAGGAAACAATACTGAAAATACCCAGGTATCGCTGTAAAAACCAGAAATATGTCCTGATATAAAAAATTGTATTTTCTCTTTCTACTCCAAAAAGCTCCAGCTATCAAACTACAATAATGCTGATTCAAACAAAAGAAAGGAACTTCTCTGCCTTTCACTCCATCTTCAGGCTCTCCTAGCAATTTTTTTGTATTAAGCCCAGTGCTGAGGAGAAATCTGGTTGACAACTCTGTGGCAGTGGTAGGTTTTGGAAGGAATTGCAAATTTTTATGCTCTTACAGGGATTGTGATGCAAGAGCACAGGCTGGGTCACAACATGTTAGAAAGACATTTATTGCATTGGCAACTTTTCCCTCTTTTTTGGCAATTCACAAGAACTATAGAACTCTTGAAGAGAAACAAGTTTTTCTTTTCAATCTTGAGTCTTCTCAATATTTCAAGAACTCAGAATCGTCTGGGGAGCTCTTCAGCAACCATATCTGTAACACCCACTTGTCTGGCCCACGGGGCTATGAACTGCATCTCCAACAAGTGAGCAAGCCAGATCTGAGGAAGAAGGATACTTCAAATCATGGAACCACAAAACAGCTTGGGTTGGGAGGGACTTTCAGACATTATCTAGTCCAGCTCCTCTGGCATGGGCCAGGATCATCATTCACTGGATCCAGTCACTCAAAGCCCCATTCAGCCTGGCTTTGAATGGTGATGGGACATCAACAGCTTCTCTGGGAGACATGTTCCAGTGTCTCACCACTCTCATTATAAAAAATCTCTTCCTTATATCCAATCTAAACCTACCATCTTTCAGTTTGAAACTGTGGCCCCTTGTCCTGTTACTAAATGCCCTGATAAGTAGTTTGTCCCCATCTTTCTTATAAACCCCCTTTTTCTTATAAACCCTCTTTAAGTACTGAAGAGCTGCTCTAAGGTCTCACCAAAGCCTTCTCCTCTCCAGGTGAACAACCCAACTCTCTCAGCCTCTCTTCCTCCCTCTGATCATCTTCACCATCCTCCTCTGGCCCCACTCAAAAGGTCCATGTCTTTCCTGTACCACAGACCCCAGAGCTGGATGCAGCACTCCAGCTGGGGTCTCGCCAGAGCAGAGTAGAGGGGCAGAATCACCTCTCTCCACCTGCTGGCCACGTTGCTTTTGTGCAGCTCAGGGTGTGGGTGCCCTTCTGGGTTCTGAGTGCATATTGCTGGCCCATGTCCAGTTTTTCATCCTCCAGTATCCCCAGGGCTGCTCTCAAATCAATTTTCTAATCAGTCAACCAATCAATCAATCAATCAATCAATATTTTAATCAATTAATACATGCTGCTACCTAGATCTTTTTTTCTCAGAACAAAGTTCCTGTGTAAGACACCCAGCTGTGGCACTGTTACTAGCCTAAGCGTGGTTCCAATTTTGCTTAACTAATAGCTTCTAGTCAAAGCAAAGGGGCATCCCTCTTTTTTTGCTCATACTGATCTCAAGTAACTCCGTATCATTCAGTGGACCCTAGGGACCACGATGTCAGTGGAACAGGAGAATCAGCCCCTTTGACTTCCGTCGTAGCACTTCTGAGAAAAATTGCTGGGCTCTCAGAGGTAAACCTGGTGTTCTGATATCTGGTACAAGTAATGATTAAACAACAAGCCTGCTTCACTGTGAGCAGGCCAGAAATGATGGATGGTTTGGATTGCTTCAGGACTGTTGTGCTCATCAAACGGAACAGGCATGCAGAGCCTCCATTTTCTTGTGCATTTCAGGAAAACGATGCCATGATCAAAAGACCAAGACTTCCAGAAGCGATATCAGGAAGTGGTGATCTGTTAACTAATAAATTCTGGCAGCAGCTAAAAGTGTGAGGATGTAAATTCCTCTGGAAGTGCCTTTTCATGACACTGCAGTATAATCTGGTCCTGTCTGTGGGTGTCTGCAGAACGAGGGCTGTTCAGGAAGCAGGAGCAATCTTTTAAAGCCTCTTCTGAACATTCCTCTCATATAGGGTCCATGAGAAAACTAGGGCATGAACATTGAGGTTCTGTTTTCTTGGAGCAACCATTCTGAGAAAAGCAACAATTTCATTAATTGGGGCTATATGTGATCATATTATTGTGTGACTTTTCATTAGTTCTGATTCCAGGGGGCAATGCATAACACTGTACATTTTTACAAATGGACAAGATTGGTTTGCAATTTGGGAAACAGATGCTCTACAGTACTTTCTCTAACTACACAAAAAAGGGCAAAATGAGAAAGGAGTTCATTTCCTATCTTGCTTTTCGGATTTTCTATGCATTTTTTAGCAGTCACCAGATAAATAAATGCATCTAAATGATGCAGAAGTGCATCA
The DNA here is from genome assembly GCA_014706295.1 of Lycocorax pyrrhopterus obiensis. Classification (NCBI taxonomy): domain Eukaryota; kingdom Metazoa; phylum Chordata; class Aves; order Passeriformes; family Paradisaeidae; genus Lycocorax; species Lycocorax pyrrhopterus. The sequence goes on from JACSVZ010000002.1 coordinate 104,916,508, forward strand.
TTACCAAAGGGCATAATCACAGGGCTATCTGCCTTGGCCATTAGGTATAAATCATACCTAATAACTAGAAAAAGTATTTTCCTCCTCCTCTATGTAGTGACAGAGCAGAAGTTGTTCCTCAGTTTTTAACAGAATGGCACACGTTCTCCCTAACACTAAACCTCGTTTTCACATTGCATTCATCTGATATCCCCACTTAAGAGTCTCAGAGAAACTGGCTGATTTAAGGCAGCTCGAAAACATCCACAAGAGGTAGCTCTAGACTGTACAGCACAGGGGCACTGACCTCCCGAATTAACCCATTACCCCTGTTCAAATGCTTGGTGACACCACCAAATGCAACCAGGCGAAACTGTAGGAGATAAGCACGGCTGGCCGCATTTGCTGCTCAGTACATTTCTCAGGACCAGGCTGGTTTTGTCTGACTTAAGACTCTTGCAAAAGGCCGCACCAGAGCACCACAGTCCCTCTGAGTGATGTGCCAGACCAGTTATTTGTTCAGTACTGACTCAGAAAAAAAGTAGAAGTCACCTCCTGAGTAATCAACCCCACATCCTGAGGGATGTAAGTGTATAAATCCTCTGAGATTTCCCAGAAACTTTTTTTCTCACTTTTCAGATGTGAGATGTCCCTACCTGAGGAACGGCGTGTCTGGGCCTGGCGGCAGGTGGCCTGCAGGCAAGGGGATGAAGATTGGCAAGAGCACAAGGACTTGGACACATCCTGCACCAGCGTCTGCAGGCTATGACAGGTTCTGCCTTGCCCCCAGCCTGGGCAGCAAACCCCATTGCCTCAGTGGGAGCCCAGTGATGAGTCAGGAGAGGCAGGTGGAGTGGCTGAAATCTCCTGGCCTGCAGATGGGGTTGCAGATGCTTGAAGGAAAATGTAACGTTCTTTAGGCTTTAGTAAGTCCTGAGGTATCAGAGCTGGCATGCTCTGAAGCTGGGATATTTAGCTGTGAAAGAGGTGAGACCCAGAACGACATGACCCTGGGGGGAAGGAGGTCTGAGGAGACACAATTTGCTACAGGGGATGATATGGCTATTGGCACCTTCCTCTTGGTTGGATTGCCTTCCTTGCCCTTCCTGTTCACTTCCTGCCTCTCCAGTCATCTCATTGTTATTAGCACACATGGTGGCCAGAAAACACCGAGCACCTTTCCCTCCACCTTGCACACTGAATGCCTTCTTCTTTGGTTCTTTTTTGGTAGATAAAAAGGGCAGGTGTCACTGTCACACTCAGGCCAAACCACTTCTTCAGCTAAGGGAAACGATAGTAAGAGGGCGTTTCATGCACCAAGGGGAGACCTCATCGTGGTTTTCAGCATCCTCACGAGGGGAAGCCGAGGGGCAGGCACCGATCTCTTCACTCTTGTGACCAGTGACAGAACTCAAGGAAATGGCCTGAAGCTGTATCAGGGGAGGTTCAGGTTGGATATCAGGAAAAGGTTCTTCACCCAGAGGGTGGCTGAGCACTGAACAGGCTCCCCAGAGAAGCAGACACAGCACCAAGCATGACAGAGTTCAAGAGGCATTTGGACACCACTCTTAGTCACATAGTGAGATTTTTGGGGTGACCTGTGTAGAGACAGGAGTTGGACTCGATAATCCTGATGGGTCCCTTCCAGCTCAGCATATTCTATGATTCTATAATTCCATTATAAAAAACAGGTTCTTCATTTTTCTCTTTCAGAATACAGCAGATTTTTTTTTTCAGGTTTATATGGAAAAACTATAATGGAAAAAAGTTAAATAATTGAAGAAACATACTCTAAACAGTCTATAGCCTGGTCCAGCTGTATGAATTAAAGACCTTACGTAAAAGAAAACAGTCTCAGTTATGTAGAAAGAATAGAAAAGTTGAAATAATCTCTGTAAAATCTTGAACTACACATTTGTTACATGGTCTATTAATTGGGGTTTTTCAAGATTTTTTAGCTCTCAAGAGTCCCTACAGTTTCTGCAGTCAGAACCAAGTTCTATTTTAAGAAATAATAATTATGAGACAACTGTAAAACTGATATATTTCCTTGTTCAGTACACAAATAGAGTTTATACAATTCTCAAACTATAAGATGACTTTATTTTCCTGTGGACATTTTAGATAGTAGCATGTTGATCATTATGTTTTTTAATTGTATAAATACATACAACAAAAAAATTAAATTATCATTATGGTACCATCTAAAATGTCCTAAGACTGAAATCTTCTCACACCACTACTGCTGCTATACTAATTCTGTATGTTCTTTACAGATGAGAGGGTGAACTGGCTATGTGAGAAAAACTGAGGCAGCACAAAAAGATAAGAAGGACACCCAAGGAGAAGTAGACAGCAGGATACCCAAGGAATGTTACAGGTTTGGTGCTGTCTGCACATTTTGTCATCGTTTCTCCCACTGTAGAGCAATACCTGCCCTCACTGACCACAGGAGACATTACTCAGGAGGATTACAGATGACGAGCACATGAGCAGTTCCCTCTCTCTCAGGGATGCTGCTCTGACAGCTCTCCCTCCCACTTCAGTCTCACTGCCAGCAGCATTTCCATGAGAAAACACTAGTTTGGCCAACTGCATCGATTCCACGAGAAACACCAAGAGAAGCCACCGTGGGTGTCCAGCCCCTCTGGCATGCAGCCTCCCTGCCTCCCTGCAGTCCCAGTGCCAGACCAGTTCCTTGGCTCCACGATGCTTTTAAATTTCAGTTTCTCTGGAAATGCTGAGTTACTGAGTTAAAATTCGAAAAGCCTTGCATCATGTGGAAATAGAAAATTTCCAGCAGGACAAAGGAATCTTTCTCCTGCATTATTATTTCTAACTGTTGCATTTAGGGTGTTTAATTATTTAGAAGAGCAAGAACTGAGCTGGACAAAAAGTATCAGTATCCATAGACACTTGGCAAACAACAAGAATTTAAATATTGTCATAACAGACTAGTGATAATTCTTTAAATCACCAGCTGACTGTTACTTGAAAACCACTGTATCATAGAAATCTTTAGGCTGAAAAGACGTCTAAGATCACTGAGTCCATAGGTATACAACAAGGTGTACAACAAGCCGTGTATTAAAAAAAGACATGCTGTTTATTCTAAGAGAAATTCATCTATACAGGTTTGCTGTTTTGAGAGTGTTTCAACCATCCTGTGATGTGTAGATGATTTGCCTGTGGATCTGCTTCCAAATTAGACTTACTAAACTGAAAATTGAGTTCCTTCCCCACTTACACTATGAATTCTTTTGTTTTTCTTAATTCCATTGGCTGTTACGTTACAGTCTCTAACAGCATCTCCCAACTGCCTCACTGAGACTAACTGAATTTATTATGTAATCTCATCTCCCTTTCCAAAAATTTCAAGATCAGTCTCAAAGAGCAGTCCTCTGAACTTGGCAGACGCTCGTGTGGGAAAATCTTTAAACAAAAACAAAATTGTTTATGTGCTGGGAGAAGGAGCTCGGCAAGAAGATAACACGAGCCGTGAGCCAACACTGCCCTCAGCAGCAGAGCTGGGGTGGCTCCCACAGCGCCGTGTCGAGCTGCTGCAGCCCCTCCAGCGGCTGCCCCCTGCACAGCCACCCCCCAGCTCCTGTTGGGCACACGGCGACTGCTTTTGCATCAGGGAAAAGGCAGACTGAGCACAAAATGGGCAGCCAGGAATGCCTGAAGGGTGAAATGGTTTCACACAAAGTCGCTTTGAATTTGTGGACTTTGAGGACGTATATTTGGGCCTTTTTTATTTTTCCTCAGGAATTATTTAAGTTTGTAGCATCATTGGCTTCCCATGAGGTTTAATCCCAAACCTGGGGAATTCTCTTACTTGCAATCTAATCCCAGTTCTGACAGGACACACAGTCAAATTTTCTGGATGGAAAAAAGCCTATACCTACTCAGGGTGCCAGCACAAGAAGAATCCTCCAGTCAATTCCAACAAAACCGGTGTTTAAGGACTTTCAAAGTGTGTCTGTATGATCTACTACACTGAATTAGTTAGTCCTAGACATTTAGATTATGGGTATTTTCCCAAATATGCACATTATTACCTTTTCTGGAGAGAAAACGAAACAAGTGTGCTCTTGTGACATGGCTGAGTAAAGATGGCCATGTCCTATGCTAGCAGGTGAACCTTTTGTACTGAAACCACAATCACCAGGCACCCACTGCTGAGTTGTGGCACAGACCACCAACACAGAAACCACGCACACACCTGGTCAGTGAGGCAAACACAAGGGCTGCCCCAGGTAGTTTTGCTCACTCAAAACAGAGGAATAGGGTTAGCAGGCAGTGAGGGATTTGCTAGACACAGCAGGACTGTTTTTGCCTCTTGCATGCAGGCTTCGAAAGGCACTGCAGTTTCAGGGCTATGCAGCTGTCTCAGGTATACAGATGGCACAGCAGTCACTGCTGTGATTGCAGGGCACAGACATCCTCTGTCCCACAGGTTAGGTTTCCTAGCTGGTTAACAGCAGTAGAGGCATAACTTCTAAATGATGCGATGTTAAGAGCTTTACATGAGTAGGAATTCAAAGAATCTAAACTTAAGTGGTCTAAACAGTCAAAATTTTTATCCCAAGGGACAACAGCTGAACACTTTCAAAAAAAGCCATATCTTCTTTGGTTAGATTTTGCTCCAGTCTCGACCGGTCTTCAATCATCAGAGAAGCTGATCTCCTCAAAATGCTGTGCCATCTCGAAGCACAGGTTTGTCTGTGCAAAGGACCTGCATGTGGCTGGTCCTTTGAAGCTGTGGCACTCAACATGAACATGAGCCCATGAATATTTCAGTGAGAAAGCACGGAACTTTACTGTGAGCAAAATACAGATGTCCCCCAAATCTAGCTATCCATTAGCATATTTGTCATGGAGCTTTGTAAGGAAACCAATTCAACTGCAAAGGCAATTCCCTAAATATGAATCAAATCTATCAGAAACGAAAGTGGAGCTGATAAGCAGTGGAAGGTATGAAAATAGAGAAAGTACTTGCCTGGAAAAAAACAGTGTCCAATAAAATCTATTTTATCTGTTGTCCAAACAACCATAACTAAATTCAGATGCTCTGAACATGACATGGAGGAGTGACACAGCCAGGCTGCCTTGACAGAAACTCAAAATATCCAGTTTTCCAAGCCTCTCCCAATCATCACTAGTCACACACAGATACCCTCCAGACTGCCCCTGCATGAGGGCTCCAGAGCCACAATCTCACAGGAAGCCAACACCTGCATGTGCTAGGATCCATTGGACAGCATCACCTGAAGATGGTACCTCTGCAAGGAAGGAGACAGCTTAATGAATGAATGAATAAAGATGTGTGACACTGCCACAGAAAAAAAGGCCCAGAGACACCTTGTGTATTCAGTTGACCAGTATGCAGAACCTGCACTGTCACATGGAAAGTGAGGGATTGGATGGAAATCACAGCGCACCTTGAAGTTGCTGCTTTTGTGGGGAGCTGTGCCAAAAGTCGTGGCATTATGGAGCCCTCACCCAAGGTGCTGCCTTATGCTATGCTGCATGTTTGGTTTGTGCTCAAGGCAGAATACAAGGGAGCCTAGTTTCCCACTAGATACCCGTGCCTAACCTCCCTTGGCTGCTAAACACCCTGACCTATGGGTTTCGGTGCAGTCGCAATCCCAACACACTTCACAGCTCTGGGACAAGCATGGCTGGGACAATGTGCTGCTCCAAGTATAGAAGGAGAAAAAAAGTTCCTTTCCTGTGGAGCAAGGGGAAACCCAGCAAAGGGATTACGAGGGTGTGAGTCACCGTGTGCCTTCTGCATGACTCTGGGGACAAGGCGGCCTCTTGTTCCGGGGCTGGGGCAAAGTCACATCTTCGCCTGTTATTACTGTTAGTCACAACCCCAGCTATACAAAGTCCAGCAGAAACCACACTTGCAAATGCCTCAACCTGAAATGTAAAATAAACACTAGGCAAATAGCTGCTACTTGCTTTCTCTAAACATACCCTTGAGGCCAGATCTGCTTCCACTGAAGTCAAGTCCAGTTTTGCAATCAGCAGCAGGGGAAGTGAGATCCAGACCTTTATTTGGAAAGATGTTAATAATCAAATTGCAGTTTTAATTTGTCACCAAGACAGGGGTGTGATAAGACATTTTGGTTGCTGCTATAAGTAGCTCTGAGAATTTTCAGGGGCTGTTGTAGGTGCTAAGGACTTTGTGACATCCTGGCATGGCAAGGAAGGGATTCTGTGACTCTGGCATATGTCCTCGCTACAGAGAGGTGAAGAAATCCCTCTGGTCCCCCTTCAAACACCAAGGAGGGGCATAACTGGGTCTGTGAAGCTGCAAGAGGAATGGGCATAGAAAAACAGGAAGGCTGAAAGCTATAGGTCGGCTTCATTCAGTGATCTTATCAATATTTTCAGTGACTCATCTGTGACTTTTTCCCTTCTGAAATTTTTATGATGTATTCACTTCCTTCATTACCATATAAAGAGGGGGAATTTAGACAGAAAAGGTGGAAAAGTGCTAAGTTAAGTCAGTTAGAAAAACATAAATGTTTTTAGCTTTAGCAAACTGCTGTGTCAAATCCTCCCACACTCATGGACTTTCCCAATGTCATGGACTTTGTTTAGTGGTGGTATATGCTGGATTGTGTTGGCAGAATGGATGACACTGGCTCTAGATGGTGATTTCCTGAGAACTGTGTTTCTGTGATAAGCACACTTCAACTGCACCACGTCATCCACTGTGTATCCAGCATAGTTCTCATTGCTGTGGTGTCACAGCTAGAGCATTTTGAGTTGTTACTGGACCCCACCTGGGAAGCAGGGCCAGAGGAAGAGAAGAGAGGGAGGAAGGGACTGCTACATTTCCAGGTTTCAACTCAATAGGTGCTTAGGACAAACTCTGGGAGGCATCCAGAGCTGGAAGCTCAGAGTCACTCCCGAGAACAGTTTAGACACAGCCTGTATGTCTTTTAGCACATTGCACATATTGGAAGTGAAGACTGGTCAGCTTTGTGATTGACTCCAGAAAGAGTCAACATAAGTTTAGCCAGACTTATTAGCTCTAATTCAGCCTTGGCTTTGCCAGATACAACCTGCCGTTTGCACAATCTCTTAGGTATTTCTGCACTCTGCTCCAAGAGGGTGTATTAGCTAATGTGCAACCCAAAGTCTGTTTGCAGCGCTGCAACCACAAGGATAAATTTTGCTGGAGCCAGGGCATACTTAGGTGTTGCCACACAGAGTTCACTGAAGCTTTGGACTGGATCCTGGAACACTGTGCTTGAGCACATGAGTGCAGATGGACCCCCCTGCACAGTGCCAGCAAAGTGTCAGGGCCTTTGCGGCACAGTTAATCCACAACCTGGATAAACTGCTCGTGAATAATTGAGAATTCATTGTACACCCACCTAGCACCTCTCTTTTATGGCAGGATAAACACTTCTCCATAAAAGTACTTGTAAAAGTGAATTCTACCATTATGAACACTCACATTTTATATAAATTTCCTTGATGTTTGGGGGTTTTTTTTAATTGTAACATGAATCATGCCTTTTACTGCAGTTGAAGGTACAAACTCCAAACACTGTAGGAGCAGAAGCATTTCACCTGAAGAGCTCAGCTTGAAGTGCAGGGCACACCCAGGCAAGTAAGCAGGAGGATGCAAATCACAGCTTTTCAAAATCTAATCACGAGAAAGTAACTCCAGTTAATTGAAGGCTTAATTTTCTGCCCTCGGGAGCTGTCCTCTAGCTCTCACATGTCATTTAGCTGTCAAATATTCTGATTTACAGTTCTGTGTCTGTCCACCGAGAAAAAATCCACTGCATATAAAAATACAAAATTAACAGCCTCAGAGGTAAAGGCTTTCCTCCTTTTTCCATCCAATAGCTTTGAACTAAATTCATTGTTGGAAATGTTCCAGTGCTCTGGAAAATAAAGCTCAAAAGCAGTTTGAAATCTTCAGTTGGTCTGTAGATTCAGTGGAGTCTGAGGCTGCAGCCCCTGTGTTTCTGTGGTCCAGCACTTCCGGAGCCAGTGACCTTGACTCCTTAGCTGCATCCACAGCATCTGGGATTTCTAATCACTGGCCATTCCAATACCAAAAAGTTACCCAAGTTACTTTCCAAGAAAAGATGAGGGAATTAAGCCCAGAATGACCAGGTGACCAAATCTCTCACAATCCTTGGCACCAGGCACAGCAACAGTCACGGCCCCTCCTGCCCTCTCTCTTGTAGCTGTGAACCTCCTGTAATTTCCATAAGGACCAGGAATTTCCAGCTACGATGCTGACATTGGATGGGTGACTTTGGTGAGCATTTTATGACAGCCTTTGTAGTCAGTAACAATCTGACTGAGGATTATTTGCCAATAGCTCAAATACACACCCTCTACAGATGAAAAAAAGGCTCTATGGATCCTGGTTAATGGATTTAACTGGGAACAAAACATCAGTTACAGGAGCATGTCATAAAAACAGAGTTAAAGAAAAAATTCAGTGAAGTCATGAAAATATCCATGGTTGTATTGCCCTTGATATAGCTGTGAAAGGGGGCTAAGAATGGAAAGGGGGGAGCAAGAGGTGTTCTTTATCAGTTAACATCATTTAAGTGGTCATCCTTAGTCTCTGCAATTTTCTGTTTCATTTTTTCTTAATGTAAAGATTTGCTCATATACGCATTGCTTCTGGCAGTGAAGATGAGGTAAGAGGAGAAGTAAGCCCAGCTTTCCTTGAGTACAAATTGTTACAAAAAGCTCTGAAACAGACCAGCAGTGGTGACAGCCGAGGGCATGCCACCACCTGTTTTCAGCAACATGGTGGATTTAATTCCTTCTGTTTACTCTCACCACTGTTCCCATCCCCACTGAAAAAAAATGAAATAAATGCCTTTGTTATTTGCAGTCTGCACTGAGGGCAGGCATCAAGGTTGATTGCGGGTTTATGGTTGCCAGCCAGCCTCCCTGCTCCAGCAGGTGCCAGGCACCCTGAATTACTCCCATCACGCCCTGCTCGGCAGGGCAGTGAGTAAGCTGATGAATTCTGCTCATTTCGTCTGGGAGGCAACTGCCTCCACAAGGAACATCCCACGTATAATAAAGGTTTACAGTCAACCAGAGCAAGACTTCAAACTCATTCCTTCCAGATTCATTCATGACAAGGGTGGGGATGCTAGACTGCTCAGCAATGTTTAACCCAACAAATACTAAAATCTCCAGAGCAATGGCCCTTTATCACTGCTGCTTTCTTTAGGTACAGAATCAAAGACCTAGCAAGCATGCCCTGCCAGCTTATGGTTACCAGAACTGAAAGAGAAGCAAGCTCTTAGGTGACAGAGTTTTTAATCAAAATACAATAACACACAGTAGAGCTACTGCAAGAGGCTGGAAAGGGGCTCCGGCCTTAATGTGGAAAGCAAGGCAGCCCTTTCCCAAAAAGTTGACTTTTAATTAGTTATTTAAAATATAGTACTTCATCCATGAAAATAGCCTCACATGTCCTAGTCCACAAAGTGAGGAGACATCCAAGGTCATGTTAAGGAGAGTGTTGTTAATACATCAGACTCAAGCACCTGCAGTGTGCAGATGTGAACCACTAAGCCTGAATAGTAAGAACCATTACTGCCTATTTCTGGCTATGGGTAAAAAGGAGTATTTTATTTCTTCAAACGAAGCAGAAAGTAAGACTATCTTACTGCATCTGAGCAAGATCAAGGGCTCTCCATTGCAGAGGACCATTTCCCATGTCCTCCAAAGAGGGCTTGCACCCCTGAAGGTCAGTGCAAACAGCCAAACAAACCCTTGCACTATTCTACTTCATACACCTGACATAGCTGCAGCATGTGTGATTTCATCAAGTATGACTTTGGAGATTGCAAGCAGCCGCAGAACAGGCTAGAGAGCAGAGAAACGTGTTAGTGTCAAAAGGTCTGGGTAGAGAAGGACCATGCAGAACTGAAATAGAACTTTACATGAGCATTTTCAGTCACTACTTTTGAATCTCTCTAGTATGTATTCTCCAGGATTTTGTAAGTGGGGAAGTCTCACTAGGTGAACAGGGATTCAAACAACCCACATTAAAGGAAATTCAGTCAATGAGGAGAGATCACCTTGTACTATTTCATATGTTTCAACTGGAAAACCAATTCACAGCTTCTGAAAATAAATTTTAAAGGGTATTGTTGACAATTTGGGGTTCTGAACTCAGAAACAACTGGTTTCAGTGTTTTCCCTTTCCTGAAATTGGCCTTTCTTTTCTCCTAAAACACTCCTGTGTATTTGATACAGCAGAATCAAGATTCATGAACAGTATCATGGTTTGGACTAGCACACTGCAAGGCCCCAGCACATTTTCCATCTCAACACTTATTAATTTTGCACATTACATGTAGCCGAAAAACACCAATTTAATTTAACAAATTACTCTGAAGTCCTGAATTTTGGTCTTCTGGCATGGAATACAAGGAGACCTTGAAGATGTGTCGAGGGACAACTTCCTGTCCCAAAAGCACCAGGAACTGGACTGGGGTGGAGGATAGAACTATATTCCAAAAACCTTAACTGCACCAGGTTTCTTGAAGTCTTGACCCTGTTTCTGTGAGCTCCTAGAGAGGGCCTTAAGGAAGACATGAGCTGTACATATTCTTGACCAGAAAAAGTTATTGTAATGGACACAAGCTTGTAAAACATATCAGGCTATCTGAATCAAGACTTTACTTCAATGGGAAAGGGTAGGGAAGGGTGTCATTAGAAAATTTACTTGGTTCCAACAGGAATCTCTTTGACACAAAAGGACAAGCAAACGAAGTTCCATGGTGAACTCATGGAACAAGAGAATATCACTGAACATCTATTGCAAAACTCCAAAACAATTCCCTTTACATAAGCTGGACTTGCATCAAACTCTCCAGTGTGTTCTTGAAGGGCCATATAGGAATAAGTCAGACAGGAATGAAACATTTGCTGACAGATGTGGGGAACTTTGTACCAGGAGCAGTAGGATGTGGTATCAGGACTCTTAAATGACAAAAGTGCTCCATGTGGGCTTGCAAGATGAAAGACTGTCTTAGGTACTCTCTTATTTATGTGGTTTCAATTGCTTTTAACTTCACAGTGCATTTAGAAATCACATTTTACAAATACTGAAAAGAAAAAAAATTATTTCTTTTGAAATTGGCAGCTGTGCAAGTAGGAGAAAGTATTACCCACCCCACCTTGCTTCGTACCTGGCTCTGGGAAGATCTTGGCTCATTCCAAAGGAAAGAGTCAGTGAGTGTGGTATTACCCGGTGGAGCTACCCAAGCTGAGTCTAGGAGAGCGGCACTTCCCGGCATGGACCTCTAAAGCAAGAAACACTGCTGCATTATTTTTTCCAAGAAGCCCAGAGTTTGTTAATTTTCATTTGCAGAGCATCAGGAAACCATTCCTGCCAAAACTAATCAGCAGCTATCACCTGATGTTGAAGGATACCTCTAGACTCCTCTGGACTTGGCACCCTCCAGACTGGTTTGTCAGATCCCATAAATTTAAAAGAAATTAAAAAAAAAAAAAAGAAAACTAAAATAATACCCTACTGAACTTTTCTGTTTTGCTGTTCTTGTAACATATATGAAACAGATCTGACAGGAGAGTTTCCTTCAGCTCATATCTCAGCAGTAAGTAAGGGTATGAGCTTTTTTCTTTCTTTTTTTTTTACAACCCTTACTAAAAATAACTCCTTTAAGACTATGGAAGGAGATTTCCAGCCATGTAAGTTCAGATGTGCCTGCGTTCATTCAGAAGGTTGATCTGGATTTAATATGCACAGCCCTGTCAATACCGTGTTAAGCCCTCTGGCACCAGAGGGTCCAGGCAGCCTCTCTGTATTGTATCCCAACCCTAAGCATCAAGAGGGATGTAATCCATCACATCAGCTCTTGAACCAAAACTGCTGCAATTATATGCTCTCAATATGGGCCCATTAACCTATCAAAAAGCATTTGAGAAGGAGTGTAATGTTGTCAGTTATTGTTCACGGGGGAGGAGTGAAGATAATTCTTATCTTGAAAACAGATTCATGCAAAACCAATTGCAGTTCATGTTGCTCTAATTGATTTAACCCATTTTCTAGTCTATGAAAATTCCAGGGTGGAGTGCTCACGAGCACACACAAGGCAATGCCATTTCCCAAGAGTGGATTAGAGGGACAGCCTGTGCCGGGCCCACTCCAGGAGTGCAGAATCTAGTCAGCCACAAATAGCCAAGCATGTTCCCAAAGAAGGCAGGCAACACCAGAGAAGATGGAAAAGGTGGCAAAGGCAGTGCTATTCATTACAAACAGCAATGGATGTGGTAGCGTTAATATTCACATCTCACTTAGGTGCTTCCATGCATCAGCAGCAGTTATAGGTAAGCTGCACCCACAGCACTTTTTGTTTCCATGAAGTGAGGCTGGAGAGTTCAATAGCCTCCAATAACCTAGTCATCCTCTTTGCAAACAGGATGACTCCCTGGCACTCAAAGCAGTTCTCTATTGGGAAATAATTGCTACAAGTAACAATAATAGTTTGTTAAGCTTCACTGAAACAAAGAGAAAGGGCTCCAAATCAGGTAAGCCTGGATACCAAATGTTCAGAAAATTTCCTGTGCTGTTTACAAAATGGGAAGTATGCCCTGTAAACCCTCACTTTGGTGGAGATCTAGAAGAGGAGATAATTGTGATGGTGACATTCCTTATGCTCCTTGAGTACTCAAGAGAGAAAGCATCCATATAATTTAAATCTCTGACATGATGAGATAGGGAAGCTTAGAAGAAAAGCCCTCCTTGATCAAGGACAATAGTTCTCCTACATTAGTCTCCAAATAAGTGTCTGCAGTTAAGCAATGTGCATACCTGTTATCTGCACCTTCTCAGGTAATCCAGGGCTCTCTGAAGTTTTGCCAATGCTGGCTCCGAGCTGATCAAAGCACTGATGGGCCTGAGTCACCCTTTCCCAAGAGGCACAGGAAAAGAGCTGTCCTCCCCAAAGCCAAGAGATGGTGCAGCCCCATTTCCACACTCCCTACACAACAGAGAGGCCTTGGTAGAGCTCAGCTTCTCACTAAAAACACTCTCAGCAGCACTCAGGCCCTCATCAGCTCTGTGTCCCACAGGGAAAACACAAGGCCCACTGGCTCATGTTGGACAACTCGGAGGAGCATCTTGAACATGGAGATGACAAATTCAGGTCTCTCTGTCTCTTTTCCTTGGCACACCATACTGCACAACCTCTGCCCAGGTGACAACCCAGCCTCTGCCATGACTGCTAGAGGAGAGTGTGTGACACAGCCTACATTCTCAAAAACAGGGTCCCGTCCCTCCTTGTGACTCCTCCCAAACCAAATCTCCTGGTGCCTTTTTTTCATTGCTGAAAATAATCATCACTGGATTCATTCTGTTCTGATGACTTACACACGTCACAGAGGATGCTGCTCCAAAAATAATAGGACAGATTTTTCTTTGAATATTTGCAGTCTTGCAATCCATTTCCTTAGTTTGAACAGTGGAGTAGTGAAACTGTGTTCATCTTGTGCTTTCCTCCAAACCAGGTTATACTGACCACTGCTGGAGGATTCTTGGGCTGCTGGATGGCAGATCAGACCTACTAAAGCAAGCCTTGTCTCCCTTCTTCTGTCACTACATCCTTCCTTGCCCATGTTGTAGCTGTGGAGGACTGTATTTTACTTTATTTGCTTGTTTATTTGTTTTTAATTCTAGCAAAAGAAAAAAAAACTTGCCATTCCTAAGCTATTTCCATTTGCTATGGAAAAGGACTAGAAACACACACATTTGGAAAATGAAAGCTTGGAATATCTTTAAATTCATCGTTCTCTCAGATGAGTGGGGCCGGTGGATGCAGACTGCATGGAGCCTAAAGGCCAGCTCTGTACAAAAGGGCAGAGGCAGTTCCTGTATGTGCTCCATAACAGCGTGACACATAGCAGGGCTTTTGGACGAAGGGATGTAATTTTTATGTGAAATTGTTCCTTAGCTGTATATTTCTTTGTCCTCTGCCCATGGGAATAATGCTATCAGGCCAAGAATGAAAGACTCCTTTAAATTTCTCCATGAAAATAGGTTTGCTGTTAGTATTTCTTCCCGACTGGAGAAGCTGACTGGTTGAGGCAATACTAAAACCTTCATGGCAATGAAGAAGGGTACCTGAAATCTGAACATTTTTAAACACACACAAATACACACTCTATTGAGAGCTACCCTTTCCAAAATGGGGTGGTGTGGGGGGGGTGTTTGGGTAAAATTACTCCAGTAATTCCTCCCTGTCCTATGAACCGAATTGATAAGATTTAAGCTAGCATTTCATCTTGACGTTACCAATACGTGTGTGCGAGCATTCAGCTTACACTTTCAATACAGCCTGTCAGATTAGACCTGTATACCTGCTACCGAATAACAAGGGTACTATTGATTTTTCATTATTTTCAAGTATTTGTTTTCTTCAGTTGAGCACATTCTATTTATTTTGGCACGGCTAACAGAGAAACCAAAGCAACTTAACCTCTTTTCAGAAAGATTTAAGACTTGACAGACATCAGAGCTTCAACAAACTGTTTGTTCCCACAGCGGTCTGTAACAGAGAATTGTCCCGCTCATTACTTTATTCACTGTTTATTCACTTAATTTTATAACTGAATCTGCAGTGCAGAGGGCAGGCAGAGGTGGTCTGCCGGTTATGGAGCAGCACTCTTCTTCCAGAAAGACTTGAAATGTACTGGCAATGTGTTTCGTGATCTTGTGGCTCAGTTCTGAGGCTCGGTCAGGTACCCACCAGGCATCCTCCATCTCAAGTGTCATCCTGCTTTCTGCTGCAAATGTATCTATAGTGAAGTGCAAAAGCATTTTATAAAATTATTTCTACTCAGTAGGAGTTTAGCTATGTGTGTTGCCAGGTGGATTAAGAAAAAAGAAAGGATCCCAAACCTGTCTGTTGTTTTCTAATAAAACCCATGATTTGACAATTAAATATTCTTCTAGCAGCAAGTACCATCAGGTGATGGGGCTCTTTTCCAGCTGGATGGAAGTGGACAGGCTCTGTCCATGTCAACCCATTTGGGGCTCCCATTGCCCAGGGGCAGTGGGGACCACCCAAAGGCTACAGCAGCTGGTTACCCCCTATCCTGCTCCATCTAACATTTTAATAGCAACATCGCCCATAGGGATTGCTTTAGACAGTACTGGTGACCCCGTGCATGGTGTATATTCAGAATTAAGTATAAACTGAGAACACTACAAACACATGTCTATTTGAAAACACATTTTCAAGCACATGTACGTCTGAAAAATCTTAACCATGCCTTTTTCTCCCTCCTCTAAGTGCACGTGCAGTGGTGTGCTCCTATACTGGCACCTAGTGGGGAGTGCATGGGAGATGGGTAAGTGGGGAGGGCAGGCTGCGCTGACACACATGCTCACCCCTCCGAATACCTGCGACACTTTTATTTTTATCCTGGTTCTTTGAAAGCTCTTCTGGATTAGCACATTTTTAGCAGGTTTCCTGCGTGCTGCTGTTCTAGCAGCCTTCCCCTTCTATCCAGCAGCTGTGCCAGACTCTTTCCTGAAAGCCTTCACCATGCAAACCATTAGCTCCCAGCCAGTCCTCTGGGACCATACCCTCCTTCATACAAGCTGGAATCCCTACCTGTGCTCCCCTCCTCCTGTGTTTTTCTGCTGGATCCCCTCATAGCAGCCAATACACTTTTCCTCCTCCGGGTCCCCCTGCCTTGACCTGGGCCTGACAAGTCTCTCAGGAAAGCTGGTGACCACTGGTGTTGCTTCCTGCCTCGTAGCTTGTGCTCCCTCTTTGGCCTCAGAGGAAAAGGCTGCTTCTTACCCAGCAAAGGACTTCCTCCACCAGTTCCCATCACCCTCAGGAGTCTTGTGTCCCACAATTGTCCCATTTTAGCTGAAACAGCAAAAGGCTCAACGTACCGCTTCTCCCAAGGTCCACCCTGCATCGTTAGAGCATCTGAAAGGAAACACTGGAAAGACGTGACATTCTGCCAAAAAACATCTCCTTCTTCTTACCTTCTATACAAAAAGGACATCTCTCCTGAGGAGTCTCCAAAGTTGGTCTCAAATACTCCAACCCAAATTAGACCTCCTGAGCATCCCAGTGATACCAGCATAATTGTATTCGTTCTACAGTCCCCCTGGTTTATACCACAGCAGTTAAGGCAAATATTTTCAAGCATTTAAGGCAGCAAGAGCATTTTCAAGCTCAGCTTCTTCCAGCAAGGAACTGGACATCAGGGGGTGGAGGTGAATTGCGGTCCTACAGGAGAGCTGATCACCAGACAAATGTGCTTCCCATGCACTGCACTATTTTGCTTCTAAATTCAATGAGGAGCAACATAAACACCTGCTGATTCCCTAGGGTTATTTCCTGCCCCATTAAGGATTTCCTAGACTTCTCTCACTTGAGCTACAAGTCCAGTCAGAGGGTGATGTCTTTCCTTTTGTCTACCCATTCATTTTCCATTGTGGAAGAAGTCTTTGCTTCCATCTTGAAGGAATCTTATTGTTGGTTATGTTGTTAAACAGCACTCCATACCGCATGGCCCGTAGCCGTGATTTACAACCTGTTTGTAGCTGCACCGTGATTCAGCTGAGTTTTCCATTGAGCAGTGGATGTGAATGCTAAACCTATTCAAGGCTAGCAGCATTTCTGTGATTCATTCAACTTGAGGAAACACTGGAAATTTATTAGGATGTTTTTACAGTCCCGGAAATTGCTATGGGACTCTGTCAGTAACAAAGGAACAGAAATTGCTCACAATTTTATTGTGCTTTCTCATCTGCATTAGGTAATGCAGTCTTCGTCATTTATTCGGTTTTTAAGTCAAACTCTGTCATGGGCTGAGACTCTGTGAGACTTCCTGAACCTGAAATTTTATCATGAGTTTCACTATTACTTGGTGCTTTCTGTAATGCTCCAGCTATTGGAGTCACTTGATTTTTCTACCTGAGAACCTGGGCTTCATGAAGAAACCAAAACAAAACTCCATCCCTTGCAACAGTGGAGAGCAGCAATGAAACATTAAAGCTACTCCAAGCCAGATGGCAAAGGCAAGATAGATCTCATGTTTAAGTTTCAGGACATTTTTACACCACTCCTTTTGGCCTACGATGTCTGAATCTCTGAGTGCTGTTGGGAATGTTATCTGGAAGAAAAGGGAGAAGGAAGAGAAGTCATTTACAGCTCTTTGTCCCTCGATTTGCAATAGCCTCAAGCCATCTTAGCACACCAGCTGAAATCAGGCAGTGGTCAGCAAGTTCAGCCTATTTTTTTGCCTTCAGGCTCAATCCTCCAACCTACAGAGGCAGGTGTCTGCAGAGTCAGCTACTCTGCCCTCTCTGCAACACGCCACACTGGACTTCCCTCCCCTGATGGCTGCCAAAGCAGCCATAGCCAAGTGGCAACAAGGCTTGGGATTAAGGTAGAAATTCTTCTCATAGTTTGAAAAAGAAGAGCCTGGCTTATGCAGATGGCTGCACCCAAGCCACAGAGTACTGAGGAACTCTACCATGTGTGCTTTCGCCCTTATCTCTCCCTGACAGCGCTGTGCTGGGTGTCAGTCACACCGGCGCCAAAGGCCTTCTGGCTCCTGACACCCAGGGACAGATGTGGGGAGCTGCGAGCACTGGCCACGCTGCAGGAGACAAGGCATAGCAGGAGGGCTCACACTTTGCCCTTGCTGAAGCCCTAGATCTCCTCTAATGCCCAAACTGGGAAGATATCCTTGCATTTAGCCAGCAAAGGATGGCTAAATCCTTTAGGGGCTTTAGGAGGAACCCTCCCCTTCCCCACTCTCACTGGGAGCTGGCGCACCCTGGGGTATTCCTGCCAAGGCCACACGGTGGGTAGGCAGGCTGTGCCTTCCCTGCACGTGTATGGTGAGTGCAGCAGCCCACCTCCCACAGATCTCCTCTCTGTGCGGTGGGGTTGAGTTAAGCACCACACACAGCAAGCGAGGGGAACGTGAAGCAGCCTCAGCAGCCACGGCAGGGAGCTACATCATTTACACCCCTGAGCCAACCAAGTGCTCAGGAGAAAGGTACAAACCACACGTCAATTCTGAGAAGGGCATCCTTTCTGGTGACTGGTCTCTTTCCAAAATACTCATAGCAGTGATATCAGGGCCAGTAGTGTTTTTGTTAAAGCAAAAAATTCTTCTAGAGCAGTGCATAGTAGCCCATAGCTTTGGCTCAAAGCACTTGCTGTAATTTAACACAAGATGTAACAAATCGGTGTTACATACAAAGGGAGGGAGCAGCAGAGATAACACGGTTGCACTTTGGATATTTATGTCTTGAGCTTCATGGCTATGAATCCTTCAGGCTGGGATTTTCATACAGCTTTAGGTAGTTGGACTTAAAAAAGGATGGACAAAAAAAAAAGGTATTACTCTATTTTTCCCTTATTTTACACTATCCATAACCTTTTAAACCCTCTACTCACATTCATGACTACTTACTCCAGCAAGGAGTCATGTTATATGCTGCAAAAAGAAGCCTGCTTGTTTTTAAGACATGTGGTTGTGTTTCAAAACAGCATAAAATCTTGTTAGTTGCTGATAGAGAGAGGCCACAGTTAAACAAAAAGACTGACGGATTGGAACTCAAAGGGAAAACCGGCCTTTAGGGATACCAAGCAATGTTCACACAGCACTGTTATGAAGAATTCATTATGTACCAATTTAAATTTATACATACCAAATGTTCTTGAGTCAGCAAAACAAGAGGGACTGCTTCATTCCAGTAGATCTTTTTTCCACCCTTATGATGGATTTTTTAAAATAAAGGATCATCAATAACCATGACAGGGTTCCCTCAGAGGATGGACATCCCAGCATGCCATGAAGTTGTCTCTCCCCAGAAGAATTTCCACAGGCTTGAGGGAAATCATGAACTATTTAGGAGGAATGAGATTCACAAAGCTCTCCCAGCCAGCTGCATCACTGCTTGTGAGCAGGTCCTGGAGGACAGCTAAAGACACTAGACCCCATCAAGGAAAGTCAGCAGCCAAGAACCTTGCCCAGTTGTAAACAGATGGGAAAGATAGAGGAGGAAGATCAGAAGACAAAAGAGAAGAGTGGGGAAGTTAAAAAATCCTCATACTTTCTAAACATTGGCTTTGGGAATATACACTATGTACATATATTGCTTATAATATAACGATACTTGTGTCCAAAGCTTACAGAGGCAGTCACCGAAAAACTGGAAGGAAATTTTTAAAAAAGACAAACTTGCAGCCACAAGGAGTCTTTGCTGGGGAGCTGCACCAGTTAAGGGTGGTTAACATCTTTTACAGATACTGCTGTGCTGCATTAGATATTGCACCACACCATCAGCAGTGATACACGCCGAAGTTTGTCCAAGGCCTTGACGAGGGGGTACAACAAAAGAACTGATCTAGGCTGGGGCAGACACAGCTTTAAAGACTGACCAGTTTGCCTCTCTGATTTTGAGTGTAAAGAGGATTCACTCGTGTGTGTGTGTGTGTGTGTGTGTGTGTGTGTGTATGTGTATGTGTGTAAATACTCCGGAATTGTTTTGTGTCAGAACAAGAGGAGTCTGGCAGTGGCAACTCTCTTCCCACCATTTCCACCCTTTGGATTAGTGTCTGTGCCCACCTCTGTCTACAGCTGATCCCTCCACTCATATAAGCAGCAACAGCTCGCTGATAAGATTATCAAACTGAATGGTTTGTGTTAGACGGCAGCTAAGTCCATCTTTTAGAGAAAGCCACTCAGGCACAAAAACAAGGAGCCTGTTTTTCAAGAACTACTAAGCACCAGGTATATGCCCTGTATACATCCAGCATATATATATATATGTATGTATGTATGTATGTATATGTGTATATTTATATACACCCCATCTATGTGCTGTTTAATTTCAGAGAAGCTGTAGGTTGCTCCTCACTTTTGCAAAACAGGTCCTTGGATACCTAAGAATATATTTTGGAAACTAACTTCAGGCTTTTTTTTTCCTCCTTTTTTTTTTCTTTTTTTTGTATTAATCTTGGCCATAAATTCTATCATGAATGAGTCAAAACCCCATCTGCTCTAAATTTACACTTGATTTCATGCACAAATAGGGTTCACACATGTAAGTCCTGTCATTTGTGTGCTCCCAGAGGCAGTGCATAAATTACCTGTGCACAAAACAAGAGGTCGGCCAGCTTTACCTCGTGTGCTCCTGAGTAAGTGCACATCAAAGGGCATATTGTGTTCCTGGAATGAGAATGAGGAGTCCTGACATGGGTCTCCAACTCCACAGAGAAATGCTGCTTTCCTTGGGCACAAAGAAAGCCCCTAAAAACTTTTTTTAAAAATCTGCCAGAATTATTCAGCCAGTGGAAAGTTCAGAAGGAGCCAGGGTTTGGGCTAGCACCAACAACTAAACAGTAGAACTCACAAAGTTGTTTGACACCTGGTTTTGGTCTTAGAACAGGCAGTAGTAGGTCTTCATTAGAAATTATGTCCATTTTATAACAGAGCTGTGAGAAGTTTAATGTGAAGTTAAAATGCTTCTATGTGGTCAGTATGAAAGGAGGTAAGACATTCCAAACCAGCTGGATGGAGACTATCAAATTCTGTAAAAATCACACAGTAAAAGCAGACCAGACAATGTGAAGTTAAATACGGAATGCTCCTGCAAAAGTGCTACCTGCAAAAGGGTGCTAGCAGCACCAGGGGTGTCATGTCACTCCTTCAGTCCCTTTTCTAGGTGAATTTTTGTTGGAAGACAAGTGATTTAAAAAATTTGGCATCTCACCTTGGCTGCTTTATACTCCGGTCATAATCTGTGCAAGAAGCAGGATCTTAGTGAGAATTGAGGAAGGAAAAACACTGAGTCTGAGTGGATCTTTTCCAGATAAATAAATTTAAAACATAGTAAAACACAATGACTACCACAGCTTGTAAATTAAGGGAGTGACTGGTGCATAGTGAGGCACTGATGTATAGCCTGGAGGAGGAACAACTTCATCGAAACTACAAGCAATTCATTTTAGAAAAAACATTTTGAAGAAAAAAAAGTTGTCTCCAGACCAGCTTGTGAATAAAGCACACCAAAAGGTAACTCTGATACTCCATTAGCAGCATAAAAATGGATCTGTCTCTCAAGTCTGGCATAAAAATTAATTCCTTTTTCTTAGAAATATAGCTGTTTTGACATCTCAAGCTAACTGCTCTAATGCTGCTTGGACAAGCGCGGCTCGGGACAGACTCTGCACCAAAAAATACAGTGCTCTTCACAGGCATCTGAAGTCGTTGTGAATGGAGCCCAGGTCAGGCTCTGCTCCCAGCCGTGTGGCGCTGGCAAAGGCCATCAGCCCACGCCACACTTCTGCTGCCCAAACTGAGCAATCCTGACCACCAGGTAGCATCTCCAAGGTGAGACATCCTGGCTTTGTCAGAGCCAACTGGCTGCGTCCTAGTGGTGATACCCTGTGAGGTGCACATCTGTCATCTGGCCACATGAGTTTTCTTTGTCTTAATTTCATCCATCTTTCCATTCCCAGGGCCAAAGCCATCACCTTTAAGCCAGCCTAGCAGGGTCCCTCTGGTGACCTGATGAAAATGGGAGTCACGGCTTCAGAAAATGTGCAAGCTACAGATTCACCAGATTAAAGTGGAGGAAAAAAGAGTCCCACATCTCTTCCTCCAAACTGGCCACAGCCATTTGTGTTAAAGCAACAGTGAGATTCCCAAAGTGGTCACGGGCAGCTAGGCTCAGCCCTAAAGGCCTCCAAGAAGATTTCAGTTTCTAGATGTCTTTTTTGGAAGTAGTTTTTTATTTCCCTGCTTCACAGATGTTCCTTTCTTCCAAAATCCTGAGGGATTTTATTTTCCTTTTTTCCCCTCCTTTTCCACAAGGATAACAAACAGTCCCATTTGCAGTTCCCTGTTACATTTTATTTTCCTGTTACATTTTATTTTTGTTACTTCTAAAAGATACGGCAAAACTGTCTTCACGTCTTACTCAAGATCTGGACAAAGTTTCAACTGCTTTAAAAAAACAGGTTTTGGCCTAAACTTACTTCATATTAAGAGTCAGACTGTTGATTATTTAACATTAACTGTCTTGCTTCCTTTATGAGCAAGATTTTTTGAGAGCTACATGAACAACCACAAGGGTACAAGCATGAAAGTCCATTGAGACAAAGAGATTTTACAGAGGCAAGTGTATGTCCAGGTAGGCTTTCTTACATGTCCAAGAGATACACAGATGTAACATATACATGTACAGAATGCAGGTAGGTAGCACAGTCAAAATCTACATCTCAGTCTTACTCAGAAATAAAAATCAGAGAGTAATAGGCAGAACTTGGCTAGGCATCTTCTGGAGTTCAAGTAAGGAAGACTTTTGACAAAGAATGCTCCAGTAAAAACATGTCTTAAGACTTTTTTTTTTCTCTGCTTCTTCAGTCAAAATACCAATAGCAAATCATTTTTTAATCACTTCCCTGACTTTGTAATACACTGTTGGCTTACACTGTCTGTGTGCTAGGAGCTCCATGTACAAAAAAGATTGATTCCTCAATCATTAAGAAAACATGCAGTACCAGCATTAGCTTGTAACTTTTCAAATCTTGGCAGAGCTTGCATTCAACCTCTCAGCTTCCACTCAACTCTCTTGTCTTGTTTTTAAGTTTGTTACTTTTAAGCACAACTAAAGGAATTCGCTCTCCCTCCTCCCCTCCTCAAAACCAGACTTTTGCATCAATCAGTCTCACTGGCACCTTCACCACTAGGCTTCATATATTTCTGTGCTGTGGTTGCAGATATGTTCTTTAAAACAAAAACTTTTAAAACTCTAAGTTTAACAGCAACTGAATGTTAAATACTGTGCAAAGAGAGAGAAGACAGTGACAGGAGAGCACTCAATCACCATATAGTTTCCCATCCCAATGAAAGCATCCTTTGAGAGTCTGCCTAGGTGTTGTCTAGCTAATATGATACAGTGCAGTGCCCATCAGCACTTCTGTTTGGAAGTTTGCTGCTTAGAAATCACCAGCAGGCTCATTACTCATAAATCAGAAGAAGGCTTTCAACCAGGCCTGGGAATCTGGAGACACTGCATGAAGAGGGAGCTCTGTCTGCTCCACGGGTTTCAGACCGTGGTGGGGGTTGGTTTGGCTTCCTGTCCTGGTGCATTCAATCAAGTGAATTGCACAATCATGCTGCTTGGCTCTATGTAATGTAACATTTCCTGAAATGTCATTCGTGAGCGGTACAAGTTATGGTTGTTGGAAGGGGCAGGGGACGTCCACAGTTTAATAATGTAAAACAAGGTATCTAAGGGAGAAGGGAAGACAGGCAGGTATTCTTACCATTGGATAGATCGAAAAGTGCCTATGTAATTTACATTTATTTTTTGTCCCTGCAACACCAGGTGGGAAGTATCTCCTTGCAGCTAGATGGATGATTTTGGGAGTCATGGGGTATCTTGCTGGTTGCAGTCAGATTTTGCAAATCTTGACCTTAGAATTTTCATCTAAGAATTCTTCTTTGTTGATACTTAAATAAGTCTCACCTAAACTGAAATACACCCAAGAGCAGAAAACCTGGAGAAAGAATTCTCGTCCTCAGAGGCTGTGGAGATGCCTCATCCCATCTCCTTTGACAAGACACAGGTTGAACAAAATAGATTGCTTGAAGTCTGTCTTTCAATATGATTTCCAAAACAAGAAATCCTGCAGATGGATGAGAGACCATTAGTAATAATACCCTCACAGGATCAGGACTTCAGACTCCAAAGTTGTCTTTCCAAAGAGAAAGGTCGAGGCAAATGAGTGGTGGTTCATTTTGGATGTGTATGTGTAGAGACAAAAATACAGTCTCTAAGTCAATCAGTACACAACACAATTTAATTTGTGGCCTCTCTATTTCCACCCCAGAGGTTCCAAAAAACTGCTGAGACCAATCGGAGTTTTCCAGTGACATCAGTGTACTTTGCAGCAGGGCATTCACCTAAAAACCCAAAGGTAAGAAGCTTTCGTGTTCTTCTCTTATCTGCTGAGACAGACAAGGTGAATTTTAGTGCTAGTGTAAACAGAGATGTAGTTGAGGAGCATCAGTAATTTAAAATATCAAATAACTGGCTTCCACCTCGGAGGATTATTATATGAAATACACTAGTGATGTCTTCAACCTCTCTTACCATTGAAATACTGAATAAGCAAAAAGTAGTAAGTTGGGTAATAGCATATTCCACAGGGAGAAAAAGCACTATTACTCATTCAAATCCATCAGCTGTGTTAGGAAAGAAGGTGGGTCATCCCAACTCTTCTCTACTTCAGTGCAAAGCAGCTGTTTTTAAATCATGGGGGATGTTGTGTCACTGAATTAGAGAGTGCTAGCTGGATTACCAAAAAAACATGCCAATTAATTAATCGAGCTCCATATAGCCAAAAATAATAGCACTTAAAAGCTGTTTGGCCTATTCCTGTTGAGAACAGACATCTGTCTGCTCTGGTAACTACGGAGAAGTAGAACCTCGAGGAAAAAGAATGCAACATATTGACTGATACCTGTGCATTTTGGAAAGTTCACTGGCTGTTCTTTACATTCTTCACAGGTTTCTGCCTTTCAGTCTGTGCTTCTGTAAGACCCGCATGTAGATTCGGATTCACTAAGCTGCGTTACTAGGGCCACCTCCAGGTACAGCTGCTGTTAGCAACCAGCAGTTGAGGCAAACATATTTCTGCTTT
The DNA here is from genome assembly GCA_014706295.1 of Lycocorax pyrrhopterus obiensis. Lineage (NCBI taxonomy): Eukaryota > Metazoa > Chordata > Aves > Passeriformes > Paradisaeidae > Lycocorax > Lycocorax pyrrhopterus. The sequence continues at coordinate 104,941,227 of JACSVZ010000002.1, forward strand.
AGAACAGCATAAAAAATACTAGAGCAAAATCATGGAAATTACTAGTAGTCAGTAAAAATGAAAAGTAATTGGGTACCACAATATGTTTCTGTTTCTATATTTCCATCCATATAGTTTTTCAGTAGGTAGTGGGAATGTGCCATCTTCTTCCTACCATTTGCCGTCATCATAGCATCACCACAAAATCTGTAAGCATGAACAAGACAACGCGTGTGTTGCATGCCCCACTGATAAGGCGAAGAAGTGTTATCAGAGGATGACAAAGGTGATGCTGGGTATTTGACTGCTCAACTGCTATACCTCTAGACTCATTTTAAGTCTATGTGGCCAGTAATCCACCATGTTTCAAAAGGGTTCTGCTAGAAAAGCAGGGGTATTAGTAAATATTTTTCTGTAAATTCTGCAGAACTGGGACTTCGTATTTGTTTATTTAAAACTAAATGCTTTGACTCTGAGTCAGTTTCTGAGAATCATTACTGAAACAACCGACAGAAGTCAAATGTTATTTTAGTGACAGTATTTCTAGTAGAATAAAAAGAGGCTGTGCTGGTTTGGGCTGGAATAGAAACAATTTGTTTCAAAGTAGCTGGTAAGGGGCTATGTTTGTGCTGAACACAATGTTGATAACACAGAGATGTTTTAGTTTACTGCTGAGCAGCACTTGCACAGTCTCAGGGCCTGTTTTGCTCCTTACACCACCCTACCAGTGAGCGGGCTGGGGGTGCACAAGGAGCTGAGAGGGGACACAGCTGGGACAGCTGAGTCCAACTGACCAAAGGGACATTTCATACCATATGGTTAGCATATAGAGCTGGGAGAAGAAGAAGGCAGGGGGGACATTCTGGAGTGATAGCGTTTGTGTTCCCAAGTCACCATTAAACATGACAGAGCCCAGCTTTCCCAAGGATAGCAGAACACCTGCCTGCTCATGAGAAGTGGTGAATGAATTCCTTGTTTTTCTTTGCTTATGCATGGGTTTTGCTTTACTTATTAAACTGTCTTTATCTCAAGCCACAAGATTTTTCACTTTTACCCTTCCCATTCTCTTCTCCATTCCGCTGTGAGGGGAGAGAACAAGCGGCTGCACGGGATTTTGTTGCTGGCTGGAATTAAACCATGACAGAGGCAAAGATTTGTTTTGTTCCTTGGGTACCTTTTCTGTGTATCAGCCTCTCTTGGTAGGTTTTTATTTACTGTCTTGTGTGACTTCTTTGCTACTGAAACTTCCTTTGAGTCCATACCTGGGGGAGAATAAATATCACTCCCTACAGCAATTTAATTTATATGTACGAGATATATTCAAACAATGAACCCTAAGTTGTTTGCTTCTGATACTATTGCTGATAGTTCCTAGAGATGTAACCCGGATCAAAAAAGATGTCTGCTCTGCACTGGATTTTTAAAATTTTCTTACTGGAAAAAGTTAAACAATTGGGATGCCAGATGAAGCAAGTGATTGCTGTCCATGTTCACTAGTTTGACTGAACAAGAACTGTATTCAGAGCACTAAAGAGAAACAATGCCAGGGCAACATAGAGTAAATCTTTCTTAGTCAGTGTCTTCTGATAGGTTTTATAGCAAAATAGAGTACATGCTGCCTTCAGCTTGCTTTAAAAGCACAGTCCTCATCAAGTCCGGGCTTGAGTTTTCTTGAATCAGTGTGCTCTTTGGAGCTAAGTGATGTTTTGCTTGAATTTCATCCATTTGATTAATAGAGTGTGTTTATACCCCTTCCCTCTTGTTTGCGGATGGAAACAGATCTGCTGAACAACATGGGGAAATGGTTTCATCAGGGACTAATACTATAGAAAATAAAATGTGTGTATGAGAGAGAGCATGTGAGTGGGAAAAAACGCCTCCTTTTATTTCCTGTCAAGCTCATGGTGAGACTGGAGAAGACCCAATTCCTCTGGGGAGTTTGTTTAAACTGTGATACAAAAGATACTCTGAAAAGACAGAGGGACCACTGACATCACTCAGCTGTTTTATTGACTGTGGCAACAAATTTGCTCTTGGTTTGAACCCCCGGACCAAAAGGTAGCTTGAAGAAAGAATCTGAGCTTGAGGCAATGCTAGAACTTGGGGAAGGATTTGGGATAAGGAGAGCTGCAGTTGACATGAAGTTCGGTGCTGTCCAGTGGTTAAAACCTCTGTCTCATGAAGCATCTTGCAGCATGGACACAGTGGAACTGAGATTCTCAGTCTGGGGAGTGTTTTGCAGATATATCCTTCATCACATTGAACTTCACACACGTCTTGAGGAGGGGCAGAAATACAATTTCACCCACAGTAGGTGCAAGAGAAATGCAAAGCCAAAAGAAAGCTTAGCTGTGAGCTTGTGGATTGTCCTGCTGTGAGGGAGGACTGAGTTTTTATTGAATCTCCATCATCACATGGACTTACAGCTACTTCTTTACTAGACAGTAAAGAAGACCCACAGCTCTCATCTGGCCTGGGCTTTCAGTCAGGCTGTCTTTGCTCCTGACACACCCCATTTCAGGAAAACTTGGCCTTGTGCACACATCCTCCAATGGGAAAGGTCTTGTCCCATGTGCCTGAATGAGGCCTGCATGTTGTCTGCACAACCATCATGGCCAAAACCTCACAGGGACTGGGGTACCAGCTGAACACTACAGCCAGGGATGTGCCAGAGCTGAATTTCTGCCTGGACCCTGTTCCATTTACTAACACAGGTGCAACATAACAGATGCCATGCAGGATGACTGATGTACAATACGTGTGAGGACAGTGGCACAAAATAAGTAGTTTAGCCTAATTTGCAAGAGAAGTTCTTATGCTCTGTACACAGCCTGTGTCCCTTTCACATTCATCTTGAGTATGTTGACCAGCAGGTTAAAGATGACCAACAGAGTTTGTCAGTTCCCAGAAGCTTCATGGCAAAGAGGGGCAATGCAAACAGCTAAATCAGGGTTCACACTGAGATAAGACCATGATTTCAGCCTTGTTTGGAGCCAGAGGGTCTTCCCAGCAAAAGCATCTTACACTTGTCCTACTATTTAGGCTCAAATTCCAGCCTTCAACCAACAAGTGCAATCATTTCAGGAAGAAACTAAGAGAAGCTACGCTTACTTAATCCCAGTTCTCATGCAAATACGTATCTGTCTCTGGTGTGCATGATTGCAGGGAAGTTTTGTGTTGTCTTGCTATGATCTGAAAGTTCTGTTGTGGGAGTGGAAACCCCTAAGGTGGTGACCATCTGAAGCACTGTGATAGGGAAGAGCTTGATGTGATTGTTTCCAGCCACATGTTTCCCAGCAAATTATCAAGGTTAAAATAATTGCAGTACAGCCTCAAAGATTGGCAGGATTAAGTTTACAGGCAGGAGATCTAGAAAAGTCTCCAAATGTTATTTCCAGCTGAGAATCTGTTACTATTTTAAATTGATTTTTTCTGATAGAAGTCTGGAGTGAAGAAGTCATCCATAGGAAGGACTACATCATAGCCATTTCTTTCCTTCAGGACTTAGAAACTTGCGACTGCTTGAAAGGCAACAATAAATTTGAATATTTCTATAATTTGGTTTTAGATGGGGTTGTATTAACTACTGCAGCTGGTTGGTAGAGTTTATGATAATATTAGGTACATGATGCATTTAAAGTTACCATAAAAAATTTGCAGGTACTTACTGCAACTTCTTTTCATGGTATTTAGGGGGGTCTCACAGTCTGAGCACCCCGGTTATTTTGCTTGTGGTCCTTCCGAGCACTTCAGAGTTAGGTGTGAGATGAGGAAAATCCATACAGCAGGGACACTGTAAGGAGAAGCAGACACTTGCATTTTGTGAGACATGGATGGGAGGAGACATCTTTTCTGAGTGTGGAGTTACAAACCAGCTGGGAAACAATACCATCATGGTCATAGTGCTGCAGTGCTCTGTATTGGGGAATCAATTTAGGAGGTGGGAAAGGACCAAAAGGAGAAGGACAATGGGCAAGTCTAGTAGGTTAGACAGGACTGTCTGACACAGGAGGTCAGGCACCCAGTAAGGCAGGCTTGCAACTTGAAGAAAGGTTTTATCATGCCCAAATTCAGCATGTTTTGAAAGCACCAAAGGAAAGAAAGTTTCTAAGGAAAATACTTGAGCTGTGGTAACAGAGAGGGCTTTGAGCAAGTCTGAATAAATTTTTATAAAGCTGGACTACTTCGTCTGTCCTGAGCAAATGCTGTCAGCAGGTGTAAAACTGCACTAGTAAGGGCTAGCGGGAATCTGGAAAACAGCTCTGTGTGCTTGAGATGGCACCTGGGGACGTCAGAGCAATGGAAAGTTTATTTTTGCTCCTCAGGCCAGACTATTTTCAGGCAGCAAGGTTTGTATACTCTACACACCCGTTATTGGTGGGCAAGGCAGCACAACCTGTACTGCTGACAGATTTCTGCTCTTCTAGTGGGATGGACAAAGGGGTGAGGAAAGAGGTGTTCAAAAGTACAGGTATTTATTAGTATATTAACAACTGTTTTGCAGCATTTCAGCAACCAGCAAAGTCAGCTGATGAAGTGCTAATGATATCAGAGTTCAATTATTTGAAGCTATTTCTTCCTATGGATATTGCAGGATATTTTGTATCATTTTTGAAAGAAAGACACAAAATTAATTATCTAGGACAGTATCTGGCATCTGCCCAGAAAGGACATGGGGGAAACTCAGTAAGTTGAGAGTGGGCAATCTAGTCTCCCTGGTCCTGGCATAGTTTAAGTCCCGTAAATAAAGGAAAGCAACTTGTATTTAGCACTACTGGAAACTGAGGTTATTCTTTGATGAGTAGTACAGTATGAGAGTGACATTGCTGGATTCATACACAGTGAGAAAAAGAGTTTCAAACCCTTCACTTTCACATTCTCTCCATCTTTTCCACGGCATTTTGTAATCTTTCAGTGATCTCTAACACACAGCCTTGTTCAGATCATTATTTCACAAAATCTTTTTAATCAAGGAGAGAGGAGGGTAGGATAAGGGGAACGAGAAGCAAGTTGTCCTGGACACAGACTGCAAAACATCAGCCTCCATTTTCACCAAGAGACAAGAGGAAATACCAGGGAAAAGCAGCTAAAGGTCATGGAATGGCACATTTTTTGTGTAGTTTACCAGAAGTATATGAAAACAGCTGTAGAGAGAATGGATAAATTATGTTTTAACTTTGGATTGAACTCAGAATTTTGAACAAAAAAAATCTACCTACCCTATTTATAGCCAGTTCTGTCACAATATTGTATGCTATTGCAAATTTATTAGCTGGCAATGTTTTCTAATAAATCAGTGTGCAAGGCATTCTTGTAATAAAGATGCTATAATGAGAAAGATTTTTGATTGAGTTCCTTGTCCTTTTTTTCCCTGGGACAGTTTATCTCCTGTCCTATTAGGAAATGTCTAAGTTTATATGCCCATATGCTAAGAGAATAAAATACCAGCATGCCAATGGAAAGTTTTTGTTCACGTGGACAATGTTTCAGTGCTGGTGGCCTCTTCAGAAGATAGGGTCATATTTTTTTGACATACAATTGCTCAGCTGCCACCAGAGCATGAAACAATAAAGAATTATTATATATTATGTATGGCAAAACAGCTTTTAGCCAGACACGGACGTAGTCCCATGAAAACTTAGCTTAGAAGCAGTTTTGCATTCATTCTTTTGCCAGTAATATTTGAGAGAAAATAAAATGTTACTAAAAAGCATTGTAATTGTAAATAAAAAGAACTTGAAAATTTATGCACAAGTGAATCTGGGTACTCCCTTTTGTCACTATGAATTTTCATTAATCTTAAAAGATTCAATAAACATAATAACATGGAGAAAGAAATCACCTTGTCCGTCAGTGAAAATATTTAAAGAATGCAAGAACATGAGCAGGATCATCAGTGAGTTTAATTCTTAATTTGAACTATTTTGTGAAGTCTTAGAAATCATATTACAAGAATGGGCTAGGAAAATGCTCATATTTTAATCCAAATTCAAGTTTAAATTCAAGTATTTTCACAGCTTTGACTTTCTATTCCTTTCTAGTAGCACTGTCTTCTCTTTTTCTCCTTTTCTGAATACTACAAAAAATGAGTATTAAATTTGAACATGCCACTGCCAAACAAGGGATATAAAATTCATCGTTCAAAAGTCATGTATTTTTTGCATCCCTTCTACCAGCCTAATTTACATAATTAGCAGACATTGATTGCATGCAGAGTTTCACTATTGAAAACGGAACATTCATTGTTGGCAAACTACCTATTAAGCAGGCAGATTAATGAAAAAGTTCAATAAATAATTTCAAACGTCCTAGAAGGGAGATGTCAATCTTAACAAATAGGTTTTCTCCAACTGCTTGCTCAGATACCTATGGGGCATTTCAGACTATCACAACTGAGCACTGTGCTTCCCTTATCACATTTCTTATTGCCTTTTTTTGCTTTGATTATCAAGATAACAGAGCTCTCAGCTGCAAAAAATACAGTGGCTGATGGAGCCCAGCAGGGCACAGTCTTGTTGTACAAGGTGTAAAAGACACCAACCTTCTCACAGAAGGATCTTGACTTCAGTTCCCAGTCACTTCATGGAAGAGGAACTCAGTCCACATCATCATAGAATGATGATGTGGAAATGAATTTGCTTCATTTCTTACAGACTGGCAATTCAATAAAATTCCATCTGTACACCAAATTTGATCTAATAAACCAGAAATCCACTGTGTGCATCAAAGAAAGGCAAGTAACTGTAAAGTGCATTAAATTTCGAAGTAATGATTACATGCACTAGACCCAGATCTTCACCAGCAGAGCTCCACTGATGACAATAATTGCTTCAGTTTTACAAGAAGATCCACACAGAACCACACAGAACCATACCTGGGCTGATTTAATTCTACAGGTGCCATTCAGTCCTAAAGTGGGTAACTGTGAGCAAGAGGCAAGGTAGACAAAGGGGGCCAAGTCAGCTCCTTGTGAAGGTGGGGATAATGAATGTTTTCAACTGCAATGGTGAAAGGGTTAATGTTTCCCTGCTCGTGTACTATCAATAGTTGCACTAACTTGTTTTCATTCTTTTCTAATGCTGTTGTTCATTTTCAGATTCCATTTTTAATATGTTAAATTCAGTTTTAATATTCTCCACAGGAATTTAAAAACAATCTTCTCTTTAAAACTTAATTGTAGCATTTGTTATGCCATAAAAATACATTTTACATTTTCAGAGCCGATTTTGCAAAGTAGTTGGATAATAAATGAATAATAAGAACAACAAGACCCTTATTAAGTTTTTAGTCATTAAAGTGACCTAACATTTCAGAAAGAACAATAACTTTTCCAATAATGTTCCAGAACAGTGATTATAATTATAACACACCAAAAAAATGTATGAAATGATGCTGTCTTTCTTGGACAGTAGGATGGAAATTTGTAATTATTTGTATTTTCCACAAGCAGCATAAATTACCAGGGTTTCTCTCCCAGAAGAAATTGTGCCCCCTCCCACTGTAAGGAACACAAACAGCCATCCAAGCATTAATAAGGCTGATCACTCACCAGCACCGCCAGTCAGCCCCCTTGCAATGAACCTCCTTCTCCTGAGCAAGTGGATGAGGCACTGGTCAGTACCCTCGGTGCCTCCCTTGGGGTCAGCCCGGGACAGAGCTGGTCAATCCAAACCCCCTACTCATTTCTGCTGTTGCAATGAGGCCCCATAAAAGCCCAGGAGATGCCACCAGCTCAGTTGTCAGCAGCACTTTAGCAGCACCCCTGTACCAAGCACAAAGCACAGCCTTTCCACAGTTTCCCTGGTGCCAGCTCAGGATAAGAGGACATGCCCTAAGTGATGTAGGGCCTCCTCCACCTCCTTCCTTCTAACAAAGATCCCCGAGGCAGGGGCTTGGCCTGAGCCGGGGTGAGAGGTGAGGCATGGCTGGGCTCTTGGAGCCCAGGGGAGCCCAGGCAGCCGATACCGTGGGACACCTGTGCTCCTTCCCAAGCATAGATGTTAGCAGAGTGGTCCCACACCCTTGTGACCTCCCACACCAATTAATACAGTTTATCATGATGGGTTTGGTCCTGGCTGGCATCAGGAGAGCCTCATCTGGAGCAGAACAGAGCAGCCCTGCCTGGCAGTGGCTGTGCCATTTCATGTACCTGCAGAATGGCCATAAGTGATACCAGAGAACATACTGCTGTGTGGTAAAGTCCAGCCCTTAACACTGTCCAAAGTACCATTTTGGCATCTCACATTACTTTACAACTTATTCAGACCTGTTGATCCATCATCCCAATCACCTAATGCTCTCTCCCTAATTCAAAAAATCCAGGTGAAATCTGGACAGCAAGAGACTTGAGCAGCACTGTGGAGCCCCCAAATTATTTGTAACACCTTACAACCAAACATAAGTGGGTGCTGTGGCAAAGTGTTGACTAAACTTTTCCTGTCGCCTAATCAGCTGGAAATCTACCAGTACAAAATATCTTCTGTCTGAGTAAGAGCTGTTTTTCAGTCCTCTCAAGCAGCCCATGAGGACTGGGCTTCAGCCTGGTTTCTCATCCCAGTTCTCGTGCCTCACGCTGCCAATGCGATGCAGGAGGAGACTTTAAACGCATGCTAACCCTTAATCATGCCAATAGAGCCTTTGAAGTCACAGAGGACTTAATTTTAAACACTTCTCTCCCACAGTTCTAAAATAGCCACTGATACAATAAGCAATGAATGACCACGGCATTTCTCGAGCAGCACTGAGAACAGGGGTCGTGTCTCAGGCAACAAAAACTTCGGAGAAGTTTGTTTTCAATGGGAGAAAGAGCACTGGCAAGAGCACTGCCCTGACTGCACAGAGCAGGACTGTTTTTTAAGATCAAGTAAACGCAATTCATCTCTTTCTTTAAAAAAAAAAAAAAAGCAGCAGTTGTCCATGGACTTTCCTATTCATACTTAGGTATAGTAGGTTGCAAACCAAGAGACAAAAAAGGACAGGTGACAACAATCTCAGCCCAGGACTATTGTGTTTGGCCCAGCACTGCTGCCCCAGCCACAACACTTGGAGGAAGTGCCACACAAACAGAGGAAGCAGGATTCGGGCTGAGAAGGATTTAGTAACTGCATTACTACGCTCTCAGCACTGATGCCTGTGAAAGATAAAACCTGGGAAAAGACCTCGGGTTCCTACTCCTTATTGTTGCTGCCTGGGATTTAACTTGTATGTCTGAACTATGTACATATTTCACTGATTTAGGTGGGGCGCCATGAACGTATTTGTACGGGCTGAGACAGTGACAGGACTGCTGATGTTTACAGTAACAGGTTAGAGAGGCTTTGCCAAAGCATTCTTAGTTTTTAAAAGGATTGGTCTGACCCAGCCCCCTTCCCCCTCTCCATTGTTATTTTGTCTGCTGGATTTACGGAAGAAGGAAATGGTAAATTACAAGAAAAAAATAGCATTTATCTTGCCAGGACGTGTTGCTTTGAACTTGGATGATATTAACATATCAATCAGATTCAGTGATATGTTAAACAAGGTTGTCCCTGGTTTATGGTTCACCAAAGCTGGGAGTTGAACCATAGCTTTGTCTGCCTGTCTGTATGGGTAGGGAGCTTAACTTAACTCCACCAGTCCAAATCCTTCATGTGGACACACAGCACTTACACTGGACACAGGGCACCATTTGTTTCATCTGAGTTATGTTGACCCAAAATAAAGTCCAGCTTACAATTTAATTCAGACTGAAAATTTGCCCAGATGAAGCAATTACATAGTCACAAATACAGTGACTATGGCTGAAAATCCTTGAAGGATAAAAACATAGAACATAATATAATGTTCTGGGAATAAATGGGGAATATAATGACAGAGTGCAATCACTCTGTTTAGAGTAATCGTGTAAGAGGAAATATTTTTGGATGACATTTCCAGTTCCCAATCAGAGTTTGGCCAATTAGATGGAAAATTAATTCAGAAAGGAAACATTAATTAGGTCTTGATACAGATGCTAATTCCAAAATTTCATGAGGCTTCAAAGATCTGTCTTCTCCTCTCTGCCATTTCCTTATTATGGAATATTCATTATTTTACAATAACTCTTCAGGCTGGGGACAGCTTAATTTAACTACACTGCTTCCTTTGGGGACAACTAAGGACTTGCTATTTAAGTGTTAAATGGCAGTACTGAACTGGATGGTGATTTGAACTGGACTGAATTGGATTTACCATACAAGAGGCATGCCATGCACCAACCTACTGGCTACATGGAATTCAGAACAGAAGAAAGAGTGAATAAATCAAGTAATTCCCACAATTAATAGCTTAAAGAAAGAAGTCTTGCCCTCTCCCTTCTTCCCTCTTTTAGGAAAGAACAGACACTGAAATGAAGAAATACATATAAACAATATTTAATCTTGCTTGTAACTGCTTTTCTTCCCATATGTAAGCCACGAGTGAAAACAGATCTCACCAAATAAATACTATAAAGCCAAATAAATAATTTAATAAACAGTAACAATGCCCCAAAAGTAAATTAATCCTCAGGGCTTTAAATAAATATAGACAATTTAACTCAAAAGTACAATTTTTTTCCTCAAGGAATTGAAAGCTGAGAGTTACAGCGAAATCTTGATGTAACCATAACCATACCATCTACTATAAATAAGTTGAACACACATTATTGTTTGGAAAATTAAATCAGCCCTTGGAAAAGTACTTTTACTCACTAGGTTTACAAGTAGTAAAACTCTACAGCTAATCAGCAGACAGATGTCACAAATACATTTTGAATACTCAGACTTAGTATCCACACTTTCACAATTAACTTTTACATTCATGAAGTATTACAAACTAATAGAAAAAGAGCTGCAGTTAAAAAATAAAAATGCTGTAAGTTCAAAGCCCAGGATCATAGCACAGTAATAACTCTCTGTAAGTGAAGAGAGAGAAAAACCCCAAATATTCTGATTTAAGAAAACAAGTAGCTACAGAAAATGAAGTCCAGTTTCCTGTGGCTTTGAATTATCTTGTGCCTAACAAGATGCAAACTCTGATTGAAACTTTTCCTAAGGTTGAGGCATCTCTCAGCTCCTTTTCTCTCCCATGGAGGTTTTCTGATGTCCAATAATAACGCTTGGCTCATAAAGAAGTCTTTCCTTTAGCAGAAAAATAAGTCAGACCCCTCAACTCTGCTCAGCTACTGATTTTCACTAAACACAGAAGAAACTGATGTCAACTTTCCTACAGCAAATAAACAGAAATTACTCAGCAAATTTGAGGATTGTGGCAGGAGAGGTTCAGATTAGATATTAGAAAAAAAATTTCTCTGCAAGAGTGGCTAGGCATTGGAATATGCTGTCCAGGGAGGTGGCAGAGTCACCAGCTCCAGAAGTGTTCGAGAGATATCTGGATGTGGCCCCTGGAGATATAGTTTAGGGCTGATTATAGTGGTGCCACCTTGATGGTTGGACTAGATGAACTTGAGGATCTCTTCCAACCTTGACAATTCTGTGATTCTGTGAATTTCAAAAATTATAGAGGCCTGAAAGACAGGAACTGGGCAGCATGACAATAATATGCATTTCTTTATGAAGCAGGTTGAAAGTGAAAGTATTTTTTGTGCACTTGCTTTTGTCTCAGATCAATTTGTCCCTCTTTAAATACCAAGTTTTTCGTCATATGCCAATTTTATATAAACAAGGAGCGTGGGGTTTCTTTGTAAGTTAGAAAAACAGTAGTAATAGCAGGGGAAAGGAATCTAGCAGAGGTACTTCAAAAGAGGAGAGTAAAAGATCTGTGAAACTGCTACTCAGTACAGGTAATTCTGGTAATGAGGTTAAGAAAACATTTTTTAGAACATATTCTGATGTGCTTTAATACCATCAAAAATCATGGCTCAAATAAGTAAATCCTAATTCTACACTCCTCAGGAGCTCTTTTGTATAAACTTAAAGTAAACTCTCTTTAAGTGGAGAACAAGGTTTCTAGGGCAATGCCAAAAAGGATAAAGGAGGACATATCTTCTGCTTCAGCATTTCCTTATCTCTGTATTCAAATCATTACTTCGGCATTTTTGACTTGGAAAAAAAAATTCTCCTTGCTCAGCTTTTGCCTAAAATGTAGTTACATCCTTTATTGAGAAGAGCATGCAGAAGGACAATTGGCTACATTCAATTCTGAAAGTGCTTTAATAAAGCATCTCTACAGCAGGGGTAAATGCTGTACAGCCAAACCTTGCCAGCAGCTCCTCTGCTATTGCAGGGCAGCAGCTGCACTGCCCCTCGTGCTCTCCTCTGTGCCAGATCACCCAGAGGGTGAATATCAATTTACTGTTCAGTGTGGATGAGGCCCCAAAGACCTTGCATGACAAGTCAAAGCAACACCAGGGTCTTATTTGCCTACTCAAAAAATAATTTAGTGTATGCTTTTAAAACTAAAGTCATCGATGAATTTAAAGATGTATTTCATCTGGTGAGACAAATTTTACAACAGGGAAGGATTAGCAAACTTGTAAGAATATCTCTTTGTCACAAGTATTTCCACTCTTGTCTAACAGATTTTGGCTACGTTCCCCCAGAAAAAGCACCAGAGGTCATGCATATTGCAACTATGGTTTACCTCAGCCAGTAAAACCAATTATTCTTTGCATCCCTCTCTTCATTTTTTCCTAGGGAGATAATTTCTTCTGGGACTGCTCACTCATGGCATCTGGCGGGGATCTAGGGATATATTTGAAAGTCCTTTATACGAATCCTCAAGTCAGAATTAGCTTACACAGGGATGCAGAAGTAACCCACCAGATACAAAAAGCTTTAGTCATCAGCTCAACTCTATTGACAACACTTTTCCATCCAGCTTTCTTTGAGAAGAAGGAATCATACGAGTTAAGGCAAGTCTGCCACAAGTTTGAGACCCAGGGTCCCAAAGCTGGATTCTGTTCCTGAGTATGAGAAGCACACACAGGAATACACATCTAGGCACGCAAGTCCTCTCTCTGAGGAATCTCAGGTGGCACTTGGGTCTCCATTCAGGAGCCTCTAAAACACGTCTGCTGCGGCATTTGATCCCTCCTGAGGCAACTACATCTGGTACCTTCAATAGGGAAAATCAAATGGGATATTCTAAATATCACCTACTTAAACCTACTTGGCCTCAGTGGCCCAGAAAGGTCATGGATAAAATTTAAACCTTTCACATACTTTTTATTGAGGTTTTGAAACCAGTTTTTGGAAATGAGCACCTGAAGGACTGTCCTTTTCATATGCTGTCTGCAAAGAACCAGCAAGTACCAATGACAACCTCCACAGTCTTTGATGATTCTCATCTGACTGGAAGCCATCAAATCCACCTGGACTACCTAAACCATGAGAGGAATCAGCCAGCACAGATTTTCCATGTAATTTACCCAATATTTTAATTACCAGCCAAACCAAACAGCAGAAGGTTCAGGAAACACACAATATAATTGGGAATTCACCACCTGCCTGGTTCAAAAAGCTCACACAAAACCACATTGTTTTATAGGTTTCAAAAAGAGAAGGAGGATGAAAAATAGTAAGCATTTGATTGCTTTTCTTCCACAAAATCCCCCTTTTCTAGAAAATTTCTCTTGTAGCTCGATTTTAACAGAACTACTATAGCAAACTGAAACTTTTCAGTGGCCCAGACTGTAACTTTGGGTCCATACTCTGCATTTTCCCAGAGATAAGACTGATAGAAGCTTGACATTTTTTTCTGAGACTATAGCCCATCCTATGCAATTAAGGACTCTATGGAAAAAAAACATGTAAATGTCATGAACATGGAAGAGACAATGTAACAGAGACAACGGATTTCTGATATTTTGTTACTTTGTAGGGCTTGACTTGCAAGCTGAATAATGTAGGTTTTACATGCAATTCCATTAAAGGGAAAAATGAGGGACAGAGTACTGGAAAACTTCATGAGTAGTCATCAGGTCCCAAAAGCTTAGATCCACAGCACAGCCTACGATTGTCCTAATCTGCTTGAGCATTTGGTGACACAGTAGAAGACTATTGTCTATGCCCAGCCACGGGAGGGAGATGAGACAGAACTTTAATGAATATATTTCAAAGCCATTTGTTAGACAGCAAATGAAAGATGAAAGTTGGGAAAGCACAGTTCAATCACAGAAGAAAAATGTATTTTCTTTTTGGAAAACTGCTGTTCTTGTTCTCCCTGGCTTCTCTCTCCATCCCCACATCTGTTCCCACTTACTCTGCGCCCATTTTCTCACTGGGAAGCATCAGACAATCTTTACTGCAGGCACAAATATCCATTCCAAGTGTCTTCGAGGGAATACATTCTTAGTCATGCTTCTACTCTACTGGGTGTCCTTACTTTACATGCAAGTCTGTGTCCACATGTGTCCCAGGCTTCGACTCAGCAAAATACTTATGCAGGGATCTCACAGTACAGAAGTGCTTAACCCCCCAAATGTCTAGCATGCACTTAATTTTGAGAATTCATTCCACTGAAGCTGGCAGAAGTGCAGTGTTTGTCACTGTATTCTCCTAAGCTGGGGCTTGAGACTTGCATACTGCACTTATTTGTGACACTGACAGCCAAAAATGCATATTAATTCTATAGCAAACACAACACTTCTGGTTTTCAAAGAAAATGTAAGTTGTACATAATGCAAATGTAAAATGTAAGGTGAGAAAGACTGTTATTTCCCCCACACTTCCTCTGATGAGTTAATTAATAATTTTTTTCCTTACTTTATTATACACTCAAAACTCAGAGCAAGACTTTACTTGTCTGACTTGCGACAGTGCTGTGAATTCTCTGTGTGTCCCTTGTGTGTCTCCCAGGGAGAATCAGCGAGCCCTTGGGGGCCTCTTTCTCACTCCTTACTGATTTTCTCCCAGGGAAGGCTCCTTACCCTCAGCCCTCTAGGTGGCTCAGGTGTCCTTTACAGACAAAACACACCACAAACACTTTGATGAAGGGGGGAAAGATGCCCAAAATCACAATGACGCCCTTATTTGCCTATTGCTTGTGGATAAATGATTGTGTTCCGTGGGAGGAATAGAGAACTGGCATGAATCAGGAAACATCATAAGGCCAACAGGTTGCTATGCAAAATAATGACTTAATAGGCAATGCCTGTAAGCATTTATTGTATTAAATAATTGCAATTAACCTGTTTCAAGTACTACGAAGATTTTCATTCAACCAGAAATGCAAGAGTTCACTGTGCAGTGAAGCCACTAAATGTAGAAAATCATTGCTCAGAAAATCATAGGTCTGCAAGAAAAGAACTTTGCTGCTAGCCCTCCCTTTTTTTTTTCTTTTTTTTTTTCCCCAGGAGAAAAGCAGCTGATATAACAGGACAGGACATTTTCCACTCAGAAAACATGCATGCTCAGGCAGGCTGGAGGACTGTGTAAAACAGGCAGCTGCAGAGAGATGAGTAAGTCCCATCCATTCAGAGATAAAACACCTTTTTTTTTTTTTTTTTACATAGGATAGTCTAATGTGGAAACTGCCAATCCTTCTCCTCTCACTACTTCTTTGATGTTCATTTGCTTTAAAATTTTTCCCCTGTGATGAACAACAGAGATTGCCAGCAAGTATTTGCAAGCTCAGCAGCAAAGCAGAAGGAACTGAAGACTTGTTGCTCAAAATGAATCCTTGAAAATGACCGTCTACAGTCATTCCCTTCTGTTTGCTCCACTTAGTGAGTTATGGGATAAAGGGAAGCAAACAAAGTATGATGGCAATAGCTATAATAATAATAGCAACTCACCAATGTTTGTAAAACCTCTCTTGGAGGCATGTAAATATGCAACGTATCACTCTGAAAGGGATACTGAAGAAGGCATATTTATTTCCTCACAGGTTGCCTCTTTTTACCAATACATTTTGGGTTTTAATAGCATCACTGATTTTTGACAGCAAATTTCAATGCTGTAAAAAATACCACGAGAACAGTGAAAAGTGTACATAAACCAGTACACTGTCCATGAGGGTGGGATGCTTTGGCAGGAGTGCAAGACCAGAGTCAGAATATTGGAAGATGGTAGCATTTCCTCCAGACACACTCCCCGTCTCAAACCATCGCATATGTTGCACATGATGAACACAGAGAGCACAATCTGCTCCTTCAGAAATCAGCCGTTCTGGGAGCTCCCCTTGCCTGAGACGTCACTTGCCTGAAGCAGCAGGGCGGGTGGCGGCACTAGGTGGCACTGGAAGCTCTGCGGTTAAGGCAATTTTAGTGTTATTTTGGGCTTTAAGCGCCATCTGGTGTTATCGTCGGCTTTTTCTTGAAAAGTCTGGTTACGGGACCCCGACGCTGGCAACCTCCACTGTTGATGGTTTATAATCAATATACATAACTAGATACTAAAATACAGTACCATCGAGTTTTGCTGAACGGATTAGTATTTCCCCTCCTTTCTTGTTATACTTTTGGAAAGGAGTTCAATACTTATCAATTCTGATTTTTAGCCAAAAACATTTAATCAGAGAAAGTTTGGCTTAAAGGCATGAATGTGCTGCCAGATGCACTCCCGCTTCTGGATGTAAGAGCATTTCAATGCCCTTTCCTTCACAGCTCCTTGGCTTCTCTTCCTTTAGGCTTTCTCTTGAAAACTCAAGCAAACAGGTAAGACAAATCAGAGACTGCCATGGGAGGCAAGACCACAAAGATCAAACAAACAAAATCACACAACCATATATTCTTCCAACTCCCCTCCACCCTGCCCCCTTCCCAAAAAGAAACACCAAACCAAAACAATAACAAAGGACTAGTCCTTCACAATAATCCCCAAAGCCTGCAATGTACCTAATCATCAGTCAAGATGTGGCACATGAATGCCAACCACCTAGTAAGGATTTTCTTCCTAGCAAGCTTGTTGCAACTCTGCTCATTCCTGTCTCCATCATTTACTTGTTTAGCCTGAAATGCTTTAGTAACAAATAACAACTTATTTTATATCCCTAGAATATTCCTTCTGGATAGAAGAGTGTATTATTTGTGTAAGCAAAACCCTAGATTCTGCTTTGCCATTTCCTGGACAACATACATTGCTGTGTGGAAGGCAGTGTGCAACAGGTACGTATTGAGCTTCCCAAAAACAGGCATCTATTTCACATTTTGAAAGACCCTTGCACTATTGTAAAGGCTGGGAGGGCAGGGGAAGGCTTCTTTCAGTCTTGCTCATGTTGAGGCTGACAGAGATCCTTTTCACTTCTTTAGGGGCATACAGTGGATTTTATCTTTTGCTACTACTTTGTAAATTGATGCTGTAAGGAGAAATTGCCAGCATAGTGTGACAAGAAGAAACAGCTCTGGCTCTAGGAGCTGGTGGGTGACTGATGCTGGGTAGCAGCTGACGAAACCACTCCAGACACTGTCTACAGACAGGGCAGGGGACTCCACTGACTCCACCTTGAAAGGCAGAAGGGCTAACTTGTTCTTCCTGGGATTACCAACACTGGCACACCAAAGCCAAAACTCAGATTACCTTTGTATAACTTGCCAACAATTTCTTTACCCTGTTATTATCCAACATCCCATCACCTGGGGGCAAGGATGGAGGGGGCTGCCAGGTAAACACCAGGGCATAAGGTGGGCACTTCTGCAAACTGCCAGACCAAGCAGGTTAGCCAGGGGAATTCAGAAAGGAGTGTGAAACGGTTGACCTACCTAAAAATGAATCCTCTCAGAGACATAATGAAGACAGAATTTGCATTAGAAATTCATACAGCTGTTTGGAGAGGAGAATGTTGCCCTCAGGGACAAATCCACTCCCTAACACCCAGCCTTAGCGTCTCCCTCATGCCTGGCCAAGGTCCTCCCCCTCATGAGGAAGAATCCTGCCCCCGAGGCGCCTAAGCAACAGTGGAGCTGAGGAGGCTGCTTTATTAAATTAAATGTCCTCGTGGGAGGATGCAATTCAGGGGTTTTTTTTCTTGTTTCTTTTTTTTCCCCCTCAAATGAAGTTCCCTTCTCAGAGAAGAGTGTTTCATTTTGAAAAATTAATTCTGTGCGGCATGATTCAAACTGAACTTTGTCTCTTTGTTCCCTTTTTAAAGTCAAGTTGCATGAAAAGTAATACGTTTCCAAAATCAGATTGTCTCCTCCTTCAGATCTGATTACTTATTCCAAGTTCATCATTAGGATAGTGTAATGTGGATCCATGCTTTAAGCAGGACTCTCCAGTGAAAACAATGAGTGTTCTGCCTTCTGCCTAAATTAATAACACAACATGTCCCGTAGAAAATAACTAAAAGATAAATCAAGCCAAGTTAGTCCCATTTAGGCTAAATGTGGGAGTTTTGCTTTGAAGTAAGAACATAGCCATTTGGTCTTGTTCTGTTCTAAAAGAAATTAATTTGAGAAACACATCCTAAATAATAAAGTCAGGCAAGCATTTTGTATATAAGTAACCAGGACTACATCCCTGAAATACAAATGAGGATTCTTTTCAGCTTTAATATCGGGTTTTCCATACAAAATATTCAGCATAAACTCTCAAATCCAATATTCCTCTTTACTTTTTATAATTAGCTTTTTTTTTTTTTTACTTTAGTCAGTGTAACTCCTTAACAACACACTCCTTTTGCCTATTTTGTACTATTCTGCTCATGCTAGACCACAAAAATAAAACATTTTTGTCGAAGCAGCTTAGAAGGTCTGTACTTTTGTTAAGTGCGTGCTTTACTTGGTGTATCTGCACCACAAATAAACAAAAGAAGAAGGTCACACCATTGTGCCCCTGTGTGGCTTCAGTAACAGGACTCTGGACTATACACAGGTCTGGGCACCACAATGGTTACTTTTAGACTGCATTTCAAGCTTGTATCCCAGCACATACTTAAGTTCAAATTTGTTTCATGTCCAAATAATTTCAATATTAACACCCAAAACACACGAGTTTCAAATCCAAGGAGATTTGGAGTCACACTATTCTTTAGTCCAGATTCAAACATGTGTCAACCCATAGGCTATGTTAACTTATGTCATATTACATGCTCTTATCACCGTGCCGCAAAATTACGTGGTCAATACAATGCACACAAGGCAGCGTAGGTACCTTCTAAAAAGGCTGGTGTCTGCAGCAAAACACTGTAGGATATGTAGGCTGCTGAACTGTGCTTCAGGGCCAGAACTGCAGACACACAGATGAGAAAGTGCATTTTGTTTCACGCAGCTTTCTGGCTTGTGCTCTACCCGCAAGGGTAAGAGAGATGCAGCCTGTGTGGCCCAAAATTTCCTGATTCTTCTTAGAGCAAACAGAATTTGTTAAGTAAGTTCTATTTTAACCCCATGGCCACCTCCACCTCTGCAAGACAGTCCCCATGCTAAGACTCTTTTCACAGGACAGAAAAGACAATCAGGCTGTCAGAAGGGCTTTTCAGCCTGCCTTTGTTCATTACATCTTATCAGGTCTTGAAGGTGCTGAGCAAAATGGCAACACCTGTTCTGAGAAGAGAGAGCACATCAAAAACAGACAGTGTGAACTTCTCTTCCTACCAGTCTGTTCTCATTACCTGTGTTCTACCATCTTGTATTTATATTGTTCAGATATTTTACTGTTACCAGGGGATTTGTGTTGTTTTCATCTAATTATCTCCAAGACTTTCTGTATAGAACAACTTCACATAGAGCAACTTCACCCAGCTGGGAGAGAGAGGTGTACAAGTAAAATTTTCACTGCACCATAGACTGGAAAAATGAAGGGGGTCACATCTCACCTACTCATGTACAAAGCTCTTATTCATGTAGGTAAGGCCACTGATGTAGACTGGGCTTTAAATTACTTGTTAAGAAGAAAATTAGTATCAGAAAAGTAAACAAAATTACAAATTTTTTGACCCTTCAGCTTTGCTGAGACCCACAACCTCTTTCTCATGCCCTCCTCCAAACATAAAAAGCACCTTAACATTCTTTGTCATGCAAAAATTCTCATTTATGTGAGACTCCAGTGACTTGTCTCACTGGCCTTTTAGGGCATAAATACCTCTTCTGAAAAGAAGAAAAAGGTCAGATTCGTTAAAGTCTTCACTCTACTCACGACTACCAGGCTATTGCAATGTAATGACTCCAGGAGATAGGTCTTCAGTCCTAGTGTTAAGGAATGCAATTTGAGCCGTTGCCGGTACAGACATGTCACTGATGCTACTAAAACAAAACTTGAGCTAAAATTTGCTTCAAGTCTTTACTTGCTTGCAATGGAAAGTTTGCTGGCAGCTGTTGTCATCATTAGCCTTGTGGCGATGTTTTTTTCTGAAGTGTCTTGTGTCTTATTGAAGCTTAACGCTTGTTAAGTTGGGAGGGGACTTTGGGTGATCTGCCAACAGCAGACAATAAAGTGTTCTTTTCTCCTGTTGTAACAGCGTCGTAAGTTTTGGTTTATGGATAATGGCAGCTACACACAGTAAATTAAAACACACACAAAAAAGAGGAAAACATGAGGGCTTTTCTCTAAATAGTCTATTTAGCCTATTACAAGCTCCCCTCAGGTTTTAAATGCAATCATAAAAACATTCTAATTTTTCACCTTTAACTATTTTCTGTTCCTAGTAGGCTAAGAGCAGGCATTTTTACAGCAATGTCCCTCTCCAGGGACCCCAGCTTTATAAGCTTTGAACAGCATTAGTATCACCTCTCTTTGGTGTGGGTCCCCAGATCTGCAGGGAAAGCTGTGATCTGGAAAACACCCCTTTCTCCCTGTGCAGTTCTCTGGAAAGGACCTGAAATTCATCATCTGCTAGTACACTGTCCTCTGGTTTTGCCTTCTCAGTATGGATTGCTGGGATGGATGGTGGTCTAGCTTTTAAATATGGATCAGATACCTCATCTTTATCCTCTAAACTGACAGAGGGCCGTGTCTCGTAGTACGCCAGGAAGCCCAGGAAAGAATCTCTGAAGCAAACCATGCAGCCCAAAGCAGACTCAAGCACATTGGTTCTATGTAGTGAAGCCTCAGAGATGGCTTAGGGAGGTCTGTCAGAGGCATGGGACCCACTGCAGGACATCTGATGATTTGTTGGTGTAAAACACCAAATGCACCAGAACCACTTAACTTCACCAGCGTCAGTACAGAGGCCTGTAATGTGTCCTGAAAGCAGATTGGGAGGTACTGTATCACTGTACAGAATCACACAGCAGCCTCAGACTGTTAGGTTCCATTTTAGGTTCATTATTGTAAAACAGGTCCAGTGAAAGCTAATCAGATTAAGATAATTAAAAATCAACCAGGCACCTTCAGCAGAAAAAACAAGACTAGAAGTCCAAGCAAGGAGCAGCATGTTTTTGCCCACTGGTTGTGGTTTTCCTTGTTTGCTCAAGTTACCAGAATCCTTGAAGTTACATGGAGCAAGCATGGCCAGGGACTGGCATTGTTTTAGCAGTATGATGAAACTAAACTGTAAAAGAAATCTCTACGGTTTGTGTGATTTAACACAGAGCTCTGTGGGTAGGTCCTGGGCTGGAGACGTAGGTTACACGGGGAATTTGGTTCCTTACAGTAACTCCAGCTCCTCAGGGCAACCTTGGACTTGTCACTTCAGCTCTTTGTGTCTTTTCTCCTCCTTCACGTTGCAGCCACGATGATGACACACGGCTTGCTGCCTTACCCTTTCCTGCCTCACCTCCTGGAACAGGAACTCCTTGAGAAGCAAGCTGCTGGCAGCTGTGTGCAGGAGCACAGCCCGGCACGGCGTGGCCACCGGTGCAGCTCTTCATGGCTCCACCAGCAGCAGGAGGGTGTGTGGCACTCCTGTGTCACCAGGAGAGCACACACAGCAAGGTTCCCTGTCCCTGCCAGGGTGCAGGCAGAAAGACAGCAGGCAATAACCACTCCTTGCACGCTTAATAATTTAAAGGAGGTAATTGCCATACATAACTTAAACCTTATGGGTAATTCAGGAAAGTGGAATTAATTAACTATCTTGGCACTTGGTCTTGATTCTATGGCTAGGACGTATTATAAAACATATAAACATCATGCAAGTGTTGTTCTATCTGTCATGCTGTGTAACAAACTGGGAAAGTGCTACTGAATAGGAAGCCAACATCTTTCCTCACATATGCTGTGCCTTAAGTAATCATCTCTTCCAGTACGGATCTGAGGCAACGGCGTTCCTGCTATGAGCTGTCTTCCAGTTACACAGGAATCAGAATTACTGAAATAAAATTCCACCTGTGTTACATCTGCCTTTCCTAAGTGGCCAGTGCCACTTGCTCAATTTAATTCTAGAATCTCACACCTAGCCAGAAGCCAGCTCAGTCTCCCCAAGGACACTCACCTGGCAGTCTTTTGCCAGGTTTTTTACACTTGCATCTTCTCCTAATTTTCTTTCTTGGTGCTTGTGTGTCTTTTTATCTTCCTGCATGATAAAACCAGGTAACCTAATAAAAAAAAAAAAAAAAGGAAAGGAACAGAAAAGCCATTTTAGCATGTGTAACAACAATCTCATTGGAATTTCTCTGGAAGGCTTGTAGTCTGATCTTGCAGAGGCAAACACCTCAGGCTGAGTCCTTTCTCTTGTTCTGACTTAAACATTTGCACAAAAATGGGCAGTTTTATCTCTTTTTTTCTCACAGGATCTAGATTTTTTAAAAATAATATTTCACACATCAGTTTTCACTTAGGTATGGAGACAGCTGGCTGCCCTGATGGAACTGCAGAGATCCCAGCTGAACTGAGTGTCCCCTCAAAGTAAAAGTAAGGTAATGGCTGCTTGAAATTAGGCAACTGCCATGTTCTCAATGGCAAAACTTTATAAAGAGATCAGACTAAACAGCTGTCCCAAGAGAGATGTTATGTCCTTTGGCTTTTGAAGTGTCCCTAAAGCTCAGGTTGCTTTCCTCTGGTGCTAGAGCTCTGTAAGCAACAGTAGCATATGTATTTCTAACATCAGCCACTGCTGAAAGACAATGAACAAAGGGCCATGCAAAAGGGAGGAAAGAGCCAAATTCTCTCAGGTCACATACCAGGTGAGATGACACTAGTTCAGGCTGTTCACTTGTCCAAACGAGGCCCTACTGCCATCTGCCCACATATTTCTGTCTTTCCGGTGCTGTTGTCACAGCAAGTCCTTCATTCTTTTGGGGGAAAAAAAAAAAAGTCCACCTGAACTATTGTATGTGTATTGATTTGGTTGATTTGCTGCCTGTGTAACTCAGAGCATCATTAATCTGATACAGAGAGCACCATTTGAAAGGCTTTGACTAAGTACAATATCAAGTGTCACCATGGGCTTTAGAGTACAAAAAGTACAGATAGCACAAACAAAAGGGCCATATTTACCCTGGTTTAACTCTTCCAACCTTGCTAACAATTGCCATAAGGTGGTTATTCTGGAGTTGAATAAGAGGAAAATCTGAACCAGAATAGAAATAGGAGAAAGTTGCTTGGATAAAGGTGTTTTCTTGATTTCTTAAGAATGTTGCTTGATTCATACCGCTGAAAATGCCAGATGATCAGAAACATTCATGTTACTGTTTTTCAGATGTTGGAATTGTCTGGTTTCTGGATAGCAACACGCTAAGCAAAGGTGCTAATCACTAGCTCCATAAAAATAAGATTAATTTCTCTCCAGAAAATAAATATGCAGGTAGGCTCTGACCAGTACTGGTGAATGGCTTCATAAGCAGCTGGGTAACAGAATAAACCCCTGAGAGTATATTTAGAGAAAGTAGCAGCAGGCATTTGCTTTCACAAGAAGAAAACTTTCAAACTCAAATACACGTTGTGTTGTCCAAATTCCTTCCCCTCACCTGCATTCTGGTCCATACTACTATTGCTGTGTCAGCTGTCATCCTTGCTGTTCCCATGCCCTCCTACCCTTATTCTCAACAATTGCTGTCAGCTGGTGCCTTCTCCAGCCCTGGTCTCAAAAAGACTTGTCAACAACTACAGCACATGGGGCTGCTGTACAGGCTGCAGCTCACCAGCTAAGTGCTTTGGAGTATGCTCTGTGATCCCACGTGGATTTTCAGTGCTGTATACATTTCTCCTGTTCCTACAACCCACACATATGCATCCAGAAGAAGAGGCGGACTATTTCATTATGCCAGCTGAAAAAGAAAGCATGCCAAATCTCCAGTGCCATAGGGCTGTCACAAGCCTGAAGCAAAACCAAACTCGGCACCCTGTCCAGCCTTCCCACCCTTGATCACTCCTGATATTACTCACCCCCATGGGCTCAGTCTAACCTTTATGTCATGCCTATGGCAGACAGAAACTCCTATGGTTTTACTGAAGCTAAATATTATTTGAATTTTCAGTTATTCTGGTGTCCCTTAAAAGAAACTTTGCAAGGCAATTCAATGACTTGATCTTTGTCCTACCAATAAAATCCTTTCTATGTTGAAAAGGGTATTTTGGTCTGGATGACAGAGGCTGGGCTGGATCCTGCCTAGTTTTCAAGCCAACAGGTGGTGGAGGGCCAGGGCACACTTCAGCTTTCAGGTTTGCACACAGCCCAGAAAGGGGCAAAACATGATTTAGAAACTTTAAACAAGGTGAGAAGGGGAAACCAAGCAACTGTTTTCAGTTTTTAAACCAGCTCCAGTACCAGCTGAAATCAACCCCATGTGCCTTGAAATTCACTGAGACCAGAATGTCTTTTTTTTGTGTGCTATTCCTCTGGCTTAGCACTACAAAAATGTAAAAAAGAAAACCATTATTTTCTGAAGAAACTGGTGTTGTTGCTGACCCAGGTAGAGTACCTATGACAAAAAAACAGCTTCTCTCGGTCACTGAATTATTGTTTCTCACTGGCATTAAGAAAACAACCTGGAGATTAGCCACTGATAAATGGTTTATATTTCCCCAAAGGTAAGTTTCCCGTTTATGCTGCAGTGTAGACAATCGAGCTTATGTCAGATTGTCAGCAACGCGTGACAATGGTTTCCTGTAACAAACAGGCCATGTTCCAGTGTGCACATTCCACTTGCATTAATCCTTGTACTACTTTGTGCTTAAAATATAAGTAGCATGATTGGAAAAACAAGAAAGATATCATCTGAGAAGTAAGTATATAAGGGTGCAGAATTCCTAGAAAACAGTATTGCTGACACTGGACTGTCCCTGGGCTTCTGAACATGTAGGGAAGATGAGATCTTAACACCCTAAGAACAGGTTAACGTAATTCACATGTGCTGACAAAACTCAGGAACTGAGGGTTTAACCCCTGCTGCTGCAGTGAGGAAAGCAGAAGCTGCTGCAATGAAGAAAGCAGAAGCAACAGATTGCTCCTTGCAGGAGCAATCACCCCTCCTCCTGCTCTGCTCTCACCCCAAAATAGTCACCATTCATCTATTTTGCCAGCCTTTTACAAAGGAGCAGCTGGATAGCTGGCTGCACAGGGGATGCAGATGTCCCTTCCAGCACAGGCATTCAGGCAGCAGAATCCTTGCCAGCCCAGTTTACAAAACAGAGAGACCCATTTCCTTCCTTGGTTCTTCAGCTTCTGCCACAGAATAAACAGAGACAAGTCTTTGAAGAGTCCTAAAACACAAAACCTAAAGAGCAGCAAATTAGTGAAAGGAGAAAGCACAACACGACAATTTCCTCATGCACCTACACTGAGATCCTCCATTTCAGGATGAAAAATAATTTTATGCACTTCCTTAATGAAATAGCAATCCTTAATTTCTAACGATGAAGCCTGCTTAAACAGTAGCAGAGCCCAGATCAATACCTTAGATGTGGTTTAACACTTTATGCTTTTGTTTTGGTGCCTTTTAAAGCATAACTCAAATAGAAGTCCCTGATATTTGTTCTTAGAATTAATTACATTCCTGTATTTGCTTGAATACAAGCCAGAAAGAAATGAACTACAGACCCGAGTGTCAGAAAAAAAAATTTGATCAAAGGTACATATACACTATTCACTATTCCATACATTCTTTAAATTGCTGGGGTGGGTAAAGGTGTTCTCCCATTTAGCTCACACATTTTCATTTACTGAATTAAAAAAGCATTTGTTGATCAGTATTCTTTGCTTTCTTTTAGGTTCCTAGTTGCTGCCATTTTACATAGCACACTGTCTGGTCCTGACTGCCTATGAGTCAGCTCAGTTTTAAGAAGGTAGGTGGAGAGGCTGTGTTTGGGCCAGCTGAGGAGAGTGATGGTTGTTTCCCAGTTAGTTTTGACTAGAAATAGTTTGTTGGGGAGCACGGGGTGGGCGTCCTCAGAAACATGGTTGCGTTAATTCTAGAGGGTGAATCACAGTGATTTTTCTAGGTGTTGTGCCCAGGAAAGAATGGTTTCACCACTGTGTTCTGATTTTGCATTTCTTCATGCTTACATAAGAAAAACACCTTGCTGATTTGCAAACAGAAACACTCAAGGCCCCCACACTGTATGAGTAAATCACTTTTTTGAACTCTAGATCAAATTCCAATTATTTTACTTTCAAAAAAGCATCTGTTAAAACATGATTTATTTCTTAAAGACGACCATACTGCAAGAACCTGCACAAAGGATGCTCAGGACAATCCTTTTTTAGATAACTGAATTACATAGCACCCAATTAAATCACACACTTTACCTGTACAAGCACCAATTTAGAGGACATACTCCAGGTCAGCCTTACTGACTTTTCTGCCCACTTTTTGCTAATCATGGAGGAATACAAATTAATCTCATGAGTGGGATATGAACAAGCTTCAGTGGATTAGTCCCAGCTATACAAGGTAACCACTGCCAAGAGGACTAGGGAACACCATCAGAGTCCAATAGTTAGTCCACTTTGACAGTAGGATACATTGACACTTATTACAAATGTTTGTTCAGAAGGGACTAGGGCAAGGTAGGCAGAGTGCTGTAAATTCACACCTTAGCTTACTTCTCTCTAATCTGCCTATGTCAGACGCATTGATGAAAGATGAGATTTTAAACTGATTACACTGAGCAAATCCAAAAAGTTGTCTGATCACTGAAGTTCACATTCAAAACCAGACCCTCTGTCTTAGCTTAGCTGATTCAGAATAGAAGTCAATGTAAGTAGCTGCAGATGAATTTGGTCTAGCTTAAGTGAATCATCCAAAAAACTCTTCTACACTAAAATCCTGTAGTATCTGTTTTCTCAGACAGCATGACTCAATCCTTAGCTATCAGCTGGATTCTGACCTTGCCTTAGGTGAAGGCTCGGATAAAGGCGACCCGAGCCATCAGTCCTGACAATCCTGCCTTCTGTCAGGGGCTTATGGAAGCACCAGAAAAAAATACACTTTCCTTAAGGCAAATTACCACTTCCCTTGGAATTTTCAGAAGCTCATTAGTACTTAAGGAACCAACAATACTTACGTTGTGTCTGTATTGTACTGCGCTCGTTTTTGATCACTAGAGCATTGAAAAAGCCATGGTGTTATGCACAGCACAGTAAACACAGCGCAAAACAAAATTTGACTGGCATCATGTCTCGAAGAATAACTTCAAAGTTTGTATCTTTCCTGTGCAGGTGAAGAGTTTATGTTTTAGCCATGCAGTTTTCCTGAGGGAGGAGAATAAACCTAACACAAAAGATACTGTTAAATCACAATTACCTTTTCTGTGTTTGTTTGTTTGTGTTTTTTTCAGTTGATCCCATCTCTTTAGTGACAAAGCCATTTGAAATGAGGAAAATGAATAGTGTCATTTCTAGAATTAGTCCAGCAATGTGCTCACATTGTAGCTGTCAGTTCACTATATAGTTTCCTCACGAAATTTTAAAGCCTTTAACAGCATTCATATTGTATTAAATAAAGTTTTGGTCACTGTACACATGTTAGTTTCCCAAAAGTTTGATCTTTTTCATATATTGAAAAGTTTGGAGCATGTGCCCCCTCAGACATGCTACCACTGCTTTGTTTCAAAATGAAACATGTGTTGCACAAAAAATAATCTTGTAGGCCCACCACTTTTGTCTGCCCTGCCAAGGTTTGCCAGGACTTCAGCTATCCTGATATAGATCTTGTGGGGCTGTGCTATTTTATTAATTTAATAATTGAGATTTAAAATTTCCTTTTGCTTAAGTATAGAATTTTTAAACCAGACTATTTCACTGATGCCCTCCACCAAGAAAGCCCACCAACACTTTCATTGGAATATTTTGGAGACAATGGCAAAGTTGGCTTCTGGATAAATCAAGAAGGTGAGTGACAGCCTCTTTGCCATTTATGAATATCAGGGCTTCAGACGTGTGTCTCAGAGGAAGGTGGGCAGAAGCTCTGCAGAGACCTGTGCTGGGGAAAGGCACTACCACACCTTTCCCACCTCTCACTGCTCTTCCCCTCCTTCTGCCACAAGCTACCTCCTCCTGGGATTTCCCAGAGGCAGCTAACCTACATTTAAAACACGATAAAGAAAAAATACTGAATGAGGCATAAAAACAATCCACTCTGTTCATCAGTTTCAATAATGCTGCCAGACTGGTGTGAACTTCTTCCTTTTGAAGTCCTAAGAGAGCTGACAACAGGTTAAACAATGACAGTGTGACTGTTGTAGCTGCTGAATATAAACAACTGATCATAGATGACAGAAGCTGAAGAAGTGAGAGAAGGAGAGGATATACATCACAGTCAGTTAGTGATCTGCTGCGTGATGCGCTGAACTGATACAAGCACGCTTATGCTTGTATCACAGGCTGAAGGTCAAAGGTGGAGGCTTGATGGGTCTGTCTTGATTTTCCACTTTTATCATGCATGGCCAGGAAGGGAATCTTGAGTCACAATAAAGTGTGGTTCTGTATATTGTGTATGGACTAGCACCACAGAGAAATGGCTGCCTAACTTTATCTTTCCCCCTTGCTTCAAAAAGTGAGTAGATCCCTTAACAGCTCAAGACAGAAACATATACTGGAACAATATTTTTTTCAAAATTATTTTATCATACAAGAAAGATGACATAAGAGGATTAAAAATCTGGCTTCAATAAAGTCATTAGCAAAGCTCCTTCTAACCTTAGAAGCTTGGAATTTTATGTGAAAGACATTAATTGCAAAAGTGAGAAGCTTTGCTTTTGGAAAGTTGGAACATACATTTACATCCACGTAGTGTTTTCCCAATACCCTCCTCCTCTTGCTGTTTCTAAGAACCAGAAACACAAGAGACCAACAAAGCTTTAGGTATTGGAAGAAAAAATTCTGCAACAGGACTGCTGAATGAAGTAACAGAATGGAAGAGTGGTTGGATTTCTCTCAATGTACTGAATTTTGAAGATGCTTAATAACAATGTGGCATTTCAAGTTTCCAACAAAAGATATTATCTCACTAACACTAGGTTTCAAACCAAAAATATATTTTCTATCTAGTACTCAACGATCTAGAAAGCAACAAATAACATATTCTTTTTTTAAAAACAGACCTATTGAAAATTTTAGTGAGTCTTTCTTCAGTAATAGCTTGATTAAAACTATTATTTCATTTTGTAATATGAGACACAAAGAGAAACCTAATGTGCCAAGAATATTTCAGCAAGCCTCCTACAATAGAAAACTGTAGCTCCTTAATAAAAGTATCTATCTGGTGTATTAGTAGAACAGCAGACAAATGAGTAGTACGCAATCAACTTGGATTTTCTAAGATCTTTGACCAAAGACTGCAGGGGAGACCATAAGTACAGATTAAGGGATGGGAAAGTAGTTCTCATATTTAAAAATAACTGAAGGCCTAGATGACAAAACAGAAAAACAAAATATTGAATTTCAGCATGTGAAAAGATAACTGTGAGGTCCATGATACCCCATGCTTCCATGTCTTCATAGAGAAAGCCTATTGCTTAATACAGTATCATCTGAAAAAGAAGACATATAACAGAAAAGTATTTATTATTCAGACACCCAAACAATGACCACAATGCCTCTTCTGGTTCCTGCCTTATAACTCTCTTTACAGCAAATACTCACTCTTCTGTAATGATTAATCTCCACGAAAAAAACCACAAAGCAGTCCTAAATGTCTGTAAGATACCAAAAAATAATAACACTTTAAGGCTTTTTCCTCTCAGAGAAAAATAGCAAGCTTTTATATCAGGCTTACTCTTGTAGTGAGAATAGTGGTAGTCCCCTTGTAATTTGTTTTTTATATCCTGCCGATGTCCAGTTCTGCTGTCTCAGACAAGGTAAAGGAGAAACTGTTGTCATCAACAAATTAGCTGCAACAAGTTCTAAACCTGTTCTTGCTCAGTAAAGCATCAAAAATGCTTTAAGTTGCATTTAAGTCCCTTGGCTCACTTGAAGGCATTTTTCTCTAGTTAGCCTCTAGGTAAGAAATTAACTGCTGCTACCTCTCTTCCTTTTCCAAGGTAGGACTTGGCCTACTTTTCATTATGCCCTTTATGAACCAACAGTCTCCTGCCCTTACACTGCAACACAACTAGTCAAGAGTAAAGAAATATTAGCTAACTCGGATAGGGGGTGGGGGCATGTGTGTTATCTGAATTTGCTTGTGAATGTACTGAACAGCTTTTGATAGCTACGGGGAGGTATGTTGTAAACTCTCTGTAATGAATACTTGTAGACATGAATGTTTGTGCATACCTTCACTATAAGAACAAGTTGAAGCCTGCACCATTTATATTGTCTTACTTTTCAGAATTGCACCTCTCTGAGACTCTTCTCCTGAAGAAGATTTTATGTGATCACTGTACAAATTGGTAAAGTTCACAGATAAGCATTATGAGACTTTTCTTGATGGAAGCTGGAGAGGACAAACAACATATACTTTATTCTCAATAGGAAAAGCATGTAACAGTAGGTTTGATCTTGAAGAGAATTCGTCTGTGAAATCCATTTAATGCATATTATATTTGATATAAGAGAGAAATCGGTCCTTCAGATAATTATACTGCCTTCTTCAGGAGGAAAAGAGATCTGTCTCACAGAGAATTCCAAGCAAGCCTAATACTACAATATTTATGTCTGTGGTAAGTCTACATTTAGAACTGTCATGCGTTATGAGGCTGAGAACAAGAGTCAAGTGATGTTTATCAAAAAATTTATTGATACATACAATAACTTCTTTGTCTTATACCTTTGCCTTTTACTTATGAAAAATTTAATTTCTCTAACTTGTAGAAGTGAATTTAAAAGCATAACTTAAAGTCTCAGTCCTGCCAGCAACTCAGTATGAGAAGCCCTAGCTAATGAAAAGCCCCTGCTAGATCTCTAAGGTGTGTACATGATGGGTTTTGTTTGGGGGACCAAGAGTCTGGAGAGAACAAGCTCCTTTAAGCTCTCAAGTCAAAGGAAGAGGTAGTAAACATCCCTTTTATGCCTGTGCTTTTCAGAGTCCAGTAAAGAGTTCAATGGCAAGTACAATGCCTTTGAAGTCCCACCATCAGATTCACTTTAAGACTCCAAGTTTAATGATGAGCTCAGGATGCAGAAAGGAAAATTTCAGACAGTATCTTTTATGAGACCAGCTGACATAATTGGAAGTAGACCAGCTTTGAAGCACAACGGCCCTCCTAAAGTCTATTATACAAGCAGAACCTTTTCCACATTGTACAGTCTTACAGCTATTTTGGGTGGTAATTTACTTGCGTTAATCAGTTACACAGTTCATCCAATTACGCGACACTCATAAAACCAAATTGTAAGCAGACACGGTACATTCACATTGGATAGGGATTTACAGTTCAAGATGAAGTGCTTGTGGAAAGGGCTTTGGAGTCTTTAAAAACTTCCATTTAATATGGCACCAAGACTGGGGCATACCCAGAACCCAATGTCTCCATCACATTTGGCAGTGGTGCCCGATTATTCAGTGTAGCCTCCTGAATCACCAAAACCACTTCCTGCAGCGGACTTTCTGTAAATCTCTTATCCAAGTACTGACCCAGCCCAGCCCTGCTTAGCTGTATGAAATCATAGCCTAAGGCGGTGTGACTGCAAGCACAAACAGCATACATCTGCCATTTCAACTCAGTTAGTTGTCTTCTTTAGAAAAGAGCCTTCTTTCAAGGCAGTCATAAGATACAGTCTTATAGGAAGGGTTATTTTTCTGTAGTAAAATCATCTGAGTATATTCAAATATCAGCTTGTTTTTCCTATTCTGCTCAATGGTGAAAACACTGCCTATGCTACACAACGTTGTTTGGTGGTAACTTCCTGTTCTGATCACTGGCTGTCTAGTAACCAGTATTAAAACGGGTAAGCAAGAAAAGATGATCTAAAAATTATAAATATCACTGTGGGACCATTTTAGGAACAAACACAGCTTTCTACAGTTACTCAGAGCCTTTGACAACATTCAATACAGCAAACCTTTTCAAGCCCGAGTGTTTAAATTTAGGTGCCTAAACAAAAAATAAGCACAGGTTTAGCAAACATCGTACATAAAACCATTATTACATTTCCAGAAGTGTTAAGACTTTTACAGGTCTTACTGATTTTACTCAACATCTCTGACAATCACAGCAGGAGATCTGAAAATTACAGCCTATATTTGTATCCGAAAAAAAAAAGTACTAAGTTTACACAGATGCAGGCTTCTGTCAGGGCATATCCTGATCTCTGCCTACAGCCTGAATAACTATGCAATATGCAGGACTGCTGTGCAAGTATTCTTGCCCCACAGCCATGAACAAGAAGCAGCGCAGCTGCTGTTGCAGCCCTTGTGTTACTGTAACAGGGCAGCTGCTGGAGTTCCTCACAGTTATGGAAGCATGTCCCCCATACATGCCATGTTCTCTGACCTGTTTCACCTTGAAATAGGCTGTGCAGTAATTCAGGGTCAGCGTGCACAAACCTAGGGCTCTACCAAAGTCACAAGGTGGATATTCCACATGCAAGCTCCCAATGTGCCGTCTCCCACGTGGTAACAAAGATATGCTCAAACCTATGCATAGAGTAAATACACTTTGCACTGGAAATAAATCTAAATTAGTGCATAATTTTGGGGGTTTTTAGCTGGTCGCACTAAAGATTTGGTGTTATTTCACTATAATAAGTCTGTACTGTTAGTATTACAAAAAAAAAAGGCATTTTCTTCCCTGTTTCTCTTTGCACTTATGCTGGGCAGACCTCTAGCCCAGTTCATCTGCATATAAAATGAAACAAAATTTATAACAATAAGATCTTGCTCCGCTTAACAAGGATGTATCACTCCCCCACCCCTCGGTAAATTATTTTGCTGGAGGCTACATCATTCTCTCTGAGTAGTATGTTGGGAGTTGACAGAGGCGTGAATAATTCGCGGCGTAGAAGCCTCCCCAGCCGAGCTGAGCTGCAGCATGTTGGGCCGGCCTTTGATGCAGACTGGTTGGGCAGGTTCCAGGAACCGGTCTGACGGGCCTGTTATGCCAACAAATTCTGGTATGATTCCATGCTCTCCAGAATGCAGAAACCTGCCCAGCCAGTTAAATGAAAGGCATATTAGGTTATCCATTGCACATTGTATATATCTTAGGTGCAGCAGATCTGCTCTCGGCATTCTCTAGTGTGGTCCACAGTGGCTTCCTCATCTCACTTACACTTGAGGTTTATAGCTGGAGGGGAAGTCAATAGTAAATATTTATCACCCCGACCAAGAACAGAACTTTTCACAATTCAAACAGAAGGGTGAGTTTTGAAAATCTTTCTTTAAAATTAATTTAAGATAACCTTAAGCAAAAAATTTCTCTGATGCTTGAAGGCTTTCTCCTTAATGTGACAGAGTACTGCCAGTCTCTATGGCACTTGTTGACAGGATTTTTGTAAGTGTAGCTGTTTGAGCCTTCTGTGTGCAGCTCAACATCATCTGTTCTGTCTGCAGAGTATTTACGGGAGAGACAGCTCAATGAACTCAGCACGGGAGTGAGAGACAAAAACTCCACTGCCAATGACTTAGTATTTTGAGCAGTTCACTTAAGTATTGCTTCTTGGTCTTCTCTTTTATACAGCGTTTTTATAACCCCTGCCACATAACAGCAGTGTTGTGCTAAGGCAGAGTGCCATTACAGTAAGATGTGTGGTTACTAATTCTTGCCAGACTATCTTTTTTAATTGTTCAATTTTATAGAGTGAGCTACTTAAGCCTAGATTTACCTACTCAGAATTAGCTTCATGGTAAGATAGGAAATTTACCTGTCATTCTTCCTGCTTTCTTTCTACATACTTATTAGAAATTTACCTGTTTAGAATGAGTAACGGTGGTGGTAATGGTAATAAAAAGCAGTGCTAGTCATAAAGAGTAGGCTGACCTGAAAGTTGTACCTGTATCTGCAGCTGAATCCATTCACAGGTTCTGTGTCAAATAAGAAAAATTAAAACAGTGTGAAAACAAAAGCTGTGGAATCTGGTAACTGATTAACTACTGGAGCACAGAACTACTTGCTGAGCTGAATAGAAAGGAATGAAGACAGGTTTTGTCATGCCTGTTAGGACAAAATAACTCTTTAACTTAAGTAAATGTGAATCTTCTCAATTTCTGTGTAGCTAAATTTTAAAAAACCCTCACACAGCTACTTCCGTCTCCCAGGAATTCTTGATTTTGTCTTTCTTTAAGCAAAACAATTACCGTTCCCTTTTGTGATGTGAAAAACCCCCATATCAGAATCAGTGGATACAAACCACTAGATACAAAATATCTATACAGGATTATGTAAGACTTTATGGTACTCACACAACAGGAAGCTTCAGTTATGTTTACTGCCAGCTATTTCCAGGTTGATGCTAGAATGAATACTATTCTTTTGTAGAGTGCCAAGAAAAAGGCCTCCTGAGCAGCTTTAAAAACCAATGAATTGAAATCACCTTCTCATTAGCAGCACTGTATCTGTGTGTAAAATTTTTTCTTCAAAGTGTGGCTAAACAGAAAAGAACATAAGAAAAGTTTTGCAGTCTCAAAGAAGTTGATAATATTCATCAGGAAAAAAAGTTTGATTTTATTATATTCTCTGTTGATTCTGCTATCAAATACGTAAGGAAAACTTGTTAAGGGATAAACCATTTCCCAAAGAAAAATTACAGCTGGCTGAACTGTATGGTTTGCACAAGAACTCTGTGTAGAGCCTATAAAATGCTACAAGAGAGTTTTGATTTCCAAAGCTATAGGATTTTAACACAGAACATGTTGAACATATTTAAAATTCAAACTAAATAAACCACTTTTCCTAAATGCTGCTTGCCATCCTCTCTCCCTCCAGTTTATGTGTTCTGTTTTATTTGGGTTTTCCTCAGTTGCCTTCTATTTTTTAGGGGGCTGGAAGAGCAGGGGCTATTGTTTGGGGATTTCTTTTTCCCAAATGGTAAGTAAAATACTACTTCCTATATATTGTTTCTTTTCTGTCTCTGACTTCATGTTGTTCACTACAGTAAAAGGTAGGTGGCATGATTTTGTGCACAGATGTGTAAACTTTTACTTCAGCCTTCCAAAGCTGAGATAAATATGCATAACTACTCAAAGTGGTCATGTTAACCTGAGAAACATCAGTGGGAGCAAAGCATTTCCACATGCAGCTAACAAAAATAGGGGCTGCTGCTTAGAGCCTGAAGACCAGGAACACTGCTCTGGGGTCCTGCAACAGCATCCCTCAGGTTGCTTTTTTTTTTCCCCTCCATCAAGACTTCCTAAGAGACCTGAGAGTTTCAGTTGAATAAGCCCTGGCAGTTTCTGACTATAGAGGAGGAGCAGTGAAAGCACTTCAAAGAGGAGGGCTCCTTAAAGTGAACAGGGTTACTGGCATCGCGGAATTTGATCTTGGCTCAGTTTCAAATGTGGCCACGCAAGCAACTCGAGAAGAATCAAATTCAACTAGTGGGGGTGATGGAGTGGGTCCTCCCTACTTTTCCAGAAAAAGCAGCCACCTGCGCCAGACAGCAGTGGTGGTGTCTGTGGTCTGTGTGCCCTCCCAGCTGTAAGAAACCGTGCTATTCAGAGCACTGCCAGTTCCTACACTTCCAGTTCAAATCCCATTTAGGTAGCAGCTGAACTGTGCCACATGCTCTTATTTGCTGCATCTGAAGTTGGACTCCTTTGATGTCCATACTGGCAACTGCAACATAAACTTCATTAAATGAACATGACTAGAGTGTTAAACGATATATTTATCTTTCAGTTGCAGATCTTTAAGTTGAGAAGGTTGTGAACACACTGGCCATGTATATGTATGTGTGATCTATTACATCTGATGCAAACACATAAGGGCCTCACAATTTTATTTTATACACACACATATATATGTACATATATATGCAAAGAATGAAATAAGAATGAAAGAAGAAACACCTTTGTGCATAACGCAAATAAAATACTTAAATTGGACTTCCCATTGTAATTCAAAGCTGGTTTTAATCTTCACATCTAAATTTAAAGTAATATAAAAAAAATGTAAGCTTTCTACTAATCTCTTGTAGCCCTACCCTGTATGCATATGCACTGAACTAGGTCACCTGCTGCTACCTGAGGGGTTAGAAACATTGATGCAGCCTCTGTACTACCCCTCAAAAAGAGAGGGGGGTGTGTGTGAATTAAGGGCTATTTTAAATTTTATCTGTGCTGTAATATTGCAGTACTCTTACAACAGAACTTTAGTTATTAGCTGATTTGCTGGTAAATAGTCCAGTCATCAAGAAGAAAGGCATTGCCACTAAACCGTAACTGAAAATCGACAGCTCCACCTACTACTACAGGATTAAACATTTCAGCCCATCCAGGTCTAAAATGGGCTAGGACAAAATAAGATTCCCTTTTTGCAGAATTTCTCATGGATAAGTGTTCTGTCACCTAGTTTAATGTGCCACAGCAAGGGTTACTTTGAAATCTGGACACGAGCCATGACACCACAGGAAGTTTCGTATCTGTTCAAGCGCAGCAACGGTGAAGCTTTTTTCCCACAGTTTTATTGTCTAGGTGTGTGTGTTTACTCTTACGAGGTGAATGAGATGCAGTTCCAGTTAGACTAGTCATCTTAAGACACTCAGTGTAAGTGAATGTGGAATATCAGACTCTCCAGTCGTTTTCTACCACGTTCAATGAGCCAGGAATCTGTTCAGTGGCCAACTATGTGATTACGGAGTACACAAAATCAAATAAATCTGGAAGGGAGATAAAAGTAAAGTTCAACCATTAGTGTTAATCCATTTTCACTTACTGTGGAGTAGATAAGGATAACACTCCAGAAGTCAGTGGATTTATATTGCTGTAAAGTTCAAGATGAGAGAATATGAAAACAAACGGCTCACAGTTTATTGGGGTATAAAAGGGATGACATAATTATTTGCTAGAGTGCTTCCTATAAATAGTACGAGAGGTATAGCTTATGGTAAAATATCTGATCAATCAGCAAGAGGGCTATTTTATTGCTACTTATCAGATCTGTGTGTAGATTTAAGACATCTGCTTCTCTTAACTCTGAGGAAATTATTACTTGCCTACATCACAAACTTTTAGATTACAGAAGTTTCAAAAGTAGCACGAAAAGCTGCCAACAAGCATTATTTAGAAAGACTGGAGTGTCTATCACAACCTATTATGACATGACAGCTTCTTCCCAAATATGTAGCCAATTTTAGTTCCACCATATGTCTACTGAACTGATAATGGATCAAACTTACAATGTAAGCAATCTGCTGCTGCGCTCCTGAGCACCACTTTAATTTTATTTAAGTCGAAAAACAAGTGGTTAAACAATGGTGAGGAATGAGCAGAAAAGTTAAGATTTTTTCAAAATACTTCAGAATTCATGACACA
This sequence comes from Lycocorax pyrrhopterus obiensis, assembly GCA_014706295.1. NCBI lineage: Eukaryota > Metazoa > Chordata > Aves > Passeriformes > Paradisaeidae > Lycocorax > Lycocorax pyrrhopterus. The sequence continues at coordinate 104,978,830 of JACSVZ010000002.1, forward strand.
TACTTGATGGGAAACAAAAAGTATTTTCAACAAAGGGGAACAGATTTGAAGCCTGAATCATTAATCATCTCCTGTCTGCCAGTATTTCAAAATACCTCAAAAATGTTGAAATGGTATTTCAGATCCAGTTTTATTTATGCTGTAGGTCCTTATTTATGACGTTTTCTTGAGACCTGAGTGATCTGAGTAATGTAAAAAGAGTTAGATGGAACAGCTACCAACAATTATGAAATACCTGAACACCTAACTTTTTAAATATTGCTATTAACAATCTAGAAGGTATATGTTTGCAGCACTGGCCATTCCAAACTGATCACCGTTGTGTCTTCTAGTCATGTCTCCAAGACGCCTCTGCAAGAGTTCCATATACACCAAAGTGGTTCAGTGGAATCATGTGCAGGCAGAATAGCAACAGTGAAAAGCTGTGTTTTGTTTCTATTTCATCACTAAGAACTACTTAAAATCAAGGGTTTTATCTCATTGCAGACAGCAGGGCTGGTCCCAATGAATGAAGGAACATTGATCTGCAATTCTGGAAAAAAAATAACATTGAGAAGTGACAAAAAAGTTCAGCAGCCTTATGCTGTACTAAATTATTTGTGCCTACTGGTTTCCATACTCACATAAAACATAAAAATATGCCCAGGCTGCTCTGCTGTAGAGTAAAATGACAAGCCATGGAAACTGTTAAGATCAAGAAGGCAGAGGGGAAGCACTGCAAATACTTCTGTGTGTAAACCCCAGCAACCAGATTATAAATCCTGTGGCACAGATAGATTTAACAGCATAGCCCTAAAGGCAAGGCCACTTCTGGCACAGTTGTACACCCCAATGATCCTCTTCACATCTAAACCAGCAAGAACTTCTTTCAGGAAGGCAGGGGCAGCACGTGTTTCAGTGCAGGCTCTTGCACACACCCTTGCTTTTCCAGAGTGTTCTGTGCCTGCTGTAACACTGAACTGTGGCACCAGCCAGGGCCTGGCTGTCCCCTTGGCTTTCCTCTGGCAGCTCTCTGTGGAAACCCCAAGTACCAGGCCACAGGAAGAGAGGGCTTGGACAACACCTGGTGACCTTGATGAACGAACATGAGCCAGCAGTGTGCCCAGGTGGTCAAGAAGGCTAATGGCATCCTGGCCTGTGTCAGAAATAGTGTGGCCAGCAGGACCCTGTACTTGGCACTGGTGAGGCCGCACCACTAGTGCTGTGTCTAGGTTTGGGCCTCTCAATTCAGGAAGGACACTGAGGTGCTGGAGCATGTCCAGAGAAGGGCAGCAAAACTGGTAAAGGGTCAGGAGCACACGTTCCATGAGGAGCTGCTGAGGGAGCTGGCGTCGTTTGGCCTGGAGGAGGCTGAGATGAGAGCTCATCGCTCTCCACAACCACCAGAAAGGAGGCTGTAGCCAGGCAGGGGGTCAACCTTTTCTCCCAGGCAACAAGTGACACGACAAAAAGAAGTGGCCTCAGGTTGCCCCAGAGGAGGCTTAGGTTGGACTTTAAGAAGAGTTTCTTCACAGAAAGGGCAATTAGACACTGGAATGGACGCCCAGGGAGGTGGAGGAATCACCGTCCCTGAAGGTGCTTAAGGAAAGACTGGACATTGCACTTAGTGCCGTGGTCTAGTTGACATGGGGATATTTGGTCAAAGGCTGGACTCGATGACCTCAGCGGTCTTTTCCAGCCCAGCTGATCCTGTGATTCTGTGACCGTGTCACTCCTGCCACCTGAACCCTGCTGCGGGCGGGCGGGCGGACAGGCCGGGGGCAGGGGGGCAGACCCTCACTTCCGCTCTCTCGCGAGAGCAGCGCGGAAGCCTCGCGAGAGCTGCCTGCGCGCCGCCTCCCACGGCAGGGACGGCGCTCGCTGCGGTTTTTCCTTTTTTCCCGCCGTTGGCGCGCGGAGCCGCCGGGAGCCAACCAGGTAACGGCGCGCGCTTGCCTCATCCTCCGCCGGGGAGCGACCGCGAGCGCGCCGCTCCCGCCCCACTCCCGCCCCGCCCCGCCCCGGGGACCGGCCCGCCACAGCCCCTCCGGCTCCGGGTCCCCGCCGGCCGCTCTACAGGCACTGTCCCGCCTGCCCGAGGGAGCCCCGTTCTCTCCGTTTGGGAGGCTCCCGCCGCTCGGGAGAAGCGGCGTGTGGGACATGCCATACCGCTCCTCTGCCGTCCCGACTGCGGGGTGTGACCCAAGCCTGGCGGGAAGCTCCCAGGTGTTGGTCATGGCAGGATTTCCCAGAGCATCCCGGCGTGTCTTTCGAGTGAGTTTTCTGTGCGGTGTTCTTGCAAGAGGGAAAGGAGAACAAAATTCACCGCCGGGAGGTACAGGAGAGTTGAGTTTGTAGGAGCAGCCGGTGGTTTTTGGTGGGGATTAAGGCTCCGTGTGCTCCCCAGAATCCCGGAGGGGCAGTGTGTTCCCGGCGGAGAGGTATCAACCCCGATAAGCAGCCTCGGCGCGTTGTCGGTGCTGATCGATTGCTGGAGGCAATCATTGTTGAAGCCGTGTTTTCACGGTGCCGGAAGGAGTTGGTTTGTGGAAGAAGAGGGAAATGGACGCTTTTAGGTGGTTCTATGAAAGCGTCAGCCGGCAGCATAGCTGCAAAGCAGGACATCCGGGAGAAGGGCTAGCACTGTGCTTCCATCCTCCTCCCACGCAGCTTCCACTTCTGTCCCTGCCTGCAAGTGTCCGTGCATCCAACTCAGGCGTTTTTTTCCCTAAGGACTGGAAAGCACTTTCTTAGGACTGGAGAGTAAGCCATCACTTTTACGCCTGTGCAGCTGCCCAGGCCTTGTCAAAGGCTCGACTTGCATGCTTCTTGCGAGCCCTGTATTTTAAAGGGAGGTTGAACACCTGTGGGAAGCAGTGTATCATTTTGGGATCTTGAAGCAGATGAAGCTTGGGAAAATGCATTGCTCTTTTTTCCCTATTTGTAGTCCGTTAACGTACTAATAACTTGCAGAAACGCTGAGCGGGTTTTGTGCATTTTTTTTCTTGCAGTCATCTTGGGGGAAAAGAACCCCAAAACAAACGCTAGGGCCAGCATTTGCTGTCTAGAGTCGAATGACCTTTCCGTGGAAATGAGTCATCTGACATACTTAAATATGTAACAGTAAGTGAAAGCAGGCTTGTGGTTTTCACTGCCCTAGTGCTTGACAGAGAAAAAGCTTAATCCTGAAGCATCTGTTGAAGGTGCAAAGCAACCTTCGAGTTTGAAAGCCATTCCTAATGTCACTAGGCAATTGGTTCCACAATGAAGCATTGTGAGATGGCTTAATGTGGCTGCACACAAAGTAGAGCATTTCATCTGCAAAGATGCAAGCAAATTATTGTTCAACTTCTGTTGAAGAGTTGTAGGCGTTGCTAATTTGAAAAGGTAATTTTATTTTCTGTCAAGGACTTCTCTGAAGATAACACTTGCTAACTTGAAACCATATACTGAAATAGGCACTGAATTTTCTATGGACAGAGCAGGTTAAAGCAAGTGTGGAGGTGTTGGCTTCATTACTGTAACATTTAAATATCCTTATGCTACAGAAAACATGCAGTTCAAATGTTTCTGTTGAGAGTAATGTTTTGTTCCATTATTTTTATTTCATTGTAAAGACAGCCAGACTGAAAAAAAGTGACTTGCTTAAGACAGTGCACAGAGAGATGAGACAGGAGAGTGGAACCAAAGCCTCCAGCCCTTACACTTGGTTATTGACCACTGGACCGAACATTTTATTGTGGTGAATCTGGAGGACCAGCTAAATCAGTAGCTGCATTCAGATACTCTAAGTTGGTTGAAGGCTCTCAAGATAGGAAATGCAGCTTCTTGACTAATCGTAGACCTTGTATCATCTGAACTATAACTGATCGTCTGAACTATAACTTATGCCTCGAAAATTTGAGAGCAAATAGTTCTTTCCATTTGGCAATATAGGCATGGTGGTTTGTGTGCTCAAGTTGCTAATTTAGGAGTAGTACAAAATATCTATCTTTCTTTTTTTACTGCATTTTATATTACAGAGTCATAGAGATAGTCCACCTGGTAATGACAGTCCCTGTTCAAAAGTGTTTGTTTAAAATTGACTGTGTAAAAATAGGGAAAACTTAGAATGTCCGGTTTCACAGAGAGGGAACCGAAGGACAGCGATTACAGGAGTATTTCAATATTGGACACGCAGTGCTGGTAGAATTGAATCTTACCTTGGCTCGGACCCAGATCTGAGTACCATGCTTCCCCTGTAGAATGCCTGAGGCCATCATGTCTGTAAGAAACCCTTCAAAACAAGTGAGAATTATGGGTAAATTATCCTAAGTTTTGTAGGCAGTCAAGCTTTTAAGACAGCGCTATCTAACTTTGATAGTTTTCTCAAATATTAATGTTTTGGAGATTTATGGATTTTGAGATTAATCTCCTTTTTTTAAATCAGGGAGTGAGAATCATTTCAATGTAGAATTATGAAGACTTCAAGGGGATGTGAGCTTTTCTTTGCAAAAGGATGTCATTTGAATCAAAGTTTATATAAAAGATGTATATACATAAATCCATCTCTGATAAAACTTTTGTCAAATGCTTTTGCTGGCAGCCACATTTTGGCACTATGGCTTACTTTTGGAAAACAGGAATTCTATTTAACTATATCTTTAGATAGGAAAAAAATAAAAACTCCTAAGTATTTTAATTTAATTTTAAGTTGATAGCTTTTTAAGGGGAGGAAAATTCTGTTAGTTTGTAATTGCCTGCAGCAAAATACTTAGCATCGTCTAAGCTTTCAGGGTGACTATCAGTATAAAAGTATATAAATATATATCCTCGGCAAGGATAGACAGTAAACTTAGTATTTCATCCATGGCTACAAGTTATACTCTGATAAATTCAAATGTTAGTGTTGTCATTGTGTTGTTACAGACGTACACCTCTCTTCAGAAACAGTTTCATAACTATGTAATTTAAAATACAAAGTTTGAGAGTGAGCCAGTGCTGCAAGTCAAAGAAGCTGGGAGCAGCAAAAAGCAAGATGAATGCATCTGGAGGAAGCTGTGGGAGCCCTAGTTCTGCAGAACCTACAGGAGATTTCTTCAAGGAACTGTGGTCCAAACTGAAAGAATGTCATGATAAAGAAGTACAAGGTAAATCATTAAAATTTGGGTTTGTCAGGTTAAAGTTGGTGTTTGTCAGTTACCACAGGAAAACTTTGAACCAAAATACTCTGCATGGAACTAAAAAGATTTTTAATGTTTTAAGTTATGCAGAAAGTTGGACTAGATGATTACAAATGATCCTTAGAGATTGACCACCTAAGCCTGGTTTAACAGGATTAAACTATCAACACATATGAATGATTTGCTAGGTCAGTGAAGAAAAAGTAACACAGTGTTACATGGAATCTCTGCTTGCCTAAAAATATTTAAATGTTACTTTACTTGTAATGGATTATAATTCAAAGATTCCAAACCATGTCATTCAATAGATTTATTTTTTTTCTTTTGCCTTTGGCTTTAGTTACTTCAGATACATTAAAATGATTTGCATTGTTTATTTCCCCTAACTTGTGCAAAATTGTATTGCAGGTTAATGTTACTGAAGTGATAATTATCTCTTCAGATTTTAGTGTTCTAAATTTTCTCAGCAAAATTTACGTTTTTATAATAGGATTATTCTTACATTATGTGACCTGTGATAACAATTTTACTACAGATTGGCTGTTAGTGTCTGTTCATTCTTCAGTAATTCAGAAAAGTTGAATTATTGCACCATATGTATTGTTACTGTAACATTGTTTTGCAAGTAGTATTCATAAGGGTTTTTTGCTAAAAATATTACATAAGAACATTTTGTTCTGCTGATCTAATGACACATGGTCCATACTTTTGAATGGAATTAAAACAGTATTAGACTGTATCTTCTAACAACCATATCCTTGTGCATGAAATAGTATTTATATTAGGCTGGAATAAAAGTGGGTGAGTTTTTGTGAGTTAAGAGCTTTAGTCATGCAAGTGGACCTTTACTCAGACCATTTCAGTGGCCTTAGTTGTTTCTACCAGCCTCAAAACAGTTTCAGGTCTGTTCATTTCAGTCCAGTTATACCATCACTTTTTCATTTCAAAAACTCTTGGAGATTGTTTCATAATTATAAGTGTTACATGCCTCCTACTGAAAGTCTTGATTCAGTAATTTGCAGCACAGGGCCGTGACACTTTGTTGTTAATTATTAAAAAAAACCCCAAGCAACCAAAAAGCATCTATCAATATGGAAACTGAAAAGTAAACTAAAGCAGGCTTCTTTACATTAACGTATGAAATACAATTTTATATTTTGTTCCAAAACACAAAAAAATTCACTTTTTTTAATAATTTTTAATTGTTGATGGTTCTTTCTGGAGTGGGTATGATGTCAACCACAGATAAATGCGGAAGTACTCACAGAATGGGATCTGGCAATCTATGGCATGTCTGAACAACAAAAACTTAACAAACAAAAAGCTCTGATGTAGAGACTTCTGCTAAGTCACCCTTTCTCTAGTTTCTTGGGGTGTGCAGCACGTGATTTTCAAGTTTGGGTTTTCTTTATGCAAGCAAGATACTCTTTAGAATGCATGCAGGGTGTGGCCAGGTAATTTTGCCACCAGGCAGTCTTTTTCATGCCTAGCCCTTTGTCAGTATGTCCCACACCGTGTTAGGTGAAATTAGGTCTTCCATGATAACATCAAAGGCATGCCTGAAGGATAGTTAATTTTTTCAGAAGGTGGGGATCCTCTTATAGAAAATGGTACTGGAAGATATTTTAGAAACATCAAACACAGACTTGCCTAGACTTTGCTTGTTTCTGAAGTCTATAAATAAGAATTAAAATTGACTCATGAGTTTCCAATATGAAAGTCAGCAAAAATTATTTTAAAGGTGGTGGAAGGTGGATTAAGGGAAAGCTAGTAATTGTTGAAAAAGCTTTTTGCATGTACAATGTACTAAACACTGAAATGGTGGAATTCTTTTTATTTAAAATCCATGAAAAGTAGAATTTGACACATGAACTTGACATGGTCAGACATGTTACATGAGTTATATCTATAGAATGTAGACTGAAGAATCCTTTAAACTCATGGAGTTTGAAAGGGATTTTATTGAATTTTGATATTGCTGTATTGTAAAGGATGTGGTTTTCCACCATTATGTAAAGAAATCCAGCTTCTTGTTCTTTTAAACTGATCACTTTCAAAAAAATCCAAATTTTGGCCTTCTTCAGCCAAAATAGCTATTATTTAACTTAAATTCATTATGCGACAATGGGTAGGACACCTACATCCCAGTTTCCAAAGATGTTGGGTATGGTCAGTGTCAGTTGACTTCTCATGGAGTTCAGAAGTGCTCAGCAACTCAGAATAATGGTCATTAAAACTGTATTTGCTTTTATTTCCTATCTGTAGAACGTGTGGGATGCTTGTATAGTGCCCAGAAAATTAAAAGAAATTTAATAATGCTTTTTATAAACTGATTTATTTCTACAGGTATTAATTCTTACCTGTGACTTGAAATAATTATATAGATGCTTGCTGCATGTGGATCTTATCAAGATGGTTTCTGAGGGTTAATTCAAATCTAAAACTCTGTACTAAAAATATATATAAGCATAGAAATGTGAGCAGTGTTTTATGTAAAAGAAATAGCCTAGTTTTTTTCAATCATTGCTTACCTCTGAAAAGCAGAAGATATCAATAAAGAAAAAACTTTAGTCATAGAAGCAGAGAAACTTATGAGGAAAGCAATCTCATTGATAGATTGCTGTAGGAAAGGAAATGGCTGGAATTTCCTCAAAAGTAAATAATTATAGAAAAAGGAGCTGGAAGGGATTTTAGAAGGTCATCTAGTCCATCTCTGTACCCTTAAGGTAGGATTATGTCTGCGTCATTGCTGAGAGAAGCTTGTCCAACCTGTTTCAAGAAATCTTCAGTGATAAAGATTCTGCAGTCTTCCCAGGTACTGTCAGTTTTAAGGAAGTGCATTTAATGCATTTGAAAATTCATCAGAACAGAAATTATCATAGCCATTAATTGAAATATTACAGCTATGTGGTCTAATCAAGTAGCAAGTTTCATAAAATAATGTTTAATTAATCTGCCTAATGATCGTTTAAAGAAGGTCTCCGTTGCTTTAATAGGTGTAGAGTGTCATTTACTAATGCACTTAGGAGTTTTAGGTAATGTAGCTTTATATAGTCTGCAGCTTGTCTATTCCATAGAAATATTGTGTGAAAGATAAAATTGAATTGGAAAGTGACATGGTTTTATATGCTCACTATGTTAAATAAGGAAACCTGTTAAATAAGGAAACCTGAAAAAGCAAAGCTGCTTAAATGAGTATGTCTGAAAACTCAGTACTCTGGAAAAGGAAAAGGAAGAGACTACAGCAGATGTAGTAATTCAATGCTCTTGGATAAATGTAACAGACTGTTTCCTGCCTTCTCGTTGCAGTCATTTGAACTAAGAAAAAATGCAGCCTTTAAGTAACCAGTTTAGTTCCTCCTGACTTCAGGAGAGAGGGGAGATAGTGTTACCTGTAGCACAGTACTGGGCCTTTTGAGCCCTGCCTCTTCAATTGGTCGCTCAGGTTGCCAAAGTTACAATCCTAAATACTTGCTGAACAGACTACCTGTTCATACAGGAGATGCATTGTTGTGCAGCTTCATTCCTTCCGATGGGCGTGGAGCAGCTTTAAAGCAAGCTTTATAGGGGTTATAATTGCAGATGCCTAATTGAGTTGATGAGTAGCAACTACTTAAAAAAATAAACCCTCTTTCTGTGCTGGTCTGCGTGATAGAACATAACATCTCACAGGTGCTGAACACTTGGAGATAAAAGAAATCTTGCTGTATTTCCTAAGAATTTTTTTAAGTGGTCTGTCTGCATTTTTAACTTGTCTCACTGGCATCTTGTAGCAAGCATGGGTTCACTGAGTCTGTGGCTGGCTTGACATTTTAAGTGGCCTGAAGACTGAACCTTCTCAAGCAAGTAATTTTCCCCTTGGAGCTGTTCCTAGTTGAGTGTGGTAAGGGAGAAAGAAAAGTCTGTTATCTGCCTTAACCTACGTTTTCTATAGTATGATGTAGTATCAGCTGTGTATTTAGGCTTAAATTAAAAGTAGTCTGAAGTTTTCTTACAAGTGTTTTGGTTTTGTAAGTTTATCCTACTATCCTAAATGCATCACACTTTTGCAAGAAAGCTTACGAGACACCTAATGTTCAGCCTGGAGTTGGTGGCAGCCTTTCATAGTTAGAAGAAAAGAATCCTGCTAGGAAATACTATGTTATTTTCTGATGTGATATGAAAATTTCTCTTGGATTTCTGTTTAAGAAACTTTTCTATCATTGGGGTCTGATTATTTCTAACTATTTATTTGGAGTAGGAATGGCCAGCTTGTGTGTGGGTAATATCACTTAAATGTCCATAGGACTGTGTCCTGCTCGTTAAGCTGTGCTGTACTTAAATATCTTCTTGTCTCTGTGCACATACAAATGCACCCAAGACCTTGCAAAAAGATTGGCTGGACAGTGTTCTGTCCCCTGGGCTCTCAGCTGGCCACTCCAGCTGAGAACATCAGTTGCACTTGCAAACTTTTTTACTTCTGCACTGAATATATGGTTAGGAGTGTGGAACTCTTAGTGGGAGAAAGGCTACAGATGAAATGTCATTCCTTAATTCACCTTCAGATCTTCCAAAGAAGCCTTGACTGAGAGAGTCTTGTTGCACATCTCCAATAAAGGATATTGTCCTTCTGTGCTTTAAAGCCTTGAATCACATTTTTTTAATGTTTCCCTTATGCATATACACTGTAAAGCATTTCTCAGTTCAGTGATTGGATGCTTCATTTCCAGTGTAGTAGTATGAATTTACGTGCAGCAGAACATATTTTATGGTATTTATGTGGGAATAGTCAATGAAAATATATTGACAATGCTGGCTATTCATGTGTGGTTATTTCACAAACATGTTTTTATACCTGTATAAGTGGAAATCTTTGTGTTTAAGAAGTCCTTATTTCCTGGAGATCACAATGACTGTATTTGTTTCCAAGATCCTGTAGAACACACTGAAAAAGTCCAGAATGATCCTTTTTCTCTCCAGATTAGTGACATTTTTTATCTCTTTTTGCAGATGACAGTGGCAAAGGGAGAGTTAATTTATTGTCTTACACATTTTTAAAAATCAGATCTATTGCATGTAATTTCTTCTTTCTATTTTTCAGGCTTACAGCTGAAAATATCTAAGTTGAAAAAGGAAAGATGCTTGTAAGTACTCATCCTAATGATCTAATTTATTGAAGGAGAGTCAGAGTCCCATTAATGAGCTACAATTCTTGTAAGATTTCATGAATTCTTCCTTTAGATGTGTACAAAAAACTCTGCTCACTTTAATAATTCAGCCGAAGTCACCTGAAAATGTACGGAACTCTTTACAGGGTGTGTTATTTCTTAAGTATAATTTATAAGTTAAGTAGTTGCTCATTTTTAATCTGAAATGATGAAATTATCTCTTGCTTTTGTTATTAGCCTGGTGTATCATAAGTGCTTCCATGTTCTGGAATCTTAAATTGATCAGTCAGTTTTCTAGATGAGAAATATTATCAGTGCTGTGACTAAACAAATACCAAATAGGTTAATCATTGTTTGTTGGAATCTTCCTACAACTGCCACATTGTAGATACAGTTCTGTTACATAGGAGGTCTTGTTCTCCTTGCTGCATCTGAATACCTGAGGTTTAGTATTTCAAACTTGGTAATCAGCTGACAATGAGCACCTTATTTTGTATCCCACTCCAGCATTGGAGCTAATGACATGTAAACTCTAGGTCAGAGACCAGCCATTATGCAGTGCCTTCATAACCAAAAATGTCTGTCATGTTTATCAGATGCACTGGAATTTTGAGGAAAAAAGCCCCAACCAACAGCCTAGTTCCTTCCGTCATTTTACTGTCTTCCTGGGACATTTCAGAGGGTTTAGGTGGAAGGCATATAGTATTAGTGTACATTAATGTCTTATTTATTTATTGCAAATGACTTAATGCCATAGAATGACTTAGAGTTAACTAGAGAAGATTTTAAAATTTGCTATTTTAAGCCTCCTCTGAGTGGCATAAACACAAAAAATGAGGGGATTTTTTGTGGTTTTAGTTTTTTTGTTGGTTTTTTTTTAATGTCCTAAACATCAGGAAAATACAGCCTGCTTTTGTCAGACTTCAAATTTTGCTGTGGCTTGGCTGTACTTGGTTAGTGAACTGCAGTAACAGAACTTTAACATGTTGTCCTCCCCAAGTAAAAGTACAAGCCTTAAATGGTCCCTTCATGCTGTTTGCATGTAACTGTTTTATAGGTTGAGTATGCAGCTGGAATGGCCTATGCTGGTCTGTGTGGTAGTACAGAAAAATAAAGCATCTGTACTTAAATTTAAGGATTAATCAGATATGCTTGTGATTGTACACTGTAAAACTTCCAGCTGTCCCATTCACTTTAGGACCCATGATTGCTAGTTTCTTGTACTACTGTAATGCCAGCAATATGAAAATGTAGTTGGCTAAACATTTGTTAAAGGGATAGTGCCAATTTAAAAGTATGTTTGTGTAAAAGGATTGTATCAACAAGTTAGTAAATATATTTTCATTTCCTAGGGGGGGTGTGTGTGTGTGTATGTGCTTAACAGCTTTTCATGAGCCAGTTTCATGACTTCCACAAATAATCCATCTCAGGCACACTGAAAACAAACAACTGCTTTCATGGATATATACAAAGGATTCCATGGTGAAAAGAAGAGCTGGGAATTTCTCGGAAGTTAGTCATTGTCGTGTTACACAGATTCAGTTGCTTAGCTTTTACTGAACATTAATTTCCTTTTAGAAAATAGTTGTGTGCTTGTCACTCGTACCGTGTTTGCATCTTGAAGAGGTGTTGTGATCTAATAATAAAAGTGAAAGGGAGCTAAAATTGGGAAGTTAATGTTACTGCTTTTCCTTAGCTCTTTTAAGGAGAAAATATTCTTTGTTAATTAATTAATTCTGGTTTTTAGAGAAGATATTTTCCACAAGATCATCTGCTTCTGAGGGTTTTGGAAAGAGACTTCTTTTCTCTTTATTCATATTATGGGAATACATGCTCTACAGAGAATTTCTTCTTGAGGAAGTAAACCTCTAATGGATCTAAAGACTTTTCAGAGATTTCCAAACCTAATGTGGTTTGCCACGCTGCAGAATTCACTCATTGCTAAGACAAGACCAAAATGTCCTGATTGTGAAAGCTCCCATTAGATTCCCAGCAGCTCCACAACACAGTAGAGTGTGAGAGAAATTTCGGAGTTTGTTCTCTGAAATTGTTGCTTGAACACTGTTAGCTTTTATGTCTTGACTGTCATGAATTCTAGTTTTTCCTTGAGCAAAAATCAGACTTAACAGAAGATCACCTGTATTATGAATTAGAAACTAGCTGCATCTTTCCTCTGTCATTTGTAAATTATTATTAATCAGAAACACTTGCTTCGTTTATCTTCAACTTAATACTTGTGCTGATGATAATCACATTTCCCAAGGATATGAAAGGAACATGCCAGAGAAAATTCTCTAGTGAAAAAATAATTGCTGCAATTTAAAGCTAGAAGTAATTTTTCTTTTTCGTTTCAGGGATGCAGAGAGGCTTGAAGAGTTCTATACTAAGAACCAACAGCTCAGAGAACAGCAAAAAGCACTTCATGACACTATCAAGGTTTTAGAAGACAGGTGAAGTAATGTCTTCTAGCTTTTGAGTTTGCTGTATTTTGCTCTTACAGAGTAGCTCCGGATACTTTGCAAGTTGAGTTTATTGTGTTTTGGTGTGGGATTACTGATGTTTTGGGGTTTTTTGTAAACCAGTCCTTCTCTAATGCAATCCAACTCTAGTGTGTTATAGAGAAAGGTATAGAATTTGCATTTTTCTGACTGAAGAACAATCAATAGATATATAACATATATATATTTATTTTTCGGTCTCATATCTATAACTAAACATAAAATCAATAATGAATATAAATAAAGAACAATTTCTGTTATATAGTTATTTTCAAAGTGCTTAGCTTGTTTATTTCAGTTAAGATCCATAGAAGTTAAAAAAGAGCAGCTTGGGAGGCAAACAGACATTTTAAGGTGCATTCTTCTGTATCCATCTTTGAAGAGTTAAATTTTATATTGATCAAGATGTAATACAAGTACAAAACCCAAAGGCTATAATATATTTTGAAACTAATGAAATAACTCAGTATGAAATGTTTCAGATTTGAGGGGGTCTTTTTTACCAATTGCCTGTTTTACCTAAATTTAATCACAGGTTCCATCTGTTACCTTCTTTTGTACTTCGGTGTTCTCCTTGCCTTTGATCCATTCTGCCTTTTCCTTGATTGTTCCTGTTTAATCTGGTACAGCAAAACAAAATGAATAGACATGAAATTACAGTGCATTTTTTTATCTTTAAGAACTGTACCTGTTTTGGAAAGTGTATGTTAAATTTGCTGTTGAGAGGCTCTCAGAAGCTTTCTGGCAACAGGAGATCATTACATAGTAAATGGTTTTCAACCATTCCTGTGTTACCTCAAATTTTAAAGTTGTGATACTCTACTTTTACTTTCAACTCAATTTCTCTGTGAAAGGCATTAGGGATAAGCTTGTAACCATGCAGGTAATAAACTTTCACACCATGTCAGTAGAGAGACATTCGTGGTGTGGGTGGATTTTTCTAGTCCCTTAGCAGATGAATTGCTCACATTGTGCAAAACAAAAGAAGTATTTCAACTGATTTAATACAAGGAAGTTGTAATACTGTGTTTATTACACATTCAGATAAACTAGTATGAAGAGGCATTTCAGTATTTTACTCTTGCCATAATTCCACAATATTAAAACACCAATAAACCAGTATGGCTTTTACTTCCAATATTCAGCTGTGAAATTGGAAACTTACATAGCTTGTTTAGTTGAGGTGTTTTAATACTTGTTGTAGTAGCAGCAGTAATGCAGAACTGTTGACTAACTGGGTTTTTATTTAGCAGGCAAAAGAGAGTCTTGTTTTCACTTTGGTAATACTGTTAGCTTTTTGCTGTGTACCAGAAATAAATACATTCAGTTTATCACCTATAAAATGAACACGTATTTCATTGCATGAATGAATGTGTCAGGTAAGATGGAGTGATTCTAACAAGTCCTTTTCTGATCATGGATGTGTTTTAAACAGCTGATCTAAACCATTAGAGACAGTGGAGTCAATGCCTCTCATGAACTTTTGGATCCACTGTTAATCATTGGTGCTTAGATAAAGGGTTTCACATTTGTTTGGCATTTGTTACAGAGTGAACTTAACTATTTGTGCTTTTTATTTGATTATTTTGCTTAATGACAGTACATATCCTTCTTAGATGCAATAGTAATTCTGTTTACTGATTTGCTTATTTGTATTTTCTTGAATGAACTTTACTTAAAATGGATGGTGATTTATATCTGACAGTATTCATAGTAGGACGCCTCACAAAGGCATTCAGTGGCAAGGTGTAGCATGCTCCACTTTATTAAATAGAGTAATGCATGTTGTTTTAGAAGTATCCAGTACCTATAATCATTTATGCAAATGTTAGAGCATTAGATCGTTCAGAAATCTGAAAACATTGCTATGTGAACATATAAAACCACAGTACTTAGTGGTGTTCTGCATAGCTGTCAGAAGTTTTCTGGTTTTCATTTTTCATTGTTCAAAAAGTCTGTTAAACATTGGTATCTGCTTGATGCAGGGCAGTATTTTTTTAACAGAGGGACCTTTTCTCTTAATTTTATTGTAGATTAAGAGCGGGGTTATGTGATCGTTGTGCTGTAACCGAAGAACATATGAGAAAGAAGCAGCAAGAGTTTGAAAATATCCGGCAGCAGAACCTCAAACTTATTACTGAGCTTAGTGAGTTTTATCCCCAAGTCTGAAGATAAAACATGCTATTTTGTAAACTAGTTCTTCAGTAATTCCTGTAACTTGATATAATTTATATGTGGTGTGTTTAGTAAACCCAAGAAGTTCAGTTGGGGGATACTTAACTGTACAGTCTGAAAATATGTAACATACCAGCGACTAGTCATTTGACCCACCTTCTTAGATTGAAGTGCTGATACTGAAAGTGAACTGACGTGGAAAATCTTACACTCTAAAGTAGCTACTTTAGATAAAATGTGACTGCTTCTGTTTATTCCTACAGCTAGAATGATTGCCAGCTTTCCTAAGAAAACCCTCACTTCAAAAGGAACTGGGGATGGCAAAGTATCAAGTTCAGACAGAAGTGGGTCCGTCTTCTGTCCTGTAGTTAGTTGGTCTTGGACTTTGACTGCAGTAATCTCATAACTGTAACATAACCAACTGAGGCCACAAAAAAATAGCTTTACACGAGGCGGCTTGTAGCCAGCTCATTTTGAAATCACGGAATAGAACATATGAGAGAAATTAAACTGTTCCAGGTGATACACAAGCGGGACACAAATATGCTCGTAGAGTTTGGAAAGACTGGTTGTATAAAGTGCAGAATAATACAGGACAGAATTTTAAAATGAATATGGTATCTTTGCCATTAATTATTTTGTATAATTTAGTTGTCTTGCTTGGTCAAGAACAAGCAGACACTCAGTGAGATTTAAAATATGGGAAACACCAGACAAGAATTGCTTTTCAGTGCTTAATTAAATTATGGAAATATTCGGTTCTGTGCTAATACAAAATACGTCAGTGTTTCAAGGACTTCTAAATTGGGCATTTATATAAAAATATTCTGAATTTTGAGTTTAACGATGAACAGCAAACAGGGTACAGCCAATCTTTACTTAAAGCTCTGAACCTTAAAAATCAGGGTGATGCCTATTAGGTAGGAATCTTCTTGAACTGTCTGACACAACAGTAGGCTCCCATGAGTTTGAGTTTAGAGCTGTGTAACAATGAAAAAGATCAGTTGAGGAATCTAGAGGCAAAGTAGACAGCAACAAAATAAGAACATGAACATAAAAATTAAAGTGAACAGAAAAGTTGGGAGCTATCACTACATTAGTTTGAGACAGCATGGAAGAAAGGCTGAATGGTGTTGCAATAAGTTTGTGTGAAGTAAAGACAGGATTAGTTTGAAATTAAGAAAAGTAACATGAAAAAGTTCTGAGTGGGCTCTCTTGATTTCCAAAATATTTAAGTGATTTTAAAGAAATTGCTGGTGGTTTTTTTTTCCTTCTCTCCAATTAGCTGTTTGCTTCAGTGGCTAAAACCAAATTCAAATTGGCTTTATACTTCATAGGTTATCTTTAGCCTAAGGAAACATTTTTGTCCATGGAGACAAGTGAGCAATTCACTCATCTGTACAACACAGTCTCACTTGTGGGTACATGGACAAAAGTAATTAATGATTGTGTAGAACTAACATTGTGATACAGTAATTGTGCCATCTCTGCCTTTTCTAACACGTCATTTTATAACTTCTTTAATGACTAGCTTGAAACTTCCTTTTTGTAAACCATAGAGAAGGTGTATGGTATTGCATTTTACAATTAGTTCTGTTTCCTTAAAGGACCTGACAAGATTATGATGTTAACATGTGTGCATTGATTTTTTTCTCTTTTATTCTATACATTTCAGTGAATGAAAAAAACAACTTACAGGATGAGAATAAAAAGTTAACTGAACAGTTCCAGCAATTACAGAAGGAGCTAGAGTAAGTTTTGGGTTGTTTTGAATATTCCCCCATTCCTCCGTAGAAATGTCTGGGAATATAAATATCAGCTTTTAAGTCTTTAAATCTTGTTTCCTCTTTTCTGATAGATAGACTGTGAAAAGATAACCCAGTGCCAGTATAATAACATAAGCCCAGTTTCTTTCTATTGTGCAGAGTTTTGTTTCCTTTTAACTATGTGCATCTTTTTTTAAACTGGGAGAAGTAAATTTATCATAGAAATTTTGCTTGACTTCTGATCACAGTGTACAGCAAAGCCTTATGTAAAAAGTCTCATACTTTTATTCCTTGGTTGCCTCTTTACCAGTTGTTTCCTCCTAGGCTAAGACTTTAGAAAAGTATTTAGATAGTCAAAAAGTCCCAAGATCTTGCAATACATTTTAAAATAAGCTTATTATAATTTTTCAAATTTAAAGGAAAAAGCTATAGTAAATTTTGAAAACAAAACATAAAAATAATGGGCTACAAATGGACTGAAATTTTAATCTGATATAGTAAGAATGTGCCATCTAATGTTGTGGCTAATATGTGAATGTGGTGTGCTGTGTGAGGCAGAGGTAGTGTTCCTTTCTTCTTATGGTCTGACATAATCTGAAACTTATCTCGCTTCTGCCTATCTGTGACTAAGTTGTGTACATGCCTGGGAGAAATGGGACAGGATGTGTGGACTTAATATGGAAGGTTTTTTATACATGAGGTTTTTTTCTTGTCTCCATCAGAATTCAACTTTGGTAGAGGAGTAAAACAACTAGAGTTCAGTTCAGAATGACTGTAGTCCTATTCCTGTGTATTTCTTGGTTTGTCTCCCTTCTTTGCACCTTAATTGTCCTTTCTTTTTCTGTATGCATTTAATCTTCTCGGAGTAACATACTTCAAGGCCCCATCTTCTACTAAAAATATCTGGCTAATGTAGGAAAGCTGACAATGACCAATGTAACACTAAGTTATTTTCTCTGCATGTTAGGTGATCATTCAAATGAGTGCAGAGTTGAGTGGATAAACAGTAATTTACAAGGGTGGCACTGCTGGTTTTAATACAGTCACTGCATTTGGTTGTTTTGGTTGAACTATAGTCATGGTACTTTATTTAAAATTAGCAACTTAGATCAATATAATATCCTCATATCGTAGGTGCAAAGTAGCAGATTGTTTCTAGTGCATGATATGTATTCAGATTTTTGCAGTCTTCTGTATTTTGTAACCAAGTTATAATATTAGAAATAAAAATCTGAGAATTCTCCATAAAACGGAAATCAGTGAAATTGTAGAAGAATTGTATTATCTGATCCTTTATGACATTAGGATTTCATTATGTGTGGATAGAAACAGCAAGGAAATTTCTGCAAAAACCTCTTCTGGGGTCTCAGATAAATCCATGATTCAGAAATTATTTATTACATAGTTATGATGTACAGTATGTATGGCAGCTGCTTAATTTGATGGTTTTTTTCTGTGATGGTATGTAGAAGGTAGGTTTGTATGGAAGTAAGGTGCAGAAAAATATATTTTTAGTAGGTTAATTTAGAAGGCCACATGTGCCAGTAAATTTAAAGAGAACTCTAACAGCTAACTTAAATTTGCAAAGTAAATTGATGAATATATTGCTCTGTTGTTTATTTTTATTTGTTTCTTAAGATATTGCTAGTAGATAATACAGTTTTCCAGTGCTTTATTTGTAAATGTGCTAGAAAAGAGGAATTGCAAAATTACACAATAGGATTCGTCAAGACTTGAGAACATCAGTGCATCAATATTTGTCATTAAGAGTTCAAAGTTAGTCATGGTAAAAAGCCTAACTACAAAAATGCTTTTTGTCTCAAGACAGACAGCTTTTTTAAATTTTCTATTACCTTATTTAATACAAGATTTTGTGGTTCACTACAATGCAAGCAAAAATCTATCTGTATTTCCTCTTCTTCCCTTAGATCAAAACCTTATATCCTTCTCTTTATAGTTAGGAAATGATCTTTTGGCCCGTGTCTTCTCTTGAGAATCATAAGGGAAAGTGCAACTGCAGGAAGATGACCAAGCAGGCTGAGTTAGATTTCTGTGTGCTTTTCTTTTACTGCCTCTTCCATTTCTCAGTGCCACCTCCATAGGGCAGATAGCGCCTTATGTAGTAGTAAACAAACTAGTTAAGTTCAAAGATCTAAAATCAGTGCTTTTTTGTTGTTATTCCCTGGCTGTGTCTAGATAGAGTTTTTGGAAAGAAAAGACATAGTTATTTGTTACATTAATTTTTATAAACTGACTCTCCAAGAGGCTGCTAGAGCTGACAGTGTGAGAGAAGGTAAACTTCGTAACTCATCTTGTATTTTACATTACTTGTTTTGTATGCATTTTTACTTTATTCGCTGAAGACCTTTTTGAGGTGAATTAGAGGTAACATCAATGCTTTGGAGAGGGGTTGCTTTGAATACAGTGCTGTTCATTACTATTTAAAATTTTCCAAAAGCTTTGTTTTGTATTTGAGACAGTATTTCCAGATCACTGAATATATTCTGAATTGGAAAGGACCCACAAGGATCATCAAGTCCAACTCGTAAGTGAATGGCCCATCCAGGGATTGAACCCACAATCTTGGTGTTATCCAGCACCATGCTCTAACCAACTCAGCCAGTCTCAGGGTCATAAATTGTGAAGATATACAAGGATTTCCTTACAGAGAGAGAGACACTGATCCATCCATTTCAGCATTCTTTTGTTAAAGAGGCACCTGCTTCAGAGGACAAGCTATAACCTCTACAGTACCTAGTTTCTTCTGGGAAAAGGGGCTTCCAATAGTGCAGTAATCATATGTTGACTTCGAATGGGAAGAGCTATGGTTGTATGCTGTTCTTGGGCTTGATGGAGCAATGGTTAATTTTTTGTTAGATGTATCTAAAAACTGGGTTGTAGTATTACTTTTTTACAGTGTGATGTTACTGAGGTGGCTGTATTTCTGAAATTGTTGCATTCTTGAACCATGTGATTGTCCTACTTGCTGAAATGAAAACTTTTCATATTCATGACTTGGGGTTTTATTTGACCACCTGATTTGGTCTCCAGGGAGCAAAAGCAGCAAGCAGTGGAGGTAGAAAAAGGAATAATTCCAGATTCTCCAGTTCTAACTTCTTCATTTTCTGTGGTTAATCGTATGAGAAGAAAAAAAGAGAATAGGCATGTCCGATACACAGAACATACACCCCCAGATTTGGAACTTAAGGAAAGCAACAGTGGTAAGAGTATTTAATTTTTTTTTAAATTATCTTAAGAGCTAAAGAGAAAGATGATGTATAAACTTGATTGCAAAGGGCAAAATCTAAAAAACAAAAAATCTTGTGCTTTTTTTGATTTGCCTTTTTTCTTTTTGTGCGATGATGCATGAGTCCGAGGGAAAATGGCTTTAGTAGTAACTGTTCCATCAGTGATATGCTCAGAACTTATCTCAGCATTTTACTTTTATTCCTCCACATGCACATACAAATGTACCCGTTTTCCAGCCTATATTTCTTCTGTAAGTGCAAATTGGCTGAAAAAGCGTCTGTTCAGGTTTGACTTGTGCACGCAGCAATGTCGCCACCTAGCGGAGAGTGAAACAAATGTTTTGCCACATTCTGAAATTATTCTGCAACTAATGTTACTGAAACTGGAAGATGCCTATGTGATCTGTCTTTGTCTGTATTCTATACTGTTTCAGTCGTTTTGTGTCTTAAGTTCAGAAGTATTGTGTGCATTTAATTTCCAGACTTTGTTCTGCAATGTCGTAGAAGTAACTCCAATATATTTTAACCACACGAACCATTTTTGTGAAATAAGGAACCTTGTGCTTGTGTTTTATTGATGGACAGGAAATACTATAATCCAGGTTTTTTAGCTTGTGGCGTTAAAAAAGGTATTTTAAATAATATATGCATACATCTAAATATTAGTCTTGACTAAAAGCCTCTTCCCAAGAATAAAAATAGGATAACTGTGGGATGAAAAGGCTGGGCTGGTTATTCATGCCCTCTATTTTGCATTTGAAATTTTTAATGCTGTGTAGTTTCTCCTTTCTAAGCACACCTATCTCTCTCCATTTTCTGTATAAAAAAATGGAGCTACTGAACGAATCCAAAGTATAATATGTAAGAAATGATGTAAATACCATAAATACCATAGTTAATGGCTATGAAAAGCTGTTGGTCGTCAAGGTAGAAAGGACTACATGGCATATGTCTGTCGTAATTTAGATCTCAGGTTTTTCATCCTTTTGTTACCTTAGCTGATGCAGAACATTGTTGCCTTGAATGGTTTACTCTTCAATAGTTTCATTGCCCTATTAACAGGTCAAATACAGCTTGAATAACTATTTTTATGTGGTCAGTATAGATGGTGGTGTCATTTTGTGTTAGTATTGTTTTAGGGCTGACTGGCTGAGATCATATTTGTGAGAAAAAGGATTAATATGAAATATTTATAATTTTATTTTTATTCTAACATAGCACTGTCACAAATTATCAGATGTGCTTAGATTGCTGGATCTACTGACATATTAAAACTCGCATTCAAGTGCTTTTAAGATCAGAGTCATTGTTTGTATCTACACAAAATTATCATAACAGGATACCTAATTTCACCATGTGAAAATGTTTCTACATCTCCTAGAGTTTGGAAAAATTCCACTCTTTTCCACACAATTGAGCACTCACCATGGAGGAGAAATACTAGTGGCAGACACCTGTGATCCACAACTGTCCCCTGTGCCAAGTAAGTGTATTAATAGATTTAGTCCTAATATCATTCAAAATAAGGCAAAAATATTGTAAAACTGAGGTTTCATCTCTTTAACCTTTCTTTAACAAAGAAACCTAATAAACTGCAAACCTTTTAAAATTCTTTAAAGACTGTGAGAATCAGCATGGAATTATTCATGCAAGTCAGGGTTGTGGTGATTGTTGTTCTTGTGCTTTCCAATCGTATTATCTTGCCCCAGTTTTATGAACTGAGTAATGTTAAATCCTCAAAGAAAGGAAACTCATCTATTTGTTTTCCTAATAAAAACACATGAAAAATAATGGTGTCTGTCAGTGAGGAAATATGCAAGGCAAGCATTTTATTATAAATACACATTATCTCTGTTCTACATGCTTTTATCAGACTACTTGTGCCCTGGACTGGGAGTGTGAAAAGCAACTTCTACATTGACTTTTAATTTTGGGGAGCTGTATTCAAATTGGACACGTATTCCTCTGTGCTGATACAGCAGTTTGCTCTCATCAGAAATTCTTTTGCCACTTACCACTTCCAGATACGATTTTTATCTGACAGAGATCAAACTATTTCCATAAATGCCAGTTTTAATTTGTGATCTTTTTAGTTCTGTGTTTGTACCATCTCTGAGTCGAGCAAGGTACTGTAATGTGTATGCAACTTATTGTGATGATCTTTCTACTCAAAAAGATAAACCAAGGGTGGGAGGATACCCTGTTCCAAAGCCATCTTTTAACTTGGCTGCAGTCGTCGCAGAAACAATTGGACTTAGTGTTGAAGAGGAATCTGTAAGTATTCCCAAATTTCTTACATAACCAGCTTTTTGGGCCAGGTGTCAAAAACAGTGTTTTTCTCTTTTGCATTAAAATTTCTGTAAAAGTATTCTGAGTTCCAGTAAGCTCACTTTGGTTTGCTTTTGCTTAGTCTTTACTGACTTGCTTTAGCAGGAAGAGATATAACTGTGCTGACCTGTCTGGGGGGGTTGAGGAGAAGGGTAGAGACATGGTTCTTCTTTACAAGTTTTGTTAGCATAGTGATCTAAACCCTTGGCTCTGCTAGATTCCCTTTGTGCAGTAATCAAGTCTAAGACACTAAAAAATATTTCTTGGCAATGAGATTGGTTGGTGACTCAGGTGGGATTATTTGATGGTTTTGGTTGTTAACTACGATGAAAATTACAGTATACAGAATGTTTTTGTGTCCATGCATTTGAATGAATTTTTTCAATTTCCATAAGATTTCTTTAAAGCTGCTAGTCAAAATCTCATCTTTAAGCTTTTATTATTTTTCAGAGTTTTGAATGTTTCAATTTGAATGGGTCTTCAGAGTATTTATGTGCCAACCAAGCATATTTCTAATTTTAATTCCAATGTCTTCTCACACCTCTTTTCTTTGTTTTCCTTCACCACTTGCAAGGAGTCCCAGAGTGTACTGAATCTTCCCCTCACTAATACAGTTATGAGCCAGGCCTCAGAGAGCACGCAGTCTGAAGACTCAAGAAAACATCCAGCTTCTGAATCAAGAAATGATGACAACAATTTATGGTGTGTTTCCACTCAGTTATAATAGTATTGTTTTAAGCAGGCTTATAGAAGTTCTTGTTTTTGTAGAATTTCAAACCTTGTGGCATTTTACTTTAAAGGTGTAGACATGGAAATAAATATTTTCATGTCAGAGGGGTTTCTTTCAAGTAAATAACATGAGAAGCAAAGAAACTGATAGAATGCTAAACTGTAGACTTTTACTTAATTCACAAACTTCTGATTTGGGCTTCTTTGTGTACACAGTCCCTCCTTTCCTAACCTCTCATTATTGCACAATATCGTCTGAGGCCCATAACCCTGTGGATAGTGGGTCTGGAGCTGGAATGCAAAAACAATCATATTGCTCTGATTAAGTGTCAAACCAATAGACTGTTGCCCTTCCCACTCTTCTCAGGATATTGTGGTCTAAACTGAAGATTTTTTTGGCCCTATTTGTCATCTTGAATATATGTTTTATTGATGGCCGGTGGAAAACAGCACCTGAAAGGAGCTTGCACTTTTTTCCTTCACTTGCAGAAGGTTTGAGAATCTGTTGTCATGGTTTTAAGATCTATACAAGAACCTAAATAGATTTCTGTTGCAACCATTCTCACTTTCTTCCTTTTCAGTGCACTGAAAGATAGGGAGTCCTTGGGTAGAAGAGATACTTAGGCAGGCTTAACTCTGTCCTTGATTCTCAGTTGAACATGGAACAGAATTTCACATCACACACCAAAATGAAGGACAAGATCTGTGTTTTGTTTGCCTTTCACAGCTCTAAGTGCAACAGTACCTATCCCTAGAATAGGTTAATTTTTGTTTTTCTTTCTGTTTTCAGTTAATACTAGCAGCTCACACAGCTTTGAAGCAGATCAGCAATAGGAAATGTATTTTTTTTTAATATCGCTTTCTCTCCTTCCATCTTCTGTACACCAGAAAAATCTCTCATGTCTCATTGTATTCAGTATTTCAGATCTATCTCATAACACTCCACCACATGATGACTGGGATTCTCGGATAGCATCTCCTGTTTTTGGAGCTTCTAGCAGTATGAAGAACAACTCAAGTACAGGTCATGCTTCTTGTATTTTAGATTCAGGATTGAAGCCTCATCTCAAAACCAACCTCTTCAACAATCCATCCAGTTCCAGGTCTCATAAAAGTAGATCAAAATCTGAAGATGTTGCTTTTGTTGCACCACTGAATCTTGGGACAGAAATCAACTCAGTTATCAGCCAGGCCTCTGTCCATAGGCAAATGGTTGTGAAAAAGATTGCTAATGATGCTGTAGCCTGTGTTGGAAACACCTGCACAGCTAAAAATGAGGTGGTCAAGAGCGATGTCCTTCTTGTATACCAGAAGCAGCTAGAAGGCAGATGTGCTAAGAGAAAGAAAGGTGAAGATGATCATGCAGTTAGCTGTGAGAAAACATCATTCAACAAAGAAAACTCTGTGCCCTTCCGATCTGATGTTCAGCAGATTAATGGGGAACATACAGCTGATAAGCCCTTGGATCTGTCTGATCGCTTCTCTGGAGTTCGTGGTCAAGAGAAAAAACAAGGAAGTGAGGAGACATGTAAAAATAGACTGAAACAAGTGACTCTGCATGACATTTTTTCACACATAGGGAAGACCATTCCTGAAGGTTCATCGTCCGTTCAAAATGCCAACAATGAGAGCTGTTTGTTTGGCAGAGATTTACAAGAGGAATCCTATGTACAAGAGGCAATGCTGGGAAAAACATTCTCTGATAGGAAAAACCAGATCCAAATGAAAGAAGAAGTCCCTCCCTTCAAATTTGCACCACTGCCGAGTTCTGCAGAGACAGAGGAACTTTTTGATGATGTAAAGGTATGCTTTTCTGACTCTTTTTCGTCTCCTTTGAAGTATTATATTTAAGTTTTGGGAAATAGTAAAATTGCGATATGTTGTTAGGTTGCCAGTGGCCATGTACCAAATAGAAAGAAAACAAGGACAGGACATGGAGAGTCTGAACCAGCATCTGTACTTCAGCCAAACCCTTGTAGACTATCAAAAAGTAAAGCACAGCAAAATGAGCAAGGTAACTTGATGAAAATGTTCCTTTTACTGCCTCCTTACCCCCTCAGCCTATGCTCTGGTAGAATAGAATTTTTCATATCTTCCTTTCTTCCACTTTAATCCCTTTGTTCTGCTTCTAACTCAGTCATATTCTATTTGGGATTTCTCAAGATCACCCCCAGCATTTACAGTCTGTATCTTCCTGGCATACTTTTGCCACTGTATAATAAATATATCATTGGTATTCAGGTGTACACTTAACAGGCTGTGAATCTTTTTCTTTCTTGTTTAGTTAGCATTGTTATTTGTTGCAGTATAATAATAAAATCTCATTAAGTTTGAGTTTAAACTATCTGTATCAAATACTTGAAAACTACTCAAGTGTAAGCATAAGTAATTTTGTTAATATTTTTCTTTTTTCCTAATGATCTGGTAAAGAAATTTGTACCTTTAGGGATAATGAACACAGGCTGTCATATACTCTTTCTAGAACTTGTATCTTCTTTCCTCTTAAGTGCTCCCAGTTGGAAAACTAATTTTTTGGAACTAGGATTGTAGAATCAAAGCTTCTGTACTCCTTAGCCAAGCTGTTGCACTGCATACTTTATTTAGAAATACTTGCATTATGAACTTAAAAGATACTTGTCAGTAGTTGGTGTGGCCGTGTAGCTTGGAATGTAAATATTCCCCTCAGAGATAAATCCAGAGGCATCTTTGGAACGATGACCAGACACTTTTGTACTCTTTTTATAGACGTGACTTTTGTATTGTCATTGATCTAACATCAATAGTGACCCAACTAGGGAAGGCACCCCCTGGAACCGTGTTTGTCAGCAGAGAGGGACTGGTAGGTAAAGTGATGGTGGGGGCCATCTTTAGTATGACACTCACAAAATGATAGAGTTGTCAATTCTCAGAGAAGTAAGAAGTGGGAGGTAGCAGAACTGCTACTTTGAACTTTTATGGGGCAAACTTCGGCCTGTTTAGGAGACCAGTTGACAGTCCTCTCTTGGGAAGCAGTCCTGAAGGGCAGAGGAGTCCAGGAAGTCTGGACATTCTTCAAGAAGGAAATCTTAAAGGTGTAGGAGCAGGCTGCCCCATGTGCTGAAAGATGAGCTAGTGGGAAAGAAGGCCAGCCTGACTGAGCAGAACATTGCCTGGAACTCAGAGATAAAAAAAGAGAGTTTATGACCTTTGGAAGAGGGGGCAGGCAACTCAGGAGAACTACAAGGATGTCGTGAGGTTACATAGGAAGAAAATAAGAATGGCCAAAGCCCAACTAGAGCTTAATCTGGCTACTGCCATAAAAGACAATAAAAAATGTTTCTATAAATCCATCAGCAACAAAAGAAGGGCTAAGGAGAATATCCATACTTTATTGGATATGGGGGAAATATAGGGACAAAGGATGAGGACAAGGCTGAGGTACTTAGTGCATTCTTTGCCTAAATCTTTAAATAGTAAGATGAGTTGTTCTCAGG
Source organism: Lycocorax pyrrhopterus obiensis (assembly GCA_014706295.1). Lineage (NCBI taxonomy): Eukaryota > Metazoa > Chordata > Aves > Passeriformes > Paradisaeidae > Lycocorax > Lycocorax pyrrhopterus. The sequence goes on from JACSVZ010000002.1 coordinate 105,005,335, forward strand.
GTACCCAGCCCCTGAGCTGGAAGACTGGAACAGGGAGCAGGGCGAAGCCCCCATAATCCAAGGGGAAATTGTCAGTGACCTGCTGCAACACTTAGACACACACAAGTCTATGGGGCCAGATGGGATCCCCAGGAGGGTACTGAGAGAGCTGGTAGAAGTGCTCAGTGAGCCCCTTTCCATTTATCAGCAGTCCTGGATAACCAGGGAGGTGCCAGTTGACTGGAGGTGACCAAATGTGGTACCTATCCTCTGGAATGGCTGGAGTGAGGATCCAGGGAGCTACAGACCTGTCAGCCTGACCCAGAAGACCAGGAAGGTTGTGGAGCAGATCACCTTGAGTGCCATCATATGACACATACAGGACAACAAGGGGATCAGATGCTTCTGGCAGAGTGTGATTCTGATTATTTGTCTTTTTTTCTCATATTCTGTGCATGCAGACCTGAAAGATAAACCCTCTTTAGAAAACTTCCAGTGGAGCATAGACCCAGGAGCTGACCTTTCACAGTACAAAATGGACATTACTGTGATTGATACAAAGGTGAACTTTTATAATAAGTCTGCATGTTCTATGATGTTGAAAAAGCCTGTAAAGTAGTATCATGAACATTGCTCTGGGCAGACCAAACCCACTTTGTAACAAAATTCTGAATTGGGCTCATTTGGTATTTGTTCATGCTTCAGTTATCCTAAAACATTTCCACTGTTCAGTTGCACTTTATAAACTCAGCAGGCATATTCACAATATGAAAGTGATGCTTTTGGGGGTGGTTTTGAGTTTCTTTGAAAACAAAAAACGTTCTAAATCTCATAATTTTTCCTGTGAAAATGTTCAGTATGATATGTCTTTATGTTAAGTAATAGGAAATGTGCCAGTAATGACTATTATCTTTTTTGAGTTGGGTGCATATTGGTTATTAGGATCACTGAGAATTTTCCTGAAGTTTCTGTTTGTTTTGTCTCTCTCACTTAAAGGCTATCTTAAAATCTTTTCATTTGGCCAGTCTTTAACTTCTGTATGTTTCATGGTTAATTTTTATCTTCTTAGAATTTAACATGAAATTTTCTAAGGCTTTTCTTACCCACCAGATAAATGCTTCCACACTTGAATTTCAAAACACATTGTTCTCTTATTTCAGTTTTACATCTTTATTGTGCAGACATTACTGCAGGAAAAAAAGTAAATCGGTGTCCAAAAAGAAGCCAGTAACTGCTGTGAAAGTGTTTCAGATACACAGCACTGACACTGACTACTGCAGTTGCTTCTGGGTGCATTTGTCATGTTTGCTTTTTTTTCCTAGGGTGGTTCTCAGACCAGAGCTGGAGGGGAAGTCGTTGATATGGATTATACATATGTTAGTGACAGTGTGCTATTAAAAATGAAAAATCAAGAGCAAAATCAGGAAAGCAGTCCGAGTAAGACTTTTTTTCCTCTTCTCTTTGGTTTGCTTTTTTTGTGGTGTGGTGGGGTTTTGAGGGTTGGTTGGAGTTTTTTGTTTTGTTCTTTTTTTTGAGGAGGAAAGAGTAAAAGGGCATTTTTTCCCTGTATGATTAGATAGTAGAAAATGGTTGCAGTAAAAAGTGGTGATGTATTTTTATACATTACACAGATCAGTCTGTTTCCTAGTAGAATTGGTGGTGGGTTTTGAGGTTGGTTTTTTTCTTAACATAGATCCAAAAAATGATAGGATTTGTGCTGAGAGAGCCAGTAGCTATTACTTTACAGTGTTTAAAGGGTGAAATACTTGACCATATAACAGTTCTGATCTCACCTGCAACAATCGCTCTTGCAGTGAACAGCTTTGAAAGTTTTCTATGTAATCACATCGGACTTTGTATGGGAAGACTAATTTCATTTTTAATGACATCTAAATAGAACAAGTATGTTTAAAATAAATCCAAATGTGTTTATATCACTTTTAATGGATAGTATGTGGTGAATCATGGCTGCAGGGCAGTGTCTATTTCCTACCCACAGAAAGTATTTCCTTCTGCTTGGAATAAGTCCATAATTACAAGAACAGAAATTTCACATATCCAGTATTAAGGTTAAAGGTACCTCACAATGGTTTAGCAGTTAATCAGATTTTAGAAATGGATCCAAGGTATGTGAAAAATAATGAGCACTGGCCACATTTAAAAGATTGACAGAGAAGTTGCAGAAAGAATAAAGGTATAGCTGTTGTTGAGTTAATTGGTACTGGAGCAGGAAGTAAATATTAATTCTTTTGATACACATTTAGTCAAAATGCAATTTCTTAACAAAGATCATTGAGACACTGATTTGGATGTTCTTTATGCTATTAATAACAGGAGGAGAAATAACAGATATGTTTGATCAGACAAGCCATGAAGAATATGAGTCCTGCCTACCAGAAGATAGTCCTTCTGCATGTGACGAGAAAGAAACTCTTCATGATGAAGAGCAGGATAAGGGAATAACAGCAGCAAGCAAGAAACTAAAGAGTGGGATATAATTTGGTTCTGTCTTTATTAGCTTACTTAAACTACAAGAGTTGATTTGAAATCAAACTCTGTTCTTTAGGAACAAATATGCCAAATTAACCACCAGTTCTCTTTTCATGAATTTATGGTAAAGTTGATTACTTGTAAGGACATAACATAAAGCAATATGAACATTTTTTTGGTAGTTCATTTATCACCACACAAATGTGGAACGTGTAGTGGAAGTTGGCATAGCAGTGGAACACCAAAGTGACTATTAAAAGAAACACCCGTTTTTGGCTACAGTTATTTACTTCCTTTCTTCTCACTATTCCAGGTTCTGTTGAAGATTTTACAGTATTTTGTATTTTAAGCAGCCTTCCCTTTGATGTTTTCTTGTCTCTTTTACTTGTCTCACCGCTATTTTCTTTCTGCTCCAGTAGTGCTTTTTGATTGCTGGTTCTATCAGTTCTGTATTATTTTTAGAATCTATTTGAATCTATTGTCTCAGATTGAATGTACATGGCATTTTTATATTTCTTAACAGTTGGTTAATAATTTTACTGAAGTTTCTCCAGGCATTCTGTTAACCTTGTATTTTGTTTTGCATGCATATTTACAGAACATGAGGATAAACAAGATAAAGCCAAGCAGAAAGCTTTTGTGGAGCCTTATTTCAAAAGTGATGAGAGGTAATTAAGTCTGTTCTGTATGGGCATTTTAAGGCTCTTTGTATCTTCCCTGTAGGGAACTTGTTCCTCCATAAAATAAATGTGTTTGTGTGTAACAGACTAGCAGTTGAAGATGCAGAGGTAAAAGATCTACTACATTGGATAAAAGACTTTAGATAAAAACCGAACTAGGGGAAAAAATTAAACATGTTGAGATGCCTATCACATTTGCTGAACAGAAGGGATTGCCTCTTCTGCTTTTTTAGAATTCTAGTGAATGCAGTGTTTTGTAATCCATGTGGTTTCTTACAGGCATGTGGTCATGCCTAAGTTTATGAGCCAAGAACCTATGGGCTGCTTATACAAATGAAAACCTTTCCTTCTCTGGTATTTTTGCCCCTTGCTCTAGGCAATAAATGAATAGTGTTCAACAATTCCACCTCTTAATTCCTCCTCTGTTGCCTTCCAGTATAATCATCATTGGAAGTCTGATTCTTCATTTCATAATGATACCAAGCCCTTCAGTTAGCTTATATTTTACCTCAGTGCATGTTTTCTTTGTAGAGGAAAACTTGTTTAGTGTTTTGTGAGCAGTTAAGTTGAAAAGAACCTACTGATCTTGACCCTCAACATATGTTCCTCTCGTGGAAATCATTGCAAGCACAACTCTGTCTTGGGCAAAAATAAATATTCTACAGAAGATCTGTATTTGAATAATTTCTATATAGCAATTACTTTCACACTATGAAAAGCCATAATAATGAGACACACATCTCTGGTTATGTAGAAGTTCATATTACATTTGAAAACTGTTTTCTTTATAAAAATAGCCCTATTCAGCTATGAAAGGAAGTATGATTTGGCTTTTGTAGGCATTTTCCAATTTAGTTTTTTAACTTGACTCTCCACCATTGTGTTAAAAAAAAATGGAAATCCCCAGTCACATCAAAGAAATAAAAGTACTATCATGTGAAAACATTTTTGTTTTTCCAGAAAGAATACTGTGTTAGATTTTCCTCATATTGAGGTTGTTCGAAAAAAAGAAGAAAGAAGAAAATTACTTGGCCACACTTGTAAGGAATGTGAAATAGTAAGTAGTGCTTTAACATTTGTCAGTCTTCCATTCTCCTAACTCAGACAGTATCTAAGTGCTGAAGTGCTGCTTTTCATTATTAGTCAGGTTGCATCATCATCATTACCTACAGTAGCAGGGAAGTAAGTGTTTACCAAAGCTGGATAATCAAGTTTGCAGGTGGTTTGTTTGTTTGTTTTTAGTGTAGTAGCTGCATATAGCATGGAGAGCCTTGGGTTTGATTTTTTTTGTGTGTGTCTGTATGATAGAAGCTTCTTACATGGAGGTTCCAGTAAGGTTAATAAAAACTACATTAGCTGATCAAAGAACTATTCCAGGTTTCCAAACTTTAGATCAAAAGCTCTACTGAACTTTACAGGTATTGCAATAAGTAAGTTCTATATCCTGTTGTATAGATAGATTGATTGATTGATCTGGTTTTGGTTTGTTGGATTTTTTCCTTGTTTTCTGGCATAATTTTTTCAGATAATTGCACCAGCATAGGTGACAGTGTGTACATATGTGCAAATGCATGCAAAAATGTTTACATTAATATGTTAAAATAAGAAATTTTAGGTTTCACATTGCACATTTTTTCCTCCCTTTTAATTTATTAAACTGCTTTCAGATACGTGGTGTAGAGATAAAATACTGAAGTAATTACATATGTAATAAGAACATGTTTTATTTGGCCATTAATAGACTTTATGATCTAATAAATGATTACTCAGTGGAAGTGTGGATTGATGATTGAACAGCAGTGGATTTTCTGGAATCTTTTCACCTAATTTCCACACATATATAGAACGTTTTCATAGATTCTCCTGCTATTCACTTTATAGTCAAGTCCCATTTACTTAGCTGAAGAAATTTATTGGAGTATGTTTTTAATGAAAACATGTTCTGAAAAACAGTTTTGATAAAGCTCATTAAATACAAATATTTAATTTTTACAGTCAACTATAAATACCATTTTAAAATACATGTTTGATTTAAAGAGTTTGAAAGAAAACAAAACAACCCCCAACCTTCAGTCTGCTTCATGGTTCCAGAGCCATGTGTTAAGCATTGTAATTTCCTGTTTCTGTAAGCTACAGATCTTCCCTCTGCAAATTCAGTTCTTGTTACTTTCTGTCAAGTTAGAGTGATAACTATGGTGTCTGGAAACATTCACAGCTCCAATTTTGTAACAGTAGATTTCTACATTAAATGTCAGAAAAGTTTGGGTTTGTTGTTGATTTTGGCTTTTGGGGATTTTTTTTAAGTCTACACCATTTAAGATTAATGTCTTGGAAAGTGTGGAATGCTTGGCTGTGTCATACACAATAATAAAACTAGCTTTGAATGAAATGCCTATGGAAGAAGGGAGTGTTGGATAAAGCATAAAGGATGCTTTAGAAAAGTCTTGGCTTGCTGATTAGCCATATGGGTTTGAAAAGCCGCCAAAGTCTAGGGGAATATTCAGGGAGTGGGTATAAATCAGTAAATTGTTTCTGGCCCTGTACTGCAAGTGGTGTGAGTGGGGTCAGTTACTGTCACTCTGAGAAGACCTGAGATTTAACTTCTGTACGTGCCACAGCAGGCTGATATTAAAGTCCTTTATAAGTGCTTATCTTAAAGCTTTGTGGAAGCATCTCCTTCACTTTACAGTGTAGAATGTTTGATAACAAGTCTTGTTTTGGTTTTTTATGACCTTGCGATACTATCAGAGAAAGATTGTCAGCAAAAGTGACTGGTAGCTTGTAAAAGTAACATTTGTTAGTGTGGTTAAGTGTAGCTACACTTAGATGAGTAGGAGAATCAGTCAGATGTTTTTATATGCATTTAGATTACAGGAATTATTCTGTAAGTTTTTGCTAAAGTAATGGGAGGAACATTTTTAGGGTTTGTTCCTTTTTTGAGACTGCAAATTGTAGATTTCTATAAACAATTATTTTACAGGGAAGACAGGATGAGGTTGCACTATCTTCCCACACAGAAAAGCCTAGCTCGAATGTTTTGTGTGGATTAAAAATGCTGTGGACAGTGAGATCAATCTAGAAAACAGCTGAGAGAACTTTTTGCTGTTTAGCTGACATACATAATTCTCTCATTCTCTGTCAACCCTACTAGATTTCTAAACAAGCCAAAGAAGAAAAGTTTCTTTCTAATTTATTTTTAAAACATATCTTCGTTTTTGATTGTTCTTATTTTCTGTTCCTCCTAAACGGTACTATATTTTTCATTGTTGGATCTGTAATTATTCCTTGCTAATCATAATTTTTTTAATTTAAAAAAAACGCAACACACTACGAACTTTTATTAGATCGATTTCTAAAATTTCAGGCTATTTACAGGACAAAATAAGGAGCACTGCCAATTATCCCTAAATGAAACTCAGCAGTACAATGCTGACATTGTAGAATTCTTATAGTTAATTTTGTTGACTTAACACCTTGTTCTTAACTTTTGTCAGTAAAAATTGAAGTGTACTGGGTAATAGTTGCCTGTTCATCCTCTTTCATTAGTCTCCAGGTCTTTGAGTGACACAGACATCTTTCCAGCTGGGCTTCTGAAGTCCAGTTGCATAAGTGACCCTACTCTATTCGACTCAATCCCTGAGCAGCTGATGATGCCCACTAATGATGACTCCCTACTGATGATACCCACTTATGTTCTGGTCTTGGCACAGGCTTTTTCCAGTTTAAGGGAACATTGTATAACAAAGTGAATCTTACGTTCTTGGCCAGGAGACCCACTTGTTACTAGATTAGGTTTCTGTACTAACACGGGCTTTGAGAGCAGAACATGTTCTGGTGGCACACTGTAAAATGGCATGAAGTCTGAATTGATTTGTGGAGGGAAGATGTACCTGTTTCAGGCAGAGCTGCAGCTTCCACAGACTAGAGAATTACAAGATAAAACAAGGCTTTTTTTCCTAGTTTATGCAGTTTTGACACTGATGTTTCCAGAGCTGTAATTGCTCTTTCCTAGCCAATCATCAGTATTTATAGCGCATGGTTTTTTTCGAGAAGGATTTTTATGCCTTAATACTTTGTCTGCGATTTAGAGGGAAAAAAGAAATTTATTAGCATACTTTACAATTCCAAGTAGGTTTTCTGAAATCCTGCCAGTAGCTGGGAGCATGAAATAATCTCTGTTGACAGAGGTATCCTGTTCTTTTCCTGATTTCCCCAGTCTAGGTCACTTTCCATCTGATGGAATGAGTTGTAAATTTTAATTTGCCTTTTTGAATTGTAACACTGTCAGTAGAATTTCAGTAGAATTGTTCTACCACTTTCACAAGGGTCAGGTTTCTTGTGTGGCTGTGACTGTTGACTTGCCACTTGAATCAAACAGTGCATTCACTTTGAAAATATTTTGACTCTCTATGTGCTCTAAGGGCCAGATTTGTATTTCTAGGAGATACAACTAGAATTACAAATTAAAACAGTAGAAAACAGCAAGGAAAAAAATTGTACCCTAACTTTCTATGTTGCTACTCAGGAGAACACCCAGCAAAAAGGTTTGGAGAGTGTATAAACTTTTCTTATTGCAGCCCCCAGTCCAGCTGACAGGGGTGAAAGAGTAGCCAATTTACTCTAGGGAATGCTCAGCTGGCAGATAGTTTCTGGGGTCCCAGTGTCAGTCAGCTACTTAAACCAGCTCTTTACTTACTTCTCATTTGAGGATAAGTAAGTAGGAAGCATTTTGACTTAAGTTTGCTGTTACTACTGTAAATTTGGAAACTGGAAATAATTCTGAAGCATAGGGTTTATAGTGTGGGGGTTTTTCCCTTTTTTAATTTTATTTGTAAATGCAAGCTGACACAATAAATTTTAAAATTCCGATCTCTTTCAACACCTGTGCTACTTAGCTTTGTAAAATCAGCCAGGAAACTGTTGACATAAGTAATTGTACATATGCCTAAACCTTGTTACCTATGGTATGTTAAAAGATAGAAGGTTAACAAATTTGCCACCATAAAGTTATACTTAGTATGTACATTCAGTAAGCTTTTAGGATAATTGCCAGGTGTTTGTCACTTGGATAACAAATCTCTACTCTTGGCTGTCCTCACCATTGTTTTTAGATAACTGTGTTAATAAACACAATGATTGATGATGTCAATTGTGTAAAGCAGTCACTCTATATGTATGAATGTATTAACTAGGATTTTGTCCCCCCTTACATTCAGTATTATGCAGACATTCCAGAAGAAGAGAGAGAGAAGAAACTAGCTTCCTGTTCAAGACACAGATTTCGCTACATTCCTCCAAATACTCCTGAAAATTTCTGGGAGGTTGGATTTCCTTCCACCCAAACCTGTGTGGAAAGAGGTTTGTGCAAAAAAAAAAAGCTTAAAAAGCACTTTTTAAAGCTGGTTTGGTTTTCTTTTCCCACTGAAATTATCTCTAGTTCATATAGCAGCCTTTCTCACCCAGTCCTGTTGAGGTCTGTTTGTTAGCAGCCATTATTTTTAATACAAATTGTCTGGTTTTAGCAGTTCCTGTACTACTAAGAAAGGAATATAAGGAGACTTTCTTAGAGCCTAGATAGAGAAGGCAGAAATAATTGGGATTTTCATAGCAGTTAATTTAAACCCTACATATCTTTGGCCCTAAGCAAGAATTGGATTTTCAGAGGCAAGGGCCAAGAGACTGTACTTACTGAGGAGAGACAAGCAGCACTATTGATGTCCTTTGTGAGTGTTTTTAGAGCTTCGTAATACCAATTGATAATGGAAATGTTGCAGGTAAGGTGTAGTTAAACAGTTTTTAATACATTTACTACATATACATGTTAGTGACAATGAAAAGATGTGGTGTTTGGTTTTGGGCTTTTTTTAACTTGTCTTCGCATAGAAGTTTCTTATTTCCTAAGTAATTTTTCAAAATCTTGAGCCTGGTATAAAAATGAGTTTTTACTAATTATGTTAAAACACAGTGGGTTTGTAGTGTACTCCATGTACATTTCTTCAGAAGTGGTGAAATGCTGGGATGAGGAGCCCTATATGAGTTCTTTACGTTACTTATAGCTTTACTTGTGCATTAGCTGTGAAACAATAATCTTTGCTTTTATCTGTTCTTGTAACAGTGTCAGGTCAGGCATAGGAAAATGTAGCCCGAGTTGTGTATGTGTATTGTGTGATAGTGTTGCAGTATCATCCTTAATCTTCCAGAACAGGGAGCCTTGATTTTTACTGGCGATATAACTTGTTACTACCCATTTGGAATCCGTTTGCAGCCTCATTAAAAATTAGCTTCTTGGCTGTCTCCTTGTTCTGCTGGAGTAAAAGCTGTTCAGTTGTTAATGGTCCTCAACAGCGTTATCAGAGGCAGACTTTAGATCAACCCTCCCTTGGAAAAGAAAATATTTTGTAGCAGTGCAGCAAGAGAACTAAAACACTAGAGAGTTCCCACGATGAGCAATCTCTGCTGCCACCCCAAAGCAGTGGGTACAACATAGGTATTTTCTACTTCTTATTGGTATCTCGAACCATCTGTTTGTGTTGTGGTTTTTTTTAAATAACTGAGTTACATATATAGAATTTTCCTATGAAGTAGGAATCTATGAAGTAGAAATCTACTGCTCTCACTTTGGTGGATATTGTTGCTGATAAACTGTAAGGAATTGACAAAAGCCAGGTGCTGAAACTGACTTGCATAAAATGTCTGTTCACTGTCAGTGTTAGCTAAGTTGAACATGTTACAGAAATTTTCTATACACTTTTCTTATCAGAGAGCTTTCAAGGTGTGTTTGATCCATAGGCTTGTGTTTGGTTTTTTCCAGTCTTTAATAGATCCAGGTGCTCTTAAAACAGAGGGAGGTACTGTTTAAACCCAGAAAGAACGTGTGCCTGAAGTTTCCTGTATATGACCAGGATTTACATTTTCAAAGTGATTTTTATTAGTCAACTGAATTAGCAGTAATTGCATACTTTGTTACTCTTCTGTAAAATCCTCGGTAGAAAGAAAATGCAAAGTGCAGTTTTGTTTTGAGTAGATGAACAATTCATGGTTTCCATTCTCTTCTTCACTGTCAAGTGTCTGTATTGCATTACTGTGCAGTCACCTACTAGAAAGCAGCTGTGTGTTTTAACGAATGATATTTGCACCGTGGGATCTCAAAACTTTATGTGAAGTCAGAACCAGTTGCCCCAAAAGGACAAAAAAAAAAGACAAGTTATTTTTTGAGGGTAAACACAAATTAAAGCTAAAGTTATGCCTGTTTTTATATTGTATTTCTTACCTCAGATTTATTCTTTTAAGGCTACATTAAAGAGGATCTTGCTCCCTGTCAACGTCCAAAAAGGCGGCAGCCTTACACTGTGATGTTTTCTCCAAAAGGCAAAGAACAGAAGACATAAAGGATGGGAAGTAAGGAGTGCCAGCCTGAAGTGTATCTTTCCTGCCCGTAGATATTTATAGTTAATATAAACTTGAAATAAAGAACTGTGTTTTCCACAATGATAGATAAATCGTTTAATTGAATATGTAAATTTTATAAAATTCATTTGGGAGTCTGATGTACCAGGAAACAAAACTATTTAATGTATGTTTGTTTCATATTGTTTTAATACATTTTGTATTAATTTTTGCACCTGTCAGACAAGTCTCCTTCTTTTTTTTTCTTTAAGGCCAGCAGCTGAAATTCCAGCAATTCCTGTCTAAACCTTGTGTCAGTGGGTAACTGCTTTGAAGTGACTAAAATCTGTTGTTCTTGCAGGGGTAAATGTCTGTCAATGGGAAGAGAAATGACAATTTTCTAGGGTGCTTTTATTTTGCACTGGATTTTCTTGTATTTCTTTTCTCTTGTTGCAATAATGGTTCTATCTACTTGGAATAAAGCTGTATTAAATATGAAATGTACCGTTAATAGTTTGGAGGTGTGAAAACCAGGAAGTCTGTGTCTTTCTTAAATTCTGGTGTTAAATGTGTATCACCATGTTTTCCTCAGTGTTTAAATTAGAATATCCAGTATTCCTTTTATTTTTTTTCTTGAAATCTCTTTGCATATATGTGTCTCATTTATCGATAGAGATAAGCATTGTTATTTCTAAATTTGGGTGGCAGCTCTGCCCAGAGTTCTCCTAGTGGACAGCAATAGTCATCACCTAGATTATGAAGGATTCTCCAGAGATATTTTAAATTAATCCTTTGTAGCAGGGGATACAGTTCCATACTTGCATTGGGAAAGTAAGATCATACAGTATCACAGAGGCAGGGTAATACCTACATAGGTAGGCAAGCCAAAGATCCTTAGATCTGCATCAGTAAGATCCCTGATCTGCAATCAGAGTTGGGTTCAACCAGTGAGAACTCTTTTAAAGAGAGATCATCTAAAGCAAGCAGCTATTGAAATGGCTTAAGAAAAAATAAAATAAAAGAAAGTACAGATACATCTGGGGGTTTATTAGTATATATTTATATATAAAAATGTATCTGTAATTTCTATTCTTGTACTTTATGTGTGTGTATAAAAAAGTATGTATTCAAAAACTTCGTGGTTAGGACCATTTAAATTCAGCTGTATTTATATAGGAGTGGTGGCAAGTTCTGCTGGTGGAGAGGTTGTAGTGTAGGCCCAAGAAGAAAACTAAAACAAATGCAATCAATTTAACTGTAACACTAAGTGACACAAAATCCTCTTAGGCTGAAATTACAGGCCTTGCAGAAAAGTAGAAGCAGGTATAACAGTGGGCACTGTCCCCATCCTACCTGCTTAGTTGATTTACTTACTTAAGCATTTCACGGGTATATCCTAAGGAATGCCAAGACGTAAAGCCAAATAATAATGAAAGTCTTTAGTCTTTCCCATATCTATTAATACATGCTGGCAATAAATGTTTACACCGTGTAAAAGATAATTTATTGGAGCAGGCAGTCAAAGAACCCATGCCAAGGTAAGTCTGGTTTCCTGCAAATTAAAAAAAGGCAAAAAATTAACAGATGCTTCCAAAAAGCAGAATTCTTGCACGTATCTTGAAAATTGTTTTAGGACAACTCTAACATGCTCTGAATAAATATTTATCCATCAAAAAAGAAGTTTTTAACAAGAAGAGTAGAGTAGGAGACTCCATTTAACTAGGGAGAACCTTTACACAGTAGAAGCTATGTCCACAAAGAGGAAAGTGGAAGCACATTGTAACTTATCAAATGTAAATTTTGCCATGAAGTAGGCAGTTTGAGAAAGTTTCTGAAATAAATAACTATAAATCCTATTTTAAGAACTATCAGAATAAACTTTATCAGTAAAGGTGAAAGGTAAAGTAAAAGATCAAACAATAATGGGTGCATTTAAGGTCAGATGACAGGAAAAAATGGGATTTTTACAGCCATGTTCATTATGGAAGCGCCTGGGAACCTTTCTCTGCAGGGTGGATGGGCAGAGCTGTTGGGAACTGAAATGGCAGAAAAGGTCAATGACGTGGGTGTTGGCAAGCAGACAGGATTGGAGCCTGCTCCCGTGGATTGGAAGGTGAGAGGGGAAACTGCTGAATCCCTCACTGTAGCATGGACCACCACACTCAAACCAAGCTGTGGTGGTCAAGAAGAACAAAGTAACAATTCTGCCTTCAGGCTTTAAAAAAGACTCCAAGGAGATCAGTGGGGCTGCAGCCTGGTGAGTTTTATGGAGTCGTGGGAACTGGGCTAATTGATAGGATTATAATGAGCAAGATTTTCAGACCTTTGGATAAATACAATGTGAATTTAAAGGTGCCATTCTGATGGTCTTTTAGCCACTTTGAAGGTGTCAAAGTATGATTTATCTGACAGCTCACAGTAGAACCAACTTGTCATGGCGCAGATGTTCTCTCCTAGAGGATGCCTGTTTAAAGGTACGTAAGAAATTAGAGTGGGGTTCTGCCAGGTCCCATTTTATTCAGCCTGTGTTCTGAGAAAGCATGGAGGGAAAAGTGTTAAATTATTCACTGAGCAAGTGGAACTGGGATTTAGAAGAGGGGGGAATTTGCAGAGTCGAACCCCTTTACACACAAGAAGGGATGTGATGGGTGCTGATAAAGTCATGAAATGTGGAAAGAGTGAATAGCAAGGGTTGCTCTCCAAGGGCAGCAGGTTAATTACAAGAAGAAAGGAGCAGATAGTGTCTGTGAGGATATCACTACTCCACTAGAGGACAGTAAGGAACTGCTTTTGAGGTTAAAACAGTGTAAGAGTTACCCCTTCTTATCCTGGGATAGTTGGCCAATTTTATAAGATTTCAATTGATTTTAAAATTGTAGATCTCTTGTTTAGCTCTTCTAAGGCCAGAAAAACTATTTTGCTTCATCTTGAAAAGCACATGATCCATTGTAAAAATCGAGAAACAAGAATAGAAACAGACTATGATTTCCCCTCCAAAAATAAGAATAAAGAAATACCAGAAGTCTAAGCAACGTTTGTGTACCAAAAAGATTATTGAAATTTATAAATTTTTAAAATTTAGTTAAATATTTCTATTTGCAGAAGTTTCTAATTATGGCTTACCTGTATTTTTAGCACACTCTTGGAATAATACATATCTTTGAAGAAAAAACAGAGCAAATCAGACCCAGCAAGGAAAGTCTGCTAAAAAAATAACTTTAAATATTGTTACATTTATACATATTGGCTGTCTTTGTCCTCTTTATGGCATGGCAGCACTTTGTAATTGCAGTCAGCTGCACTGTCAGAGGAGTGGACTCTGTTCTTTGAGATTTGTGAGGTTTTCCACATCTGTTGGCAGTAGGAAAAAAAAGTGGATAAAAACCATAAGCTGGAGTAGGTTTCTGTCTTTGGAGGAGATTGGGACAATTGACTGAAACCAGTGTTTGTGAGCCAAATATGCAATGGCTTCTTACCTGAAGGCATTACTCAGAAGTTGAGAGAGTGGCAGAAATTTCTGCAGGTGTATTGAAGTATGAGCATCCCAATGGGAATCTTTGCATTGCAGTGCCTGTTAAGTCATGCATCCACCACCTGGCAGAACAGCCAGGATAGCCACAGATGTCTTCTAGCTTCCTGTCTGTCTGTGACTACATCTCAGCATTCATGCTGCCGCTTCTCATTTTATGAGAGAAGGGAAAACTTAGTGACTGATGCTAGGATTTGTGCATCTTGCAGTTATGTAAGTAAATGCTGATATAACATTAGTCATGACTGGAAGATTTGACATTCATGTAGTAAGAACTCCCCAAAGAAACAGTAATACCTAGGAACTCATCCATTTGACATCATCAAAAACAGCCCTTACTGGACTGGGTTGAAAACTGGAATGGGCTTCTGAAAGTCAGTTTTTCTGAACTCAGATCAAGGTAAACCTCTCAGGTTCCAGCTCCTTCTGGCCTGCTGGAGTACAGCACATTCCTAGTGATTCTTAGCATATATTCCAGCCTGTGACATTCATACAGTGGTGTGGACCCAACAATTGTACAACTTCAAGTTGGTGGCTTAGTGTCATTCCCAAAAACATAAAGATGGCAAAGTCATGGCTTTAGCACTTCCAAAGTGTTATCTATCCACTCTGCAAACAATCTCAGCCTGAGAAGGAAGCCTTTGATCAAAAAAATGGTTTTTTAGGCTGCTTGGAGCACAGAAGTCAGATTGTTGGTAAAATGTCCACAGGCAAGCTGTGTTTCCTGCACTGCCTATGAGGCCAACTTGGTTGTTAGTTGCTTTTAATTAGTTGTGCTTTTGAACTTTGCCTTTCTCTTGCAGAAAGGATGAATGCCTCTCGTCTCTAATGAAGCAGGAGGAAAACTATCTGTTTGCTTATAATTAGAAACTCCTGTCAAAAGGAAAAAAGAGAAACAGTACAAGAGCAGAAAAAGCATAGGCCAGGGAAGAACAGAAGGAAGCAGAAGAGAGTGATGAGGTGCTTGTTGGCGGTACATCATGGGGTATCAGGGGACTCTTGTTTTTAGAAATAATAAACATCAGCCCCAATCCTCAAGGGAAGGGGGATTTGCTGTGTTCAAATAAATCAGGTATGGAGCACTTGGAAGAAGGAGCTGATGCTTCCTTTGTCTTGTGTGTTGTAGTGTAGAAAGACTGCTCATTCTCAATGTAGTCTGTCTTTGCTGTGTTCCTGCACAGAGCATAAAGTTTCCAGGAGTGTTCTCTGTGTACAGGTATGAACACCTAACTATGAAGGGAGCAAGACATTGCAGAAATAAGCCCAAGGTTTAGCTCATTGGAAGATGGACCATGCTTACTTTAGGCTTAGTTTCTTTGGATAAAAACTGAAATGTAGAGTGTTCTCCTCAGATTTCATCTTGCTTCTTTAGTCTGAGCATTGCAAACTGTATTCCTGTATGTCACCATGTCAAAAAATTCTGTACTGTAGATGATAAAAACAGCGTTGTCCTCTGAATTATTTTACAGGTTACAAAGGGATGGGTCAGCACAGGTTGGGTTGTTGTGTCTTAGAAAAAGGATGTGCTATAAAAACACACAATTTATTTTGATCATCGTTTGAAATTATGATTCCTCTAAATATACGTAAATCTCCCCTCAATGGTCATATTAATATGAGATTTTTTTCTGAATTACAATTGTCTTCTGTCTCCCACTCTTTCAAAAGCTACTTCTCCTCTTTAGAATATCTTTTAGGATACATATGTGGCTAGACATTTGGCATCCTGGGCGCAGTGCCTGAGGTGCAAGCATCATCACAGCAGAGCCACATGGACTTCCAGGGGTCTGGGAGAAGCTACCATATCACGTTCATTAAGAAGAGAGGCACTGGGAGCCTCCAGCCAAGGGCAGTGACGACTGTCTCCCACACTCAGCAATGGTGGGAGATAACCCTGGCCAGCAGGAACTTTGAGAAGGACATCTGAACACTGCTTGTCCTTGGGTGGCTTTTGTCTGCATTCCAGCTGCAGCCATGAACAAGGCTTATCAGTCTCATTTATAGCCGAGCCTCCTGTTTAGCATCTTGTTAGGAAAATTAGTTGGAGCTTAAGGTCAACGTGGGAGCGAAGTTTTTTTCATTACAGATGGGAAAGCTGATTTAAGCTAAAAGCATGTATTTATTGGGAAGGCATCTTCAAACTAGAATATGTTACCAAATCAGGACAGTAACATTTGGTACATACTTTCTACACCAGTGACTACACTTGGAGCTAACCAATGCACCAACAAAGTTTTAAGTACAAACTGGTGACATACATGACATATTCAGACAAGAAAAGTGAGGAAAATATCCCCAGAAATAATTGTAGGAAGAGTTCCATGTCTACCTCTATTCCACACATTTCTTCTACAAAGATATTATACCCATGTGGTGATGATGCACATTAATATATTTCAGGTACTGTACCAGAATAAATATAATATTAACAACAATTTGGAAATAGAGATGATCTCCCTTTTCCCCCCTTTCTTATTTGTAAGTGGCCTACCTAGGACTTTGAACATCGAAGTAGAGATCAGTTAGATTTTTGTTTTGGTTTGGTTTGGTTTTTTTCATTTTTGACAGTCATTAACTTTAATAACTGCTTTGAATTAATTTATTTTCAGTTACTTAATACCTTACTTGGTATGGTTCCTACTTAAGACAACAACTTCATGTGGAGAATGCTTTAAGAAAAAAATGTTAGTGATAGAAAGGACAAAACCTTTATATGCCTGTATTCCAAAGCCAGTACGAATAGACAGGAGACAGTGCTGTGGACCAGGTGCCCATGAAACAAGAAGCAGAGGAGACAAAACGCAGATCTAGTCATCAGCTCAAATCCATGTGGTAATAAAAGCCGCTCAAATTCCCTCACAGTTAAAATTACCAACTCTATGAGTCTTTTTAGAGCAGTTTTAAATAAAGTGAGAATAAAATAAGGCTAGATAAGAAAGAAATAACAGTTTAGGGGCCTTTAGGAATATGTTTTGTGTGCTTTACTTGTGCCCTTGGGTAAATCAGTTGTGGGAAAAGATAAAGAGATTAAATACAGTCTTTGAAATTACATTCCTAATGACTCACCATTTCAGAAAGCTTGGGAATTTAAGCTGCAATTGAAAAGAAGCATAAAATGAAAAAAAAGCTAACATTATCTTGGATAATGTGTAGCAGATAATGAGTTGATACTCTTTTAATGTTGAACAGATGTCCTAGAAGAGGCAATTATTTTAATTCAAATTTTCTTTTACTTAAGCCAGTTTGCAAAAATACAGGTACTCTCTCACACAAATGTAAGGATGAATATAATTACAATCAAGACACTAATAGCTGCAAATCAGAAAATCTAATTTCTTATTTATATTCCATGGAAATATCCTGCCTCTAAAGTTGTAGTAGTCTTCCACTTTGGAACAAAACAGCAAAATTTTCCATTAAATTAAATCTAAAATAATTGGGTCTGAAATATTAGACTTCTTGAAGTATTTCACTCTGCCCTAGCAATTGAGCTTATATCATTACTGTCGAATTAATAGAAGCAGGCAAGAAACTCAAACTCATCATGACAACCCTCTCTGAAATCACTGTGCTCTTTATATGTGTTTCTAAAGTGTTTTGCTTGCTGGATATGAAATGAATACTTTCCAGCTTGCTAGCCTGCCAAGCACACTCTATTAATTGCTAATAGACCATTAAATGCTTGGCAAGCCATTCAGAGAAACCAATGGGACTTTTGAAGTTTAATCCTAATAATTTGACACTTAAGCAAGAAAAAAAAGAAATGTAAAAAGTTGCAAAGAATATTTTTTTAGCCATACTTCTCTCTACTTCTTTTTTGGTCAGTAATAGAGAAGCACATGAAATCATTGGAAATATGATTCTCTTCTTCTCAAACCTGTGTTGGAAGGGTTTACTGTTTAAGGGGGGTGTCAGAAAGCCTTTTTTATTCCTCAGCCTCTGAGTATTGACAGAGAATATTTTCTTAGCAATCCTTGAAAAATATTATGCATTCCCAAGAAAGGAATTGCATTTAAGTCTCATCTGCTCCATCTTCTGCTGTGGTTAATGGAGAGCATCGAGCCAGGGAGGTCTGGGATCAGTGGTACTTACTGGTAAAGCCCGTCCACAACTGCACTCACCAAGACTTTGTTAAGGCTCTTCTCCACCCTAAGGATAAGCAAAGGAGGCTTTTGTGAAAATCTTGTCAAGACATTAAATGACCATGTTGTTCTGATATAGCATTGTGGAAATATATATGGAAATATATGACTTCTTTCGTAAGTCATAAAATGTGATCAGTACTTCTTTTAAAAGAAGACAGGTATGTACTGTGGGGAGTGGTGGTCTCCAGGCTGTGCCAGCTCTTTAAAGTTACTGCATGTATGATCTCCTCACAGAACTGGGTTCATTTATAAAGGCATTGATGTTAAAGCAAATGTGAGCTGGCACTGAAACAATTGCTATTAAAATATATTTCCCTTTGCGATGTCAACAATTTCCTATTCAGTATACATAAAAATAGCTTTCTCGGAAGAAAACTTCTGCAGAATCTGCTTACCCTAGGACTGACCTGGGAAGGACATGAGAATAGGAACAGCAACATTTAAGGCATTTGTTGCCCAGAGAGACTACAACTTATTATTCCAAATGTGACTGTAGACTTGACATGACCTGTTCTAGGGGCTCTCACCCATGTCCCCAAAACCCAAGGCAGCTCTTTTACACCCAGCAAAGTTTCATGTGCTACCCACGACGTGTAGCACACACTGAGTCATTCTAGAGGGAACTGCCTTCAACATGCAGTTATGAGACTCACAGGAGACTCCCAAAACCAAACATTTATTCTTTCTGCCACTCTAATTTTCTATCTAGAGGCAGCACCCCGCTTTAATTTGCTCAACTCTTACAAGTTCTCGATGTACATCCGTTTCCAGGAACAAAACTCACACTTGCCTGCCAAGGGCCATCACCCACATTCCTGGGGGTAAAATATTTTCCCCTGCAATTCTCCATGTCTCTCACAGTTTTGGATTCAGGCTTTCAGTTCAGACTAACTTGAAATGTTTTGAAAAAGGGGATCGTATTTCAAAGGGCAAGAGATTCAAGATGCTCTAAAATGTGATGGAGTTCGGCAACCAGAAAGCAAGGTGCTGTAATTCACATCCCACTGCAGAAAGCTCGGATATAGGTTGGGGCACTGGCAGAGGACAACTCATGTGGATGGAGTTTTGTGTGAAAATATTCCATTTTCACAAAGAAGCATGTTAACATTAGGATGGTCCAAGACTATTTTGTCAGATCCTGGCCTACTCTACAGCCACTTTCAAAACTCACCCATCTGCATTAACCTACTTCTGTGGCTTTTCTTGTGTCATTATGCAACTGGTGGCTGTTGAATCAAATATTTCAAATTGGCTTACTGCATTTTAAATCCTATTGCCTCTTTTTCTGTGGTTTTTTAGCACTCAGACAAAGGGAACTGCATCCTTTTTATAGATTTATGCTATATAGTAGCCAAGAATAAACCATGCAAGTGGAAAAATATCAAGGACAGAGTGTGGAAAAATATCAAGGACAGAGTGTAGAAAAATAAAATAATGTGATTATGTGTGTGGCTGCTCTCTCTGCAGTCCTCAAGCAGAATATCTGCTGCTCTGCACATCTCTCACTTTTTGAAAGGTAAAAAAATCTACAACATAAAAGACCTGTTATTCCTTGGCCATGGCCAAGGCAGCCGAAGGGAAGAATTTTTCAGGGAGGATTTCCGAGCTCCCACTCACTAGCCTATTCCATTTTTTAAGGCTTTGGGGTAATACAGACTCATTTATTGCTCAGAAGTGGCCTGCATGTAACTTTATATCAAGGAGGTTTGATGAATTTTCAACATGTGAAATTCCAGTATTTTCCTGGCCTACAGACAGAACTTCTGAGACCTTCTCCTTTCACTACCTACGTGTGTGTAATTAGGTATTTGGGTTGTGTTTTCAGACCGTTCCCCTTTCCCATTTTCATTGCTGCACTGCTTTTGAGGGTCCTGATCTCACCACCAAGCCCACAGTTGTTGTATCAACAAAGCTGCAGCCCCTAAAATCCAAGGATTGTATAAATTTATGCTTTTACTTAAGCAAAGCTTTCAAAGTAACCTGAGAGGGCAGAAAGGTTTTCGTATGTCAGACCTAGTGTTGTTATGTGACAAAAGGCAGGGAGACCCTAATAACCTCACTGGGGACATGACCCCTCCCTGTCCTTTGCAGGACTGTCCCATGGGCCAAGGGTGACATCCATCGGGTGAGACAAGAGGGGAGGCCAAACCACCTGAGGGGTTTGCCACATTATGGGGTGCACGGGAACAATGTCTAGGGATGGAAGAAACTTAGAGGATGTTATGGGGTGGAATCAAAAGTGGCAAAAGGGAGGGAACATGGTGGTTTGGAGAATAACGAGTAGGGGAGAGTTAAGGCATATAAGAGGCCAGTGCACACACAGCCAGTCAGTACCTTTGTCTGGCCATGCCCTGCACCTCATTGCTGCCATCTGTCATGTCTGCTCATTAAACTGTGTCCAGCTACACCCCTGGGTAGAGGGTCCCTACTGTTGCTGGCAGGCAAATGGAATAGGTGGCTCGGGAGCCAGATATCGAAGCAGAAATAGCCCGGGCCAGATGTTTCTCCATCCCTACATGTGAGACAGCTGGAGGAGTTGGCTACTGGTCCAGACAAGCACAGGGGAGAGTGTGAGGTCTGGGGTTCACTGTGAGACCTGTCTGCATGTGTGTGTGTGTGTGTGTGTGCAGGGGTTGATGAGAGCGTCCAGGGCCAGCTGCCAGGTAGGCTGGGTGTCCATGACTGGTTACAGGAGGGGTCCATAGCCTTGTGTGTGTGAGTGTGTACGCACAAAAGGGGTTTGTGTGCCTCCAAATGAGTGGGGCTGGAGTCTTGGGGGGCTTGTGTGCCCCCCAGGTGCCAGCAGGTACTGGATAGATTGGCTGTATGAGGACAGTTCCTGCCCACATGGTGTGTCTGTATGTATTTCCAAGACACAGGCCTTCGTGTTGATCAGACACAGAGGGGGACAGGACTAAAACTGTTTGTGTTGCTTGTGCAAGTGCTGTGTTTTCTGGGTGTGCTGGTTTTGACTGGGATAGAGTTGTTTTTTTCAGTGTAGCTGGTGCGGGGCTGTGTTTTGGATTTGTGTTGAGAGGACTGTTGAAAACACAGGGATGTTTTTGTTCTGGCTGAGCAGCGCTTACACAGAGTCAAGGCCTTCTGTGCTCCCCATTGCACCCTGCCAGCCAGGAGGCTGGGAGTGCACAAGGAGTTGGGAGGGGTCAGCTGGCCCCAGCTCACCAAGGGTATATTCCATGCCACATATACCATACCATACGCATGCTCAGCATACAGAGCTGGGGGAAGGAGGAGGAAGTGGGGGATATTCAGAGTGATGCAGTTTGTCTTCCCAAGTCACTATCATGTGTGATGGAGTCTGGCTTTCCTGGAGGTGACTGAACACCTGCCTGCCAATGGGAAGTGGTGAATGAATTCCTTGTGGTGCCTTGGCCATGTGAGTGGCTTTTGCTTTCCCTACAAAATTGTTTTTATCTCAACACATGAGTTTCTGCTTTTAGCCTTCTGATTCTCTCCCTCATCCCACTGGGTAGGAGTGACTGAGCAGCTGAGCTGCCAGCTGGGCTTAAACCACAACACTGGGTTGTGGTGTGTGGTCGCATGTATACAGGGTTTGTGTGTGTGCCAATTTGGAATTCATGCTCAACCTGGCTACAGACCACTTTTAGCTGCTGGGCTGCTGAATCCAGTGGCCTCCAATCCCACAAGTCCAGGCTCTGCTCTGCTGAATGCAGTGGGGATGAATAAGTGACCTAAAGTCTGGTGTTTACTGAGTTTCAGACTACTGGGGTTTCTAAATGAAGGATTTTTTGTTATACAGGGAAGGCTTACAGACACATGGGGTCCATCCAGTCTCTGCCGATGGCTGCTCAAGGATCTGTACAGGGGAAAGTAATTTCTGACTGCTGCACAGCCACTGTGCAAAAATAAGAGAAATAGACTATGGAGGGAGAAACTTTTAGCTGCCACTAGTGCAGAGGTTGCAGCTTCTCCCACCAGATTTAACTAGCGGAAGGCCATGCCTCCAGGATGGCCATGCCTGTGGGTTTCATTCTCTCCTGCTGCAAGGGATTGCACAGCTTCCAGCACAAGATCATAAGCTACATGACCTGGGGCTGCAGGTCCCTCCCACTATCCAGTTACTAGGAATTTTCCAGTAAGTGAGACCCCATAAGGAGGTGTCAAGTGATAAAAGCCAACCTGAGAAGAACCCTCTCAGCACCAGTGGGGAGCACACTAATAAATCATTTAGCCCAGCACCTTCTAAATACCAGCCCCAAAGCAGCAATATTAACAGAAGTTTCCCCAGCCCATGCACAGATGGTCTCTGACTGCTTACGCTCTGGGAGACCTCTCCGTGTGAGCAAGGAGAGCCCTGGGTGGGGGAACACCTCAGGCTTTTCACAGGGACAGTGTGCATGGTTAGCTTTGGATACTAAACAGTGCAAAATAAAGCAGAGAGTATTTCCTATGAGCCTGGGAATTCTGACCTAATTCTAAACAAGCATCTGTTTGCTCCGAGCATCAAAACCATGAATAAGCTCAGTAAAACCCTTCTTCTGAAAGCAGAGTGATGGAAAGCTTTCAAACCCTTTAAAATCCCTGAAATCCTTTAAAATTCCCTTTCAGACTCCTGAGTTGTGGTATCAAGCAGAAATGTCACCTCAGCACTCGCTAGGATGACGGGCTGGGTTGGCTGTGACGCTGCTCGGAACACCTGACCCTCTGCCCAGCTGAGCGGAGACAGGAAATTGGACAGGTGATGCCTCAAGTCCTCCCACCAGGATAACAAACGACACACTGGAAGCAGGTCAGCCTTATCTCCTTGTCTGCCTTTTGGTCCCAAGTGAGACAGCTTCTCTCTGCAAGCATTGCTAAGTGTGAGTAGTTGGTCCACACTCTCACGTTCCCATACAAAGCAGATTTCTTTAAGTCATGTTTTTAAGCCATGCATTGACACAGGGCACTCCTATCAAAGGAGATAAACGCACAGCTGGGGCTGTGACATGGTCCTGTGCTGGAGGCTTCAACTGCAGCCCTAGGTTGAAAAAAAAAGGGTAAAAAAAGAAGCATTGATTCCTGATTTCTAATGCTTGCCATGAAAGAGGCAATAGCAAACAAAAAGAAACCCAAACCAAACCAACCAATCAACCAAAAAACACATACACATACAAAAAACACCCCCTCCCCCCCGCAAAAAAAACCAACAGAAAAAACCAAAAAGAGGCAATAAACATGTCAGTTCCATAGGGCTGTTTTGGCGGTGTCCCGGGGGCAAGCTTGGGTTTACCTGATGATGTTTGCAAGTTGGGCATACAACATCACTTGGCCTCCTCTTTTTCTCTGTATTGTCATCTCTGGTTAGCTTCTGCTGGAGCTGTGCTTCTGCAGGTGCTTTGGTAGGCAGAAAGCCCACTCAGAGTCCTGCCTGCAGGATGGGGACAGGCATCTGTGCCCATCTGCATCGCACTGTACTGACATCCACCTCCCACATGCAGTTATGACCATGCTACAACAAAGCAGGAACATCCTCTGCCTCCAACAGCTGTACCAGCAGGAGTGTGGAGTACATCTCAACACGATGGTCCCTCAGCAGACACCACTTTTCAGCCCCCACTGACATTTTCAGCTCCCAGGTGGGTGTGAGTCAGGATTTAATTCCACCCAACAGCCTCATGATAAGAAAAAGATTAAAACGTGGAGGAGCATAGTAATTTAAAAGTCGTAACACAGAAACTGTGGATATAATGCACCAGCTGCATGGAGTAACATGGAGCCCACAACAACACTGCCAGGGCCCAATACCACCATGTGATTTTCCTCGCAAGTCTTTTGCCCCATTCTGCAGCACTTTGCACACCTCAGACTGGTCCCCTGTTTTTACAAGACACCCATCTCCCTGGCTTGTGCCTGTATCCCCATTCTCCTCTCTAAAGCCAGAGCATTTCTACCTTGTCTGAACTCTCTTCCTTGAGACTGGAGATGGAGAAAGACCTATGGTCCCCCATCTCTCCCCATGCTTAGATAAGCAGTTCCCTCTTCTTAGTTTAGTTCCTTGAGACAGCAGAGCAGCCATGAACATGGGGTCAGTGAGTCACAAGAGATAGGGGAGGGAGGGGAGGAAGGTGCTGCACAGCAGCAGATGGGCACTTGTAGCTTCCAAAGAGACCAACACAGGAGGAAGAAGCAGCACAGACAACGTGTCATGAACCAACCGCAGATCCCCTTCTCCATCCTCCTGTGCCACTTGGGGAAAGAGGGAGATAAACTGGGAGTGAAGTTAAGCCCAGGAAGAAGGGAGGGATGGGAGGAAGGTTTTCTAAGACTTGGATTTTATTTCTCATTACCTTACTCTGACTTGATTGGTAATAAATTAATTTCCTGGAGTGAAGTCTATTTTGTCTGTGATAGTAGCTGGTGCGTGATCTCTCCCCGTGCTTATTTCGACCCATGAGCTTTTCTATATATTTTGCCACATTTTATCTCTCCTGTCCAGCTGAGGAGGGGTGTGATGGAGCATCTTTGATGAGCACCTGGCATCCAGCCAGGGTCAACACGCCACAGCCTCTGACCGTGCGTGCCATAAGACAAGGAACAAGGATCTCTCTAGCCTCCACCTAATATTCAGCCTGCTCCCTCAGCAGGTAAATACTTCTGGAGCAGGGATTTCTAAAACATGTGCCAGGGAGACAGACAGTGAATCACACAGGTCAGTGTAAGCGGTCAATACGGTGACCCAAATGCAAAATGGTCTGGCATGATCTGTTCCACACCAGTGCACTGAGCATCCATGCATGCTGCAGGGACAGTCCTCCTCACCCAGAGACAGACCCTGACAAACCTCCCCTTTCACCTGGGCTGGAATTTTAAGAATGGAAGGCAGCCTCAAGGTTTGGTCCATATGTTTAAAGGTAGCAGTAGGAAGAGCAGCTCCACTAAACCACTGCTGTGACCTAAAGAAAGAGTCCAGAAAAAGACACTGGTAAAGCGTAGCAAGCTGTTCTTCCTGCAGCACAGCACCCCAGCTTCCTGAAGTTCAGGGATTTCCTGCACCAGAGGTTATTCACTGGACCATTATCTGAATACACAGCTTGCTCCCACCCTCCATGGAGGAGGGAGGCTTGCTTCCATGTGAAATAAGCAGTTATCCCAGTGGAAGTGGATGAAACTTCTCCATGGGACTGCGCCATCTCAAACGCCCCTACACGAAGGCTTGGGAGCATCCTGCCATCCTGACAAATGCTTGTCCAGCTTGGAGTGAGCTAAAGCTGTGAGCCAATAGCAGGATCCCTGTGCTGCACATTAAAGGAAATATTTCCGTATTTTCCTTTCAGATTGTGTTGAGATTGCCTCTCCTGTGGGTCTGACTTGGTAATGCTTGCTCACAGAAAAAAAATCCAAGTCTCAGACGATGTGAAGTCCCTCCTAGGTCCTGCTTTAGGTCCCTCAAGCAGAGGCGATGAGCTGTAGCCCAGCAGCAACTTCAAGCCAAGGGAGGGAGCAGGCCAGCCAGCAGAAGCTGACAGTGTCACAATGACTTGTGACCTACCTGGAGGTCCCAGAAAGATCTCAGGAGGCACAATACTCAGTCATAGAGAGGTACTTTTCTCCCTGCCAACCACAGCGCCAGCTTGGGGCACTGCTGCTTTCCACCAGCTGAGCTAACATTAAAAGTATAGACTGTTTCCTTGAGAAATCCTCAGGGAAAGCAATCTCCTGCCATTATGCTGAGGAGAAGGAGGAGGAGGAGGAGGATGCAATCCCCAGAGAAGCCCTGCTGGCAGCTCAAATCTGTCCACCAGACTTTACCAGCTGGATTAGGACAGGCAGGGGAGGAAGAGGGTTTCCTATGGCCTTTTGTCTCCTCGCTTTGGCACGTGCATGGCTCCTGACACAGGCTTGGATCTGTGAAGGCTAAGATTTGGTTTTAATCACGTCTCTAAGAGAATATAACAAAAAGTCGTTAGCATATTTGTTTGCAGTATGAATAACTAATGGAGCAAATACCAACCAAAACTGAAACTGTTGTAATTAACCACTGTGTAACAGAGATTTCGGTTCATCATCACTGTACTTTTAAATGAGGGGGTTATCTGCACATAAATTGCAAGTATTATTTAGAAAGGGAGTGATCCTAGAACAACTTGATTTGCTCTAGGAACACATTCTGGAAGTCAAATTTCTATTTATTTACAGACAACCAAAATGAAAATATTATGCCTATTTTCATGTGGCAGGCTTAGAAAACAAAAAACAGTCACAGGAAAAGCATCTGTGATGGAAAGTTACTGTCCTCTCACTGGGACTGCTCAGACTGTGAGAAGAGAAGGAAAGGGGAGGGAAGGAATATATGCGTGTGTGTGTGTGTGTATAGATGTATATATTTATTGATATATACTCAGTGCATGTTTATTTATATATATTTATGTAGAGAAGTAAGAATCACGATCTCAGGAAAAACCGATATGAGTATTTTTAGTTAACAGGAGAATAAATAATACTGTTTCTTAGGCGGGAAGGGAGCAATGTGAGCACACAAACGCATGCATTCCTGGTGGGAACTGGAGGCCTGAACTATTGTAATTTTGGTAATGGCTGGAATGAAAGACCACTAAATCCAGGCTACAGTTGCCACCACCATAGCTCATGTCCTGAAGACATGGAGAAGCATGAGTAGGTGCCACAGAGCTTCCCCAAGTTTCCCATGAGAAGCCTTCAGGGGAGCCACGTGTAAGCCAAAGACCTTACACACTGCACTCTGTGCACGTGAAAAGTGATTATAAGGACAAGTACCACATTTGTCTCCTTTCCCTGTAATAAGGAACATCTCTAAGAGAGAGAGAGAGAGAGAGCGAGCAAGCAGGTATCCTACTCAAATTCCTTTGTTGTGCTGCACCCATATTTGCCCAGCTTCGGTTGAGCCGGTCCCAGCAAACACCAGCCCTGACCTCGCTTCTCTCTCCATCTGCCCCAGGTGCTCAGCCCCTCTGAGAGGAAAGACGCCGTGGCTGGAGAAATCAGCATGTCAAAATACCAGCCAGTGCTTTTATAACTAAAAAGCAAGAGCCAGTGGATAACCCCCGCCAGAGGCCAGGCCGGTGCTCGGAGCCCACGCGTGTGCACGGACACGGTGCCACCTGCCCGGGTGGGTGTGCAGCGGGCAGCGAGGCAAACCTCACGTGCGGCGATGCTGCCTGACTTGTGGAGAACAAAACCCTCCACCAACTCTTCCAGAAAAGAAAACAAAAGCCTTGAACAAACCTTCCCCGGGCCATTTCAGCCAGCAACAAAGCTAACAAGCAAATCAAACAGAGAAATATCCCAGCAGACCTCAGCTGGCTGAACAAACAAACGGAGAAACTCAGGTTCCAAAGAGCAGGGGAGCTGGGTTATGAAACAAGATTTTTGATACAAAAGGAAGCTTACAGCTATCGCTGGTGATTAGACACGGAAGAGAAAGGTCGCTCTGGGTGTTAGACCACACTTCACACACACACAGAGGTTATTCAATCAATATTTGTCCTGGAGTCACATGCGGCGGAAAAAATTTCAAGTGAATGGTCAGCAGAATTTAATGCTCGCATTCATTCAAGTTGTGCTCTTGGATGAACATGTGTTTTTATATCTAGCACAACCTCAGCTTTAGAATCCGGAGGTTTTTAATCAAAATACAGAAAAATCTTGGAATTAAACGCTACTTTTGTATATGACTTTCAAGTATGTTTTCAGCAGGACAGGAAACCCTCACAATTTTAGAAAGGGATCTGTGGTAGGAGGGAGATTATTTGAATCTCCAAGTTCTGGAACTAACAGGAAAAATAATTCAGTTAAGGCTCCAGAAAGACAAGACTGTCCACAGAAACCTCCCCAAAGCAGAAGGGAGGGACTTATTCCTGCCATCACTGTGTTCTCCGGCCATGCTGCTGTGCTGGCATTAGAGGTTTTATTTAGGGTCACAGCAGTAACAGCGGGAAGATATAATCCTCTGATGAACAGGCAGCTGTTACCCCCTGCCTTTGTGAAAACGATGATCTCAGGTTGAGGATATTGTTGCCTTGAATCATCATATTTTTTTATCCCCGTGCGAGTTTGTCACAACAGATTGTTTGCTTATATTCAGATCATAATGCCATGACTCAATTCTCTCCCTCTGCAAGAGTTAAAGGAAATTTGACCGTAGGTGCCCTAACCATGGACTTTAGAATTTGGGTGCAAATAATGATGATTAAAACACAAACAAAGCAAAACAAAAACCGACAAAACCCAACTCTCTTGCCTAGTGACTTAATGACAAAATATTTGTGAGGCACAGCACAACATCCAGTTCAGGTTGTGATATACCTGATGGGTGGCATTCAGATGACTATCACAGAGGCAGGATGCCCCTAAGTCCTTTGAATACTGTCTTTGTGTGACTGAAGTGAGATATTCATGCTCTCTAAGATTGCATAGGGGTCAATTTCAGCTGCGCAGGGGATAGCCTAGGAGAGGAGAGCACCAGTGAACAGCACAGAGAGTTACAGAATAAAGGCAAATACAGGGTGGCTCCTTCAAGGCAGAAGCTTTCAAGGAGAAGTTTATTTTAATATCCTAGCTGGAAATTCACTTGGAAAACAGCTCCATCGGCCCTGGTCAGGAAGAGCGAGAGGGCAGAGATTACGTTCCTCTGGCAGTCTGTCCTGATGAAGCTCCCGTGCTCCAGCACAGGACAAAGCGTTGCCACGTTCTGCATCCAGTGCCTGTGCTTTCCTCATGCAGCTAATGCAAAAGAGAAAAAGCCGTGAGTTGGTCACATTGCGCTGAGGATCGCTTTGATGGACTTCAAACAGCGTGCTGAAATCATCTGCTGTGCGCGCAGTGCCGCTCTGCTGCCAGAGGAGATGCTGCAGGAGGGCAGGGCCTGAGCGGGGAGCAATGCCCAGCTCAGGGACCACGTCCTGCTTCTCTTGCAAACCATTTTTCTTCACCTGCGCACCTCCTCCCCTCTACAAACACCCTCAGGGCAGTGCTGATGACCCACGCCGGTGGTGTGTGCGGAGAGGAAACTCCCTATTCAGAGCGGGGCACCCTGGCACAAAACAGGGCTTATCCTGCAAATGGGCTGGCAGGTTTCACATGGGGATTTGCTCTTTCTAGGTTTCACCCACACGAGGCTATTGAATTTGTATGTTGTAACACTTGTAAGCGAATATTCAAAGCAGAGAGGGAAAAGAAAGCTCGTCCGTGAATGTGATTTGTGACTCTCAGAGCTTTGGCTCTCACTCTGGCACTGAGCACTACAGTGTCCTGTCTCACTGGTTCTCTGGCTCTGCATTGGGGCAAAACTGCACAGATTCAGGCACAACCAAAATGATGTTTCATGGGAGTCACTCAATGCTCTGTAATGCATTTCCTTAAATAACCACAAATTTGGCCTAAAATTACTTGGCTTGATCCCCTTTAGAAACGTCCACTTCAGAAACAATTGCAAGCTGAATTTGATCATTTGGAGTTCTGAGACCAATTACCCTACACACGTTTGTCTTCCTCTTACCTTTATTGGCCATCATCCTCCTGCTTCTCTCTGCAGTCCAGGTATGCTTTGTACAGAGCAATAAAAACAACATTATCCCTCACCTGTCTTGTTCTGATTGGCAAGCAAATATTAAAGGCTCAAGACCAGCAGATGGCTGTTCAAACAAACTCAGGTCTTATCGAGCCTAGAAAGGGTTGACACAACCATGTTTTCACTGTGTGGCTCTCCTGTGAGCTGTAAGGGTTTTTCCAAAGACAGAAACTGCAAAATGTTTTTTCCAAGGGCAGAGTATGCTTCATGATATAGTATCAAATATTGGACTTGGTCCACTGAAATGCTTATTAGGTGTCAGACAGTTTAAAATTCCTATACATTCTTAAGAACAAAAATAGGGAGGGGTGACAACATGTCATTACTGTTTAGAGCAGTGTGAAATTTAAACCAGGAAATTTCTTGATATTAGAAAGAGGAATTTCAACACTAATTGAAGTTCTGCCATTTTTAAACATTTCTCTATAGCCTGTTCCTCTTCACTTTTTTCTCACAAACATGCTTATACCTCCCAAAATAAACAATCACTCGGATGAAACTGTACAGGGAGGTGGCACCTCATGGCCCCTTGTGAGCTGCTGAGGTGGCCCAAAACACCAGTACCACATAAATCAGTGAAGACAGCTCCCGAAAAGTGCTTCAAGTTTCTCAACACCAAGTGCCAATCCTACCACATCATGACCAAAAATGCTCCTTGGAGGTTTTAACTGATGCCTTAAACATAAAGGTTTCTTAGGCGCCTTTAGGATTTTCTTCTTAGGGCCTCCCCACCACCATCTTCCCTAAAGGTGACTGGGGAAATGGCACTCACAAATGGTGCCCACGCCTGTAGCACGTTGATGTCTCACCCTGGCCCCTCAGAAACTCGAGTGAGGTGCAAGAGAAGTTGTACTGATGTAAGAGCAGCAGCGAGGGAAACCAGGACTCTCTCAGCAGAGACAAGATATAGATGAACGAGGACTAAGAACAGAGCTAGAGAAGATATCTGAGCAGTGGCTACAGGAGGGATAAGACCCCGACTGGAAGACACAACTCTGACATCCTTGCTTTATTTCTTTCCATTAGAAAACTGGTGTTTCTGCACTCCTAGTACCAGATGGAACATAATGAGACCACACTTGGAGTTTCATTTACAGATCTACTCTTGATGTACAGGACTTCTGACTCCATTTAACTGTATTTCCCCCAACTTACAATCTTGCCTTGAAATCTGAGTTCCAGCCTCCCTCTAACTTCCAGTCCATTCATTTATTACCTGCTGGCAAAGAACTGCAGGTGAAGTTCTGTTTCCCTCATATCACTCAGAGGCATAAAAACTACTTTGCTGGCAATTTTAGCAGCTTGGAGTTAAAAGTAAAGTACAGATACATTTGATCAGCTTCAGATCAGGGAATGAACACTCAGAATATAGGTTCAAATAAGTATTAAGCTAGCTGCAGCAATCGCTCTGGTCTCTGAGCAGTTGGTCAGAGGAATGTTTTTCTTCCCCAGAATCCCTTCTTTTCAAGGCATATCATAGAATTGCAGAATATCCCAAGTTGGAAGGGACCCCAAGGATCATTGAAGTACAGCTCCTGGCCCCACACAGGACACACCAAGAATCACACCGTGTGCCTGAGAGTATTGTCCAAATGCTTCCTCAGCTCTGTCAGGCTGGGTGCTGTGACCACTTCCTGGGGAGCCTGTTCCAACCTCTGGGTGAAAAGCTTCATTCTAATACCTAACCTAAACCTCCCCTGACACAGCTTCATGCCATTCCCTTGGGTCCTGGTCACCAGAGAGAAGGTCAGCACCTGCCCCTCCATTTTCCCTCATGAGGAAGCTGTAGACTGCTGAGAGATCTGCCCTCAGTCTCCTCCAAGCTGAACAAGCCAAGTGACCTCAGCCACTCCTCGTACGGCTTCTGCTCTAGGTCCTTTCCCTTGGAGCCTCCTTTGGATGCTCTCTAATAGCTTTGTGTCCTTCATATGTTGTGGTGCCCACAGAGGGCTCGAGGTAAGGCCACCCCAGTGCAGTGCAGAGCAGAGCAGAGCAAAGCAGAGCAGGACAATCCTTGCCCAGCTGGCTATGCTGTGGCTGATGCCCCCCAGAACACAGTCGGCCCTCCTGGCTGCCTCATATTCAATGTGCCATCAACCAGGACCTTCATGTCCCTTTCCCCAGTGCCACTCTGCAGAGTTTCATTCCTGTCTGTACACACATCCATACCTGTCCCAGGTGCAAAATCCAGCACTTGCCCTTGTTAAACTCCATAGAGTTGGGGATTGCCCAGTCTGATGTCACCCCACTCACTGCAACCCTTTGCACCCGACCCATGAGCCCGCTGCTCACCCATCCCATGATGTGTTTGTCATATTCAAGAGAGCTTTGAAGTTCCAGGGTTTGCTTCTATAAGCATTGTTCCTGCTATAAGTCAACATTAGGACAACAGAAAACACTTACAATATACAACACAGGACCTTGTTTTTCAGAGGAGAACTGCATTTAAGGCAAACATTAACATAAAGCCAGACTCCAATGTGCTCCCTCCCACAGAACAGTACTTAAATCAAGCAGCAGTCCCATTAAAGCCTATGGGATTACTCCTGCAGTAAGGTGCTTTTCCAAAGGGACAGCATCATCAGGCTGCAGCTCTGAGAAGTAACACTGTGGTTGCATGGAGGGTGCGAACAAGCTTTTACTACTTAGCATCTCCTAATTAGTCCTAACGATGGTTTGAATGTGACTGATTGCTTCTTGCCTCATTGGCAGAGTAGAAAAGAACTATTTCAATTAGTTTTGAAAATGAGTGGATTTAATTAGAATATTGCAGAATACTTGATATTTACAGAATATTGAATTTTGTGCTAAACACCAAGTTTTTAGCCAGGATTTATGTACTCTTGCTATAGAACCCTCTTGCTTTGAGGGAGCTTGTTCCCATAGGAACGCAGTCACACCGGCCACATGGAGAAAGCTAAAACATTTCCAAAATCAGCCAGAAGAATAATTCTGCTATGTATTTCTTCTCCTGCTCTAGTTTGAGTATATATGTTATGTCCTATTGTATCTAGTTGGAAGTACATGCCCGCAGGGCAAAGTGAAATACATATACATGCATATATATATGCACAAACACACACACACAGAGAACCAAAATCTTGTTATTTCTTTTTGGTGTGTATCTGAACTATTTCCTTTTTATTTTCTTTTTTCTGAGGGACTGGCCCAAAAACCAGCCATCTCCAAAGACACTGCAGTAAATTAGAACCAAATTATTTTTTTTTACTTTGGAAGAAGGAATTACCAGTGTGTCAAACATCCCAACAGAAACACTTGCAGATGCAACAAGTATGTACCAAATGCCATGCTAGGAGAGCCGTACCCTCCTGCTACATTAACATTTATTTCCATTTCCTTTCTGGCCCCTAAGTAAGTTTTATTTTATCATAAGTTTAAGGATGGATCTGACAGACTCTTTCCAGCTCTTATTTCTTCACAACTTAATGGATTTATCCTCTCCTTGGGGCTCAAGGAAGCTTGAATTTTAGTCTTTCAAGTTGAATTCCATCTCTCTCTTCCCTTACTTTCTCCTACACTTGAATGCTTCATTTATTTAACGGCCTCATTGATCTCAACATGAAAATTATTACACCGAGGTGCTATTCAATTTGAGCAGAGAAAGCAGAAGACTTCGTATCTGTCTTGTCAGGGGATTGCCTTTCCATTTGTTGCTTACAAAACTTTGCTGCCAAAACATTCAGAGCACAAATGTATCCTGTTTAGACCAATTTTAGCAGCTTTAATTGCTATCAGACTATGTAAAACATGCATGTGGCAAGTTGTGGTTACTGGGGGTAGGATTGATTTGCTGTTTCCCCCTGCCATGGCAGCAAGACATCCCCACCCTATAGGCAGCCCCGCTGTCCTGGCAGGCCCCACTGTGCAGCTGGGGCACCCATGGCCATTCCTCTGGCTGTTCCTCTGGCAGGTGGCCGGACTCCCTCCCCTTGCACCGTGAAGGCAAGCGGGAGGATTTGGGAAGTGGAGGCAGCAGCCCCACATGAGCACCACAGTCGTGGCCCAGGGCTGCAGGGAGCAGTGGAAGACCTCTGGAGGGCTGTGATGGGAAGCCTGTGACTCGACCTGGCTGTGAAGAGAACAGCAGCCAGGCACATGCCAGATCAGAGGTGCACAGCCTTTGGCAACTCAGAGGTCTGGGGAGAGATAAGCTGCCCATAGTCCTCCTCCCATCCAGCTTGCAGCTGAGGCTCACCCACATTCCCCTGCCACCAAAGCCACTGCCATTTCACCTTCCCTCTCAGGGGCCCAGTCACTTGTGCCAGCTTTTCTGACCACGCTGGAACAGAGACAGAGCTGGCCTGGCTGGGTTTTATCATGTTGGAAATTTGCCAATGGCAGATATTTAGCTGGGAATATTGCTCAGGGGATCCAGGCAGGATCTGTGCCCTATCCTGGGGACAAGGTAAAGTGGCTGCAGACCCTTAGGACTCCCATGCAGGCAGCCCAAGGTGACAGACCACAAGGATGCAGGCACAGGTTTTATTTCTCCCCTCTGGCTGCAAGCTTTCCACACCAGCCTGCAATGAGCACTACCCACTGATGATCTTCCAAAGTTAAAATGGCTCTGAAACCTTCCCTGAAATTTTGGAATGAACCAAGTGTGGCGCACATGGGATATCACGTTGCCTGCAGACCGGAAAAAGCCACAAAGCTGAACGCAAAAACCCAGCTTCTGCCACCAGAAGTTTTCTATTTGCTTCCTTCATTCCCCTTGGAGTCACACTCTTCAAATATTTTCAAGAGGAGAAAAAACAAATCCTTTGAACATTTTTTTTTCTTTTTCTTGGATATTAAACATTTCCAGTCAAGTTGAACTTGTAGGAGAGTCTCTGAAACACTCCACCAGCATGTCTCTCTGGGAACTTTAGATTTTAAATATTTTTAAATATTCTACTTATTTAGTGCTTCTACTCACTGAAGACTGTGTCTGAGAAGGTGTCAACAGCATTTTCCTTCTCATCCAGATCCTTGGTGCAACTGTCCTGCGAACTGGAGAGTTTTCTTACCCTCAGCAGCCAGCAAACTGAAGGACTTGCCGACATGAATGTTTCAGAAACCTGCAGCCTGTTTTAAAATTATCCCGAGGCGATTAAGAATTAACAGACACTGTGACAAAGACGGATGTTCTTCCAGGCTTCCCTCTGAAATCTTAATGTCCAGTGATTCTGTACTTGATTCCAAATTGCCTCAGAATGGTAAAGAACAGGATAAATCATTGCTGTCACTTAATGAAAACCTTAAAACAGCTCTTCTTAGCAACCAGTCATTCTTTTCTACTGCAGTTACAAGTTGATTTTTATTTACACCACTACCTAAGGTGATTTCCAAGCAGACAGGACATTTGCCCCTTCCCCATTTCAATAAAGATGACTCCATTTTGAACCTCATGCCTATGTTAACTCACTGTGACACTGAAAAAAAACCCAAAACCAAACTCTGATTTCAAAGAAAAAAACTGCAGGAAGATAAGGACAAACAGAAACAGGGGTTGTTTTCTGTATAAATGCCCACAGTTTTTGTTTTTCAAGGGAGGGAGGAGCTATGTGGCCCTGTTCCCATTTAATCACTCCAGTAGGAGCCAGCAGGAGCCAGCAACAGCCACATTCCAGTTGCATTTCTGACATGGCCACCTTCCTTGTTTTGTCTAGTTATCCTGCAAGCTCACTGAGGCATGGGAGAGCATTTTAACAGCAGCCAGTAAAATGGAGCTCCCAGTTTAGTGTGGGTCTTTAAGGGACCCAATAGTATATACAGTGAAAAAACAACAGCGGCAACAACAAACAAACTCAAAGCCAGCTTAAGCTCAATGGGGAACTTTAAAAATTCAAGGATGCAAGAAAAAAGGAGGAATTCATGCTGGATGTGCAAGCCCTCAGCTGTGTGCATGCATCTCACCCGAGAATGGTATTTTTTGCTCCTGCAGCTTCTTCCCTCTCCACATACGAACAGGCTGATCCTTCCTCCACTCTGTTTGTCCACTCTGCACCCGTGGTCCAGCAGCCACATCCAGCATGCCCCAGAGCAGCTGGGAACATCCCTCCCAGTAATCCTGTAGTTCTGGGGACTGCATGTGCCAGCCCCTTCAGCAAAGGCGGAAGCCTGAGGTTCGCTCCATGAAGATACATCCTCACAGGCACTGGCAGTTTTAGCTGCCAGGCAGCAATAAGTCCCTAGCTAGCATATGTGAGCTATGATTCAAAAGGCTTAAAATTGGACAAAGGTGGGTGGATTTCAACAGGAATGGCACCCCCTCCTCCTTCCCCAGCCCCACCTCGGAGACAGAAGCCCACCTCCCGAATTCTTATCTTGCTGTGGGGATGCTCGGGTATTTCAAAGGAGAGGTCATAAGAATTTCTAACATGGGCGAAGCAATGTGTTTTTCTTGGTCTTGCCCTTGGAGCTCGCATAACCATTTTGACCAGTTTTCCAAGAAATGCTTGGCCTGAATTGGATCTAGCACGGATCTAGCAATGGAAAATATTAAGTATTCTTAATGAAGGTGTAATAAGTTGGAGTAATGATACAGAGGCCAGTTTTGACTTAACTAGACTGCCCTAAATTCTTTAAGAGACAAACAACTACCAAATTGGCTCTACCACCTGTGAGTGCACTACCAGCTTACTGATGATCTCAGGAACTCTTCAACACAAACACCACGTATGCCGCACCTCTGACATCCAAAATAATTGGCAGGTTGGGTGCCCTGATCATCCACACCTCAGCTGATCTGAGGACACACTGTTTCACCTTTGCTGAGGGCACCTGCCTCTGTGTGTCCTGCCCCACAGCCACAGACACCACTCCAACCATGATGTTCGGTGCTCACAGATTTCTCTCACTTTCCCACTACTGTATTTGAATTTGGTTTCATGTTAACTTGGCAATGTTGGCACCTACCCTGGAATGATGCAAACAAAATTAGGTTCTTCACAGAGAGGCAAGTGAGGACCAATCCTATCCAAGGAATGCTGCTTTTCCAAGAAGGTGACACTCTTATTAGTGTCACACTTCTACATTTCAATTTGCAAAGGTGACCCTTAACAAGCAAAACAGTACGGCTCCTGAAAAATCACCAGTGAGAAGCACAAGCACTTAGCATTTCCGAGAATCAGACTAAATTTACAACAGACTGAAGGTTTGGGCCTGGCACTAAAACAGGTCTTGCTATCCAGATGCAGTATTAGTCTTTTGTAAAGAATTTGTACTGTCTTTATCCAATTTCCATTCTTAACTATGGCTCTCAGTGAAATTTGTTCAAACTCCCCCAACTTTTTTTCTGCCAGACACTCCTTCTAAACAGAAGGATTATTAAACGCACATTCCAAATCTTTTTCCAATGTTACAACTGCTTTCCCCTTTTGAAGTACAATTCTCTTCTGCAAAGTAAAGAAAAAAAGAAGTGTTTATAGAGATTGGATTTTGATTGTTTCTCCAAAGTCTTACACGGCAAGATTAGAGTACTCACAGGCTATGGGAACTCCGCCTGGCTATGAGGATCTGATAGTGATATCCAAGACCACTGGTAATAATGATCTCTCTTCTCACCTACAGGAGCATTATCACCAGACATCTTTGCTGAGCTTTGCATAACAGCATTACCTGACTGAGCCTGACAGTCAAAAAACGAGACCGTCAAAATTACAAGAAACAATTGCATTTACTCTTTCTTCCCGCAGCTGCCTCAGTCCTGCAGCTCTAACAAGTACCAGTGACAATAAGAAACTTGCTTTTGTCACCAAAGCAGGCAAGCACTGTGCAGAGGCCACTAGAGAACGAGCCTGGTGACTCACACTGGTGACTCAGGACCGGTTATTCCCGCGGAATTAACTCTCAGTGTAACACAAATCTCCCCTCTAACTCAAATTCTGGGTGAAGTTTTTAACTCACCTGCAAAGGTATTTTTAAGCTTGGCTTGACAAACTACTCAGGACCCCAACTTTAGCTTAGAGTCTGTGGCCTTTCTGGCTGGCTTTTCACATCCTGCTGGCCACACCCTTGCCTTTCAGCAGCACTGCACTCAACACCGGTTAAACTAAACTAAAGACAACATGAGGATTCTACACAGGAAAGTGTTAACTTTCCTCTGAGGGCAGGTATGTAGAGGCACTGTTTCTGCAATCCCATTCCTCAGACTGGTAAACTGCTGAGCTTTTGTTTTTGTCCAAACTCCCTCCACCCTCTTCAATCTCTATAAAGAAAGCCTCTCAATCACCTGTGTTAACAGGCCCCCGAAATTCCATGCTGCCTCTGAACACCCACAACGGATGATTCTCTCTTGCAGGTCTTGGTGCACTGGGTGAAAAAGCCATCATGCTCCATCACTCCCATAACCACTTGTCATCCAACCACTTACATAAGCCTGTGATCTCTGAAATAAAAACATTTGCTTGCACTTGGGTAGAGCTGGTTGGTTGGAAGAGAACTTGGAGCAGGAAATGATTGAAAAAACAGTCACAGAAGCAAGCTTCCAGAATGTGCCTTTTCGGTTTTCCTTTCAACGTTGCTATTTCCTCTAGTCAACCACTGCTTCCCCATCAAACAAAAAAGCTTCAACCAGCAAAATCAATTCGTTTAACATTTTCACATATCCTCCAGCACACAGGACTTCAATAGAACATGCAATCACCTAAAGTTTCACTAAGCATAGATCAAGAGGACATAAGTAACTGGAAAAAAAATTCACATTATGTTGTGCACATTAATTTAAATTTGCTACTAAATGTATAAATAGGTCTAGAGATCCTGGTATTTCTAACATGCCAATTATCTTTGTACTGCGGTACCCCACTCGTTATCAAAAATAGCTTCACTTCAGACTGAAAAAGTAATTTTCTTCTTGTATGTGGCTTTCTCAAATGGGTTTATTTTCACTTGCAGTAGAAGGGATGTTTTAACCAGCCTTCAGTGTGATTTTTGGAAAAGGCAGCCTGCACACACGCAGTACCCCCAGAGGCAGCTTGTGCATATTAGACCATGAGCATCTGTTTGGGTCCGTGGCAGTATTTAGGCTGGTGAGCACAGACAAGCACTTTGCAAAGTGACAAAGTGAGCTCAGCTGGACGAGCCAGGCCAGGAAAGACCTACAATTTATCCTGACCACTTGCATTTTGATGCAAGGAGGTCGACAGGCTCCACCATTCACTTAAGTGTTCCTGATCGCAGAGACCGTAAAAAATTTTTTTGTAGCATTCAGGTGCCAAAATTATCAGGATGCACTGCACATGTGGACAAGGGAAGGGGTAACATTTCCCACTGGGTCAGCTATAGAGGAGCTCTAGAACAGAGGTTGTGGCTTCACTTAAAAAAATGCTTCCAACAGATAGCAACTTATCCCATCACAAGAGTAATTTTGTGAAAGGAGTGCACACTTCTGCCCTCATAAAAATGTCCCAAGTTA
This sequence comes from Lycocorax pyrrhopterus obiensis, assembly GCA_014706295.1. Lineage (NCBI taxonomy): Eukaryota > Metazoa > Chordata > Aves > Passeriformes > Paradisaeidae > Lycocorax > Lycocorax pyrrhopterus. Next base: position 105,044,531 of record JACSVZ010000002.1, read on the forward strand.
AACCAACCTCTGGAACCCCATCTGGCATTTTGGTGGTGGTTCTCTTTCCCTGAGCTGTGCATTGTGAGAGGCTGAATTTGGGAAATACACACCAGCACTCTGCCATACAGAGTTTTTGAGCTCCAAAGGAAAATACACACTGTTGCTGCTGCCCCTCAGAAATGCAAGAGGAAAAAATATCCCAGTGTATATCTTACTTGGTTCTAATGTGGGAGGCCTGAGTTTCATGACCTATTTACCACTTGATAGTAGTCCTTGGACCAGGGGTCAGCATTCAGTAATGTACCAACTACCAGGCTACAGAGCTGTGACATTTTTCTGTGACCTGGGAGTCCTACTCCAAAAAGTCCTGAATTCTTTAAAAAGTGGTAGTCTCAAAAGAAACCTGGAACTCCTCCACAGGAGCCAAGTGCATCAGTGCCTCAGTATCTCACTGGTCTTCCAGGGACAATGTCTTTGGTCATTACCATCAATGGAAGGTGGCAGGCCTGAAATTCCTCAGCCTTCCTCTCCAAAACAGAGGTTTGAAGGAACCACTTTGCAACCACAGGGGTACAGAGCATCCTTCCAACAGATGGGACATGTCAGTTAGGCTCTTCTCTGGGGAGGAGAGTTTACCACTCTGGACTACCCACTTTCCATCCAAATGATCCATCCTTGACATGCCACAAGGACAAGTACAGAAGTACCCTCTGATAAGAAAGACAAAATCAGTGTAAACCTCGAGAGCAGACTGAAATGAAAATGTGCATCTCAAAATAGCATTCACCTACCTCTCTAAGAAGGTGTGATCTGGAAAACATTTCTTTCCTCCATCACTTCCCCTTCCCTTCCTCTCTGCTTCCTGCTCAGGATGCTGCCCATGCAGTGCCCTTACCAGACAAGTAGCACACCCCAGGGACTTGGTGCCTAAATTTGGGGGTTGCGGTACTCAGTGTTAGTAGAGGCCAAAGGCTCAGAAATAAATTCAAGTCACAGAGCTTGATTCTAAAATCTTTGAATGTTCAAAATATCATTTTTGAGAGGAACACATACCTGGGTCCACAGCTTCCCCCAACAATGGGATTAGGTTCTCCTTTCTGATCAATCCTTTTTTTTTTAATCATCAAATTAGCAAGGTTTTGATAAAATTGTAGGGGACATTACAATATTTTGTGACAGTCTGGGATGGCTTGTGAATCATCCGCCAGCTATAACTGGAATGTAATACAAGCTATTGTAATGCTTTATGAAGAAAGCGCGTGTTGCTATCTTGCAACAACCATATGTTCCGCTGTTTGTATGGATCTGTTATCCAACCCTTACATAAGCCCTTGATGAAATTATCATCACAGGACAAGCATACTTACAGCACGGTTGAGTTGATCACAATAAAGTAATGAAGAAACGAAGGAACTTTATGCTGAGGCGGGACTGGCCGCCCGCCTTCCCAAGCCACAGCTGCAGAAGGAGGCAGCGTGCAGACCTGCAGTCAGCTGCTCAACAGCCATCACTTTGGCGACTACACCAATACAGACACTTGAGGCTTGGGCTATATGGGAAAGGGCAAAAGTGCTTTCTCTGGTGCAGGGGAGAGGGAAGCGTTGGGGAGGGAGTTGAGGGAAAGGCTTGAGGGGAGGAGGTTGCTTTAATAGTTTAGGGAACCCGTGAGATGTTACTTGCATACACAGAGGCACTCGCACGCCTCAGACTGCAGCAGGGGCAGCAGGGGCCGGGACAGCCCAGGCTTGCCGCACCGTCGGCATCCAACCGCATCCCCGGGGGCTGCCCCCCGTCCCCGACTCTCCTTCCTGCCCATCGGGCACCAGCCCCCACCCGGGAAAACCGGCGGGCAGCGCCAGGGCCACCTGGCATGGCATGGCTGCATCCCGGTGCCGATCCCAGTGCTGCTCCCGGTGCCGCAGATGGGCCGGGCCGAGCCGAGCCATAGCCCCGGGTCCAGTGCAGCCTGCGCCTGGCTCCGAGGGCCATGTGCCGTGTACTACGGGAACAGACTCCACCTTCCTCGGCTCCCGCCCGCCCCCACGCATCCAGGAAGGGAAAAAGAGGAGGAGGAGGAGGAGGGAAGGGGGTGAAAGGGAAGAAAAAAAAAAAGAGAGAGGTTGAAAGGAGGGAGCTCGCTGAGACCCACCCTTCTCCCTCCTCCTCCTCCGGGCTGCTGGCCGGGCTTTTGTTTTCCTCCAGCGCCCCGTTTCCCACACGTGATTGCCGTGTTATTGCACAGGGCGCTCGGCGGCGCGGCTGCTGCACCTATAAATACGGAGCGGGCGGGCGGCGGGGGCCCGGGGCAGCGCGGCACGGCCGGGCGGAGCGCACCCCCCGACACCCCCATGCACCCCGGAGGGACCGCGGCGCCCATGCCCCGCCGCCCGCCCGCCTGACGGGCCGGCAGCGAGAGGCAGCGCCCGGCCAGCGGCGAGGGGAGGGGAGGGGGAGCCGGCCGACAATGGCGGCGGCCGCCACCGCCGCCAGCCCCGGCAGTCCCGCCGCCGGGCCCCTGTCGCCGCCGGCGGAGCCCTGCCCCAGGAAAGCGCCGCAGCCGCCGGGGCCGCCGCAGCCGCCGCCGCCGGCGCGCAGCGACCCCCGCCGCAGGCAGGCCGCGCTCTCCTTCCTCACCAGCATCTCCCTCGACGGGCGGCCCCCGCCGCCGGGCAACGACGGCCCCGCCGCCCGGCCCCGCCAGGCGCAGCCGCCGCCGCGGCTGGGCAGCCCCCCGGCGGCGCCCGCCGAGCCCCCGGAGGAGGAGGAAGACGAGGAGGAGGAGGAGGACGCCTTCGCCGCGGTGCAGGTGCCGCCCGCCGCCTTCCTGGGCGCCGCGGCGGCGGGCAGCCGCGGCCGCCTCAACTCCTTCACGGCGGGGGTGCTGCCGGCGCCCTTCGGCCGCACCAGCCCCCAGGGCAGCGCCGGCGGCAGCGGAGAGCTGGGGCAGCCCGGCCCCGCCGCCGCCTTCGAGCTGCAGCGGTCCCGGTAAGCCGCGCCGCGGGGATGAGGGATGCGCGGGATGCGGGGATGAGGGATGCACGGGATGGCGATGGGCTCGGGAAGGGCAGGCAGGGCCGCCGGGCGGCCGCTGGAAGCCGTGGGGAGGGAGGCCCGATAGCCGCGGGGCGGGAGCCTCCCTCCGCGGGGCTGGCTGGGCGCTCCGCTGCCGCCCAGACGGGGAAGCAGCGGCAGCGACGGGGATGTGCGAGCGTGCAGGGGCAGGTCAGCGGGAGTGCCCGAGCCTCCCGGGCGGCAGCAGCTGGTCGGTCAGTCGTTCCCGCCCAGGCGCGAGTGGCTGAAAGTTTCTCTCCCGCTTAGCAGTGCGGGCGTGCGGCTGCACAGCCGCCGTGTCCCGCCGCAGCCCAGCCCAGCTGCGGAGAGGTTGTCACCCTGCTCTCCCGACTGGTGGTGGATTCATCCCGCCCTGCTGCGTGTCCTATAGACAGCAGGCTGGGATCCAGCTCTGAGTCAAGTGCGCTGTAGCCAGGTCTGTAGACCACGAGAGGGAAGGAAATCTTTGCGTCGAAATCCACGGATTACGGTGCGAGCGCATGGTTTAAGCAGCGTCTCGCTACCACCCTAAATAAGCTCTTTATCTACAAGCACTTTGTGTTCCTCTGGGTCGTTTCTTGCCGCCGGGTACTCTTTTGCCTTTTAATTCCCAAAGGAACAACCTCACCTGCTTCAGCTCTCAAGCTGAGACTTCTGGCTAAGAAGGTGCAATCATGTAAAAACGTGTGAATGCCTGTGGATACAAAATCACTTTCCTTCACTTCCTCAACAACACACTAAGATATCAAAGACGGAGGGGGGGGAGAAGCAGGGAAGAAGCTGAAGGAAATGACTGTGCTCCCCAAGCCCACATCGGCAGCCACTCCCACGTTCCCCATTTGCCACACTCCCTCCTTGTTTCTCCCTTGGACAAATAGGTAGACTTTGAGTCACATGTTATTGCAAGGGTTTATAAGGGTAATTGAGCATAGATCGCTGTAGAAAAGTCCCTTTCAAAACCAACCAGCTTGGAGGAATTGGAGGCATTCCAGGAGAAAGTTGTCTTAGCTGCATGCCCCACTGTTCGTTGTTTTCTTTTCCCTTCCGTCTGGGTTGTATTGGTGGCTTTTCTGAGCCCCTTTTCAGGTACTGTGCTAGGGAGCCCCACCTTCCCAAGTAAAATGCTTGCTGGTGGGTTACCACCCTTCTTCTCCCAGTCACGTGTCTCTCGAAACATTTTCTGCAGAGGCAACCCTCTAATTGCTCTGTGGGTCAACTGCAGAGCTATGTCACAGGCACATTCATGCGTTTTAGTCTGTGATGTGATTCTGCCCACAGCCTTGTGGGGGAGAAGTGACCCACAGACCATGATTTGGGTATTGCTTTTTTACTCTTGAACTTAACATTTAAGAGACTGGATTCTCCTTGACCTTCTACTTAGAGAGTTTATTATTAATGCAAGATTCCAATGTTACTTTTCTGGATTCCCAGGGATCATCCTTGGTTTTCCTTTCTTGCATGCTTTGATCCTGTGCTCGGTTCTGGGAAGGATGCTTATATCTCACTGGTATCACTCACTTAGCCCTTCCTCTTCCAGTCATTTTTTTCCTTTGCTCCTGTTTGCCACTCTGAACGTTTCCTTCCACAACCCATGTTGTTTTTTTTTTTAATTACATGAGAACAGAGGGAAAGGTAATTGCTGTTCTTGTTTACAACCTAGAAATCCAGAGTCTTGCAAGTTCAGCTGCGCTGCTAGCACGCAAACAAACTGAATAGATAGCCCAATCCATGGCAAGGGAAGTCACCTAAGGAAACCTTGCCAGGATGCTCCTCCAGTCCTATAGCAGCCGTCGTCATTTGTGGTGTATATTTTCTTGTGATGCAGGCTGCAAGGAAGGTGCTGGTTTTTCTCGTGCTGTTTTGTTTCCTTGAGAGCTAGATTCAGCTATGGTGAAGACCTTGCATTGCTCCACTGACAAGTATGAGGCTCTCCGTTGTAGCACTTGCTTAAGGCTGTCACGGGTGCGGGAGAGCTCTGGGTGGTGTCCCCGCCTTTGCTGGCTGTCGTGATGCTGCACGTGTGCCGTTCGGGGCAGACTTTGGCCTGCCTTCAATAGATCTGTTTCTGTTCTGGAAAAGGGGTATATTTTTAAACATCAGGAACGGGCAGCTGCAGACCACGGAGGTTGCACAGAACGTTAGCGCCTCATCTTCTTAATGAAAAGGTGTGGTAGAAGCTCTGATTGCTGGGTTCGCTCTTGGCTGCACAGAAGATAAATCACAGGCATGCACCGGGCTGGCACAAGCCCAAGAACAGAGGGTTTGAGCAGCCCTTCTGCTCCTCTCTTAATGGACAGGAAGGAGCCAAATCCCCAGCACACAGCCAGCCCTTCTCAGGGCAGCAGGGTGAAAGTCACAGCACCTGCCCAGGGACAGGCATTAGCTCACCTGAAGGATGATGCAGAGAGGAAAATCAGATTTTTTTGGTAGTTCACATGCGCACTGGCTGCCTTTCCTCCCACCCTTCTGCTCTCCTTTCAGTGAACTTGAGTTTGAGGAGTTGTTTGACAGACTAGGCCTCTGTGCTGAGACACGTAAGTTATCTTCCGTGAAAACTTTTTTCTGTTACAGTATCAGGCAAGACAGGCTGCCTTATTTTGTTATCTTTATTTAGTTTTCAGAAGCCATTGTGAACATATAATCAGAGTTCCCTGGCTTTTTTTGTTTGTGTTAGCAGTTTGTATAATTGCGTACTAGTTTATATTTAACAAGGTTATCATTAATGTGGTTTGGGTTTGTGCTCTATGTGTGTTCACAAGACACAAACGATACAGAAAAAGGAACATGGAGCTTTAGCTGCTTGGAGGCTAGTATGTAATTATATGTAAATGGCAGAAATTAGGATTGTTCAGAAATTGGCTGCTTGGTGCCAAAGGCTCCTGTCTAGTGCAGAAGGAGTTTGTTTCAATTTGTGGTGAACAGGTGGATGAGGACATGAATTTACTAGAAACTAGGGCCGGGGTTTCTTTCATGTCAAATTATAATTCATTTTAATAGCATAATCTTAAATTAGCGAGGAGCTCTGTGAAACAAGGTTTCAGCAACACTGGTTTAAAATAATTTCACATCCTGCAGATTAGGTGATGGTCCAAGTACCTGTTTTTGTGTATGCCTAGAATTCTTGTTGCCGTACTTTTCTTTGGGAAAAGTATTGCTGTTTCTGTATGTGAAGTTTCCTTTTCCAGTGGGCCAGGTGGTTAGAAACAAGCACAAGGAGTTTTTTTGTGTTGTTTGGTTTGGTTTTGGGTTTTTTTTCTTGTTTTGCTAAGGAAGCAATTTGGTGATTTGGTTTGGAGTTTAAACATTGCTTACAGTTGCATTTGTCTTTGTCGCTGTGTCAGGTTTGAAGGCAGATGGGCAGGAGAATTCCTTCTGGGAGCAGCAGGTGCTGGGAAGCAAGGAGAGAATATCTGCTGAGTAATCACTGGGGAGAGGTCCACTCAGAAGGACACTGAGGTTATCATGATCCAAATAGATTTTTCTTCAGAATTTACTGACCTACAATAAATCTAATTTCCTGAGTAATTCTAAAATTAATTTACAGGTAGTAAAGCTTGTGAAAATTCAATTTATTTCTACCTATTAGAAAGGAAAGAGCTGCATTTGGCCTCAGTATTTATCTTCTGGAGAGGTGCAATGAAGGGAGATGCTGGAATGGTTGACTTGCCTGACTTTTGTAGGGCTTGCAAAGTTCCATGGGTTGTTAGTGCTGGAGGAAGCCTCCAGGATGTTGTTGAGGGGCTGAATCCTGCTGTTTACTATTTGCTTCGGAGGGCTGAGAGGTCAGAATCCAGTTCTCCATGGCCTTGGGCGGGCAGGCAGTGCCGTTTCAGCCCACAACAGAAGATGCCTCCAAACTGAACACGCAAGAGACAAAAGAAGAGTCTCTCAGAAACAAGTGTCTTACAGGCAGAGTCCTGAAAGGGGAGCAGAACAAAGAGCTGGGGGCACCCTCCACCCTGCAGGGTCATCCCAGCATCAGGAGTTGGGTTGTGAGCCGCTGGAAGCACATCAGCCCTTTTGTGTGTGATGGACACTCTGCTATTCTCCAAACCTAAAGCCCTTCAGGCAGCCTGAATTTCAGAATGATGTATACAAGCATAGCATGAAAACAGCGATTTAATGGTCTGAGAAGTCAATGGGAAGCGCACATGCTAAACTAAGTCTTTTCTTAGGTGTATGACCTTGTATACCACTGATAGCTGCTGCCTCTAAAGAAGGGGATGCTTATTGACCTCAGCTGTCACTTCAGGAGGCTAAAGGGCCATCCTGTGCCACCCTGAAGGGGGCATGTTCAGCAGCAGGATTAAGACTCAGGTAGTAAGGGCTGCTTCAGTAGTAGCACACAGTGTACAAACTCCTCCATGAGTCCTGTAAGGAGCACTGGGCACACCCATGTCCTTCAGCATGAGCACACTGAGAGGCTGGGTCCTCACGCTCACCAAGGGCTGTGCAGGGGCAGTCAAGCTGCTGGGTTTTCTGAGCTCTGCGTGTGCCGAGCATGGCCAGCCCCACATCGCACGGACCGGCTTTCACCGCCATTGGTCTCTGCCAGCCTTTTCCCTTGTTCAGGGCGCAGAGGTTTGTGCCTCCCTCTGTTGCTTCCTTTCAAACTGGTGGAGTTGGGGTCATCTTCCAGGTATTAGTTGAAGTTGACCAGTGGTTGAGAAGTCATTGGAGTATGATGACACACCAATGGATGGACACCACAGATGCAGCAGCTTTGTTCTCTCACTATACAAGCTTTTAAAAACAGATCCCACAGAAATTTGCTCTGGCATATTTTAGGCTCTTATACTATTTAGCAAGCATCTCTGTCAGATAAAAAAGGTTAATGTTCATCAGACAAGGAAAAAAACCCTTTGCTGTCAGTTCTGAAGAGCAGAACAGTGGGACAGAACATAGCGTTCATGAGTACTAGGGAATTAATTAGAGAGCTTCACAGAGGGACAGATGCTGAGAGGCAGCTGTGTCTGCCAGAGCCTCAGGACTCTGCAGGTTTCAGAGTGAGGCAGCCTTAGAGCTCGACAGGTGAGAGGGGTCTGCCTGGGTGGCTGCACATTAACCCCTGTGAGGAAGTCTGAGCTGATAACACATGAAAAGTCGTGTTTGTGTTGGCTGCCTTCACTGGCTGCCAATTCAAAGCTTTCTAGGTCCAGCCCTGCCATGGGAAGTGCTGTGGTTGTACCACACAGGTGTGTGGCTGGTGTGTGGTGACCCCTCATTAGCTGTCAGGAGAGCAGAAGGAGCAAATTTCAGCAGGTTTGCTGACGTGGTGGGTGCATTTCCACTAGTTGATCTTTCTTTTCACCCCTTTCTTTACCAGCAAAGCTCCTGTGCAGGCAGCCAGACTGGATCTTTCCCTTAGAAGCCTGCCACACAGCTTTCCTCTGCACCATAATACTGTTGAAAGCACCTTGAAATGATGAAGATTGGTAGCAACCATCAGTCACCAGCCCTCCAGACCATCACAAAAACATAGTTCCATGGTAGATAAATAGGATAATGACAGATCATAGTTTGATGATAGCTTTTGGATATGAAGTATGCTTTAGTCTGCAATTATTATGACTTCGAGAACTCTTCTGGCGGAAGATATCACTTAGCTTGGAACAGTTCAAAACACCTAAAACACAAATCTGAGATTGCCAAGTGTGCTCTCTGAAAGGAAAAACACCCCAATCCTCTTGTAATTCTGTGATTTCTTTGTTTCAAAAAATAAATATCAGGTGGGTTGTCTGGAGACTCAGTAGTGCAGCAAGTATGATGGAAGGTAAAGATGAGCAGCAGAACCAAATCTTGATTTATTTATTTAAATTTTTTTATCCCTCTGATTTCAGCTGCACCACTCTTGTAGTGCAAGTTCTCCACTACATGAATGAAAAGGCTGCTCTTTATAATTTAACCTAAAAATGCAGAAGTTTGGTTTTATATGTTGGGACTTGGGCACACCGAAACTTGTGTAGGCACCAGCTTGTCCCTTGAGAAGCGTGGGAAAGCAGATTCTATTTGCAAATGGGACAAGCTGGTGTCTACAGAAATCTATATGCAAATATCCACAGAATTCACCCCTGAACATTTGCCAGTACCTCTGAGGGTGTACTCAGCCTTTATGACAAGCTCTTTTCTGGACCCAGAATTGCTATGGATGGCTGTGGGGCTGCCGCCAGATACCAGGCTTAGCAACGCAGCAGGTGCAGCAAGACACAGAGCTGGCTCTTTTTCACAACCCAACTGAAAAAACCCTTGCCAGCTTGCTGTGAGAAGTATTCTTTCTAGAAAATGGAAATGACATAATTTGGCATATGGAGAGTATCTGCTTGCTGGCCTGTCGTTTGCAAATAACATGCTGAGAAATTTAAGGAATGGTATTTGTTTTCGTAAGAAGGGCTTTCAGAAGTTTGGTTTGTTTGTTTGTTTTTTGCTGCAAGGGTACGGTAGAGACCCTGGTAGAGCATTTAGGAGAAGAAAATTTAACGGTAGTTGGAAAAAAACGTGATGTGCCAGTGGGAGACTTCTAGGACTCTCAGGATTTGCTTCTCAGTGTGCAATATGCAGATTTAGGGGATACGTATTTAAGGAACCACGAGGTTCCTTTACAAGGGCTACTGTGTTATGTTCGTAGCAACTGCTTTCCTGTCATCAATGCTAAATGTATTTTCTGTTCTCATGATGTATTTCAAAGCCAGCACTGCTTTTAGAAGCAATGTTTCAGGGTTTGCCTAAGGAAGGTTTTCTGTTGTGGAAAATTGAGAAATGAATGAGAAGTGAAGCAAAGACTTCACTTCTTTTCTAGAAGAAATATTTTTTTAAAAAATAACCTTTCACCCCATCTACAAATATAAAGCACAATTGCATGTTTTTAGTAAGCCGTTGTGTTTCCCCCTGTGTTGTTACAGATCAGGCTAGCAATTTTGTGAAATTGAGGTTTGGGGAAAGATTCACTCACCACAATTGAAATGTGTTTTCCACTCATTGTTTTGGATGACAGAGGAAGGTATGTGCTCTCTGACGAGGAATCCTGAAAACCCTGGGCTGCATGTTTACCTCTGTATAAAATTGCTCAGTTAAACCAAGCACCAGTGTATGATGTTTTGCTAGGAAGTGAATCTCTGCAATATCAGGGCTTTGATTCTATAGTATTTGTGGGATTAGAAAATAGAAAGCTGGAGAAGTTTATCATAATTTTTCTGTCAACAATGGATTGCGTTTTGGTGCTCCTAGAGATAATCATATTACCAAGGTAAATATGATTAGGTTTTCAAATCTGCATGCTGTCAAGGCAAATCAGACATAGACACATCAGTTTACAGTAAAGGCATTCAAAAGAAGCATAAATTTCCCTGCAAAGAAAAAAAAATCTGTTTGTTGTGTAACAGGAAAAATCTGTAAGGTGACATTATGATGACTTCTTTCTGCACCATGTAGCTGGAACTGAGCTGTATGAAACACACAGGGATGAAGCTCTTGAGCTTGCTTTTCCCTTTCTCTGGTCTTTGGGTAGGATGCTGTGGACCAGAAGTTCCTCAGTGCCACTGGGTTTGCAGCCCGCTTGCACTAAGCTGTTTTTTTCAGCCATCCGTGTGCTGCCTGCTGTGTGTGGCTTCACCCCTGGCTGTGCAGGTCATACCTGCAGATTTTTTTGTGTACAGATTTTTTTGTGTACACAAGGAACAGAGAAGTGATGCTGGGATGTGGTGGTGGTGCCGGTGCAGCCTCAGTAGGTACTGACCACAAGTACTGTTGCTGTCCTGGTTGCTTGTGTCTTTTGCAGTGTGGGAAGGCTGGAGACAGGTTTCTCTCTATCCTCTCCCCTCTGTGGGGCATCGTTTCCTTTCCCATTTCGGGATGAAGAAAGAGCCACTGAAGGTGGCTAACAGGGTTAGTAGCTCCCAGTAAGGAAAGTGAATGGACAAATGTGGGAGGCTCCAGCATTTCCAGCATCACTGTTTCAGGTGGGTCTGCCATGGGTGGAAGTGCAGGGAGATGTCTCAGCCCTCCAACAGGGTTGGATGACACCGAGGTTCATATACCAGAAAGGGAAGAGGAGAAGGCAAGAGACCCCGAGCTGAGCTCTCTCCCTTTTTGACAGGAGGTGTATGTGCTGGCATGGTGGCATGGATTTAGTTTCATCACGATTGAAAGATCAGGTATTGTTACCATTGGTTTTTACAGAGATAACTCACAGCACTGGAGCAGTCTGTTGCCCACTGCAGCTGCTAGCAGAGAAGTGGATTCCATCCTCAGCCTGATGGTGTGCCCTTTGAAGGGTGCAAGCAGCACAGCTTTGCCAGCCTGCTTCAGAAAGAGGTCTGCTGAGTAACTGCTGAGTTTCCTGGGTGCATGGTGCTGGAGGATGAGAGAACAGAGCCTCACTGCCCCAGGTAGACAGGATGCCTTTGGCACTCAGGAAGGACCACTGTGCAAGCTGGAGGGGTTGTCTGGTTTCATCCAGTACCCCCAGCGCACGGAGGGATGGAGAAAGGGGGAGCCAGGAGCTGGATGTCACATAAGGCCCTTTGCCTTCAGGCCTGCTTCGATCACGTACGTGCATTTGTGTATGCACAAATGCAGCCCATACCCACAGTTCACAAAGGTGTCTTTGCTCCCTGTTCTCAGTGACGTGCTAGGAACCTGCGCTTCCCACCCCACTGTACACAGCCTGTGTGAAGGGTGTAGCGTAAAGCAGAAGCTAGATGTCAGCTGTGGTCTGAAATGTGGCTTGAAAATATCCTTTCTGGTTTTTTAACTCACCAACTTTATTCCTTATGTTTTGTCAGTCACAGACAAACTTTTATTCTCCCGTTGCTTTCTGCGCCCATGTTAGTACCTACAGATCCAGCAGGAAAGGAGATGAATTTCGTCCTTTTTCAGTCAAGGTTGCAATCAGCTACACCCAGACAAATGCAGGGTGACAGAAGTATTGCCCACGTGTCCATGGGGTGTGGTGGATGTGCACAACAGGGAGTGAAGTCCTCATTAGGTGACAGCTACATGGAAATGAAGACACCCATCTTGATACCTGGGACGTGGGCACAGTTGAGGAGGTTTGGTGGTTACAAGCACACCCCGTAGTTCCTGGAATTTAGTTAAGTGAATGATGCTGTTTCTGACTGCAACACATGGAGATGTTTCTTGGGTAATAGGAAGAGAGGCAAAATAGCTTTCAGATGCTACAGTGCAAAGTACAGTTTAATTGCTTAGGTAGGTGAGTCGTGCAGGTGCTGCATCAGGTTATGTAAAAAGGTGTGGAAAGCTCTCTGTCTGCTATTAATAGCTTTGGAAGTGAGGTCTTTAAAGCACAAAGGGTTGTGTTTGTATTTTTAAAAACTGAGTTCACATAACCCTCTGTCTTCAGCCCACTGTGTATCTTAGGAACCTCCTTAATTTTATGAGGCTGTTTTCCTAAAGCAAAACTGGGTTTGATTTTTAATTGGTGGTGTTCACTGCTTTGTAGAACCCCATCTTTTAGGATAAGCTAATCCAGAAGAAGTGGCAGCTCAGAGGTGGTTGCTTAAAAAGGCAGAATTATTTACAGCAGAACACAAAGTGCCACTGTCAAGTACCTCCATTGTGACCTTTGAGATTTATTTGGAAAATCCATATTTTTCCATGTGCATGACTCGCCTCAAGATAAAATATTCTTCTATTTTAAAAGGCACTCCAGGTCCTGCAGAACTTGAGAGCAGCCTTGCAAGTAGCAAGTGTCTGCACACATTTGTTTTAAGAAGCAGACTTCATTGTCCGAGGCTTTTTGCTTCTGTTTGTTTTAAAGAGATTATTATAAATATTCATTTCTTGTTTGTTCATTAGTTTCCTTATTGATGTAAGGCTATTCAAGTCAAAGATAGTGCTAGGGTGTAACAGGGAGCAACTTCTAGCAGGCGCATTTGACAATAAAAAACGCAAATTGTGCGAATTTGCCAGCATCCTTAAACAGGCACTTTGAAGGCAGTATTTTCTGTTGCTGTCCTCACGCTCTGTGGGAAGGTTGAACGGATAATGTGAATGGAAATGTGTATTTTCTCGCAGTGTGTTTGTGAGCTCTCAGGCTTCCTTCTCCTGGAAGATGCAGCGCTGCAGCAGGAGCAAGGATTTTTTTTACAGTGCAGTACCAATGCTGTGCTCAGTGCTGTACAAAATGCCATTACTCCTCCATATTCCTTAGGAGCTAAGCCCCAAGCCCATGACCTGTTTAGTGCAATAGGGCACTGCAGAAGAGTGTAGGTTGTACTTGGAATTCATTCCCTTGGGGAGGATGGGCTGAGAGCAAAGAGGCTGGCGTGGAAAAGCCCTTGTAAGCCACTGCCTGTTTGCAAAGACCAAGGCTTCTGAAAACGAACAACCTTTGAATTAATTGCAGGGTTGCTCAGGTACAAATGAGAACAGGATTAGGCCTGTCTTTTCTATTTTAAGTGCAGCGGTAATATTTCCAACCTGTCGAGTGATTGCATATCTTGAATATCTTACTGGATAAATGAATGTGATAGCAGCAGTCGAGGGTGGCGCAGTCTTTCGTGTAACTGGCACTTACCTTGCAGTTGTTGCAGTTCTTTGTTTTGTATGACCCAGGAATATTTCAACATGGTCTTGTCTGGCTGGTTGTTTGTTTGTTTTGGGGGTTTTTGTGTCATTTTCATATGCTAGAAGAAACTGTCTTTTGAGAGGCTCTTGACCCTCACATCCACTTTCCCAAGGTGAGGGGTTGTGGTAGTGAAGACTTGACTTCACGTCCCTGGTGAACTGCAGAGGGATCTGTTTTCTTCTTACTGGTCAGTTGTGGGCTTTCTAGATTTTCATTTTGTAATGTGGTAGATTCTGCAAAAATGGATATTACTTTTTGTTAATTCAGTTGTTCACTGAATTAACAGACATCTTTCTTGTCTGTTTAGTGGAAAAGGTGAAACAGGAAAACCAACATTTCAAAATTGTGTGTCACATGTCCATGGCAGTTTGTGAGCTTGATCATTGTAGAGGTCTGATGTCATACCCAGCATGGTTTTACCCTTGTCCCGGGCTGTTTTTAGATGCTGACATGCAGTGACTGAGGAAGTAGTGGTTTCTGTTTGTGTGGTCTGGTGAGGAGGGCTCAGTTGTTTAATCAAAAGAAAGTAAAAAGCCCCACTTTTATACAAAGTATAGCTTATTTCATTTTCAGTGGAAGCAATAAGGCAAAATTTTGCCTGTGACTTCTATGTAAGTAGCTACCAAATGAGCCTTCGTGTTGGATCCCTCCGGAGGTTTGGCAGGGGGAACCACACCACGGTTTTGCACAGAGAGGGAGGGTTGTGGTCTTCCCTTGGTGTGCTGTCTGCAGCTTCTCACCCTTGTGAGAAGCACCTTTGTGTTTTCACCTTATCCCAGCCAGATGCAGGTGGTGTTTGGCAAGCACATCTCTGCATTTATCTGTTCTGACCCATCCAAGCACAAAGCCATTCCACTCTTTCCTCCATGTTAGACAAGCTCGTTATTGTTCAGGTCTGAGGAGGCAAAGGGGACAGAAGAAAACAGTACAAGTTTTGCATAATTTGGTTTTTTTCCTGCTGCTGTGGGGGCCATGGCCCTCGTATAGTGGCACTTTGTTCAACCTTCTTCCTTTGCAGAGACTTGTGGGGTGGGGGGAATATGCTGCGGGTTCTCAGGCAGTTGAAGAGACAGCAACAGAAGTGCTGTTTTGGTTCCATATCTGGACAGATTCTTAAGGTCCTGCTGCTTCAAAATGAAAAATAAAGGCACATGAATCTCCTGTTTTCCAAACAGCGGTGCGCACATCCTGCCAGGAGATGAAATCTTCACAGTTCTCATTGTTGGTCTGTCACAGGTAGCTGAATGCTGGTCTGTTAGCACTTGCATCCCTTATTTTACTAGATGAGTTTGTGGAAATGGTTTCCTGGTGTCAGAATCGAGTATCCCAACTACCACTGCTGGTAGTGCTACTCACTGCCCCACAACAATGCCTGTGGAGGGGGCCTCAGCATTGGCTGCAAACCCCATGTCTGCTCCCTTCCCCACTGCTGCAGCCTCCTGACACCTTCTTGCCCAGGAAATCTTCACCACAGGCACATGGTGGTGACCATCCCATTACTTGACCATCCCTTTCCTTGCTGACATTGTCCTGGCAGTCTGCAAGGCTGCGCAGCGCCTGTTGGAGCGTGGCAGGGGGCTGGAGCTGTCACTGTGAAGGCTTTGGATGTGCTTTTCTTCAAACAATAGCTGTGTGTCTACATTATATTTGTTGTTATTAGTACAATCAAGGATGTTTATTCTGTATTCATAGCTGTATTTATTCGTTATGAGGTGCAGGAATAAGTTTTTCTGGTTGCTAAAACACAGTTTTTCCTGTCCAGAACCGCAGCAGTTCTGCTCCCAAATCTGTTTTTCCTTTTTTTTTTCTTTGTTTTTCTTAAAAACCTTCAAAGCATGTATGCACATTGTGGTTAGGTGAAAAATTAGTTCATATATTAAAAAGAAGGGAAGGAATACTCAGTCCTAGGGCCTCTTTTTCTATACCCCTTCTGTCTAATATGAATACAGAAAAGATTTTGTATGCAAGCAAGTTCAAAAGGATGTTAAACAGCTTGTCTTCATGTGTTGTTATATTGGCATCAGGATACTATTTCCTGTGTATTACTTAGCCAGATATTACATTATATATGATCTGAAAGCTTTAAGTTACCAAAAACACACTACAAAAGTGTATGTTTCATGAGCTCCTACTTAAAGCAAAGAGAGAGAGATTTACAGATGTACATTAGAGATGATAAAACATATTGTTGGGGGGAGGATTATTGTTGCTTTAATTGCCTGTCTGATATCCTCCTTGGAAGATTAAGTATTTTTGGTAGCAGCTTTGTGGTCTGTACCCTGTTGGCTTAATATCTGTCATAAAATGATGTAACTGTTACTGGCGCAGGTAAAATTGAGCTTGTGTTCAGCTCCCTGGGAGGGTGTTGTGAAAGGGAAACTGTTGTATATACATAATCCCATTAGTCAATATTGTTGTTCAAAATCCTTTTTTTTTTTTTCCTTTTTCCTCTCACCACAAAGCTCCTAGGTCTATGGTGAAGTGTTTTGTGACACATTTTTGAATGGGCCTTTTGCCCTGCTTTCAGTTCTTTAATGCAAGAAGCTTTACCAGGAAACAAGAATCTCTTTCTTCTCTGTCCGTGTTTTTTCAGCTTGGGGCTGTGATGCTGAATATGCAGACAGACACACAAGTCAGATGATCTAAGATGTGTGATATTATGAGGTTATCCATTTCACATGATTAGTATCTGTACTGGAGTTGTTTGGTCTGCATTTCATGTCTGTGCCATCTAAATACGTCTTAATCCTTTTTACAAAATAGATTTTTGTGTGTTTTAACACACCCTCAAGGCTGCTATAATGTAAATCTTCCTTGCATTATATTTAGTGCCATCTCTTAAAAGAGGCAATTAGTTGGAAAGAAGTATTTTTTAAATTAGCTTTTGTCATTGATAAAAGGCTGTATGAAAATAGAGCCTGATCCTGCAAACACTTGCAGATATGTTCAGTCTTACTTCTCCAGGTAACTTGTTGCCTTTGGCTCATAAAGACATTGCCTAAAATAGGCAAAATGAGTAGTTTTGTAGTTTCATTTGAGCACGAGCCCCATTAGCTGAGGTTTCTGCAGAAGTGCATCATTAGTCATGCAGTTAGCATCTTCAGAGTACTGAAGTGCGTGAGGTTTTACAGGATCGGATCCATTTATTGGTATAAGTGACTTCTTTGAACTACTGGGCTGGTATATTTTAAAATCTTACAGGGAAAGTTTGAGATGTTCTTGTACATGAATGTGTGCAATTAGTTCTTGTAATACGGAAAGCTGAATGTAGCCTGTGGGAATACTGGACACTAAGTCAGTGAAGTCTGTGACAAAAAATCATTTTTATCCAAAGTGGGGTCAAAATGAAATTTTTTTCAAGGCACTTCATGCTTTATGTTCTTTTTAATATACTTAATCTTCTAAGAAGACATGATGAGCTGCTGTCAAACTGTTCCCCAGCTGGTTTTACATTTAAGGGTTTTGTTGTCTGCATAATGCTGCTTATAGAACAAAGATTTTTCTGCCTGGAGGTGCCTCTAGGTGATTTGGGGCAATTAAAGGGATTACTGACCCCAAAGCAGAGGCTCACTGAAGCGAGTGTGTTCACAATTCCAAGATTTTATTTCATAACCCAAAGTATCACCTTAAACTCAAGTAGCCGCTGGTTTAAGCCAGGGCAGAGGTCTGCCTCTGCTCTTGTATTACCCCACATTTAGGTTTCTCAGCTTTGAGAAGTACACAGCTTTATTGATTGGATGGAGTAGGAGAGCCAGATCGATTTTATGCATTTTCAGGGACTCAAACTTCCTTTTCTTTCTGCATATGCACGTGACTTCAACAGAAGTCAGCAATCATGTTTGGAAGGTAGCGTATGCAAGCATATCACACTCCTGGCTTGGGGAAATGGAGCAACAAACAACAAATACCGTGAGCCATGGCTTAGCAGTTTTTAAGATTTTTAGTAGCTGTTTTTAAGATTTTGATGTTTTTTCATGGCAATTGGAAGAATTAGGAACATTTCTGAGTCACACCTGATAAAGGGTCCCATGTCTCCTCTCCATCTTTGTGGCAGAAGAAGTTATTCCAGTCTATCCAGCTCCAAAGTCTTGCAGTCTATGGTAGAGGCTTTTTAAAGTTCATGGGCTGTTGAGAAGAGGTGGTGGCACTCAGTCTAATCCCCTTGCATTCTGCCTTTTTGACAAAATTTCTAGCTTTCAAGATTAAAAAAAAGATTTAAAAAGGTAAAGCCCTAAAGAGCTACATAACAGAAGGCAGAAAATAAGATTCATTACGGATTCACAGAAATTCATGAATGTTTAATATGTTTTAGCTTTGTTTTTGTTGTTTAAACAGTCACAGGTTTCTCATGCCTTCCACTTTCAGAGAATCAGCAATGAATACTGAATGAGGCATATGCACAAGCAGAGTCCTTCTGTATACCTTTCCATGGAGATCAGGCTCTCTGGAAAATGCTGGATATCACCACAGAAGTGGTAACAACTGTGGCCATCACAGTGTTGCTTTTAGTGTCTGCCTTGGTCCTGCTGTCACAGGAAGATGCAGCTGCTGGGACAGTTCAGGTACCAAAGTGTGCCCCAGGAGTAGGGAGGGCTGTCTGGGAGTTGCCTCTGTGCCGGCATCTCCCATAGCAGGAGCCAGGGTAAGGTAGATATGAAACTGGAAAACAAGCCAGCACACCCTGATGATCAGCAGTGTAGTTCCTGAGTTTATAGGAGGAAGTGTAGAGAAATGCAAAGGGAGCTGTGCATCCTTCTGGCTGCTCGACTTTGTTCTCGCATCCTCCACCCATCCATTGGTATTTGAGGTTAGGGTCTGAGTTCGTGGACACCTTTTGTTCTCTTCTCCCAGAAACTTGTGATACTGAAGTCTGTCAGGAAGGACTTCTGATTTTACTTCTTTTTGTTGACTTGTCAGCAAGGCAGTTGCCTCCTGTTTCAGTAATGCTTTATTCTGTGGATGTGACCTGGGGGCACCATTGCCTGTCTCAACGAAACCAGCCAGCTGCTCTCGAGCATGCTAAATCCCCGACAGGTTGTTAACCTGTCATGAGATGGGGTCTCATCTCCCTTCTGGACTGAGATGTTCAAATACAGTTTGGAGCTTTTTCAGAATTACCTGTTTTGTGGTCATACTGGCAGCGGTGCCTGCGAGTAGCTCACGGCCTGCTCTTGCTGAAACTTGTCCCAACTGCAGCTGCTCGCTTGGGTTGCGGTGGCTGTGGGACTGACAGCTGCCCACAGCCCTGGTTTTGGGACAGGAATCCAGCTGTGCAGTGTCTGGTTAAAATGCCTGGGTGTGGTTACCTAACAGTCTTTGACAATAGCACATTTACTGACAATGGTAAAAGTACCTTGGAAACTGAGCAGTGGCCCTGCAGAACTGTCCCAGTGTGTAGTGTCGGGATGGGACAAACAGCTGTCCCTTGTACTTGTGAGCCTTTTTTTTAAGATTTTCTCTCCAGTTGTTGCTGTAGTCTGTGAAATGAAATAAAAGTCTTACCTCCTCCCGAATATTCATGAAATTAGGCAATTCCATGGCCAGCTTCCCAGTGCATAGCTTGGGAGGTTGGTATTACTGAATTTCCTTTCAGTTTCTAATTTTTTATGTGTGTATGGTCTGTCAAATCATTTGCCCATGGAGTCAGAAGTTAGAGTGAGCATCTTTGAGATCAAGAGAAATATTTCTGAAATTTAAGACTTGGTTCTGTGAAAAGCTTAATGTGCATTTTGTTGTGCTCTGGAGTAGTTCACTGGGCTTCAAATGGGAATTAAAAATAAATGCTGGGAGTGACAGTTGTCTTTGCACAGGATTCTGCAGCCCAGCAAAAGATGTTGCTTCAGCTCCCCAGCAAAACTGGCAGGGACAGGGTAGAAGATTTGCAAGAGTAAAGGAGGGTAAGGCTTTTTTGTCCATCTTTTTCCAGGACAGAGGAAAAGAAAGTAGCTCCTGTTATACTCTATGTATAAAGGGGAGATCAAAACTTTCAGAAGAAATTGGAAGCTTTTTCCTTCTTCCTCCTACTTTCCTCTTCACTTCCTTGTCCTCCCCCATTGCTGGGAGGATCTCAAAATCCTGCAGAGATTTGGGCTCAAGACTTGTTTTGTGGTGAGATGTGGATTGTGAGAGTGGTTGGGGGATATGGCTTCATGTGATTTTTCCTACATTTGCATTAAGTGCAGAGCTGGGGACAATGTTCCTGGAGCCTGCCCTAGAGAGGCGGGCTGTTGTGGTGTCATCCTTGTGTTGCCCTCGGAAACTGCAATTTCATTGACATGAAAAAGTGTCTCTTGACTGTTCCTGTTCAAGAACGGGATAGATGATTTGGTGTTTGCTGTTTCAGAGAGTGTGTGCCTCCTTTGGCATGCAGATCTGTGGTTTTAGGGTGTGCACGCTTGTTTGGATGCATATGAAATTAGGCAGATTGTTCAAATGACCATCAGGTTGGTTTCATCACTCTCTTGTTCCAAATGTTTGTGGCAGATAACTGGGAGAACTAAATTCAGAATGACTCCTTGTGGAGAGGTAGGACAGCTCCGGAAATAGACAGTAACACAGGATCCTAGAATCATAGAATGGCTTGGGTTGGAAGGCACCTTCAAGATTATCCAGTTTCAACTCCCCTGCCATGGTCAGGGACACCTTCCACTAGCCCAGGTTGCTCAAAGTCCCATTCAGCCTGGCCTTGAGCACTCCCAGATATGGGGCATCCACAACTTCTCTGGTCAACCTGTTCCAGTGCCTCACCACCCTCAGAGGGAAGAGTGTCTTCCTAATACCTAACCTAAACCTGCTGTCTTTTAGTTTAAATATGATTTTGTTTATCTTTCTGGATAAGTATGTTGGTTTAGTGATGCTTTGTTATAGCATCGCACTGTGACTAGATGGGCAAGAGGAGAGAAACCTTGCCACCTCCAACTGTTTGGACTACTTTGCAAAATACTTTGAAAATTTTTTTTTCCTTTTCTGTCCTGCACTGGCTTGCCTGATAGCAGTGGCAGAATACCTCCTGCTCCTCCTCTGGTTACAGCCTGGAATTAGCTGCTGAAATAATTTCTAGAGAATGAAATTGAGGGGTAATAGAGGATAGAGAACAGCATGGCCACGCTTCATATGTTATCTGTGATGCCTAACAGAGCTTCTTTAATACAAGACAATTTTTCTCCGCTGTCCTTATGTGAGCGGGGCACAATCCTACAAGAAAAAAGATTGGATAAGTGAATATTAATGAAATCTGTCATTAATTATCACCACAGCAGACTGTGGAGAATTGGGTTGCATTTTCAGTGGATTTAAATATAACTTTGCTTATGCAATTCTGTTAAACATTGTTGAAGTATGTCACTGAGAAAGCTCATTATATTTGCTATATAAAGATTACGACTTTTGGGGGAGATTAAAGTTTTAGCAGCGGTTGCCGTCTTTCTTGTGGTCACAACAGCGACCTGTTAAATGTGGAACAGAGGGGGGAACCTGTGGGTAAGCCAGATTTTCTGTCTGTCTGGAAGCACAACATTTAAAGCTGTTAAGCCAAACCAGAGGAAACTCTGTGAACTTTTCTTCAGGAAGCAAAACTCTTCAGAAAGGGGTCATGTTCAAACAGTGGGAAACATTCCTTTGTTTTCCTGAGTGTGTGTCTTTTATATCATGTATGGAGATGAATATGTATGCTTGTGTGTGTATATAAGAAGAAAAAAGAAACTTTAAAGTGAAACATTGGCTTCAGGCAAATCAAAATGCTCCGTTCCCCATGAAATAGGAGATTTTTTGATTTTGCTGAGAATAGTGTAAAAAATAAAAGCAGAAAGTCTGAGCTGGGTGTACAGGGAGGCAGGGCTGCCTTGGCTCACAGCTTTGGCGTGCTGGGGTGTGTCTGAGGGGGCTGATGTGCAGACACTGTCCTGCAGTGTACTTTGTTCACACCAGCCAGCGGTTGCTCCAACAAGCAATCTGCCGGTCTGAGTTAAAGCAAGGTCTGCAGATCGATAGCTCTAATTAGACACAAGGCACCTGGTGTATCAGTGATTAAAAATAAGAAACATTATGGCTAGTTATTGTACAACTTGCTAGAAACCACTGTATAATGGTGGTACATTTGCCATCAGATTAGGTCATGAAGCAGCTCTACTGCAGCTTGGAAAATTAGGATCAAAAATAGTCCTCTGATTAAAACTTGAGCTTTTGAAAGCTCTTCAGAGAAGAAAGATATGCAGATGCAGATGTATGGGAGAAATTAAGCTATCTGGATCTGCACGATTCTTGAATTTAAAGAGAGCAATTGATGTAACCGCTGTGCTACTCATTTCTCACAGTCACCCTGTCTTAATACAATTAAATGAAACATCAGAATGATCTGGGAATAAGTTGCTTAAAATACAATCCATAATGGCTCAATGTATTAACATAGTGAACTTAGGCGTGTCTGTGGTCATGCAGCTGTTCTGCATGTACCAATGTCAGCCTGCAATAGCAGTTTTCTTGAGTTAGATTTATTAATTTCTCCCACATTTTAAAAAAAACCCCATAACTTTATCACATATTTATCAGCAGTCAAATATTTTCTCTTTGAAACAGCATTTGCTTTCTGATACCATCAGGAGTTGGCCTCCTCCTCCTTTGCGCTTTGCTGCAGCAGCATGATTCCATCAACCTCAGGGCATCTGCAGGTCCCCTACATCCTGTCAGGCAATTTTTAAATGCTGGGGGAATAAAAGAATGTTCCTATCAAAAGAGAAAACTTGTAAAGTTCCAAAGACTAGATGTGATCCATATTAGTCACAGGCCTGTTTGGCATCTCTGTCTGTTGAGCTTGAAGGAGTCCAGCCTATTCCCTGTGACTGTTTTAGATGCTGCTCACTGGCTGGAAGGATGTACCCATAGCTGCAGTGGAGGAAGGCTTGGGGACAGCCAGCAGCTATGGGAGCAGCTTCCCGGTATGCAGGAGCAGTTAATCACTTCTTGTGATCTGAGGATTGTTTTGGGCTGGTCCCATTGAAGACAGCAGATCTTTTCGTCCCTCACAAAACCCAGTAGAAGCTGATCACTAATCATTTGTGTGCTTCCCTTACCTGGCCAGCTGCAGGAGACCTTCTGCTGGTGTGATGCAGGGGGTGGTAGATGGCTGAAACAGCACGGTGCCTTTTGGTCACAGGATCAGCTTATTGGTATAAATGAGGCTGTTTTAAACCAATTTGAAGCTGTAGTTCGCAGGAGGTCTAGCAGGGGCTGACCTTTACTTCTTTTAGTCTTATTTTGATGTCTGTAGGTCTCCAAGGGTTAAGTTGTCCATGAAGAGTTTCTCTGCACATCAAGCCTGTGGTTGTGGGCTGTTTTGCATGTAAGGTATCAGAGTTTGATAAGTCTTGATGATACTCACTTTTTAAAACCTCATACCCATCTTAGACAAAATTCAGCAGTGTTTGTTGACATCTGTTTGACTGATGTCTGTTTACACCTGACCCAAGCCCAGTTTGTATATTAAAAGTGATGCTCTGTTGAAGTAGATGTTGCCTGTTGTCTGTGACACGGACTTGGTTTATGCTACTGATTAAGGCTCACGGTCATGGTGAATCCAGTTGCTGCCTGCTCCCTCTGCAGCAGCCCTGTAAGCCTGAACCATCTACAAGTGTGGTCTTGGAGAGGAGCAAGGAGCATGGAATAGAGCATTACAACTAATGATACAAACAAGCAGTGGGATGTACCTCAAGTTCAAACGCGATGTACCCCAAAGTCAGAGGTCAGCACAAGTCTTGTGCTTATTCAGAAAATTGCCACAGGCTCCGCTGGAAAGGGCAATGGTCCTGGCAGTGAGCATGCTCCAGGTTAGCTGGGGCAGTCGAATTCCCTTGCCTGTTTATCAGTGTTCCCAGGCTGAAAGGCTGATAGAAAGTGCTTCCTGATCAGCATGATAAATGGAATTTTGCATGATAATTATGTTTACAGCAGGACAGATGTACTAATAACACGTTCCCCAAAGACTTCAAATGAGCTATAAAAGAATCAAATCTCTGCTGAAAATGCTGGCAGCAGTATTATTAATTGTGTAAGTTACAGCTGATAATTGTCTTGTTTCATTTGAATGAGGCAGTCAGCTATTAATGGCTTGTGCTCTGTAGTACCAAAACAGCAGACTGCGCAAAATTTGTCAGTCTGGATAATACAGTTGTATATTAGCAACGAGTCCTAATAGACATACTCCAGTGGCTAGAGAAGGGAAGAAGTGTTAGAGTTAATTTCTAATGCCGTTTCATCTTTTCTATCAAAATTCTTGCTTATGTGCCTTCAGGAAGAGAACTGGTTTTTCTTATCTACAAATTGTTTGATGTAAGACAATGCCTGCAGTAAAAAAACAAGCTCTCTTTGTGGTTATTGAGGATTGAAATGGAGAATGGCTAATTAGCTGTCTTGTTCCACTTACCTCTTCCACAGTGGTGAAATGAGTGAAAGTCTTACCCTTGTTTTTATGTTTGTGAGAGATCCCACTGTTGTGCAGATCTGTTACAGAGCATCCCTAAGTGTGCAATTGCATAGAGATAAACATACATGTAGTAGAGACATGACCTGAAAATGTTAGAAGTTATCAGGCCTGATTTTTAAAATAGCAGTAAAATGAATTTCAAATGGGAAATCATAGTACGTATTGTACCAGGTTTACAGTTAAATAAAGATCTTGTAGGTAACTAACCAAATTCCAAACCCCACTGCTGCAAATTGAATTACTTTTTGTGACATCCTAATTCATTTGCATTCCCAAAGCACGTTTC
This sequence comes from Lycocorax pyrrhopterus obiensis, assembly GCA_014706295.1. Taxonomy (NCBI): domain Eukaryota; kingdom Metazoa; phylum Chordata; class Aves; order Passeriformes; family Paradisaeidae; genus Lycocorax; species Lycocorax pyrrhopterus. The sequence continues at coordinate 105,068,912 of JACSVZ010000002.1, forward strand.
ATTTCATCTGCGGTAAGTTGAGCTGCAGATAATATCCCAGAGGAGCACGGTTCTCGTAGTCCTAACCTACATCCATGCTCTGGCTGATTAATCTGAAAATCCTTCAAAATTTCTCTCCCCTGCTATTACATCAAAGCATGCTCGAGTGAAAAACGTGAGCAGAATCCTGAATTGTGTTCCCATAGCATGAGAAGGACTCTTTGTGTGTTTCATGAGGCAATACTTAGGGATTTTTTTATGGGGAAACAGACGGTTGACTTTCTAAAGAGTTCGAGATGTGTTCCTGGGTTAGCAAAAGAGAGCTGATGGTCTGGAAAAACTGCCTGGAGATGCTTTGTAAAAATTGTCCTTGGTTCCTTGTGACCTTTCATCAACTTAATTCATTGCTAATGAGCTGCAAATTCATTGCAATTCATTGCAGAGCTTTAAAATTGCCACTGAGTCAGATGACAGAGTGCCTTGTTTTATGTTATCAAGAAAAGTCCTCCGACTGAGGGAGGACTAGGCAGTAATGCAACTCTGAAAAAAAGTCACAAGACCCTTTGTCTCTAAAGGCTGCTGGTGGAAGTGCAGAGATTTTGAGAAGAGAAAGGAAGGGGGAGACCAGAAAAACTACCAAGTCTTACATCCACATAGGTTCTCTCTGTATGCCTGCTCACCCTAGGGGAATGGTAATGTGATTGATTTGTTCCACGTGGATAGGCAGAGCCTTTAATATCAAATATATCCATTTCTGCATTGGCTTAGGGTTTTTTCTTCCTAAAGCCGTTTAAAAAGTGCATGTACATAAAGAAATTAAACACCCAAAAGAAAAAACACACACAAAAGAAGGGTCTCCGCTAAAGAAGAATTAAATAAGGTTTTGCATCTCCAGTCATGGCATTTGCCGTCCAGAGGTCTGCCTAAGGTTGTGCTTAGCATGGCTGCAGTTATAGCCCCAACACTACTCCTTCCAGACCCTGGAAATCATTCTAAGTAAGTCATTTGAGACTAAGTCAGCTTACCACACCTCAGCTTTGAAAGAACCAACCACCGCATCAGCTCAGGTTCCCATGCCCGGTGCTTTTCAGGTCTGGTGCTGCGATTTGCTCCTGTGCTTCCCAGATGCTTGGAGACAGAGACCTCGGGCAGCCAGCTTTGAGTGCTGGGAAGGTTAGGTAATGAGTGGTGCTTTATGCCCTTCTAAATGCTTTTTTAATAAAGCTATTGACAAGGGGAGGTTCTTCATCAAATATGGAATTATGGAAGCCATCCCTGCCTCTCCTGAGCCTCAGAAGAGGAGGAGGGAGATGCGCTATCAAGCTGCCTGTCCTGGGACTTTATTGTCATTTTGAGACTTTTTGCCCCCACCCCCTGTATGTATTGATGTCTGAAGTAATGTACAGGTTGTATAAACTCATCAAAGCTTAATGCTGTGTTGTTTGTGTGGTGGGGAGAGCTGGGTAACTCAGATCCTCCAGGCTTCCTGTAAGGTCAGGGTGTGACCCATTGTCAATTAATCATCTCTACCAGGAGATGGGTTTGCAACTACAGTTAATTGTTGATTATTTTGCTTTAATGATTGCTTTGTCTACTTGTTTGCTTATAGGCACTATAGACTAGATCAAGGTGAGGGCTCAATACACATTTGAAGTGGATCACTGCAAATGTTGGGGTTGATCAGCCAACCTCTACCCTTCCTTATTGCATAATATGAATGCAGTGTATCTTTTGGGTGTGCTGGGGAGAGACTGAACAAGTCAGGAATCACCACTGAGGTTATTTGGTGCAGCAGTCAGTGGCGCTTTAAAGAGGCTGCCTGCTCTTGCGTCTGCCAGAGCTGCTGCCTCTGATCCTTCTGGCACGGCATGAGGGAACCAAGACAGGGGGGTATGGAAAATGAGAAATTTGGGTCTTGTGCTGCACTCAAATAGCAGTCTTTGTTGGCCAGATTGGTCACTATGAGATGCTGTTGTATCGCTCTGATAGTGTAAAGTATCGGTAGACTCAGTCTAACAGAGTGCTCTGGCAATTTTCCTCACTTTTGGTGTGTTAATGAATCTGCTTTTAGAATAAAATAGAATAAAATATTGCAGTTGGAAGGGACCTGCAAGGATCATCTAATCCAACAGCCTGACCGCTTCAGAGCTGACCAAAAGTTACAGCATGTTGTTAAGGGCATTGTCCAAATTTCTTGACGTTTTTTGTGGGTTTTCTCCCCCCCAAAACTGATTGAAATCTGAAATCTCATTGCTGAGTATTTGCTAGCCAGCCAACTTGTTGACACCCAGAAAAATTCAGTTCTTCGATAATTACATAAGCAGGAGATTGTTCAGATTACATTTTATAACCCAGCACTGTGACAGTATGTGGGGAATATAAGAAAATAAAAGGCCATAAGTTTGGGAACCTTTCGAGTCTGCATATCCAGCTGTTGGTGGGGTGGCAGAGCAGCACGTGTTCCCTGAGTGAGTGGGAATGGTGCCTTGGGAAGAGGCTGTTTTCAGCAGAGAGTTAGGGAGGTGCCTCTGCCGATTGCCATGTGTGCTCTTGGGGGCATATTGATGCCGGGAAAGGCAGTTCTCCAGCCTGCAGATGTAGGCTGCATTTGCCAAGTCAATTAAATGTTCATTAGGGTGACTGCTGGGTACTCTCTGTTGTGAAAACAGGTGGGCAGGCTTCTTGGCCAGCTTCTCTCAATATTGGACCCTACTATACCCACCATGCCTTAAAACAGAGCAATGATACAGCTACACAACGGAATGTTACCAATGTTATGAGAATTCCCACAATTCTTCCTTACTGGAAGTAGGGGGAAGCAAGGGTTCCTCATGGAGATCCAGTCTCTTAAATGTCACCTTTTAAACCATGATTAGACTTTGTTTGTGCACCTGTGATAGGCTGAACCATGGTGTTCAGTCTGTAACTGGTCTTCCACCATGCAGAACTAAATGTTCACAATGGAGTAAACTGGTTTTTGAAAACATTTAAATTTTTAATAGTGGTCTGTACAAGGAGAGAGTAACCTCAGACTGGGAATGAGCCAATTGCTGTAAGCTATGCTGAGCAAGGGACCTCAACAGAGAGAGAAGAAAATGATCTAACCCTCTGCTACCAGCAGAAACCCAGTGCCCAGTAACAGGGAGGTGCCATGCCCAGTCATGGTGGCAGGGATGGGGGAAAGAGGAGGATGCTTGCTTTTCCCAGAGTGAAAAGTGCTGAGTGGCTCCAGTGGCACTATGCTGAGTGGCTCCAGGATCTGTCCCTAGGGAGACGAGCAGGGAAGAGCCAAGCTCTCCCCTGCAAGATTCAGGTCCACAAACTCACTGGTACATTGAAGCAGTTCTGCTGGACAGTAAGGATCTGCTTTTACCCTAATAATGGATCTTGTGGTACTGTTTTTGGAACATGTCTCCTGTATTGCAATTATGTTTCTTAGTAGAGCATAAGCAAATGCAGTATTTTAAGTAAATACATATTTTTGTACTCGAAGGCCTTTGACATTTAATCTGACTGTGCATGAACTAACAAGCAACAAGGCATTAATTCCTGTGGATGTAATAATGTTTAAAATTATGGCACTGGACTGTCTCACCTTATCACAGATTTCAAAAAGTTAAGAGGTCTAAGCTGTCCAGTATGATAGCTGATCTCTGAACAATATGCATAGGCTTGGTCTTCAGCAATGAATGGCCAGGGAAAGCAGGGCATTGACTCTTGGGTATGTAATGGGATGGTGGGAAAAGTGCCTGATCCCAAGGGAGACCAGTAGCAAGTGTAGCCAGAACTAAATGCACGGTATGCACCAGTAAACACTCAGATTGCCACCACCTGTGCCAGCATTCATATCTCATGCCCAAAATGCCTCATGCTAAGCTTTCTCCTATTCGTTTGTTCTTTGCGCCCTGCTCACATAGGGGACTTTTCCTTCTCTGTCAAGATCTCTATCCAGACCATTCACAGTGTCTAGGATATATTTTTTTAGCAGTGCAATTAATTGTATGTTCAGCTCTCTTCCAAGTCTAAGAATGTTAAGATGAGAGATCGCGGAATATGTCCTCGCAGATAGCACATGTGCGTCTGGAAGCGAGACAGGGATATGAGGCTGGGCTATAGGTAACCTAGAAAACATCTCATATGGAAGAGGGAAAGGCTGGGGTTTTAATTGCATGGTTATGTTGCAGGCTAGAATGAAAGTCTTTTTTTCAGGTGGCTTAATGGTGCATGTCTGTGTTTCCATGTGTCATGGTATCTACTGCATCAAGCCTTGACGTGCTAGCGAGTTTTTTAGTTAATTACAGGGCTTTGGGTGTTGTGGAATACAACATTTTGTGATCTGATATTTTAAAGACTTGCACTCTGGCAGTGTGTGGTTTCCTCAAATACCTGGTTTAAGTGTTGATTCTTCATTTCCCTGGGGTGTGATGTTTAAGGGGAAACATTACTTTTGAACAGAACTAAATATTCATTGTTTTGCAATGCACAAAGTTTTGTCAGGTATAAATTATACATGAAGAATCTGTTAGATTCATGTTAATCCAGTGAAGGCTATTAGGGTGTAGGTTTTACTGCAAAAAGAAGGAGATAAAGATGGACAGTTTGTTCTTTACAGTGCTATTGTATCTGCTTTGGCAGGCATCTTTGTTTTCATAAGGTCAGATGATTAATCTTGTTGTTTGCTTCTTTCCTAGTTTTGACTGTCTCTAATTAAGCTGATGCCCATTGATGTCTTACCATGATAATATGTGTTAGGTTATAAGGTGATGGTTGTTCTGAAAAATGTAGCTGTGGTAGTGTTTGGGCATACTCAAAACAAATCACCGCATAGAAGCCTTCTGAAAGCTATCACACTGCTGCAGAGTCAGTAAAGTGAAGACAGTGAATCTGTAAATCATTGGTTAAAGATAATAGAGCATTTAGATTTTTGGCGCTTCGGCATCTGTGAGAGCTCTGCTGTGTTTAAATGAGTCTTACTGAATTGTGGCTGGAGCTCCTCATTATTGCTTGGGCAGAGCCAACAGTATGAGGACAGGGTGCAGAGGCAGCTGCCTGCAGAGGGAAGATAGCATCATCGAATCATGGAATCCTTTAGATTGACCTTTAAGTTCATTGTGTCCAGCCATTAACAAACACTGCCAAATCCACCACTAAACCATGATGTTAGGTTTCCAACAAGATACATCTTTGGAGAATTGGTAATCCTACTGGGGAAGGTGAAAATGAAATGTACCCCAGAGTCAACAACATGTGGTGATTGCTCTTCTGTTCTCCTTAGGCTAAACCCTGGGAGTTGTTTTCCTTCACTAGAGATTTCTAGAAATCATGTCTTCTAGAAAGACTCATAGTGTGTCAAGCTGAATTGTGCAAGATGCTCAAAAAGCCCAAAAGTCCAAAATTCCTCTTCTACCATGCCTTCTGTTTTTCTGCACAATTACATATACGCATTCACACTAGACAAATACTTCGTCAGTGAACAGCTTACTGCTCAGAACTTCCAGTGAAAGCTCCTTGTCTCTTTGCAGTGCTAGTACTCTTGATTTTATATTTGATTTAACCAGACCGAGATGGTCCCTCAGGGGCATGGGGACAGGGCTGTGGTAGAATTTTGTGTGCTACTTGAAGGATCACATGTGTAAAGCTACATAATTTGTGAACAGAGCATTGTGTTGCATTGTGAAAAGTCAGTGGGATACTTCAGTATTGTCATGTTTATTTTCTTCAGTGTTTCTTAACTTCTTTCCTCATTCTTACTTAATTCTTGCTTACATCCTACCTTTGGGATGGCAGTGTAGGTATTTTTCATGTTGAGATGTTAGGTGCAGACAGGTCAGGAGGCAGCAGTTGAAGTACTGTGTATTTCAAGGCTTCTGCCTTGGATAATGTGGGAGGATGAGGCTTGGAGAAGGAGTTGGATGACAATACAGGTGGAATATTGAGTGCAGGAGGCACCCTGGTTTAGGAGGAGTGTGTAACATGGAGCCATGTTCACGCCGTAGTTCTCCCGTCATCTCTTTGTTTCTGTCCATCTTCCTGCTTATGCCGAAAATGGTGATGGAGACTGAGGAGACATTTGGCATGGCATTATTCTCCTAATTATAACTAGATTTGAAGGTCTGTCTCCTTGCAGTGCATATCCCAAGAAAGCAGGCTGTTGAGGGTCCTGCTAGGTCAGGATCTCTGCTTCAGACCCCTTCATGGCCCACTGCAGCAGGCTGTGGTCTTAGACTATACTGGCATCCTGCCTGCACATAGGTGACAGCTAAATGGAGGGCTCTTGGTGTGTTCTCTGTGTGTTTGGGTTGGGCTGCTGAATTAACAAAATAACCCATTTTCAGCATGTGCCAGATGCTTTTGACTCCCATTGTGGGCAGCCTTGACAATACTCTGCTCAGCGTGGAAGTCCTAAATGGAGTTTGATGTTCTTTGCAGATAATGGCTCTGCTGCGTAATTATGATAGCACACAGTTAAAAACGGCTTTATATCGCTTTGGGTAGCTCCTGGAAATTCTATTTCCCTTAATAATTTTCAATAGTCTCAGGGTTTGTTTTTCCTGTGTTTGTCTTCCTGTAATACTGGCAAAAGATAGGAAGAAAATGAGCTGGGACATAGGAATCCCAGCAAAAACTTCAGAGGGAGGGTGAGAGGCGACTCATTAGCGGGTCTTTCATCTGGGTTCATGCTGGGACATTAAGTCAGGGGTCAGGAAGTGAATGGGGATTCGTTCACAGCTGATGTCTTGTATAATATTTCAGAAGAGTGCATTAATTGTCACAGCTTAGCCTGGGAGTTTGGGCAGAGGCGTTCAGCCGGCAGGCTGAGGAGGGGTTGGAGAGAAGTGGCATTTAAGTTTCCCTGGAGTGAGAAAGGGGCTGGAGCTGCTGGGGACAGGGCATGGCCTGCATCTGGCAGCTCTGCTTATACCGACTCCCCTGGCCCTGGTGGTGGGGAGAGAGCCAGCAGCTGCACTTCTGTTCATGCCCAAATCCAACTCCAAAGGAGTTAGGGAAAAGAATGGCAAATGATAACTTACTCAAAACACAGAGTAGCCTGCAAGATGTGTTTGTAGCCATAATATTGTCATATATAATATACATATTTATTTATTTATTTATTTATTTACTTTTAGTATTTTTTTTCATTCTACTACATAGAAACCTAATCGTAGATCTCATTGAATATTCTCCTTGTTTTCCTTTTACTGTTCAAGCCATTTTGGTGCTGGAAGGAACAATATGAAGCCCAGATGAAAAAAAAGACCCTAGTGTTGTTGTTCCCATAGAGGATCGCGGTGATGCTCTGCCTGGTTTGGCCTATGGGAGCTGCAAGTCCAGAGTATGTTTTGGTAGCTCCTCAGGGAGTGCTTGCAAAGGACAGGTTGGCTTTTGAGCAAGACCTCCTCTTTGAGTGTGGAGCTGGCACCTTTCAGAGGGTGGATGGATGGCAGAGGGAAAGCCTTCACTTACACCTCTAGGCAGGCCCTGAGGTATCCTTACAGGCATCCTGATCTCATTCCCAATCACTGCTGGTTTCATCATTACTTTCTTTCCACTCCCCTTCTGCACCTGTCTGGGGTAATGTTCCTGTGTGTAGGATACATCTTTTGTGATGAAGGCACAGTGGAAACAAAGAATCCAACATCTTCAAAGTGTCAAGCAATCTTGTGCTTTTCTGATGCTTCCAAGCCACATTATTGTAAACACTGCTGTGATCAGAAGGTAGTGGCCCAGACATTTCTGCCCTGTGGTTCTTGCCCATTTTGCCTGGCCACCTGAAGGGAGGAGGTGGCCCAGTGGACATGGGAGCTGCCAACAGTCTTCAGCTCTTGAAATGTCCTTGTCCTCCCGAGTTCTCCCATCATTGTTAATGCAGCCAGCAGGTGTTCATATGATTGGCAGTCATGTGTCCCATGTCACTGCGTCTCTGAAGGGATGCAGTTGTTCCAGACGAAGTGAAGAAGCTTGTCCTGAAGGGGTGTTTTGGGAGCCAGCAGCACCCACACTGCTGGCTTCAGCTGTTACAGGTTTGTGGTCTTAACAGAAGCAGGGGGAAAATTACACCCCCAACATTCACAGAAATTAGTGGTATCTAAAATGCAGCGTTTTCTTCCTGATTTTGTAGCCGTGCTAGAAAGTCATTACACGTGGATTTATTTTTCCTTATCTCTTGGATTATTATTGGCTTCCTTCCTGCCTTCCTTCCTTCCTGGATGAATTTATCCAATGTTCTGATTGCAGCTCATTTTATTTTTTTTTTTATCACCTCCTGTCTATGTGGCTTAAGATTCTGTATGTTTAACATAACTGAGCTGAGTATTTTGCAGCAACTGAGAGCAAAGATAATTTCCCACTGATTGATGGGGTGGTTATGGTGAATATATTTGTAGTCTACTTGCTTCAGCTATTTGCTGTTTTGGTTACAGACCTGCCTTATTTTATTTTTACTTGTATTTAGTTTCTTTTTTTTGCCCTTGTATTTTATTTCATTTTTGCAACGGAGCCATGTATTAATCTGACTTTGGAGAGGGGAAATGAAGACAACATTTTAGCTTTTAAGAAACTTCCACAGAGATTCAAACAGCTGGTCAAAGATAAATCCAGTATGCAAACAGGGTCATGAGTATCTTAGAAAGCAGCCATTTAAAATACCATGGCATCAAATATCTCTTTAGTTTCTTTCTTTGGTCTGCCCTTGGAATTTGATTGCAGGGTGTTGGTTATTTCTGGGTGCATGCACAGGGAACCAACAGCAATGAAACACACAAAAAATATTTTAGGTAGGTGTTTAAGGGAAAGTGATGTTACATGGTTTTTAAACAAAACAAGTCTGTAAGTTGCATGAGGCTGTGACCGTTGTCCTGCAGGGGCTGATCATTAGAACGAGGAGGTCATCATCTTTCCAGTGCTGAACTGCCTTTTTCTGTGTGCATTGGCTGTGGGCAGTGAGGGTGACTTTGGTATACCTAGAATGTGGCGATTAAACTAGGAGGAATTTTTAAGGCTTTCCATGGACTAGAAGAAATTAACATTTTTATTGAAACATCTTTAATTTGGTTATTAAGGGCAATTGTATTTTTGTGTGTTAGCTGACTGACATTTATTCTACAAAAGTTTTAAAGCATTTTATATTGAAATTGCATTTGCTTGAAGACTTATCCCAAAGCCTGAATCCTGTGTGAGTCACACGGTGCTATTTTGTTTTGTTCTGCATATATTCTTCCTCCACAACAGAAGGATTTTCCTGTAATTATTATTGAAATAGGACATTTTTAAATACAAAATAGGTATCAACACAGCTTTACATCAGAATGATGGTGATGTGTGATATAAAACAGTTTGGGTTATTTCAGTGGAAGTGTCTACATATACCAGCTGCTATAGCATGCTAATCAATTTTTGAAAAAAAACCCTTTAAGGAGTTGTATAGACAAGCCCTGGCTGCTTGCCTGAAGAGAGAAAGATGATTAATTTAAATACTAAGCACCAGTTGAGGTGATTAATTCTTAATGAAGTCAATGAAAAACTGATTTTGCTTGTATTCCCTGGAAGATCCTTTCAAAAGCTTTGCTTTTCGAAAATTGTTTTTTGTCCCATGTGTGTGGCACAGGATGTGACTTTGTTCACAGCAGGTAGGCTCATTAGTTGGCATTTCTAGTATCATATCCAGCTGTGGAAAGCTTATAAAATACTGGTATTTAGGTCATCTTAATTAGACCTTGAAATAAAGATTTAAGATAAAGTGGAATAATTGCACATCCTTCATTGCGGCTGAGCTTCTTCGGTGAGAAGAGGGTGCGATTCCCGGGCAGTATGAACTGATTTCAGCGGAGTTGCTCCAGATCTGCCTCCCCGGTGCTCCTTTGACAGTGCTGGGAGTTGAAGTGATTAAAACTAATAATTCTGGGGAGAGGTGAAAGATGTGGCAGTTTTCAGCTGGGTTGGAGGCTGGGCTGGATATCCTTGCTCTCACTGCTGCTTGTGCCAGAACCTTTTATGTGTGCTTTCTTCCTGGATGGATGGATGGGTTTATCCAGAGTCATGCTTGTATTATGCCCTATCTGAGAGGGAGCTCAGGGATCAGTGCTCCTCTCCCAGGTTTGGGTGAACAGAGAGCTTCCCCCACTCCTTTTTGCTGGCTCACTTGCCATGTAAGGTACCCAAAATGCTGCAAAATCAGTACTGGTGAAAATCAGTGTGAGGTCTTTCATGCCAAGAGGGATGGCAGCAATTCCCATCCAGCCTGTGGTGCATTTGAGGTTAGCAAGCAAAACTCAGGAGGCAGCATCCCTGGTGCCGGGTTCAAGAAGTTGAGACCAGCGACGGAAGCCAGAGGACTCCAGCAGGCAACTGGATGACCAGCTGGTGAAATGCAGTTGTGTGTGTTCCTGCCACCCAGCGCCTCTGCCTTCGGGACAGATGCAGATGTAGGATCTTCAAACCCGTGTCCGACAAACTGTCAGCAATGAAGTTGAGGATGGTGCATAACTTTGAGCAAGGAGACTCTTGGAAAAAGGTTTCAGAGGCAGCTGGAATATGCACCTGGTGCTGTACAAGCACCTGGCATCTACGGGAAATACAGTGTGACTAATTTGATGAATTTAGTATGAAGAAGGTGGCAAGGTTGTACCGTTGTTTATCTCTCTTTGACTAACAACTTGCCAAGTATGCTTTTGGTGTTGTAACACTACGGGATGGGAGCATGCCATTATTTGTGTTATTAAGTTAATGATGTGTAAAGAGGTATTAAAAAGCCAGCAGCTATCATCTGCCACGTCGTCTGCCAGTGGTGATGGTAGTTGAAACCTTCAGCTTTTGCTTATGGATCAGTGAAGCTGAAAATGGAGCAGGAGCTCCTCCTGATCTGAATTTCTCCCAATAAGAGCATTCCTGTGTCCTCTCTGACTGTGGATGGAGCTGAGGGAGCACCCATGGGTGCAGGAGACAGATGTTTGGTCTCTTCTTCCTTGTCTATGCCAGCACATCCTGAAATGCAGACTTTTTTTCTTAGCATTTTGAAGGTGTCTCCTATCTTGCACCAGATCTTCTAAAATCCTAGTTTAGACAAAGCCTGAGGGGATTTAGGTTTGCATATTTTATCTAAGAGGATTATGCTTCACACTTAGTTGATCTATAAATTGTTTGAGGGGTTTTCTGTGATTTTCCAAGTAGAGAAAAAAGCTGCATGCACATTCAAATTGTCTGCGGGTTAGTGATAGAAATTTGGTGTTTGAATTAATAGCAAATGGAATCACTGAACCTCAGGGTTATTTTGGACTGAAAAACATTTCAGTAATCAGATTTGCAGCACGGCTGCAGGAACAGTTGTGGCAGCACAACTGGAGGGGCAAGGGAATTGCGGGAAGGATTAGAAACTGCTCACACTGGCATCAGAGAAGACAATTTACTGTGAAAATACAGGCCAGGAATAAATTAATGAGCACCTTTCCAAACATATAGGAGTGCTCATAACATTCTGGAAACTCTTTGCTTGCCGATCAAGGGAGTAAGGCAGCTCAGTGGGAACTGGGCAAGAAATAGTGCTAGTCTTTGAAGACTTTTGTCACTGAAGTTCATACTCATGAAGTCACTGGTGAGGTGCTCCGTGCCTCAGCCACGGCCCCTGGGATCGATGGGTGCTGGCATTGCTCCTGCCAGCCGGGTGCTGGGGCACGGTGCCACGGCTCTGCTGGCTGTTGCAGCTGTTTTGACGCCCGTCGACGACGGAGTGGTTTCCATGATTGCCAGCTTAATTCTTCTTTATGTGCCTGCGGGTGGGCTGTGTCTTACACATTCATTTATGGTGTTTTTTGGAGGGCTGGGTGCAGTCCTTGTTTTGTGCTGCTGTCAGGGTGTTTGGAGGCTGTGCAACAGCAATGGCTGCTGAAACAAAGCCTGTACTGGGGCTTCTTCCCTGCCTGCTGGAACAGCCAAGGTAATGTTAAGATTTCCATAATTATTTCTCCGAAGGTGGAGGAAGGATGTGACTCAGACATAGGAAAATGGCTTAAAACAGAGCTTAGCTCATCTGTGCTGCTCACAGGGATGGTCAGAGCTTCTGTTTAAACTGCTATTTTATGACCAGTGTTGCTGGCACCGTCATCTTTCATCTCACTTCAGACACTCCTCACAGGAGCGATGAGATGGACATCACAAGTGGCACTTAATTGGTAGAAAGTACGGGGGGCAAAGAGAAGTGTCCCCTGTGGCAGTGTGAAGGACAGGCAGTCTCTGTGGATCTATGTCTGCATTATTTTGTCAAAGCACTGTACTTGTAGCATTGCCAGCTGTACTGCAGCGCGTGTGGGACTGTGTTAGATGGGTGTTAAACCCTTGAAGGAAGGGAAACATGAACTGAGGAGGAGCTGTTGCGAAGCTGCAACTTTTGCTTTACTGTAGCAGCTTGCATGGAGTAAGTTTGCTTCTGGGTGGAATCAAATACTCTAAGATAAGCAGAATGGAACAAAATTTATTAATATCCAAAGGTATGGCTTGGCTAGTGAAGGACGGTGTGTGATCTTTACTGAGTAACAGCTCCGAGGACTTTCTCGTGCCCTCCAATCAGCAGTGTTTGTGTTCTGTTTTCTCTGCAGACGTCGGCTGATCTCCCAGCGATCTTCTCTGGAGACTCTGGAGGACATCGAGGAAAATGCCCCACTGCGGAGGTCATTTTATTTACTGTCTCTCTGGCTTCTTGTCTGTAAAGCACATGCATGGGCAGGCTTGCTCTCCCTCCTCATGTTGAAAAGTAGCTGGGTCTTCACATTAAGGTATTCTGCATAGTGAGTGAAAGTGTTGAAACTTCACATGCCCTGCAAGGTGGTGGCTGATGTGAATTGCACGTTCCCTGGCTTTAGGTCATTAAACAAAGAGGCAGTATTTAAATGAAATGTCAGGAATTAAAATGTCAAATTCGATTAATAGAACAGCGTAGTTGTCACTGATACGAATGACTAGCCCCTAGTCAGTATACCCTAACATCTGTGGTACATTTAAAAAGTATGTACAGATGGTTTAATACAGTAAGTTTTTGAAGGCTAGCATTTTTAATGAATTTTTTACTGTTTATTCTCTCAGCACATGCCAGCTTATTTCAGTTACCAGCATTACTGTCTGTGTGTTGGCTGGTAGGTTTGTGACTGCTACCCCACTAAAAAATCTGCCTCCATCCTTGTTGTATTGGCAGCTTCAGTGCAGATTGATTTCTGCATCTGGGAGACCACAGCTTCCTTCTCTGAGGACCACAGTAATTAGTCACTAGGCAGTCCTCTGGGGTGATGGAAAATGGAGCAACTGCTTAACAGTTCAGAAACCGGCTGGTCAGTAATCTGACCAGTGCATGGAATGCTTCCAGATCAGCTGTTTGGCAAGACAGGAGCCTAAGTTTGACTGCCTCTTTATCTTAGGACCTGTAATTCACCTGGTTTATATTGGTGTTTAGCCTATAGCCTTGTTTATCCACATGCAGATTGGCTGTCCCTCCCTACCTCGAAGCAAAGAATAGCAGAGGCTGTACCACTTGGCTTGTTACCAAGGCTTGATTATTTTTACAAAGCTTACCATGCTTTGCTTACCAGCATGTTATGAAGTGTTCCCATAAGTGATTCAAACATGTATAATTGGTAAAAGATATAAACAAAGTACAGTTTGCCAGGCAGTATTTTTACTTGCTAATTTGCAGAATTGGTGGTAGAATGTCTCTCTTGGTGGTATTTTCCTGTGAAGAAGCTAACAAGGCTAATTGCAATCAGAGGGTGAGGGAATCTCAAGGCCTTTACCAGCGAGAGGGAAGGCAGAAATGGCAAAGTGATGGGGTGCCCCTCTCGGGGTGTGCCTGTGCCACGATGGTGTTTGGGTACAGCAGTGGGGACTGGCACAGTGGTCTGTGGTTTCAGTCCAACATAACGACCTCCTGGCTTGAGAAGCTGCTGAACTCTGCCTGTGCAGGGGAGAGGATGGAAAAATAGGTTAGGGAAGCTTAACACAGAGGGAATGTGCTGGTCCCATGCACCGGCAGAGGATGCTGGTCCCCGAGGTGCCACGGAGGATGCAGCAGCCGCAGTCACAGCCCTGGACTCATCTCCAGTGCCTGCGAGCTCTGCCTCGCCTCGCAACAAAACAGCCCTGGATGAGACAGAGAAGGCTTTCACATGCCCTGTGGTTTCAGCTGATTAGAAAGAGCAAGGGTGGAAGGCAGGGGGAGGATATTGCTCCCATCTCTCCTCCCTCTGGCAATTTCTTTCTGTAACTGCAATTTATAAAGCGCATTCAGATGTGAAATAGATTTAAGGCTTAATGTTTTGAAGAATGATTTTTTTTTTCCTGGGGTAGTTTATTTTATTTTTAGTTGGTTTGTATACCAGGAACAGGAATGTGAAAAGTAATCGTTAGAGTTAAAATCAAATAGGAATTATCCTTGCAAATAGGAGATTTTAAATCATTCTAGAATTAAAACAAGAAAGAACTTCCCTCAATGGCTTCTTTATCAATAGCTGAGGAGCATACAAAAGCGTGGGTGTTGGTGCAAGTGGGGAAAATTGCATACTTACTAGGTTTTGGTTTGGTTTAATTTTTTTTCTTCTGAAAGCTTGGGCTAAACTGTGATGGCAGATTACAGGAAGTTTTACTTTGCTGAGATTTTTTTATGGGTTTTTTTTTTTTGCATGAAGGGAGGGGGATGATGCCTTTTCTTATTATAATTTAAAATATTTTTTTTTGGTTGAGCTGTCCCGTTTCCAGACTTATTGTCTTTATTGTTCTTGCTGATTCCTAACACAGGGTGACTTGAATCATTTGTCTCGTCTTTCCTTCCTGCTTTTGTGTAGACTTCTTGGCGGTACAGCAGGGAACTGAGAACTTTTTTTTTTCTTCTCTCTCCCCTCCCTTGGAACTGATTTATTTTTCAGATGTCGGACACTCTCAGGATCACCCAGACCAAAGAACTTTAAGAAGGTTCATTTTATCAAGAACATGCGGCAGCACGATACCAGAAACGGCAGGTACTGTGCATGCAAAAGCTGCTTCTGCAGAGGCAGCCCATCGGGTGCGAGGGAAGGGGCAGGATCAGCATCCCCCTGCAAGAGCACAGCCATTGCCACTCACCACAAATCTCCTAATGGCCTTTCAAATAATCTGTGAGGGTGCAGGCTGCAGTGCGTGCTCCGTCCCCCAGGGAAGTATCGGTCAATGAAAGTGCTAGCCCGCAGATTTTAAGACCCATGTCTCCTTAATACAAATAACCTGCATAAAAGGAAAATCTGTGATGCTGTTGGAGTAAACTAGGCATAATCTGGTTGCATTTCTTCAAGGGTGTTGCCGGGTTCTAAGTGTGAGGGGGGCACATAGCTGAACCTGCCTGGATCAAGTTTAGCAACGGTTCAAGGATACTTCAACATCTTTTAGTGGATACAGCATGCTGGTAAATGCACGGCCAAGGATGGTCATGGCAAAATGAGGCATGGGATCCTGGTTTCCATGGCAGATGTAGGAAGAGAGCCTTCCAGGGAATGTGTGAGGGGGGTACCTGTGGCTGCAGCACACCCTGAACTGGGATGTGGACTGCCCAGGTTACAGCCATAGGCACTGGGGGGACATGTACAGCAGCCATTGGCTGGGACTTGGCTTACTGCAAAGGCATGGTGTTCCCATCAGCTGAAGGTGTTTCCACCAGCAAAATGGGTTCTTTCTTGTGGTATCCAGCTCAGAAGTTAAACTAGCTCCTCCCTGCTTATAAAGAAGATACCCGTCCTCTCTGATTTTTCCAAAGACAATTTCTCCGTGTGCCTCATGATTTTTTTTTATTCTTGTTCTTCCAAACCTGAATAGGTTTGAACTAGGCCACCTGAATAGGTTGCATGTAGACTAAACTATCCTGGTGAGAGCTGACCCTTGCACGTGCCTGTTCTCATGAAACTGCTATGGCTGAGAACCACGTATGCTCTGATGGACCAATTTGTGCCCGTAGCCTTTGGTTTCCATCAAACATGGAACCACATCAGTAGAAATTCTAACATTGCATTGAACCACAGGTTTTATGAGTTGAATTCTCGTCAGTGTTACTTGGCTCAAGAAAAATTTTCTTCACTATTATTCTCGTACATACAATTAAATGGAGTGAAAGATAGTAATCAACATAAATGTTGCAGAAGGTGTCCCTGAGAGATTTTCAAAACAGCTTTTAGACCCAGCTTTTGTGTCAGACACATACAGAGCTATTGACTTGACTATTGTCTGACTAGCCGCTGGTTATTGTCTTTTTAACAAGTACATGTGGAATCAAACACTGAAAAGCAGCCCTTTAATTTTAGTCCATTTTGTGCATAAGTAGATATATGCTCTGGGAATTTCTTAAAGCAAAATATACTTACAAGGTGTTATGCAGATTCCACAGAGAACAAGTAATTTCTGAGATGTGCATATAAAATCTAGGCATAAACTTGACAGAAATATTATCTGCGAAAGAATGAGTAAATATTTGATTTGTAAACTCTTTTCTCCATGTTTTGCATAAAAGTATTTGTAGCGTATGTGCAACATTTTATCTTAATTCATAGATCAGGCATTATGCCTGACAATATAACTGAATATTTTTCTTGCTAAGACAGCAGTGAGAAAGCTTCTGTTATTCAACTGGCTTCTTATCTTTATCAGCAGACACAGTTTTCCAGAATATTTCCACAATCATAATAAAGATCTCTTTATCTAGAATACAAATACAATAAGAATAAGAGACACAGTTTTCAAAATAGTTTTCATCCTATGGCCATAGAGCCACCGTGATATTAGCTAAAAATAAAATGCAGAGTTAACACTTTGTGTCATCCCTGTGTCTAGCAGTAAGTAATCTGAGTGCAGACTGTTTTTCCCAGGGATCTGGATGCAGTCACTGAAGTTAATAGGCATTCTGTATGAAAAGGACCTCTAGAAATACAGATGGATCTGCTTTATGTATTCATCCTAGAATCAACAGTGTTTCTGAGTACCTTAAGACCTTTGAAGCTGTTGTCCTCCCCAGTTCCCTGTGGCACAAAGGAGCACAGGTGTTGTAATGGATAGAAACCCCTTCTGGGGCTCCTTTCCATGCCTGAGACCTTGTCCAAGGTGGCTCATGCATGATTGTGCAGGATGCAGGCACTGAGCTGGGCTGGAGTCAGGCTCTCTGAGCTCCTTCCAAAACCCCTGACCCTTCTGTCACAGCATGTCAGTCTTTCGCTTAAGATGAGGTACCCAGCTTTGAAAACATCTACACTGAATATATTGTTGGGTGGTGAATTTGATGACTGGGCTTTAAAAGCACTTTCAGAAGTCGTTTCCCTGGCTTGTGACTGTGCCACAGCAAAGAAAACTGCAGTGTGAGTGATAGCTCAGGGCTGCTCTCTCAGGTAACTGCCCTTGTTTGTATCTCTCAACCTGTAAAGTGATGTGTCCTTGTCCTGTGGCAGTGAGAGCTCTTTCCTCTCAGTCTCAGGGATGACAAGTGTTGAGCAACAATGCTCTGGGTCCAGCCTTTGGCAGTCCTGCAGCAAGGCAGATCCCACTGTGGTTAAAATAAGAGTTCAGCTATTTAGCACAGAGAAAAAGCTCATACAGAAAAATACGCAGACTGGAGCTTATCAGTGAGTCCTTGTGAAGCTTCCTGTTGATAGTTCTGTTCAGTGGTTAAACCGGTTTCTTTGGATTTGTAGGTCGTGGCTTATTAAAGGAGATGGAAAATTAGGGTTCCTAGACTGTGTTAGCAAAGGAGTCTTGTAAAACAGCACAAAATAAATTTAAAGACAAGGACAAGTCAACCCTGACATGCAAATTAGCACAGGTAGCCACCGGCATGTGGTTTTACCCACTTTACTCAGCAGTTTTATTGGTGATAGCCTCCATAAACACTGAAGCAGAAGATCAGCAAAAACGAGCCACTGAAACAGCAGCCTGAGCCAGCTGAACAAACAATTCCTGGTGGGAATGGGACGAGAACAACTCTAGAATTATCGTACAGAGCAGGTATAAAAAGCAGTAAAACAACGTTCCTCTCCCACCCCCATGCCACTGCTTTCTCAGTTTTTTTGTTAGCAAACACATCTAAGGGAATGCCAAACACCATCACGAAAGGTCTCTTTTGCTGCTCCCTTAATTGCACACACAAGCAGACTAAGAGGTTGATGATTGGCAGCACCCTCACGGTTCATAATTACTCTCAGCTACCTTCTAACAGCCCTTGAACTTGTGAGACTCCAAAATGAGGGCTGCTACCCCGACAGCATCCATGGTTTGTGTGTTCACCTTTGTGTGCAGGGCAGCAGAGCCCTGGCAGTCAAACATCATCAATCAGGAATGAGAAAAGAGGCTACAGCGTTCCACCTCTGGATGGTGGTGTATATGATGTATATCACGCTGCCTGATGGCAGCCTTTTGGTGCAACACGATCAAACCTAGACAGATGGTGAGGAAAGCAGACATTATTCTTCAAGTCATAACAAATTACTGATTCTGTCGAGAACTTTGTCCTCATTAAGTTTTTTTGCAGTATACACTTAATAAAGAAATTGGAAAATTAGCTTTTATAGCCTTTGCACATTGTCAAAACTCTCTTGCAAAATAATGGTTGCTCTGAGCCATAGTAATTAGTACAACTTTTCGGTGAAATGGGAGAATTAAAGAGTGAAAACCTTTTCCTGAAGTGGTTTTAAACGTGTCTAGGTGGCGCAGTTGGAATCAGGTCATGTAAACACTCTCACACAGCTTCTGAGATAGCTCCTTCAGAGGTGTGCAGGATTCTAGATGCCCTTTGTTGAAGACTTGAAATCCAGGAAAATACTTTTCTCCCATAAGCAATAATTTGATTTTTTTGAACAGTAATGGACTTCCCCCACAACGTCTTCTCTAAAGCATACTTTGTGGCAAGTTTCTGGATTTTCTGCCCCAGCAAACCATTGTAGGCCTTCAAAAATTTTTTACTTCCATGCATGTCATCAGGCCTATACATAAAATGCCATTTTATCCCTCCGTGATGAGGATCTGACCACTGCTTTCCCTGCTTCCTTTCCAGTCCAGCTCCTAAAGCTGTTTTGCATCACCCTCCCTCAACAGCTTTGCCGATGAGGTTTTTGTGGCATCCTGGCAGTGGAGGCTGCGGGCTCCTCTCACACTCTGCCTGGGAGATCTTTGTGTAAAGAGGGTCCTCTGGTTTATGGAAAGAGAGGCAATACTTGGGTCCCAAGGGAAAGAAATCTGAAAAAAATAGTGGCTGGGCTGGTGCTTTTTATTTCCTTTCTTGTCTGATTCCTTCTGATACACACAGTTCTGTGGTAACTTCCTACTGTTGTCTTCGCTTGTGGACATGGAAGCGCCAGTTTGTTTTTCTTTTAAGTATTAAGAGTGGAGTGGTATTTTTAGGGAGGTGTAGGGCGTTGGTGGAAGAGATGTATTTCCAGAAGCAACCAGAGGGAGGTGGATAATATGCTTAGTGGGTACTGTGGTTTTCCGAATTCAAAGATGCTTTCTGATGTCAGCCTCGAAACCTGTGCCAAGTTTCATACATCAGCAAACAAGGCTTCCAGTGAACAAGCAAGCTGTTGTGAGTAGCGACCATTCAGCAGTAAGCAGTGGCAAGCACAAAATTAATCATATGCCGGGGTTTTTTTGCTTGTGGGTTGCTGTTCTCAAATGGGAAAAATTATTCCTGCCTGCTCTGTATCTTACTGCCACACCATGAGTCTATCTTATAGGATCTGAGACATTTCCCTTCGGTCAGGAGTATTACAGCATTCAGACAACAATGAAATCGTACTTCATCTGCTGCAGGAGAACTTCCTAAAGCTGTATGCATGTTTATTATTAGAAACCCTTCTTCATTAAAGGGTAAATCCCTCTTTGCTTTTAAACAGGCTTTTAAGGAAGAAAATAGGATTGCTGTAACGGAGTAATCCAGGAGAAGGAAAATCGATCATTCTGCATTTTTCCAAGGATTATGTGCAGCAGCTCTCTTGGGGAGCTAAACCTTTTCCAAGAACGATGACTAAGCTGGTCCCTTAAGGAAACAGTGTTCTAATAGCAGCGTAACTGGTAGGAGATTCATAGGTGCGTGTGCTGGTTTTTGGACAGCAAAGAGCAAAAGAGCGTGCTAGAGTTTGTTGTCCAGCTTTGACCAGTGTAGGACAATGGATGAAAAATTCAGGTTAAATCCTCGCATACAGATCTGTGGGACCCAATGTCAGAAAAGTCAACGTTGGAGAGCGGAGCAAGGAAGTGAAATAGCCCTGACAACCAATGTAGTAGTAGGTCCTAGCATTTTCACCACAAGTGGAGATTTTTACAAAGGTAAAATATCAGTAAATTCTAACACTAGTCAGATCAGAAGACAGCGTAAATGGCTGCCACTGTGTCTTAGAGGAATTTGACATGATGCAGCCTGATGGCCTTTAAAAGGAAGAAGGGTTAGTTGTACAACTGTACAATTCTTGGTGTCGTGAAGGTAACAAGGAAGAAGAGTATATTTGTAAGCAGTTACTTACTGGCATTTTATATCTTACTGCTTGATCAAACTTCTCTTGGCTTCTTGCAAGTCTTCATCTCCCAAAACTTTAATAGTGTAGCTACTGGCATTCCCCTCTGTTTTATGGAACGTGGGTCTTGACCTCAAGGTGGTTTTGATGTTCCTTAATGAAGTGTCGGAGCTCAATGGCTGAAGGCAGCAGTGTGGCTGTGTAACAGGTGGGTTGCTCCAAGCTATTGGAATTAAAGAAAATGGACTCTGTCCAAGCTGAAACCAGGACAGTATCACACAGTGACTTTGCAGATGTTGCAGAGATTTGGAGACTGGTTAGAAATACAAGGCATTTGCTCTAAGAGTGTCCTGGATTCTGAGATAAGCTCTCTGCAGGTAGGTAATGTATGCTTTCATGTAGCCAAATCTTGAGCTGCCTATGAGGAATAGAGGCAAGCCATGCTTAGAGGAGGAGGGATTCAGCCCTGACAGTGACCGAGACACGTGTGGTGCTGGAGGAGAAATGGCAGGGAACTGTGGGATCAGTTATGCCTGAGTGTCAATGCAGCATCATAACCAAGAAGTCTAGTGTGATTATTGAGCACAGAGGCTGGCAAGGTGTCACGGCTAGACACTGATCTTAAAGGTAAGACTGGAAGATGTGCAGCTGCTGAGGTCAGGGGTAATGCCTGGAGACAAGAAAGGTGATGGGGAAAAACTGGAGAAGACTCAAGGAGGAAGCTTGAAAACAGTGAAAGGATCTGAAAACTTAGGATAATAGCAAACTTGATTGATGGATGAAGCCTATTTCAGGAACAAGAAGCTGAGAATCAAGGGAGTCCTTTGGTTTAGCAGAGAAAGGTCACAAGCAGCAGCCAGAGTGTGTATCACCTGGGTTGCTGCTGGATTTGTCTGTTGAATTTCAGCCGTTATAGTGAGTTGACAGAATGGTCCTGTGCCTCTCTGGGGGAGCTCCTTTCCCTAAGAAAGCATCTGTCCTGGATTCCAAGTCACATATTCAAGGTGGTCTTCTTAGAAAGCCTGTAGAGGGAATGGGACTCCACTACTCGTTCACTACTGATTTGCTGCGGCACAGGCTTCAGCACTTCTGTAAAGACTCTGTAGCACAATATCTGTGAGATGTGAAAGAGGATGGAGAAATCGTCCATTATGGAAGTTTTATGATTGCAAATTCCTCAGTGGTAACATCTGTTGCTTTGCTTATTGTGGTGGGATTTTTAAATGTTAGTCTTTGATTTCTTTTATTTTCTTTTATATTTTAGAATAGTCCTTATCAGCAGCAGAAGATCCTTCTGTAGCATATTTTCAGTGCTGCCATATCGAGACTGTACCCAAGTCGGGTATGTATATTTATACATGTACTGCATAGTCTTTCTGGGCCTGCATGTGGACCTGATAACAGACACCAGCATGATGGAGGCTAATGCTTTTACATGTCTACTCTGAGAAGAGATAAATGCTCTTAGGTGTATTTGCCTCGTGGACCATTACCAGATTGAAACTACAGCTCTCAGTCCCCACTTTATTTATATGTGTTGTGGTGTCTTTGATTATTAAGCTGGAGAAAACGACCCCCATGAAATCAATGTTCTTGAAAAATGCACTGTGTTTATTGTTTTTTCTGACTTCACTCATCTTTGACAAAACAAAGACCCTAGACAGCACAACTTTAATTGTTTAAGCCATCTCAGCTTTCTCATTCTCCCATGCAAACATGGTGCTAGTGTATCTAGGTTTCTAGAACTATAAAGAAATATTTGGATTTAAACAGAATACTTTTTTATTTAATACTTTTAGTCACTGATCGTTCAGTCAGCAAAAACATTATTTTGGCCATAATATTACACAGGTTCATAGCTGTCCCTGCAGCTCTGCTTTGCATCCCCTGGCATGCTGAGGCACTGTAACTCTGATAGAAAAGTTCCTTTGGAATGAAGTAGTTCTCCAAAGACAGAGAAAGCTTTTAGCTCTTCCACTGAAAGCACAGAAGTGGAAGAAACTGGATTTGGCTGGAAGACGTGGCCTGGCAGGCTGTGATGGCCAGCTGGGTGCCTTTAGAGGTGCAGTGCAAGGCTGGGATGGGCAGTGCTGGTGGGCAGCTGCTCTGTGGCCCTGGGACAGGGAGGAAAAGCATGGCCACCACGGCCACTTGCCAGGGACCTGAGAAGTCCTTGTGGTTGACTTAGCGACTGCAGAGCACAAAATTTGTGGGAAATAGTCAGTTCGTACATTGAGGTGGGTTTGAAAGATCCACAAATCATCTAGAGTCAAATCTATCAACTGTACAAAAGATTAATTTGGCTCATACTTTTCAGACATCTATTTAGTTCTGGAGAATGATTTGTCACAATCTCCTTGTGCACCAGTGATTCAAAACAAAGGGAGATTATTTTTATTGCACAAAGGAAAGGAAGCACCTTTGTCGGAGGGTTTACTTAGTCTGCTCTCTTACAGTAAATTTTAATTAAACTGTGATGACACATCAGGCGAATTCTTGACAGACTGGCAGATTTGTTCTTTGTTCTTGAGTATACTGTCATTCTTTTATGGTCATCATCCTGTGGAAATTGCCTCTTTATTGAAAATTGAATATATTTTGAAATACTGATGACTGGTTATACCTTCTAAATTACACCAGTAGCGAGCCCAGCTGCAAAACTAAATATTATTTCAGCATGTCATGTCTTGTACTGTGCTTGCACAGCAAGAAGGGCATGGGATGAGAAGGTAGCAAGTGCCAATACACAACAATCCAACCCTGTTCCCTTTGCTAAAAAGCCAAGATTTGAAAAAATGCCCTCTGTCTTTCTTCTAGAGCATCAGAGGAAGAGAGAAACAAGTCAGTGGCACCTCCTTCCAGGAACAGCTGGTGCAAAGAACAGATGAGGCAGTATAGCATAAACTGTGGCCACTCTGTTCAGGCTGCACAATGCTTGCTTACTTGCACGTTTTGGATGTTGAAATAGGAGTGGGGAGAGACACTGGATACTCTTTATGAAGTACTGTAGTGACAGCATCCTTTAGCTTTGTTTTCTCTGGATCCCTGGATTGCTAATGTCTGTCCCCAGGCAAGATGTCCCACCTGGTTTGTGTTCTGCAAACATCGCTGAATAGTTAATGAAAAGAAAGAGGTCATTGCAGGGAAGCATGGGCACATCTGAAATTTGACTGGAGAAAGCCCTGGCAGGAGTGGGAGAGTAGGATGGATGAGCAGGCAGGAGGAGCTGTTCCATGTGAGAGGAGCACATAGTGGAGCTGCTGCTGCTGCTTCACCTCTGCTCCAGCTCACAGGCACTGTGGACAGTGAGGAAATCTCCAGGCACAGCTGTTTTGTGGAGGCTGCCTGCCCATGTTGTGCTGTAGGCCATGCAGAAGAGCTGTACTCTTATCAGTGTTCGTAGATTCAGTCTCCAGGGGAAAATCCCTTATAAAAATATGGTAAAAGGCACTTTCTGAAGTCACAACTCTATGTACCTGTCCTGTGTGGATGGGGCAGCACACCCCTCACCAATGAGGTGCAAGCAGTGTACTCTAGACTGTGGCCCTTGCCTGCCTGCCCTCCATGCAGAGGTCAAACTACAACAGCAAGAACCCTCCCCAAAAACCTCCAAACCATGTTTTTAAGTGGTTGTACCAATACAGATGGAGGTCTGGACATTGCAGGGAGGAGAGCCGTAGAAGTACATGAGGAAATGAAGTTTGAGGTGCCCCTGGAATAAGTTTCCTAAATGCTTACTTTTCTTCCTCTATCTAGACCAGCAGAGCAAGTGTGAGAGCGGACATAGCCAGGTGAAAACAATGTAAGGAAAGCTACATTGCAAGTCAGGATCTGAAGGAGGTGCTGAGTATCTTGCCTGCTGGCGTTCCTTGGCCCACAGTTTCTCTTGATGTTACAGCCCAAAGTCATCAGACGCTAGGAAGGGTTAATGGTAGCTAAGGGGAGTGATGCAGTGATGTAGGTTGTCTTGCACCTGTGAAAAGAGTTGTAACAGTGTTATTGCCTCTGTTCTTAATTTAACAGACACAGAGAAAGATTGTATGCATGTTTGGCTTTGATGACGTCTTTATGACATACAAAGTCATAGTGTGATGCACAGGTTAGAGGCAAGTGCTAGTACTGCAGGTTTGGTTTGTGCAGTTGTCTCTATTTTTTCAATGTATTGGAAACCTGAATGGATAAACAGTTCCTCTTTCTTCTTTAAATACAATATTCCAAAAGAGGTGAGATCTACTTTGTGAACGGTGTTGAAACTGCCTCAGTATCCACTTCATGTCTTCCTTGCCGAGGATAAGCATTAATCCCTGTCTCGTTCTGTAGATGGGCAGAAAATTGGAGGTGTTGACCTCCTATTTTTATCTGAGGTGCACCTTGTGCATCCCCTGAGCTGCTGTGGCACACACCTCCTCTGTCAGAGGTTGGTTGTCACTGTGGAAGCTCACAGCAAGCGAAGTTGAGCCTTGATACTGTTCCACTTCCAGGACAGGGGAAGACGCCTCAGGTCCACAGCAGGTAGCTGTCCTACCACGGACACCCTCAGCACAGGCATGTACACCCACATGCTGACCTGCTCTGGGCCCTCAGAGGGGATTCGTGTCATGGCAAACCAAAGAGTGAAGCCATTTGCAGATGGATTAAATAAGACTTGAAGGAATTACTCATTTGGA